>CP092863.1:55146506-56390200 GCA_030710605.1 Cordylochernes scorpioides
ATTAAAGCTTGAGAATTTTGATGGTGTCTGCCGGAATGAGTAGAGCTCATCAATGCATGAGTCAATACAGTCAATAATGTGTTTTGGGGTTGCAGGTTGAGAATTGCACTTATACATAGTGGGAAAACTTTGCAACCATTCGGAAAGTCATTGTCCGTAGAAGACCGACTTTAGTCTGGAAATCAAAGACTGTTGTACAAGTATTTAATATTCAAATAAGCCCCCTCTATAGTGAACCTTAAATTGAACTGAACTTTAGTTTCACTATAGTCAGGCTTGTTCTATGTTTTTTTTTACATTTCAGATTTTTTATACTGTATAATAAAAGGACAAGCCATTCACACAGATAAAAAAAGGGTGCCTCTTAATATGGTCCATTTTGTTTAATTCCCTAAAAATTGACCTATTTTTGTTTACATTAATGTTGAATAATTAAAGAAGTCATTTGATGGTAGGTTTTCTAATCATTAGCATACATGTAACTCTGCCCAAACAAATATTAGGCAAAGTTTTGTGAATTAGATATTAAAAAATATAAAATCATTTCAAATATCTTTATCATATGATACAATACAAAAAGTTTATACTTGAAAAAATGTCTCTAATACCTTAATTGCTTGAAAGCACTCTCAAGGGATTTGGGCCCTTTCAAATAAAGTTAATAAGTGTTTTTCTTCCATTTCTTGTGTCCCACATGTTCTTCTGAAGTATAGATTTCGTTTTGTTTTTCAACCTATCATGCAAACCTAGCTATCTTAATGAAATAATTTGATAATCATAAACTTATTTCTTGTGGGTCATAGTTTCTCATATTTATTTTACATGAAGAGTATAAAAAATGTATTAATGAAAACAGTCTCACAATACTTTTATTTTTGGCTTTATTAAGGTAAAACTTTAATAAGGATGTTGTTCTAGACTTGTTTGTAGAACAGGTTCTAGTAATCAATAAACTGAGGAAAGGAACACAATTCCTCAAAAAATTTCATTTTTAGTCCTTTTTTTAATAAAAATCCAGAGGTAGGCTTTCTTTATTCTATATCTTTTCAATTTTAATGAATCACCAATTACTACACAATTTAAAGGGAAGTTCTGAAAACCCTACCCTGGATGCCAAGTTAACTTTGTAGTTGTACCTTTGTAGGTTCGACAATGCCATGGTTGCCTACCTCGACTGCCATGGAACAAGTGAGTAGTTGCAACTGGAAGTATTAATGTGTATGCATATTAAAGTAATAAGAACAAATTTCCATATTCTGTTGGCTTAAGTAACAAGTCAGGAGACTAGATATTTACTACCGTCTTCAATATGATTTGTCTTTTTATTTTTCCCTGTTATAATCAAATTGTGCTTTATCATTATTTCCCTGTTATTATCTTGCCCTAGAATTCTAGTGAGGAACAGAACAATCTCAAATGTAAAATGAGAAGCTAATATTAGGAAGATCTTGCTTATTGGCAGCAAGCATACATTGCCTTAATAGTAGGACTACGGAATACTTGAGGAGGCTAAATACAGCTGTCAGGTCTTTCTCATGTTTATGGAACTTGGTGAGATGCAACATCTTGCCTATTATTTGTCACCTTTTTGTGACTATTATAGCTTCAGGTTAATTTTTTTTTAAATGTTCAAAATGAATATTGTGTGAAAGGTTTTGTGAAGGAAATGGGGATTTAGTTATATTTGAACCCTATTTCACACTTTAACATGCCTGGTTGGTGGCATACATACACACACTGTTGTTTTAGAAACCAGGACCTAATGAGGCAGTATTTTTATTTATGTTGTTGTTATCAAGTTGAGTTTGATTGTAGTGACAATATGGACAAAAAAATATCTTTAATTTTATTTTATAAATAATAAATGGGCACTTCAAAAAGTGTTGCACAACGGCACTTTTGTAAGTTGAACTACTTTCAGCATGTGTACAGATGTGGTGCAGGTAAAAGCATAGTTGTAAAAGCATTCACCCCCTGCTCACATGATTATCATGGTCTGTGCCATTTGTACCGGTATAAAAAAAAATTCCATGCAATTTACTTTTTTGAATTTGGCTTTTAAAAAGTATCGAATCCTGCACCACAGATTATTTGATTCAGTAGTTAGCATTCTGTCTAATTTTTTGATTTAAATATTATTTCAAGTCCTAATAGAATGGTTCATTTTACTAGGTATTTTATGCTCTGTTCCCCAAGAGTTTCACTATATTTATAGGTGGAAGCCCAAATAAATAAAGTTTTAGCGGCAACATGGCTGGGAAGTGACAGTTAGTTTATCTAGGAGAACATGTTGGAAGTCATTACAGCCATTTAACCATTTCTAAATGAAGCATTGTTTTCATAATCTCATAAATTATTTGTATTGTTAAACTTGAAGCATTTTGAGTTAGATATCTCCATTGCTATGTGGGGTAAATGGAGGTGGTTGTGTTCACCAGTTCAAGACAGCTGTGGAGGAGAAGGACAAGAACATCCGACTGCCCTACAAGTAAGTAGCCAACCCCCATTTCTCTCCCAGCTACTGACCTGGTGGTGTAGGATGGACAAAGGTCGTATAGAGGATCCACAAACCCGCAGCGTCCACTCCATAAAGTGAGTGGTCGCCCACACTGTCTAGACTAAGCGCTGATTGTTTCACTTTTACTACAACTGCTAGGCCAGAATGATGAAATATCAGTTATTTTCAACACTTTGTTCTACCAGACAATTATTCTGTGGTGCACTTACAGTAAAGCAGTCCCCTACTTCTACCCACCATGATTATCATGGCCTTTACCGCATGTACTAGGGATAAGCAAATAAAAGAAGACAATTATTCATTAAGTCAAAAGATTTGAAGCGTACGAGATACTTTTCTTTTAATCTTTATTAAAGATTAAAAGAAAAGTATCCTCATACGCTTCAAATCTTTTACTTATACTCATCAGAGGATTCCAACTTTCTATTTTACAATTATTCATTGTCTACATACTAGGACTGATATTCTGTTGTTCAATCAGGGCAAATTGATTCTAGTTAACTAGTTAGATATACTTTTGTGCTATAAAAGGTAAAATTCTGAATAATAGAGCAATCTATGATATGAATATTTAAAATAAGGCTTTATTTTGGATTTAAAAAGTTTTATTTATCCAATATTTCGATGGACCAATCATCCCATCTTTTAGGAGGTTTTTGTTATGAAGCACACAGCAAGTTGTAAGACGTCCGCAGCTCACTTGAAGCACGCGATCTGCTGTGTGCTTCATAACAAAAACCTTGTAAAAGATGGATCGATTGGTACATCGAGGTTTTAAAAAAAGGTTTTTAATTAAAATGGAAAAATATTAGCAATATGTGTTCATTTTATTATGTGTGTAGCGAGAAGTCACACTTTCAAGTACAAGCTCTTCAATGGGTCAGTCTGCTTGCTGGTGTAGTGAGGAAGTTAGAAATAAAGGACTGTACTCAACATAGAGGCCATAAACATAAGATTCATTATTAGAAGGTCCACTACAAATTTCCTTTTTCATTTCATGGAATTCCAACATAGCTTAAGGCCTCCTGAAAGTGAATACACTTTTTTTTTTTTTTTTTTTTATGGAGTTGATTTAACCTCCAGGTAGAAACTTAGTCCTCTCATAGCTGGTGAGGCACTTGGTTACGGCATATTAGTGCAGTCTGGGAATTGGAAAAGAATCACACATGAGATTGTCCAGGTCAAGCATGTCAAACTCAAATCCTAAACACGGGCCAAATAAAAAAGTGATAAGATTATGTGGGGCCGCAAAAAAAGAAAACAAGTAATTAAATTTTTATAGTAACATTATGTAGGTTTATTTTAAAAAATGCTAATAAGAAAAAATAAAGTAAAGTTAATATTTTCTCCCTGATATTTGGCATCTCTTTTCTGCTACCATCTTTCCTACTTCGGGGGAAATCTTGTTCGCAGTGATTAATTTTAAAACTGACCCAAGGTGAACGTCAGTAATTCTCGATCTGATTGGAGACTTATTTCCTTTCATAAGTGAAAATAACTGCTCGCACCGATAAGTACTTCCAAACATGGACATAATTTCATATGCTAATTTTCGAGTGTTTCAAATCTGGCTGGCAAATATTTGTAAAATTCGGAAAGGCCCAACTTAAATGAATTTTGCCTTTAAATCTGAATCGCACTGGATATCTATTACCTCCATTTGCATATGATTAGGTACTGATTCTATATTTATCAAGAAAATCGAAGAAAACAAAGTAAACTTGCCTTCCAAAGATTTGAAATCAGAAAACCTTGTTTCAAATTCATTTCTAAGACTTAAAAATTTTTTCCGCATATTTTTGATACGATGCAGTTTCACCTAAACTTGATTTGTACATGTTGCATGTCGGAAGTGCATTAAATCTTCGTTTTTTCAACTGCTTTTCCCAAAGAAACTAGCTTACATTTGAATGCATTAACTTGGTCACACATGTTGGTAATGATCTGATCCTTTCCTTGCAGTTTCAAATTTAAATCCGACAAGTGTTTTGTTATGTCAACCATGAAGGAAAAATCTTGCAACCATACTTGATCAGAAAACAAAGTGATGTCTTGATTCTTGGTTATTAAAAACTGACATATTTATTCTTTCAAGTCCCAAAATTGTTTGAGAACCTTGGAGCATGATAGCCAACGTACCTCGGTATAGTATGATAAACCTGAATATTCGCTTTCTAATTCAGTTAAGAACAGAGAGAACTGTCGCTGATTTAAACCTCGAGATCTTATGAAATTGATGAATTTTTTTATAGGTGTCAACACATTTTCCATTTTTATTACCTTCGTACATAATACTTCCTGATGTATAATGCAATGCGTATGATGAATATTGGAACCATCAGAAATTTTACTTAGTTTTTATCGCAGTAATGCTACGAAACCGTTGGTTTTTCCAGTCATTGAAGGAGCTCCATCTGTTGCTACAGAAGTCAATTTTGATTGAGGTAAATTGTATTTTTGCAGAAGATCATAAACGCAATTAAATATATCTTCTCCTGTAGTAGTGCCATGCATCGGTACTAGTTCCAATAATTCCTCAAAAATGTTGAAATCCGTGTCGCAAGCTCGAAAAAAAAACACAGCTAACTGAGCTACGCCCCCCAATGTCCGTACTCTCATCACAGGCAATGGAAAATGCTTCGAAACAAGATGATTTTTCTTTTATCTGATCATTTAAATTTCTGGCCATATCAGTAACTCTTTCCACAACGGTATTTCGGGACAAAGATATTGCTTGAAACGTCTTCACACTTCCAGGGACAAACAATTTCTGCAGCTTTAATTAAACATTCCTTGATGAAATCACCTTCAGTAAAAGGTTTTGAGTGTTTAGCTATCATCTCCGATAAAACGTAGCTTGCATGCACCGCAGCTTCACTCTCTTGTGATACTTTAGTAAACATAAACTGTTGTTTTTTCATTCCCAACTTGAACTCTTTTAACTTTTCTTGTCTCATTAAACCTTCGTAGGTATCATATTTTGATTTATGTTGTTCATAATGACGTTTAATGTTATATAATTTTGGTACACTAATAGCATTATTACATATCAAGCAGATGATTTTATCTTTTACTTCAAAGCAAAAATACTCTAATTCCCACTTTTCTTGAAAATTCCTATGTTCGTCAGCAATTTTTCGTTTAGTTTTACTGCCACTTGGTTTTGATGAAGACATATTGAATACAAAGGTCTGAAAAATAATTAGTAATCGCTAACACAAAATAATAAAACGTTTTAATTAATATTTTAAAATATTTTTAAAAATTAATATTTTTTAACTTACCAGACACACAGAATAACTGCACAAATTATTGAATGTAACTTTAAAAAAAAAAAATTTCTAGTACTCCGAAAGAATATTTTCTTTAAACTTTAAGGCACACAATACTTATGGCGATGTACATACGTTATTTATGTAGGTATAATATTATCAAAACTTACGACTTATGTATGGCGACCAGTGGTTCGTTATTAATAAATAAATTATGTATAATTACAATTTTTAAAAATTAGGCTACAAATTTTTATTAATTTTTTTTTAATTTATAAAAAATTTTTATTAAAATATATTGTCTGGTGGGCCGCAAATTTATTCTTTGTGGGCCGCATGAGGCCCGCGGGCCGCGAGTTTGACATGCTTGGTCCAGGTGTTAATGGTGGTGGTGATTATGGCTGCAAGTTCTAAAAACAGAGCACTTGTCTGAATGCTTTTTTCAGTTTGAGTGTGCCATTTTTACTAATGATAATTCCATTGCTTGAGCCATCACTTTAGTGGTAGTCTTTGCATTGATTCTTACCATCAAATAGAGCCATGTTAGCCATCATTTCCACCTTGAGTAAGATGAGCTTCCCATGATGTGACTAAGTAGTGTATAAAGAACCAAATATTATAGTATAGAACTAACTAACTAACCTGGGTGACAGAGCCCAGCTAAATTCCCTGGAAGGTTGGACCAAGGCCCTCAAGTACATGCTGACCAACCTGAAGTGGGGCCTAGCTTGGGTGTCCTCCCACTACCCGACAATTTCTCGCATTGATCTCTCAGTGGTATAGTTGAAATAAAGTTTATTATTTACCTTTCTGTGGTGTCAAACATATACTTGCTTCTTCTTTTTTTTTTTTTTTAATATCTTAATAATGTTATAAAGCACAATTTTTTAGATTCAAGATATGTATCACAAGTTCATGATAATTATTATATTTTATTTACATAAAAAACAAGAGTTCATGATATATAGCTGAAGTATAAGTTGATTAAAAATTATAATTAAAAATATAAAATGGTAGTATATACAACAATCACATAGCAACACTAACAGGATTCCACCCAGTCCAGACCCTGCTGTAGAGTGGCCAGAATGTAGTCCACGGCCTGGACCATGACATCGAGGGATTTGATGTCTCTGCCACACACACATCACTACTTTATATCCTACACATCTTGATGTAGTCTCACACTTCTATGTATATTCAATATGGAGAATCACACCCTAACTTGACACTTTCGACCCGAGGGAATTCGTGTCCTTGCCGATTTTGCATCAAGCCCGAAGGACGCGAATTTGGGTCCTCGATTTTCAAAATTAAATATAAAATCACCGGCGGCCAACACGAATTCACGTCTATTGGGATCTTGTCCCATACCTTCTTGCCTATCTATCAGTGGGTTGTCAGCTGACCCAATGTACCTGTAAAACATCATGCGAGACCGCCGTTCCAGCAGCTTCTATTGCCTGCCTATCTTTCTTCCTTGTTTGTTCATTTTTCTTTGTTCGCGCGGTTTTTATCACTTTCCTATCGCATTTTTAGATGAAACCTGTGCCTAGTACACCTAGTACCACTCAATATTACTTAAAATATGAAATTTTATTAGATGATATAGAGTATATAATTGATGTCAAGTGCCTCTTTGTATGAAGGCTGCTTCTTAGTTTACCATACTAAGATAAGCTATTGGAAGTAATTTTTATCGTTTTATCTTAAAATAAATATTATAGGAATGTGTAAAAAACTTATCTGATAACATTTATTTTACTATTTGCTCTCTACTTGCTATAGTACATGAAGTGAATTTGTATTTTGTACGACCTCAATCAAAAATTGAGTAACATTTTAATAAATAAATAAATTATTTTTTATATGATTTTTATTTATTATTTCGAAATCTATAGATTATATTAATTGAAAATTGCATTTTTGAAACGAGTTTTTAATATAATTTTTTTTTCAAAAAACAATAACTTGATTTTCATACGGTCCAGTAGACAATGCAACTGCGGAATCGTCCGTCCCCAAAGTGTTAAAATGGTATAAAAGGCCTATTATCATATATATATATATATATAGACCAGGTGATCTAAACAACCAACAGGAGTCTGTACTCATGTTTGAGTGGACAGCAAAGGCATCTGCTTCCATGTTAGGAACGGCCTCAAAATATGGGCAAAGTCACCAAAGTGTGCCATGATAAATGAAAGCTACACAACACCCAGTTGGGAATGTAAACTCTATATTCACAATGGTCTGTGTTGCATATTGGATAATTGGGCTGATTTCCAAGTTGGTGGATGAGAGATTTCATGACTCCACTAAGTGGGATGATCTGGTGAACTTTAAGCCAATCTAAAGCTGAGGAAAAAATCATCATTTGAAACCCTGGCAATCAGTTGTGGAAAATATATGGCTCTGTAGCAAAGATTTTGATATGAGCGCTTTTTTCTTTTAAGAATTACAGTCATTTACAGTTACATTTTAATCATTGGAAAACATAAGACATATTTCAGAGCGAGGATTTAAATCCATTGTTAACAGCCATGGATTTGTCGTAAAAAAATCTTGGCAACAATACTTTATCTACATTGTTACATTGTGTGTTACAGCATTGTTACTATCCTCCAGTAGACAATGTGCATGGACTTACATTCTGGTCTCACAAATAATATACCATCATTGTTACATTGTGTGTTACAGCACTGTTACTATCCTCCAGTAAACAATGTGCATGGACTTACATTCTGGTCTCACAAATAATATACCATCATTGTTACATTGTGTGTTACAGCACTGTTACTATCCTCCAGTAGACAATGTATTTTAGCATGGACTTACATTCTGGTCTCACAAATAATATACCATCATTGTTACATTGTGTGTTACAGCACTGCTACTATCCTCCAGTAGACAATATATTTTAGCATGGACTTACATTCTGGTCTCACAAATAATATACCACCATTGTTACATTGTGTGTTACAGCACTGTTACTATCCTCCAGTAGACAATGTATTTTAGCATGGACTTACATTCTGGTCTCACAAATAATATACCATCATTGTTACATTGTGTGTTACAGCACTGCTACTATCCTCCAGTAGACAATGTATTTTAGCATGGACTTACATTCTGGTCTCACAAATAATATACCATCATTGTTACATTGTGTGTTACAGCACTGTTACTATCCTCCAGTAGACAATGTATTTTAGCATGGACTTACATTCTGGTCTCACAAATAATATACCATCATTGTTACATTGTGTGTTACAGCACTGTTACTATCCTCCAGTAGACAATGTATTTTAGCATGGACTTACATTCTGGTCTCACAAATAATATACCATCATTGTTACATTGTGTGTTACAGCACTGTTACTATCCTCCAGTAGACAATGTATTTTAGCATGGACTTACATTCTGGTCTCACAAATAATATACCATCATTGTTACATTGTGTGTTACAGCACTGTTACTATCCTCCAGTAGACAATGTATTTTAGCATGGACTTACATTCTGGTCTCACAAATAATATACCATCATTGTTACATTGTGTGTTACAGCACTGCTACTATCCTCCAGTAGACAATGTATTTTAGCATGGACTTACATTCTGGTCTCACAAATAATATACCATCATTGTTACATTGTGTGTTACAGCACTGTTACTATCCTCCAGTAGACAATGTATTTTAGCATGGACTTACATTCTGGTCTCACAAATAATATACCATCATTGTTACATTGTGTGTTACAGCACTGTTACTATCCTCCAGTAGACAATGTATTTTAGCATGGACTTACATTCTGGTCTCACAAATAATATACCACCATTGTTACATTGTGTGTTACAGCACTGTTACTATCCTCCAGTAGACAATGTATTTTAGCATGGACTTACATTCTGGTCTCACAAATAATATACCATCATTGTTACATTGTGTGTTACAGCACTGTTACTATCCTCCAGTAGACAATGTATTTTTAGCATGGACTTACATTCTGGTCTCACAAATAATATACCACCATTGTTACATTGTGTGTTACAGCACTGCTACTATCCTCCAGTAGACAATGTATTTTAGCATGGACTTACATTCTGGTCTCACAATTAATATACCACCATTGTTACATTGTGTGTTACAGCACTGTTACTATCCTCAGTAGACAATGTATTTTAGCATGGACTTACATTCTGGTCTCACAAATAATATACCATCATTGTTACATTGTGTGTTACAGCACTGTTACTATCCTCCAGTAGACAATGTATTTTAGCATGGACTTACATTCTGGTCTCACAAATAATATACCATCATTGTTACATTGTAGTGTTACAGCACTGTTACTATCCTCCAGTAGACAATGTATTTTAGCATGGACTTACATTCTGGTCTCACAAATAATATACCATCATTGTTACATTGTGTGTTACAGCACTGTTACTATCCTCCAGTAGACAATGTATTTTAGCATGGACTTACATTCTGGTCTCACAAATAATATACCATCATTGTTACATTGTGTGTTACAGCACTGTTACTATCCTCCAGTAGACAATGTATTTTAGCATGGACTTACATTCTGGTCTCACAAATAATATACCATCATTGTTACATTGTGTGTTACAGCACTGCTACTATCCTCCAGTAGACAATGTATTTTAGCATGACTTACATTCTGGTCTCACAAATAATATACCATCATTGTTACATTGTGTGTTACAGCACTGTTACTATCCTCCAGTAGACAATGTATTTTAGCATGGACTTACATTCTGGTCTCACAAATAATATACCATCATTGTTACATTGTGTGTTACAGCACTGTTTACTATCCTCCAGTAGACAATGTATTTTAGCATGGACTTACATTCTGGTCTCACAAATAATATACCATCATTGTTACATTGTGTGTTACAGCACTGTTACTATCCTCCAGTAGACAATGTATTATTAGCATGGACTTACATTCTGGTCTCACAATTATTATACCATCATTGTTACATTGTGTGTTACAGCACTGTTACTATCCTCAGTAGACAATGTATTTTAGCATGGACTTACATTCTGGTCTCACAAATAATATACCATCATTGTTACATTGTGTGTTACAGCACTGTTACTATCCTCCAGTAGACAATGTATTTTTAGCATGGACTTACATTCTGGTCTCACAAATAATATACCATCATTGTTACATTGTGTGTTACAGCACTGTTTACTATCCTCCAGTAGACAATGTATTTTAGCATGGACTTACATTCTGGTCTCACAAATAATATACCATCATTGTTACATTGTGTGTTACAGCACTGTTACTATCCTCCAGTAGACAATGTATTTTAGCATGGACTTACATTCTGGTCTCACAAATAATATACCATCATTGTTACATTGTGTGTTACAGCACAGTTACTATCCTCCAGTAGACAATGTATTTTAGCATGGACTTACATTCTGGTCTCACAATTAATATACCATCATTGTTACATTGTGTGTTACAGCACTGTTACTATCCTCCAGTAGACAATGTATTTTAGCATGGACTTACATTCTGGTCTCACAAATAATATACCATCATTGTTACATTGTGTGTTACAGCACTGTTACTATCCTCCAGTAGACAATGTATTTTAGCATGGACTTACATTCTGGTCTCACAAATAATATACCATCATTGTTACATTGTGTGTTACAGCACTGTTACTATCCTCCAGTAGACAATGTATTTTAGCATGGACTTACATTCTGGTCTCACAAATAATATACCATCATTGTTACATTGTGTGTTACAGCACTGCTACTATCCTCCAGTAGACAATGTATTTTAGCATGGACTTACATTCTGGTCTCACAAATAATATACCATCATTGTTACATTGTGTGTTACAGCACTGTTACTATCCTCCAGTAGACAATGTATTTTAGCATGGACTTACATTCTGGTCTCACAAATAATATACCATCATTGTTACATTGTGTGTTACAGCACTGTTACTATCCTCCAGTAGACAATGTATTTTAGCATGGACTTACATTCTGGTCTCACAAATAATATACCATCATTGTTACATTGTGTGTTACAGCCACTGTTACTATCCTCCAGTAGACAATGTATTTTAGCATGGACTTACATTCTGGTCTCACAATAATATACCATCATTGTTACATTGTGTGTTACAGCACTGTTACTATCCTCCAGTAGACAATGTATTTTAGCATGGACTTACATTCTGGTCTCACAAATAATATACCATCATTGTTACATTGTGTGTTACAGCACTGTTACTATCCTCCAGTAGACAATGTATTTTAGCATGGGACTTACATTCTGGTCTCACAAATAATATACCATCATTGTTACATTGTGTGTTACAGCACTGTTACTATCCTCCAGTAGACAATGTATTTTAGCATGGACTTACATTCTGGTCTCACAAATAATATACCATCATTGTTACATTGTGTGTTACAGCACTGTTACTATCCTCCAGTAGACAATGTATTTTAGCATGGACTTACATTCTGGTCTCACAAATAATATACCATCATTGTTACATTGTGTGTTACAGCACTGCTACTATCCTCCAGTAGACAATGTATTTTAGCATGGACTTACATTCTGGTCTCACAAATAATATTCCATCATTGTTACATTGTGTGTTACAGCACTGCTACTATCCTCCAGTAGACAATGTATTTTAGCATGGACTTACATTCTGGTCTCACAATTAATATACCATCATTGTTACATTGTGTGTTACAGCACTGCTACTATCCTCCAGTAGACAATGTATTTTAGCATGGACTTACATTCTGGTCTCACAATTAATATACCATCATTGTTACATTGTGTGTTACAGCACTGCTACTATCCTCCAGTAGACAATGTATTTTAGCATGGACTTACATTCTGGTCTCACAAATAATATACCATCATTGTTACATTGTGTGTTACAGCACTGTTACTATCCTCCAGTAGACAATGTATTTTAGCATGGACTTACATTCTGGTCTCCACAAATAATATACCATCATTGTTACATTGTGTGTTACAGCACTGTTACTATCCTCCAGTAGACAATGTACATGGACTTACATTCTGGTCTCACAAATAATATACCATCATTGTTACATTGTATGTTACAGCACTGTTACTATCCTCCAGTAAGACAATGTATTTTAGCATGGACTTACATTCTGGTCTCACAAATAATATACCATCATTGTTACATTGTGTGTTACAGCACTGTTACTATCCTCCAGTAGACAATGTATTTTAGCATGGACTTACATTCTGGTCTCACAAATAATATACCATCATTGTTACATTGTGTGTTACAGCACTGTTACTATCCTCCAGTAGACAATGTATTTTAGCATGGACTTACATTCTGGTCTCACAATATATACCATCATTGTTACATTGTGTGTTACAGCACTGTTACTATCCTCCAGTAGACAATGTATTTTAGCATGGACTTACATTCTGGTCTCACAAATAATATACCATCATTGTTACATTGTGTGTTTACAGCACTGTTACTATCCTCCAGTAGACAATGTATTTTAGCATGGACTTACATTCTGGTCTCACAAATAATATACCATCATTGTTACATTGTGTGTTACAGCACTGTTACTATCCTCCAGTAGACAATGTATTTTAGCATGGACTTACATTCTGGTCTCACAAATAATATACCATCATTGTTACATTGTGTGTTACAGCACTGTTACTATCCTCCAGTAGACAATGTAGCATGGACTTTACATTCTGGTCTCACAAATAATATACCATCATTGTTACATTGTGTGTTACAGCACTGTTACTATCCTCCAGTAGACAATGTATTTTAGCATGGACTTACATTCTGGTCTCACAAAATAATATACCATCATTGTTACATTGTGTGTTACAGCACTGTTACTATCCTCCAGTAGACAATGTATTTTAGCATGGACTTACATTCTGGTCTCACAAATAATATACCATCATTGTTACATTGTGTGTTACAGCTCTGTTACTATCCTCCAGTAGACAATGTATTTTAGCATGGACTTACATTCTAGGTCTCACAAATAATATACCATCATTGTTACATTGTGTGTTACAGCACTGCTACTATCCTCCAGTAGACAATGTATTTTAGCATGGACTTACATTCTGGTCTCACAAATAATATACCATCATTGTTACATTGTGTGTTACAGCACTGTACTATCCTCCAGTAGACAATGTATTTTAGCATGGACTTACATTCTGGTCTCACAAATAATATACCATCATTGTTACATTGTGTGTTACAGCACTGTTACTATCCTCCAGTAGACAATGTATTTTAGCATGGACTTACATTCTGGTCTCACAAATAATATACCATCATTGTTACATTGTGTGTTACAGCACTGTTACTATCCTCCAGTAGACAATGTATTTTAGCATGGACTTACATTCTGGTCTCACAAATAATATACCATCATTGTTACATTGTGTGTTACAGCACTGTTACTATCCTCCCAGTAGACAATGTATTTTAGCATGGACTTACATTCTGGTCTCACAAATAATATACCATCATTGTTACATTGTGTGTTACAGCACTGTTACTATCCTCCAGTAGACAATGTATTTTAGCATGGACTTACATTCTGGTCTCACAAATAATATACCATCATTGTTACATTGTGTGTTACAGCACTGTTACTATCCTCCAGTAGACAATGTATTTTAGCATGGACTTACATTCTGGTCTCACAAATAATATACCATCATTGTTACATTGTGTGTTACAGCACTGTTACTATCCTCCAGTAGACAATGTATTTTAGCATGGACTTACATTCTGGTCTCACAAATTAATATACCATCATTGTTACATTGTGTGTTACAGCACTGTACTATCCTCCAGTAGACAATGTATTTTAGCATGGACTTACATTCTGGTCTCACAAATAATATACCATCATTGTTACATTGTGTGTTACAGCACTGTTACTATCCTCCAGTAGACAATGTATTTTAGCATGGACTTACATTCTGGTCTCACAAATAATATACCATCATTGTTACATTGTGTGTTACAGCACTGTTACTATCCTCCAGTAGACAATGTATTTTAGCATGGACTTACATTCTGGTCTCACAAATAATATACCATCATTGTTACATTGTGTGTTACAGCACTGTTACTATCCTCCAGTAGACAATGTATTTTAGCATGGACTTACATTCTGGTCTCACAAATAATATACCATCATTGTTACATTGTGTGTTACAGCACTGTTACTATCCTCCAGTAGACAATGTATTTTAGCATGGACTTACATTCTGGTCTCACAAATAATATACCATCATTGTTACATTGTGTGTTACAGCACTGTTACTATCCTCCAGTAGACAATGTATTTTAGCATGGACTTACATTCTGGTCTCACAAATAATATACCATCATTGTTACATTGTGTGTTACAGCACTGCTACTATCCTCCAGTAGACAATGTATTTTAGCATGGACTTACATTCTGGTCTCACAAATAATATACCATCATTGTTACATTGTGTGTTACAGCACTGCTACTATCCTCCAGTAGACAATGTATTTTAGCATGGACTTACATTCTGGTCTCACAAATAATATACCATCATTGTTACATTGTGTGTTACAGCACTGTTACTATCCTCCAGTAGACAATGTATTTTAGCATGGACTTACATTCTGGTCTCACAAATAATATACCATCATTGTTACATTGTGTGTTACAGCACTGTTACTATCCTCCAGTAGACAATGTATTTTAGCATGGACTTACATTCTGGTCTCACAAATAATATACCATCATTGTTACATTGTGTGTTACAGCACTGCTACTATCCTCCAGTAGACAATGTATTTTAGCATGGACTTACATTCTGGTCTCACAAATAATATACCATCATTGTTACATTGTGTGTTACAGCACTGTTACTATCCTCCAGTAGACAATGTATTTTAGCATGGACTTACATTCTGGTCTCACAAATAATATACCATCATTGTTACATTGTGTGTTACAGCACTGTTACTATCCTCCAGTAGACAATGTATTTTAGCATGGACTTACATTCTGGTCTCACAATTAATATACCATCATTGTTACATTGTGTGTTACAGCACTGCTACTATCCTCCAGTAGACAATGTATTTTAGCATGGACTTACATTCTGGTCTCACAAATAATATACCATCATTGTTACATTGTGTGTTACAGCACTGCTACTATCCTCCAGTAGACAATGTATTTTAGCATGGACTTACATTCTGGTCTCACAAATAATATACCATCATTGTTACATTGTGTGTTACAGCACTGCTACTATCCTCCAGTAGACAATGTATTTTAGCATGGACTTACATTCTGGTCTCACAAATAATATACCATCATTGTTACATTGTGTGTTACAGCACTGTTACTATCCTCCAGTAGACAATGTATTTTAGCATGGACTTACATTCTGGTCTCACAAATAATATACCATCATTGTTACATTGTGTGTTACAGCACTGTTACTATCCTCCAGTAGACAATGTACATGGACTTACATTCTGGTCTCACAAATAATATACCATCATTGTTACATTGTATGTTACAGCACTGTTACTATCCTCCAGTAAACAATGTATTTTAGCATGGACTTACATTCTGGTCTCACAAATAATATACCATCATTGTTACATTGTGTGTTACAGCACTGTTACTATCCTCCAGTAGACAATGTATTTTAGCATGGACTTACATTCTGGTCTCACAAATAATATACCATCATTGTTACATTGTGTGTTACAGCACTGTTACTATCCTCCAGTAGACAATGTATTTTAGCATGGACTTACATTCTGGTCTCACAAATAATATACCATCATTGTTACATTGTGTGTTACAGCACTGCTACTATCCTCCAGTAGACAATGTATTTTAGCATGGACTTACATTCTGGTCTCACAAATAATATACCATCATTGTTACATTGTGTGTTACAGCACTGTTACTATCCTCCAGTAGACAATGTATTTTAGCATGGACTTACATTCTGGTCTCACAAATAATATACCATCATTGTTACATTGTGTGTTACAGCACTGTTACTATCCTCCAGTAGACAATGATTTAGCATGGACTTACATTCTGGTCTCACAAATAATATACCATCATTGTTACATTGTATGTTACAGCACTGTTACTATCCTCCAGTAAGACAATGTATTTTAGCATGGACTTACATTCTGGTCTCACAAATAATATACCATCATTGTTACATTGTGTGTTACAGCACTGTTACTATCCTCCAGTAGACAATGTATTTTAGCATGGACTTACATTCTGGTCTCACAAATAATATACCATCATTGTTACATTGTGTGTTACAGCACTGTTACTATCCTCCAGTAGACAATGTATTTTAGCATGGACTTACATTCTAGGTCTCACAAATAATATACCATCATTGTTACATTGTGTGTTACAGCACTGCTACTATCCTCCAGTAGACAATGTATTTTAGCATGGACTTACATTCTGGTCTCACAAATAATATACCATCATTGTTACATTGTGTGTTACAGCACTGTTACTATCCTCCAGTAGACAATGTATTTTAGCATGGACTTACATTCTGGTCTCACAAATAATATACCACCATTGTTACATTGTGTGTTACAGCACTGCTACTATCCTCCAGTAGACAATGTATTTTAGCATGGACTTACATTCTGGTCTCACAAATAATATACCATCATTGTTACATTGTGTGTTACAGCACTGCTACTATCCTCCAGTAGACAATGTATTTTAGCATGGACTTACATTCTGGTCTCACAAATAATATACCATCATTGTTACATTGTGTGTTACAGCACTGTTACTATCCTCCAGTAGACAATGTATTTTAGCATGGACTTACATTCTGGTCTCACAAATAATATACCATCATTGTTACATTGTGTGTTACAGCACTGTTACTATCCTCCAGTAGACAATGTATTTTAGCATGGACTTACATTCTGGTCTCACAAATAATATACCATCATTGTTACATTGTGTGTTACAGCACTGTTACTATCCTCCAGTAGACAATGTATTTTAGCATGGACTTACATTCTGGTCTCACAAATAATATACCATCATTGTTACATTGTGTGTTACAGCACTGTTACTATCCTCCAGTAGACAATGTATTTTAGCATGGACTTACATTCTGGTCTCACAAATAATATACCATCATTGTTACATTGTGTGTTACAGCACTGTTACTATCCTCCAGTAGACAATGTATTTTAGCATGGACTTACATTCTGGTCTCACAAATAATATACCATCATTGTTACATTGTGTGTTACAGCACTGTTACTATCCTCCAGTAGACAATGTATTTTAGCATGGACTTACATTCTGGTCTCACAAATAATATACCATCATTGTTACATTGTGTGTTACAGCACTGCTACTATCCTCCAGTAGACAATGTATTTTAGCATGGACTTACATTCTGGTCTCACAAATAATATACCATCATTGTTACATTGTGTGTTACAGCACTGCTACTATCCTCCAGTAGACAATGTATTTTAGCATGGACTTACATTCTGGTCTCACAAATAATATACCATCATTGTTACATTGTGTGTTACAGCACTGTTACTATCCTCCAGTAGACAATGTATTTTAGCATGGACTTACATTCTGGTCTCACAAATAATATACCATCATTGTTACATTGTGTGTTACAGCACTGCTACTATCCTCCAGTAGACAATGTATTTTAGCATGGACTTACATTCTGGTCTCACAAATAATATACCATCATTGTTACATTGTGTGTTACAGCACTGCTACTATCCTCCAGTAGACAATGTATTTTAGCATGGACTTACATTCTGGTCTCACAAATAATATACCACCATTGTTACATTGTGTGTTACAGCACTGCTACTATCCTCCAGTAGACAATGTATTTTAGCATGGACTTACATTCTGGTCTCACAATTAATATACCATCATTGTTACATTGTGTGTTACAGCACTGCTACTATCCTCCAGTAGACAATGTATTTTAGCATGGACTTACATTCTGGTCTCACAATTAATATACCATCATTGTTACATTGTGTGTTACAGCACTGCTACTATCCTCCAGTAGACAATGTATTTTAGCATGGACTTACATTCTGGTCTCACAAATAATATACCATCATTGTTACATTGTGTGTTACAGCACTGCTACTATCCTCCAGTAGACAATGTATTTTAGCATGGACTTACATTCTGGTCTCACAAATAATATACCATCATTGTTACATTGTGTGTTACAGCACTGCTACTATCCTCCAGTAGACAATGTATTTTAGCATGGACTTACATTCTGGTCTCACAAATAATATACCATCATTGTTACATTGTGTGTTACAGCACTGTTACTATCCTCCAGTAGACAATGTACATGGACTTACATTCTGGTCTCACAAATAATATACCATCATTGTTACATTGTGTGTTACAGCACTGCTACTATCCTCCAGTAGACAATGTATTTTAGCATGGACTTACATTCTGGTCTCACAAATAATATACCATCATTGTTACATTGTGTGTTACAGCACTGTTACTATCCTCCAGTAGACAATGTACATGGACTTACATTCTGGTCTCACAAATAATATACCATCATTGTTACATTGTATGTTACAGCACTGTTACTATCCTCCAGTAAACAATGTATTTTAGCATGGACTTACATTCTGGTCTCACAAATAATATACGATCAAACCTCACTATAACAAGATATCATGTTGCTATCATACCAGGTAGACCATTGGGACATTTAAAACCTGGGACCTTAAAATTTTAGTATTAGAACCACATTGATATTATAAATAAGGCTGTTATATTGAGATACTTATATAGTTACAATGTGGTTCTACCTACAATCACTTGAACACAGCCAGCAAGTGATAGAAGGTTGTCAGTAAATCCCTCTCGTGTGTTATGCTGAACAGTTGGCTACTCACTTATGGGTGAAGGAAGCCAGTGGGCTGGTGGTATTCTTGATCCTACAACACACCAGTCAGAACCAACATAGAGAGCAAACCGACTCCCTCCCTCACCTGTGGAGCTGCCCTTCCGTGGCCATCTTGAACTGGACACAAAGTTCAGTCAACCACTCTAATTATTGAAACTCAAATGTGCTGAAGCCTTAAATAAGTCTTTAATTTAATTTGATTCTGATTACTTATCATAAGAGAGTTGCATTTGGGACTGGACTCAATCGTAGCATTAAATGAAAGATACCCACAAAAAATGAAAGGTTGACATATACAGTAAAACCCCACTAATACGAACCTGGGATATAGCGAACCTTCCCTTATAATGAACCTTAGGTAATCTCCAATTTCATTCCATTAAAAATGCCATTGTTATAACAATTTTTAAATGAAGAACTACCCTATAACATTCTAATTAAAATCTAGGCTTATAACGAACTTCACATTTTAATTCATAGATTTTTAAAGCTGCAAAATTCTGAGCATGCTTCATCTCATAGATCACGATATCAAAACAAATTAACTCTATTGTTTTTTTTACATTTACATTCACACATACCTACAAGAAAATAAGACCAAATCCAAATAAATTAATAGTGTGTGGCGTTTCGGTAACAGCATTGTTAACATCTTCAGATAAAAGAATAAAATTTTATTTTATTCTTTTGTCTGATGATGTTAACAACGCTGTTACAGAAACCTCACACACTATTAATTTATATGAATTTGGTCTTATTTTCTTTTAGATTAATCCAAAATTGTGCTTTATCATTCACACATACATGTTATGTAAATTAAAACGAAAATCACGAAATTTCTCTTTAATGGCTTATAAAGTGCTAAAAATGAAGAGAAAAAGTTTTCTTTTTTTATTAAAATATATATGTTACAAGCTTTCGGGCACCAAGCCCTTTTTTTTTTTTTTTTTTTTTTACCTGTAGAAGGGCTTGGTGCCCGAAAGCTTGTAACATATATATTTTAATAAAAAAAAGAAAACTTTTTCTCTTCATTTTTAGCACTTTATGTTATGTAAATGTTTACATTAAACTTTTTAAAAATATATAATAATAGAATACCTTTGCATTAATCAAATTTGAAAGTGACTTTTGAAAGAAAAAAAAAAGCAAAGGCATTCTTAACAAGTTACCACTAGAAAAAAAAAAGCCAATATAAAAGCTTTTCAAAGTGAACACAGGAAAAACTTCAGTACATGTTAAAATTAAAAAAATGTAACTTTTCTACTATAAGAGAAAAAAATAGAAGGCTATTAAAATTTTCTAAAAGGAGTAATCAGCCCAAACTTTTGACACAATCGTACATGTTACACCCCTTTCAGAAATGTTCAATATCTAGCTAGTTTAACCTAGGCCAAAAAAAAAAAAAAACGTTCAAATAAATGGGCCCATGATGCAACAAAAGGTTATTTTTTATGCCATGAAATATGGTTTAAAGCCAGCAATGGTTTGCATGGTAGGTTCAAAACATATATTTCAGAAGAATATGTAGAAATGGGGAAAAATACCATAGAGGTATATATATTTTAATGATAAGAAGAACCTATCATCAAATGACTTCTTTTGATACCCAGCATATATGTATGGAAATAGGTCAATTTAGAGAATAAAAAAAAAACCATTATCAAGAGGTAGCCTTTTTCTATGTTGTGGGGAGTGTTCAGTCCCATTGGGCTTTACTGTATTAAGATTTATCACATTAAACCTCCCATTTTGAGCAAGAATGCCTAGGTAAAAGTGCTACACCAACATTGCATATATAGAGGTATCTACAACTACAGATTAGTAGAGGAAATATAGACATTGTGAAAATTCTCTATAACGCATTTCCTCCACTCTAGTCACTTCAAAGCCTATTTGAAACAACTCAGATTTAGCTGTTAACATTTTCATTATCGGTGCCAATTATTTGAATTTTAGGGGAAAGGAATTTTTACAACCATTGAAAAAGAAAGTTTAAAATATTGGGAGGGCCTGGCTCATCAGTAGTGAGCCCTCACAGTAGTTCTACAGGACCTACCAGACTACAACTATATCAAATATTCATTGGTTCACCACACTCACTCACAGTAGTTCTACAGGACCTACCAGACTACAACTATATCAAATATTCATTGGTTCACCACACTCACTCACAGTAGTTCTACAGGACCTACCAGACTACAACTATATCAAATATTCATTGGTTCACCACACTCACTCACAGTAGTTCTACAGGACCTACCAGACTACAACTATATCAAATATTCATTGGTTCACCACACTCACTCACAGTAGTTCTACAGGACCTACCAGACTACAACTATATCAAATATTCATTGGTTCACCACACTCACTCACAGTAGTTCTACAGGACCTACCAGACTACAACTATATCAAATATTCATTGGTTCACCACACTCACTCACAGTAGTTCTACAGGACCTACCAGACTACAACTATATCAAATATTCATTGGTTCACCACACTCACTCACAGTAGTTCTACAGGACCTACCAGACTACAACTATATCAAATATTGGGAGGGCCTGGCTCATCAGTAGTGAGCCCTCACAGTAGTTCTACAGGACCTACCAGACTACAACTATATCAAATATTCATTGGTTCACCACACTCACTCACAGTAGTTCTACAGGACCTACCAGACTACAACTATATCAAATATTCATTGGTTCACCACACTCACTCACAGTAGTTCTACAGGACCTACCAGACTACAACTATATCAAATATTCATTGGTTCACCACACTCACTCACAGTAGTTCTACAGGACCTACCAGACTACAACTATATCAAATATTCATTGGTTCACCACACTCACTCACAGTAGTTCTACAGGACCTACCAGACTACAACTATATCAAATATTGGGAGGGCCTGGCTCATCAGTAGTGAGCCCTCACAGTAGTTCTACAGGACCTACCAGACTACAACTATATCAAATATTCATTGGTTCACCACACTCATGAGCAAGGTCAATATTTTCCACTTTAGTGGAGGGGGGTCGGTGGGAGGCTGGTTAAACCGTTTGGTTTTCGACCACTAGGACCCGGGTTCGATCCCGCATTGGACACTTTTTTCTGTTTAAAGAAAAAAAAAATGCTCCAATGGCCCCCGATTCTTGCAAAAGTCCAACCCCACCAGCGAGTGCAAGTAACCAAACGGGGCTCTGGCATTAGTAAGTGCAAAGTTGAACTGCTTTTCACATGTGTAAACATGTGGTGCACTTACAGTAAAAGCAGTCGCTAACTACCCACCATGATTATCATGGCCTGTACCACGTGTACTAGGGATAAGCAAAAAAAAAAAAACTTTAGTGGTTGTGAAATATTTGTCTTTCATATAATTCAAATAATTAGCGGTAACAAGGAGATTGTCAACAATTTTTTTGGCAGTCTATCTTTACATTTAGCTAAAATCTGAGGTTGGGGGTAAACAAGTCAGTCCAGTACATTTATATAGATCTACTGCTCTCTCCCAACTACAGTGGAACATTACCACTGAAGAAGGTGGTAGACTGGATGGGTCGAGGAGTTTTATTTATTTTTGGTTTTATACAAAAATTTGCCATCAATATGGGAAAATTACTTTTCTCAAGTAAAATTTCACTTGGTTTGTACTTAATTTGACTACTTAATAATAACCTTATTTTACAATGGAAAAGCATAATAAGGCACAATTTCGATTATAGATTATAAACACAAGGTAATAAGACCAAATCCAAATAAATAAATAGTGTGTGACTTTTGGTAAGAGTGTTGTTACCATCTTCAGGCAAAAGTACTGTTTGAAACATCACACACTATTTATTTATTTGGTCTTATTACCTTGTGTTTAATGGAAATCATAAAACACATGTTTCTTTTTATTATAATGTTTAAATAAGAGCTTTCAAACCCTTTGGTTGTTTTACAAGTATAACTAGAATGGGTGAAACACCAATTGACCCAATAGTCTCCTTGAGCAGTCTCATTGGAGGTTTCACTGTAGGACATTGGGAAGAGGGAAAGATAAGAAGTGGGCACTGAGATATCTCTACAGAAGCATATCTCCTTGACAACACACACAAAGCTGCACTACTCACTTGTTCCAAACAAATCAGGTAGGCATGCACACCCTTGTAGAACCTGCCAACAAACCTCATTGTTAATCCTGGTTGTACTTATCTCAGTAGTTTTCCCTTCAACACTAACTTGTGTTTTAGAGAAGGTTAGAAACTTTTATATTTTATTACACATTTACATGTTCATAATGTTTGGAAGAATGTAAATTTATTTGGCTGCATATTTTTTTCCTCCAACTTTCAAATGATTTTTTTTATCCAATCCAAAGGTATGTTGTTCCAAATAGATGGCACAGTTTTTTCAAATTCCCCTATTGAGATGGCCCAATTCTCTCCTGTCTAAGGTGGCCAAGACCTGGAGGCATTTAATATCACTGCTATGTGAAAAATCAATTCCACACTGCGCTCCTTCATTTCATTGAGGAATTGCAGTTTTTGTGAGGTGTGGGAAGTCACCTTATCATGTGAAAATGTCATTTGAACTCATTCAGGGAGACTCTGGGAAAATAATGGCTTTAATATACATGGAGATGAATATAAAACTTTGAATTAATCTTCACATTTGAATGGACCTTGAATAGTGGAATAGTTGTTCCTCTACTTGCATGACTCCAACTATCATAAACTTTTAGGGAAATCTCAAGCATCCTCCAACTTCCATAGTCACCATTTCTTGCCTGAAAATTCTCCTTGTCTCAACTAAAGGAACCAAACATTCATATTTAGAACACCTGACAATTTTAAAAAGATTTTCTGTACTTGGTTTTGAGATTTTGCCAATGTTCAATATCAGAACAGATGTCTTTGTTTTGGCTTGCAAATCTTGATGATTTATCAAGTTAAAATAAAGGTTGGGTCGTATATATTTACGATTTCTTTAGCAATTTTCTGGATCAGGTTTGGTATTATAGCTTATGTTTTAGCTTATATTTCCCATCACGTATGGTTTTTGCGTGACGGTCTTTTTTTAGTATTGGGATAAATACAGTAAAAAATGCAAACAATGTCACGTAACTGGTTTATCAAAAAATATTTTTCTTTGTCCACAAAGAAATAGCATCTTATCTACATGTCCTGAATCCAAATATACCATTAGTTTTTTCTATTACGCAATATTTCTGAGATACACCTACTTGAAATTTGGAAATCTTGTTAATATATAGGCATATATGAACGAAACATTTATTTATTGAAAAGCAGTGACAGTGGATTTTCTTCTATACTTTGCTTGTGGTAGATCCCTCATGAGTGTCCAGCAGTAGTCGGCAAGCATAACGGGACTCCATTTACCTTGGTACCGCTTCTCCATGCTTGATATATCTTGATGAAACCTCTCACCATGCTCATCGCTAACTGCGCCAAGATTGTCTGGAAAGAAATCTAGATGTGAATGCAGGAAATGGATCTTGAGGGACATGTTACATCCCAGTGCCTTGTAGGAAAGCAACAGATCATTAACTATGTCTCGGTAATTTTCAACCTCGACACTTCCTAAGAAGTTTTTGCAAACGTTTCTAAAGGAATTCCATGCTGCTGCTTCAACTTCATTCAAACTATTTTGAAAATTTCCATCCTGCTGCAATTCTCGAATCTGAGGTCCAACGAAAATGCCTTCTTTAATCTTCACTTCACTTATACTAGAAATTTTTTGTTTTAGGTAGGCAAATCCACTGGCATTTCGATCCATTGCCTTGACAAAGTTCTTCATTAATCCCAGTTTAATATGTAATGGTGGTAAGTAAATATTTTCTGAATCGATCAGGGGTAGATTTGCAATATTTTTATATCCTGGAGTAAAGATTTTACGGTTTTGCCAGATTTTTTTAATGTAATGCCTTTCCCTATCTCTGCTATCCCACTCACATAGAAAACAACAAAATTTTGTATATCCAAGCTGTAATCCACGCAAGAGAGCAACGACTTTCAAATCGCTGCATATTTTCCAACCGTATCTTTCGTATTCTATCTTTTTCAAAAGCAGTTTCATGTTTTCGTAAGTCTCTTTCATGTTGGATGCATGTATTTATCCCAATACTAAAAGAAGACCGTCAGGCAAAAACCATGGGTGATGGGAAATTTCTGATTAGATTTTTGAGTTCAGCATGAAAAGTTACACTAGAAACACCATCAGGTTCTCTTGTGCAAAAAAAAAAGTTTTATTTGAGAGAATTAACACTTGCAAACTTAGACCCGCTGTCATGACAAATTGATACAGTTATATTGCTTAAGGAGGTTGAAACTTACTTGGAGTCAACAATGTCCTCATCTAAGTGATACCTGAACACACACTTACCTGCATCAATCACATCACACATGAGGCACACGTAGAACACACCTCCTATGAGAAACTACGTACACATATTTGTCCTCTCATTAGAAGTTTTGTTGTTTCAAATCTTTTTAGACTTTTTTTGGTGGCTGCTCAAGGGAGGTTGTGCGGTATTGCTTTTGGCATTAATCAACACAAGTTGTATTTTTGTTTTCATTATAGACTGTGTTTTTTGAGGGTTTACAATATATTTTTAAGATTAAGTATATAAATAGAATAACACTTATCTTCTATATTTATATTCTTTGTTAAGAGATTTTGGTTTTTATGCTTTTTCCCATTATGTCTCTAGGTTTAGAAAGGCCCAACAAAAGCTTTGAATAATGAAATAAAAATTATTTGTTTATTCAATATTTTTTTTTATCATAAACAGGTATAAATAACTACCTGCCCTGTGAGAAGTTGTGAATCCAACAAAATAAATTACATAGGCTGTACCAGCACAGCCAGACCAAGTCAACATGTTTGAAATTTTGGCAATTGCGTGGCACACTATGTTGACACAAAAATAAATAAATGACTTACCGCAAGATCTCTCTGAAAGCTCCCAATAAATATATTTCTTTAAAATTGTGGTAAAGCATTAATTTATTTTTGCTTCAACATGAGTTATCATGCACAGCCTGGTTTAGTGAGATGGTCATAGAATAGATGAAATATCTATGTGTGTGTGGAGTTCTTACAATCTACCCCCAATGAAGACTCTACCTAACAAGTTGTGTTATCAGAGAAGATGAAAACTAGAAATTTTACCACTAATCAGGGGGTTGTTTATGAAAGGTTTTACTGCAGCTGTTCTCCATTGTGTATGAGAGGAAATCTTTTGCTAAAGGACACTTTGGCTCTGCAACTTGTTCTTCAGATAGAGATTCTACTGTATTTTCATTAGAGATTTGCTAGAGAGATACAGTAGAACCTCCCTGTAAAGGACATCTAGTTGCAGAGCCAGTAGTAGAGAGAGAGGTGTCCTCTTACCGGAGAGTTGCTAAATAGTAAAGATGGTAATTTTGGTGATGGAAACTGTTCTTTGTAGAGAGGTGTCCTCTAGCTGGAGTGTCCTCTCTTGGAAAAAGTTTGTGAAAAGTTGAACATAGGCTTCAAATAAGTTTAGGATAGCTTCTAATTTCTTGGCCAGCTGTATAAATTATCAGAAATATCTTTATCAAAATTATAAACCTAACTATATAGGAACATATTTAATTAAATATACATTCCTACCAAATGACCCCTTTTTCACCCCTTTGAAAAAAGCCTAACGTTTTAAATTCTGTTGGGATTATTGCTGGACCGTGACGGCGGGCGGCTAACTTCGGCAACACCGGAGCTGACGTCACACCCGTACTTTCACTTTCTGTTTTTGTATCCTGCAACGGCGTAGCGCGCTGACTTATATTTTCTTTCCCCATGATTACCATTTCATCAATATATATAATCCTTTCACCTTGTTGTAGTTAATTAAAGAATAATTAACGTTAAGCGCTGTGTGTGTGTAATCAAATTGAAATACAACAGTTATTTTATAAAAGGAAGCTAAAAAATTGCGGAAGATAGAGACTCAAGTATGAGGCACAAGCTAACACTGACACGAAAAATTCTCACGCTTCTGGAGGGGCTGGGCAGAATCCGCCCCAACATGCAAATTTAACCCACCTCCCAAAACTGAAATTTATAAACGATGGGTGGAAAATGTTTGTATCACTGTAAAATTAGAATACACGAAAGCTGGTAGCTTTAGGTAAACGAAAAATATATTTTTTTCCTATATTAAGTTTATGCATGGGCAGAATCTACCCAACCCGTCCAGTTAAAAATACTATGCTTATAACGAACTTAAAATTGTGATTTAAAAAATTTTTAAAACAACAAAATTTTGAGCATGTTTCAGCTCACGGATCGCGATTTCAAAACAAAAAATTAGCAGCATTGTTTGTTTTCATTTCCATTCTATTTTTGCTGTATGTTGTATAAATTTTACACATTATACTTTTATTTGTGAAAAAATAGTACAAATGTAATATTGTACTGGGATAAGGTGCATAAATTAAGAAAAAGGCATCTACTTATCGTGCAACTGAAAGTTGCTGATGGCTTGCGCCATCTATCGGAATAAATATCAACTATTCTCGTTGATTTTTAATTATTCCAGAATTGGCCAAATACCCATTCTTGATTAATCAAGAAAAGCTAACCACGGACGCGTTTCGGGCTGTTGGCCCTCATCAGCGTGGTGCAAGCTGTACCTCAACGACCAAAAAAAAAATTGGTCATTAAGGCATCCTGAAAAATCATGAAACGGGTAGTTAAGGCCAGAATTGCGTGAGAACGCTACAAAATGTGAAAAAATAGTACAAATGTAATATTGTACTGGGATAAGGTGCATAAATTAAGAAAAAGGCATCTACGATAAGTATTATCCCAGTACAATATTACATTTGTACTATTTTTTCACATTTTGTAGCGTTCTCATGCAATTCTGGCCTTAACTACCCGTTTCATGATTTTTCAGGATGCCTTAATGACCAATTTTTTTTGGTCGTTGAGGTACAGCTTGCACCACGCTGATGAGGGCCAACAGCCCGAAACGCGTCCGTGGTTAGCTTTTCTTGATTAATCAAGAATGGGTATTTGGCCAATTCTGGAATAATTAAAAATCAACGAGAATAGTTGATATTTATTCCGATAGATGGCGCAAGCCATCAACAACTTTCAGTTGCACGATAAGTAGATGCCTTTTTCTTAATACTTTTATTTAATAGAATATCTTTGCATTCGACAATTTTGAAATAGAAGAAAAATACAAATGGCTTCCAAAATAAAGAAAAGAAACAAAGAGTGGCGTTAAAAAAAAAAAAACAGTGGCAGCATGCCCTTTTAGAAGCGTTCTATATCAATTTTAACCTAAGCTAAAACATAATTCCAAATAATTTCTTTTTCTTCTTCCTTATCTCCATTCAATCATATTAGGGTATCAAGTTGTGACCCTTGATGGTGTCTGTTTGACAACCATCATGACTGGGTGAGTATAATGCGCCTGCCTTTGTCATTTAGACTGGGAGCACTACTCAGTGGCAGGCCGACTTAGCTCCAAAAGAAATGGCCGCCTCTGACATGAGGAACAGATGCCATGTGCAGCTGCTCCTAACATGGAGTACAAACGCTGCTCATCCTGCATTCGTGGATTAGGAGCCCTTACAGGGTACTATCAGCCGGGCCAGCTGAGTCCAGGTTTTTTAGTGAGCTTGTTACTGCTCCCCCTCCTCCTTTTTCATCCGGGCTTGGGACCGGCAAAGGCGTAGTTCCAAATAATTTTAAAGCCAGAAATGGTTTAAATAACAGGTTAAAAACAAAATTTAATATACACTTCAGAATGTGGAAACTGGAATTGAAAGAAGAAAAAAAAAAAAAACAGTTCCCCCAAGTTCCCTGTGTTTCATGGGCCACAAACAAATCGACTTATAAATTCTCAAAAACTACCACTACAGTTCTATTTTTTAGAATGGATTTCTTGTTTGGTATATGACTCTTTCAGGATTTGCAGATATTCCTCCTGGCCGGCCGTTTTACCACCGATTTTGTGTTTGCAAATTGGCATTTTTTATTCGCAATTTTACCGATCGCGCTATCGTATCAACATGTTTCGCATCCGATTTTTCTGAATACACGGAGCTTTATTCCTTTGATGGAAATAATGATATTTTAAGACAATTCTGATTTCCCAATTTCACTTTTCACTTTCAAACAACAAGGTATTAGAAGCATTTTTTCAAATATAGTATTATATTATTTGAGAAAGATGTTCTAAAATACTCTTATACCTTTCAAATATATAATTAATAGTCAAAAAGAATTGCTATAAATTACTAAATAAAAACAAACGATAGCAATGCGTCTCTTTTATACATAAAATTTTTAATATGCTAGCTTTTTTTTGGCTTAATTTTAAATAATACATAGGTTTATATATAAACATGTATGATAATGATAAGAAGAACCTATTAACAAATGACTTCTTTTGATATTCAGCATTACTGCAAATAAAGAGGTCAATTTAGGGAATTAAAACAAAATGACCATTATTAAGTGGCTGCCTTTTCCTGTTTGTATGGCTGTTTTTTTAATTATACGGTCTAAAAATTTAGAAAAGTTGAAAAAATGGCCAAACCGTGGCTATAGTGAACCAAAAGCTCTGTCCCATTGGGGTTCACTATAGAGGGGTTTTACTGTAATATATTTGTAAACTATAGACTGTATTCTTTTGGCTGCAAGCAAAAATTATATCTACATTTTATTTTTCAAGGATTTTATTCATTGTAGAATATTGAGGTCTGCAAGACCCCCGTGCGAGTACTAACGTCAGTAAAATAGGCGCGAGTAATTAAGGGTTAAGGACACCTAGTGCCAGAGCAAACATGCCCTTTATGGAGAGTTATTCTCTTAATAGAGAGTGTTAGTCAGTAAAAATGTCCATTTTGGCAATGGGTGAAAACTTTCTGTTGTAGAAAGGTGTCCTCTAGTGAGAGCATCTTCTCATGGGTGTGTTCTACTGTATAGGCAATTATAATAATGGTTTTCTTTTATTGCAAATGTGTCACATGCAGAGAGTAGTAAAAATAGAGTAGTTTCAATAATCCCTCTTAACACAGCAGCTATTTGTCCTATTACTGTCCCCAGCAGACACCATCTCAAGTTCTACTGGCTTGAAACTCTAATATGATTGAGTGGAGATAAGAAAGAAGAAAACACAAGAAGCTGAATAAGACCTTTTAAGATCAATATCAAACTATTTCTTCCGGTGCACACATACATATATAGTACATACACTTACATTTTATAATCCCAAGCCACCATGTTTATCATGGCCTGAGTATTCAGTAGAAAAGACAGCCCAGATTGAGAAGATATAAAATTGTAACACAGTTTTGTTTCCTTTTTTTCCACCCTACAAAATTTGAGTTTTGCTTACTTTTTTCACAGAGAAACACTTGTAATTCTCCCAAACCACATCTAGAACACACACCCAGCATTTATTCAAGTATTACAAAATTGATGAAATAAAAATACAGTAGAACCTCTCTTTAAAGGACACTAGTTGCAGAGCCAAAGTTTCCTTCAGGAAAAGGTGTCCTCTTAGCAAAGAGTTGCTAATTATTTAAAATATGGTAATTTTAAGGATGAAAACTTCCTTTTGTAAAGAGGTGTTCTCTATCAAGAGTGTCATTTTATGGAGGTTCTACTGTATTTTGAAAATTTTATCAAAATTCACATCAAATTGTCGGAGCACGCAAAACACGCTATATGTGCAATATGCAAATAATATCCAAAGCTACAAGAGTGAGTGAGGTAGCAAATCTCCAACATCACCAGTTCAATATGGAGAGTTCAACTTTCCATCACCACCCCACATAAATCTGGTGGGTTAGATGGAGTGAAGGTAGGGCAGAACAAAGGTTTGGGATCATTTCTCAGACACTGCTATTTTTACCTTAAGGTTAAAATGGATTCCCCCATTTTTAGAAATCAACGTTGTTTACAAATACTATTTTTACACCTTTAAAAAGTTAATTATAACTTTTTAAACTACATAAAAAACATTTATTTAAAAAGCTAACAAGTATATGAACTTCTGCACATAATACTTGAAGTTTTAAAATTTCAAAAACAACTTGTTTACACAAATAGAATTTTTAAGATGTGTTTTTCAAAACAAATTAAAACTGAGCACACATGTGCATGTTGAAAAGAAAAAAAAATGCTCTGAAGATATTTATAATCTTATTTTTTAACATAGCTTTTTTTAACATCATGCAATATATTTTGTAAATTGCACCACAGAGAGTGACAGAAGAAGGTCGTACAGTAGAATGAAATATTGAAGTTTCATATGCAGGCAAAGCCTTATAACAGGAGAATTACATTTTGGAACAACTTCGCCTTTGCTGATCCCAAGCCTGGTTGAAGGAGGGGAACAGTAACAAGCTCGCTAAAAAAACCTGGGTTCAGCTGAGCCGGCTGGTAGTATCCTGTAAGGGCTCCTGATCCTGAGATACAGGTTTTGTTGCATCTGTACTCCATGTTAGGAGCAGCTGCACATGGCATTTGTTTCTCATGTCAGAGGTGGCCATTTCATATTGGAGCTAAGTCTGCTTGCTATTGAGTAGTACTTCCAGTCTAAACGACAAAAGCAGACACATTCTACTTCACCCAGTCATTATGGGTGTCAAATCTCCTTTGATGAGCTCAAATCATCCCCAGCAGACACCATCCATAAGAAGGAAGAAGTAGAGACATTTAGGAACTCAAAAATATTAAACAATTTACACTCATGGACTAAACATAAGGAAATTTTATATTTTTATGTCACTGACTGTCTATTTTTTGAAGAAGGCAGAGACAATTTTGTTTACAATTGGTTATTTCAGGTGTCTTCAATAAAGGTTACTGTGTATCAAATATCTTTCAGAGTTATTGTCTGAATCCCAATATACATGCTAAAAGGTACAACTTCCTTAAGTTTTGTCCATGAGTGTAGGTATAGTTATAATCTTAATTTTTAACACATAGTTTAACATCTTGTATTTGTCACCAAAAAGAAAGTTGAAACGGCATAGCACAGGTGTAAGTACTATTTTATTAGCATAGGTGGTCACTTTACAAAAGGCCATATAAATGTGCTAGGTGTTGTGGAGCTGAGCTCTATCCACTCTACAGCTCCCATAACTTCTCATTCTGTATATGGAGGAACTTTGGTGAATTACATTCCTCCAAGATAGCAGTTTTAAGTCTGAGAAAGGTTTTTGGCGAAGACAAGATAATGTTCAAAAATGAAGGTTTATGGATCATGAGACATGGCTGCTAAAAATCATTTGGTGCATTCTCAAGTTTCTACATTTCTGATAGGCTCTGATGTTCTGGTCTTATTATAATCACTTACTTCACTATATTTTAATTGAAACAAGATGACTTGGTTCAATATTAAAATAATGATAAAAGCTGGATAATACTTTAAAAATAAAATGAAGCTTCTGAGGACCAATTTTAGTGGTCACTGGTCAAATTTAAGGTATTGGATGTTAATGGACAATCATTGAAGAAAGATAATGTGCAATTTGGATTATAAACACAGGGTAATAAAAGAAAATCCAAATAAATGATGCATTACATATTGGTAACAGCATTATTACCGTCATCAGACACTACATTTGTCTGATGTTAGCAACAATGTTGTTACTGAAACATCTAACACTATTTGGATTTGGTCTTATTACCTTGCGTTGCTAATTTTTTGAAGGTGATGAGGTACAATCCCTATACAGTAAAACCCCTCTATAGTGAACCCCAATGGGACAGAGCTTTTGGTTCACTATAGCCACGGTTCACTATAGCCACGGTTTGGCTATTTTTTTTTACTTTTCAAAATTTTTAGACCGTATAATTAAAGGACAGCCATACACACAAGAAGAGACTGCCTCTTAATAGTGGTCACTTTGTATTAATTCCCATAATTGACCAATTTCCTTACATTAATACTGAATAATAATAGAAATCATTAGATGATAGGTTCTTTTTTACATTAACATACATGTACCTCTATGTCTAATTTAAAAATAATGACAAATCCTAGGCAAAGTTTTATTAAATATATATTCAAAGATATAAAATGATTTTAAAACATCATTATCACATTATATAATACAATGTTTACTTGAAAAAAATGGCTTTAACACCTTGTTGCTTCAAAGCATTCTTCAAGCATTGCACCATTCAAATAAAGTTAGTGTTTTTCTTCCATTTCATGTTTCCACATATTCTTCATGGTCTAGATTTCGTTTTTTAACCTGTCATGCAAAACATTGCTGACTTTAAAAATCACCATAGTTAATGGTATAAAAATAATGTTTGTTTCATCACGGGACCGTTTATTTGAACTTTTTTTTTTTTAGCCCTAAAACGTACGATCGCGATCGCGGCAAAAGTTGAGGTTGACTCCTCTTTGTTACAATTTTTAATAGCTTTATATTTTATCTTTTATAATAGAAAAGTTATATTCTCTAATTTTAATATGTTCTTAACATTTTGCCTGTGTTGTTTCACTTTGAAAAGTTCTGAAAATGACCTCTTTTTTTTTTTTAAAGAAATAACACTTTTGTTTTTAAAATGCCTTTGTTTTCTTCATTTTGGAAGCCATTTGCATTTTTTATATTTCGAATTTAATGGATGCAACGATATTATATTTAATAAAAAGTATAATGTGTATAAATTTATACAACATACAGCAAAAATAAAGTGCAAAAATCAAAACAAACAATGCCGCTAAATTTATTGTTTTGAAATCGCGATCCGCGAGCTGAAATATGCTCAAAATTTTGTTGTTTTAATTTTTTTTTTATTACAATTCTAAGTTCGTTATAAGCATAGTATTTTTAATAGATTTTATCATTTTGGGACCGAAAATAGGTTCGTTATTCTAAAAATCGCAAAGTTCGTTATAACGATGGTATTTTCAATGGAATGGAATTGGGAATCGGCGTGGGTTCGTTATAAGGGAAGGTTCGTTATATCCAGGGTTCGTATTAGCGGGGTTTTACTGTATATATAAAAGTCAGTGTATGTATGTATGTATGTGGGTATCTATGTCGGCTATACACGTCCACAATACATAACTAATCTGACTGAAATTTCAACAGTATATAGAATAGAATCTGGAAAAACTTATAGTGAAAATTTCAGGTCTCTATCCCGAATATTCTTCGAGTTATTTGCAAATTGCGTTGCTAATTTGCCTTTTCGCTCGCAAGCAGCGCCTCTAGCGGTGAAAATGGGAGGTAATATCAGCTGACCTAATGTACATGTAAAACGTGTTTTGACAGGACATAGAGAAAAATCTGGAAAAGATATTTATCGGATTTTTAGCCAATAAAAAATAAAATTGACAGGTTCTGGGCAAAAATAGTTGTTTTTTTAGTCAGAAAATGATGATGACAATATTGCTGTATCATGTTTGATTACCAGATACAAAATTATATCAGGAAAATTCCAAAAAGCAGAGACCACGGGTGAAACCAGTTAATTTTTTTGTACGCAGGAACAAAATTCTAACAGAAAAACATTCATTCGAGCAGAAAACAAAAGCCAGATCATCTTTCTATAAAAATATCGCTTCTCAGACACAAAGTTTGGAGCGGGACGACGTTTCACAAAGGTGACATCCACGGCGCCAATTTATAATTTTAACGAATAGTATTTGAAAATCAAAATAATATAATTTTCAAATATTGTAAAAATTTACATTTTTATTTTTATATTTTAGAGAGAGAGAGAGAAACACACAAAGTTTGCAGCGGGACGTTTCACGAAAGTGACATCCACGGTGCCAATTTATAATTGTAACGAATAGTATTTGAATAAAAACATTTAATCGGGTAAAACCCGGGCGTTGCCCGGGTCATTCGGCTAGTTTGGATTATAAATTAGAAACATATGGCAACAAGAACAAAACAATATATTATGCGAGGAGTTTTAGTAACAATACTGTTAACGAAACATCAAACAAAATTTATTGATTTGGATTTAGTTAGTACCTTTTTTTTTATCTTTAAGATGGTAACAACGCTGTTAGTGAAATGTCATGCACAATTTAATGATTTGGACTTGTTACCTTATGTTTGAAAGAGAGAAGTATATATTTAATACCCTGGCAAGGTATTATTTGGCTGTACTTACAGGGGATATATATTTTGGGATTTCAGGCTCTCCATACGGGAATAATTTCCATAGACAACTGGGAGGTACCTGCGAGCCAGCCACATGTGAGCCAACAACAGTGTGAGGTGCTGTGAGCTGAGGTCACCTCTTGAACTCCAGCCCCATCCTCTTGGCCAGGGAGTGGAGCAGCAGCACGGCCTGGCCCCACGCTGCGTTGATCTCATCCCACTCCACCTGGGGACACACCACAGACAACTCGAGGCTAGCAACCTGGAGCCCTACAATGTTCTTAGAGAATCATCCTCGCCGCAGGACAACCTCTGTGTAAATGTTATTTATACTTATACGCACCTCTCCCCCCCCCCCAAAATTCATTTTTTAAAAAAGTCTTATTATTATTAAAAAAAAAAAAATTAGAGTAGAATCTCTCATGAGCGACCACCTTGTAAGGCATGGACGAATTTCCGCCATTTTACTACTATAGTGAATCTCCCATGAGCGACCGTCTCCGTGAACGACCAGCGACCGCTAAAAATCAATTCTTCGTCTCTCATGAGCAACCATTAAAAAATAAAAATTAATGTTCCCCCCCCCCATGTTTAAAAAATAATAAATTTGAAATTATTTAATAAAATATATTTTACGACGCAATTAACGAGCGCTTTTTGAACAAAGAACTATACCCTCTTTGCCATTTCAAAACATCTCGTTTTGTTTTCTATTTATCAATTAATAAAGGTTTTATATATTCACTTTGAAATTCAATCTTTATTTTAGAATTTATTGAATTAATTTGACTAAAGGTTTATGACTCTTTTTTTTTTAATTAACAAAAGGTTTTGATAAATGACATTTGATGTTAGCGATCGACAAATTGCAAAAGAATTAATATTGTTAAAGCCCAATTTAAAAATTTGATGAAGAATAAGAAGAACTAAATGGAATTATAAAGATTTTTTTTTTAGAAATGGGTTATCTATAATATATATATAAAAACTATTTATATCTGAAGGAGTGTTCCCAGTAAGCGACAACTTTGGTAGGCGGCGCTGTACGTTGCCATCGCCGTACCATCGAGGCGTTTTACACTCGAGTTTGATTAAGAGCGATATATTTTGTGTGCCCCCCCTTTATATTTAAATAATTTATATAAATATAACTATAGAATTGAAATATTTCGTACTCTATATTTTTGTTTATTAATATTTTTCAATCTATATTTACCGTTTACATATAAAAATAGATTACATACATAGATTTATTCTTTTGTCTGATGATGGTGACAATGTTGTTGCCGAAACGTCACACACTAATAAATTATTTGGATTAGGTCTTATTTTCTTTTATTATAATCTATAATCCAAATTGTGCTTTATCATGAATTACTTCATATATTATAAACAATACAATAGTTTATTCGCATACAATATTATGAAATAGAAAATTCATTTTATTTTGTGGCAATGTATCACCCAATTGCCACCCAATATTACAGCTATTTAATCAAGGCATCTTTTTAAAATTTTAAGTTAAAATAGATGCAAAATATAATTTATACATTTCTTTAGCTGATTCTCTTTTAGTAAATTTTTAAGAGCCTTGTAAAAATAAATAAAATTTATTTTAATTAATATGTATAACTAATAGATTGAATATTTTTCATTTTTTAAAAACTAATTATTATAATTAGAATGTTTGGGTAGTGGGGGAGTTATGATTTACTTCAACAAATCCTTTATTCCAACATTTCAGCCACCTGCTGTCATCCATATTAAGAAATTCTATTTTGATGAAGCTTATTTGATGCCAAATTTTGAATGGTCTGATATTTAAAACATTGTAGAGCATACAGCGCATTGATAATCAAACTTTGGAATACAATATAAAAAAGGTTGAAGTAAATCATTTTTAACTATATTATAGAGCCAACCTTCAAAATGGTGTTTTCCATAGAAGGTTTACTTATTAAACATATGTAGTTTACACATATATGATAATACAAAACACAAATTTTTGCATTGAAAGAATATATCATAACTTATCATCACTGACTTATCATGACAGAGTCTCCGATGAGAGATAGTCTCCTAGAGAGACCAGATTTACTGTGTTTTTTGGGCGGTCTCTCATGGGAGACTGTATCCCTAAATACATGTGGTACAGGCGATATATACATGTGATAGTAGTTAGCAACTGCTTTTACACCACACAGAGCTTTGAGCCAGAAACTCTCATTATAATTGTGTTATTGAAACTGATGGCATGAATAAAAAGGAGAAATATAAGTCTCATCTGACATAAAAAGTAAGTAATAGATGAAATATATGTATGAATAATAACTTGATGGTCATGCAATTTCTGCACATTTATTGTCAAGAAGATTTCACATATACTTTATCACATAGATTTAGAACTGGATATAATTATAGATCTGTATATTAAATTATATAAACATAATATTAACCTTTTAATCACTTTTGCCCAAAATCACATTTTTTTTTAGACTGCTAATATAAGAATTATTTAAGGCATTAAGTAAGGAATTAAAAAAGTGCAGAAAAAATAATATTCGACTCATAAAAAGCGAAAAAAAATATATGCCATAATAATCTATAAAAGGTCACCATAATTGCTCTAAATATATTTGGTTTATTTATATAAAACACCATTGGTGATGCACGATTTGGGCTTTGATCCAATTGGAAGTTAACAGTTTGATTTTTTTTTTATTGATTGTTTAGGACTTCAAAGGAATAACAAATGAGAAATTCCAAGTTCCTCTCTTGAATTTGATCAAAACAATCATGTATATCTAGATTTTGTCTCTTTTACAAGTCTTTAAAATTTCAGGTTTTATCATTTTTACAAAAGCTCTGATTAACACCAAGTAATTATGCATATTTTAATCAAATGGGTCATTGTTCTATTACTTATGCTCCAAATTGAATTGTCATCGTGAGTAAGCAAGTTAAAAAAATGCTAAAAATGTTAAATTTAAATAAAAATTATTTTATATGACTTAAATAAAGATAAGAGTGTGTAGGGTGGCAGATGTCATTATATATATTGAGAGAATAGATTTATACAAAACTAGACGGGTGACCCGGGCTTCACCCCGGGATTGACCCGTGTGCATATCTACCCGATGATATATATTTAGATAAGATTTTTTTTTTATAATTGTTTGTTATTAGCATTATCTATTTGTTTGCATCAGCATAATTTAATCTATCTTTGATAGAGGGCGCTGTTCGTGAGCTAAGTAGAATAATTTGAATATATAGTTTTAATAATTGATTTATATATTTTTTAAAATAGCCTATCGTCTTCCCCGTATTTTTTTACCTATGTATGGAAATTTTGGTTTGAATTAGTGAACTACTGCGAATTTGTATATCGGACATACAAACAAACAAACATACAAACATTGATTTTTATATATATATAGATATATCTGGATATTCAGTTTTTCACAATTTTTATATTAGGTAGAGTTAAAATCTATTGAATAAGGCTCAGAACTGGCTGTTTCTCAAGATCCATTCATAGAATGGGCTAATGTTCTAGTGATTATTAAATGCAATATATATATGTGGAGCTTTCACTCTATCAATTTAATTCATTTTAATAATTGGCTTTACTGGCTTATCAGATAATTTTTTATCTTATAATTTTTTGTAATTTTTAATTGATGCAGTAGCACCTCCCAACCACCCTTTTGAAGTTCCTGCTTTTCTCTAGATCCCAGAGAAAGATTGAATACAGTCGACGACACAACCAAGCACTGGATATCATCAGGAGGGGGGCAGTAACAAGCTCGGTAAAAAACCTGGGTTCAGCTGGCCCGGCTGATAGTACCCTGTAAGGGCTCCTGATCCAGGGATACAGGATGAGCAGCGTTTGTACTCCATGTTTGGAGCGGCTGCATGTTAGGAGCGGCTGCACATGGCGTCTGTTCTTCATGTTAGAGGCGGCCATTTCTTTTGGAGCTAAGTCAGCCTGCCACTGAGTAGTGCTTCCAGTCTTAATGACAAAGGCAGACACATTCTACTTCACCCAGTGTGAAGATAAGAAAGAAGAAGAAGTATGCTTTACTCCAATACCTATGATATGGGGTTGGTGGAGGAGTGGTACATGTGTTAATTTTTAACAACAACGTGGTTCCAATCTTGCATTGGGCACTTTTACTTCTGTTCCAATCAATTCTAAATCTTGCAAAAGTTCAATCTCTACCAGTGAGTGTAAGTAAACAAATGGGGCTCAGACACACTTGTAAGGTGCAAAATTCAAACTGCTTTCTGCATGCGAAGACATGCAGTGCAATTACAGGTAGTGGCTAAATTCCCACCATCATGGGCACATGTACCAAAAGAAAAGAGAGGACTGGTTGGTAGGGTAGACAGAAGTTGTTTACCACTTTGATGCACATTTACAACAAAACACTCAACTTCTCTAAAATGACAACTTTGACTTGCAACATAGGGAGATTTTATAGTACATGTACACCTTGCTGAACCACACACTGAACATATGGTGTCCACTATACCTTAGGTTTCACTAGAGTATAAAATAAACATTCTGATTATTTTAGGTTATATCCTCAATTTATTTTAGCAGGGTTTTACTGCATACAATCAATTTGTATTCACTTATATTTTTTTTTAGGTCTATAAAATCAACTCTCATAAAGAAATGATTAAAAAAAGACAAAATGAAAAAAATCAGATGTAGTGGAATCTCTTTATACATTCTCTTTTATAACAGCAACATGGCTGGGTATAACACCATAATCTGATGTCCCAAGTTTTAATTGTTTGGACCATGTTTTAACCTTACAAAATCTGGGTCCCTAGTGATGTTATTATAAGGAAATTAAACTGTATTTACTAAATTAAGAAAAAATACATCTCCTGATCATGCAACTAAAAGTTTCTGATGGCTTGCGCCATCTGTCGGAATAAATATCGACTATAATCATTGATTATTAATTATCCCAGAATTGGACAAATACCTATTCCTGATTAATAAAAAAAAAAAGCTAACCATGTACGTCTTCCGGGCTGTTGGCCCTCATCAGCATGGTGCAAGCTGTACCTCAATGACCAAAAAAAAAGCTAACCATGTACGTGTTTCGGGCTGTTGGCCCTCATCAGCATGGTGCAAGCTGTACCTCAATGACCAAAAAAAAAGCTAACCATGTACGTGTTTCGGGCTGTTGGCCCTCATCAGCATGGTGCAAGCTGTACCTCAATGACCAAAAAAAAAGCTAACCATGTACGTGTTTCGGGCTGTTGGCCCTCATCAGCATGGTGCAAGCTGTACCTCAATGACCAAAAAAAAAGCTAACCATGTACGTGTTTCGGGCTGTTGGCCCTCATCAGCATGGTGCAAGCTGTACCTCAATGACCAAAAAAAAAAAAGCTGGTCTATGAGACATCCTGAAAAATCATGAAATAGGTAGTTAAGGGCAGATGTGTGTGATACGGGCAAAAAATGTGAAAAAGTTGTACAAAAGTGAAATTGTACTGAGATCAGGTGGATACATTTTTAAAACATGGCGCAAGCCATCAGCAACTTTTAGTTACACCATCAGGAGATGTCTTAATTTACCCACCTGTTCCAAGTACAATTTCACCTTTGTACTATTCTCACACTGTATTTGTTATGTTTGAATGTCCGAGCGTTCCAGTGTCTAGTTATAGCCATTACCAACAACAATTATCTAATTAAGTCACAACCAAATATTTCCTGTCTAAAATCTGATTTGGTTTCCAATGTAGTCATTACCACCAAAGGTGGGCCACCATCTGATCACTTTCCATGCTCCAAGGTCACAAAATGGTGTGATATACAATGGCATCCTCATAAATTAAAAAATATATTTAAATTGTAAACAAAAAAATTAAATGTAAAATATGATAAAGCACAATTTGGATTATAGATTATATAGATACAAGAAAATAAGACCTAATCCAAATAAATTAATAGTGTGTGACATTTCGGTAACAGCGAATCTTTTGTCTTATGATGGTAACAACGCTGTTAACGAAACGTCACACACTATTAATTTATTTGGATTAGGTCTTATTTTCTTGTATGTATGTTTTCATTTCATTTAAAAATGGATTAAAACAATGCATTTTTGTTTATCACCTCAGAACAAATGAAATCAGTCAAATTTGCTGGTGCTGCAGTAAGAAGCATGATAAATAGTTAGAAATCCCAGTACAATTTCACTTTTGTCCAATATTTCACATATTTTGGTGTTCTCACACTCTCCGGCTTAAATACTTGATTTATCTGAATGCCCCAAAGACCAGCTTGCACCACGCTGATGAGAACCAACAGCTCGAAATGCATACATGTTATCTTTTATTGATTAATCAAGAAATGGCCAATTCTGGAAATAATTAAAAATCAATGATTAGTTGGTATTTATTCCAACAGATGATGCAATCTATCAGCAACTTCTAGTTGCCCTATCAGGACATACCCTTTTTTTTTAACATTTAGAATTATGATTTTCTAGTAAAACATGGCTTCTCCATTCAATATGTTTTTTTTTTTTTAAATTAGAAACTGTGCTTTTCTATGGCTATATATATATATATATGAAAAAATAGTACAAATGTAACATTGTACTGGGATAAGGTGCATAAATTAAGAAAAAGGCATCTCCTTATCGTGCAACTGAAAGTTGCTGATGGCTGGCGCCATCTATCGGAATAAATATCAACTATTCTCGTTGATTTTTAATTATTCCAGAATTGGCCAAATACCCATTCTTGATTAATCAAGAAAAGCTAACCACGGACACGTTTCGGGCTGTTGGCCCTCATCAGCGTGGTGCAAGCTGTACCTAAACGACCAAAAAATTGGTCATTAAAGCATCCTGAAAAATCATGAAATTTATTCCGATATAAATCATGATATTTATTCCGATAGATGGCGCCAGCCATCAGCAACTTTCAGTTGCACGATAAGGAGATGCCTTTTTCTTAATATATATTTATATAGAACTAGACAGGTGACCCGGGCTTCGCCCCGGGATTGATCCATGTGCATATCTACCCAAGTGATATATATTTGGATAAGATTTTTTTTTATAATTGTTTGTTATTAGCATTATCTATTTGTTTGCATCAGCATAATTTAATCTAATCTTTGATAGAGGTGTTGCTCGCGAGCTAAGTAGAATAATTTGAATATATAGTTTTAATAATTGATATATATATTTTTAAAATAGCCTATCGTCTTTCCCCGTATTTTTTTACCTATGTATGGAAATTTTGGTTTGAATTAGTGAACTACTGCGAATTTGTATACCGGACATACAAACAAACAAACATACAAACAAACATACAAACATTCATTTTTATATATATAGATGTTATAAAAAAATAATTACCTAGACTAATTGTCTAGGGAAAAAAAAAGAGGACCTCCTCAATATTTAGAGATAAGAACAAAAGAAAACCAACCAGGCAGGAAGTATTCTTGCTCAGCCTTAGGCCATTGATGGTTCCATCTTGTCTGATACACAATTATGTCAAAGTGGGGGTGACTTGGGTCAATCAACTTACCTATTGATGTGGAAGGTGGCGGCAAAGATGTTAGCTTTGCTCATTCTTTCTGTTTGGTTTTTAATTACTTTGATCTTGTCATCCAAGCTGGAACAAACTCAGCCCTGGTGAATACACTGTGGAACAATAAAACATGGATGTTCTGGTACAATGGAACCTCCCAAAAAAGGTTACCATACATTGGGTTAGGCCAACCCATTCTTGATTTTGCATAAGTGGTCGCTCAGGGCAATGTTTGTTCATTTGAGGTTGGTGTTATTTTATAATTAGTCAGCCATAAAAATCTCTCATATTAACTAGAGTTGGACATTTTTCCAGAAAGAGAGCGAGAGAGTCTTCATATAAAATAATTAATTAATAAAAATACATTTATGATGAAGCACAATTTGGATTATAGATACAAGAAAATAAGACCTAATCCAAATAATTTAATAGTGTGTGACATTTCAGTAACATTTAAATCTAAATGCACTAAAAAATAAAAAAATTGTATCTTCTGTCATTGAGCAATTAGATGTTATCTGAGTGAAAATAAAAGCAGCGGGGGTCGATCATCATGAATTTTGAACCTAATGTGATTTAATATGTAGCAACTGATTAGAGATTTTTATAAGTGTTTGCTATATTTTTACCTCTTCTCTAAATATGATCATCCCCCGCCTCTTTTATATTCACTCATATACATCTAATTTCTCAATGACAGAAGATGAAATATTCTATTTTTTTACTTTTTAGTGCATTTAAATGATATCTTTTTAAAATGTATTTTTATTTATTAATCATTTAGTCCATTTTTAGTCATGAATGAAATTATTGAATTTACAAAACTTAGAATCAAAAGTTCACTGGGGATTAGGCCTTAAATAGACAGAAGCCTTCTCGCGGCGGATTGGTCAATTCCTTGTAAGGAGTGTAACATAAGACTTAAAAAGAAATATATAAATTTGTTCATTCTTGGCCACTCCGACCATCCAGAAGTCTGAAAATTTGTACACGTACATTGGACTGAGTGAGTGTTATAATTTTCAACTTCTATGTGATCTGGAAGCGCATATTAAAATTAAATTTACAATTTTGAAAAGCAATTTGAAAATTTATTTGTTCCTGGCCATTCTGACAACCGTCAAGTCTGAAAATTTGTCAACTTGCATTGTCGTCAGGTTCTAATAAGTGTACTAAATATGAGATTTCTACGTACTCTAAAAGTATTATTACAAATGTGGCAGAGCCCTGTTTGGTTACTTGCATTGACTGGTGGAGATGGGACTTTTGCAAGAATCGGGGGCCATTGAAACAATTTGATTTCTTCAGAAAAAAGTGCCCAAAGAAGGATTTGATCCTGGGTCGTCATGAAATCAGCGGTTTATAACACTCTCTCTCTCTCTCTCTCGACCACCTATGTATTATCCTAGGATATACATGTAGGATAGAGTTTGGTAATTTTTGTGAGCAAAGGGACTGCTATTTGCTGAGTAACTAACATGGTACTATAGGATTGGTACTGTAGAGAATAAGAAATATCTTACCTGGTGACGCAAATCTCGATAGTGTTCTCGAGGAAGTTCTTATGTTCATTAGACAATTGAGTCTTATTCAACTCTTGTTTCAGCATCTTCAGCTCTTTCTTCTTCTTTTCAACCTGAGATTCCAGATCTTCAGATTTCTTTCCCCCGGCATCCAACTCCTGGCACAACTGGGCTTCTTGCTCTCTCATCTGCAGCAACATCCTCTCAACACTTCTTTCTCAGCAATACACTACTAGAGCCCATGACAGAGAATATTTCTGTAACATTTAAGGTCCTAATTGTGTTTTAACTGTTGTTATAACAGCAGCATCTTGGTCTCAAGTGATGTTTTTAGAGCAAGGTTAGAGAGAGTGTATCAACTATTCTATATACAGTTACGAGCGTCATCATCTCTGTCACCGTTTGCTTATTGGCTTCTGTAGCGAGCCAATAGGAGAGCGCCATTCAGGTGTCACCGTTTGCTGCGCCACCACGTGGCGCGACGGTGACCTTGAGTGACGTAATGACAGGGTAGGAACAAGAAATTACTTGCTATCATTATCATATCATTTTATGTATATATCAGATTTAAAATATATTCATACAAAAAATCTAAATAATACAATTTTCAAATATCGTTGTGAAAATTTACAATTTTGATTTTTGTATTTTAAAAACACACAAAGATTGAAGCGGGACATTTCAAAAGAGTGCCATCCACGAGGCCAATTTATAATTGTAAAGAATAGTATTTTAATAAAACATTTAATTGGGTAAAACTCGGGCGTTGCCCGGGTCATTCGGCTAGTAATATATATACACCTTAATGTTTACAGCAAAACCTGTCTTGTCCTTTGGCTCCAAGCAAAAATGCACTCTTAATACAGGTTGATTGTTAAAATAAACCTAAATCCAACGATGGCTTCAATATAGGATATTCAACATAATTCAGGACTTGAACAATTCAGAAGTGAACATGTTAGACAGGCTCAGATACCTGAGAAAACTATGGAAAACAAATGGTTCCCAATAAAAATTAACTCCTAAGACAGGTTTGTACACTCCATATAATATATATGAAAAAACAATAGAAAAAATAAAAAGGTCAGGTGTTGATATTAAAAATAAAAAAGGCATATCCTGACCAGGAGCACATGTGCTTTTCAGAAGGCAAAGCGCCATCTGGTGGAACAGAAATCAACTATTCATTGATTTAGCCTGTTCCCTGATATTTGGCCAGCCCAATTTCTTGATAAATTAAGAAATGCCATCCATGAACGCGTTTCGCACTGTTGGCGCTCATCAGCGTGGAGTAGGCTGTACCACTGCCACCAAAAAAATTTTTGGTACCAGTGGCTTCTTGAGAAACCAAGAAATGGGTATTTAAGGCCAAACTTGCGTAAATACGTTCAACACATGAAAAAACAATAGATATATGTTTTTAAAGAGATGTTCTTTTGGCACATATACAGTAGAACCTCCCTGTGAAGGACACTTAATTACAAAGCCAAAGTGTCCTTCAGGGAAAGGTGTCCTCTTACTGGAGAATTGCTAAAAAGTTTTTTTTTTTTTAACTTATCCTTTTAGTCTAAATTAGACAAGATCTTGGAGGTTGTGCTCATAAAGAAGTTCAAGAACTCTTCTTGGTTCTCTGTACAGGGATCTTTTGTCCTTTCCAATACAATTTAGTATATCTTGGGGAGTGGCCTCGTCGGTTTTGCACCTAGTGCACATGGGGAAGCTTTTGGCTCCCTCTTTATAGACTAGAGGGCGCAGATGACCAGATTTCCATCTGGCCAACTGTGTCGATTCCCTTCTGTTTAGTTGGAGGGTCTGTTTTTTGGGGTTTTCTTTTGGTACCAAGAATGATGGAAACTATCTCTATGGTTCCTTATCAGTTGTAGTTTCAGGATGTTAATATGGTCCCTTGCTGAAAGGTAGGTCTCGGAGTTCACCGCATCAGGATGTCCAGCTGCTCCTTCCTTTGCCAATCTGTCGGCCTCCTCATTTCCAGAGACTCCCACATGTGATGGAATCCATTGTAGACTTATTTAAATAACTAAATAGTAAAAATGATAATTTTGCAAATGAAAACTGCCCTTTGTAGAAAGGTGTCTTCTAGCCTGAGTGTCCTCTCATGGAGGTTCTACTATATATAGTAACTTCTTTAATTCAACACCCTAAAGAATCAGCGCTTTCAGTTGAATTAAAGTCTGTTAGATGATTATCAATTCACTGCTAATGCACATTTTTCTAGGATAACCACAAATATTAAATCACTAGAAAATGAAAAATTTTGAAAATAACTCTCTTTTTTTTTTGCTTATCCCTAGTACACGTGGTACAGGCCATGATAATCATGGTGGGTAGTTAGCGACTGCTTTTTACTGTAAGCGCACCACATGTCTACACATGTGAAAAGCAGTTCGACTTTGCACTTACAAATGCCAGAGCCCCATTTGATTACTTGTACTCGCTGGTGGGGTTGGACTTTTGCAAGAATCGGGGGCCATTGGAGCATTTTTTTTTTTTAAACAGAAAAAAGTGTCCAATGCGGGAATCGAACCCGGGTCCTAGTGGTCGAAAACCAAACGGTTTAATTGGAAAAATTGGTACCATTTAGCCTTTTTTAAAAATTTCATTTATTTAAAAATTTTCATGATGAAATTTTAGTGATAGAAAAAATTGCATTGGGAAGAAAGTGAATAATTTAGAAAAATAAAAAGGTTACATTTTTATTTATAAAAAAAAAAAAATCTTTTAAAGAAATCATTTTTGGATGTTTGGTGTTGGGATAAAAACATTGTGCATTTCCCCTCAGTAAGACCTTTCAAATAGCAGAATGTTACTCTCCAAGACATCAGTGACTCACTCAGGTTCAAAGATGCCTAAATTGCCTACTTTGACTCAATGCTGGTCTTCCTTGTACCACATTAGTGGCCCATTTACCTTGATATAGTTTTCAAATTACACTCAGCCAATAGGGCCACTTTTCATCATATCTTCCCACATGCTGGTTGAAGTGTAGTAGAACAACACCTAGTTGCAAAACCAAAGTGTTCTTTAGAGGTCGGTATAGATAGATTTTTTTTTTCTGTGAAAAAAGTACAAAAGTAAAATTGTATGGAATCAGATGAATAAATTGAGAAAAGGCATCTCCTAATTGTACAACAAAAAGTTTCTGATGATTGTGTCTTCTGTCAGAATAAATATAAACTTGATATTTATTCCGACAGATGGCGCAATCTATCAGCAACTCTCAGTTACACGATAAGGAGAGATGCCTTTTTCTTAATTTTTTGTTTAGGGTTATTTAGGTTTTCCCTTTTGGGGGAAAAAATTCATAATTGTGAGAATTTAAAACAGCAATAATTACATACTAAAATGCATATTTTATAGTTCAAATAGTGTTCATCAATATATAATTGATGTTGTCTTTACTCATATACTTTTTTTTTTTGCTTATCCCTAGTACACGTGGTACAGGCCATGATAATCATGGTGGGTAGTTAGCGACTGCTTTTACTGTAAGCGCACCACATGTCTACACATGTGAAAAGCATTTCGACTTTGCGCTTACAAATGTGCCAGAGCCCCGTTTGATTACTTGCACTCGCTGGTGGGGTTGGACTTTTGCAAGAATCGGGGGCCATTGGAGCATTTTTTTTAAACATAAAAAGTGTCCAATGCGGGGAATCGAACCCGGGTCGTAGTGGTCGAAACCAAACGGTTTAACCAGCCTTCCACCGACCCCCCACTCATATACTAGACTTAGTATGGTTAACTACTGCTGGCTATGGGGTTAAAAATGAAACTTATTTTAGTATTGAGCAAATATTTTCTCCAAAGTTAAAAAGAAAAATAATCAATTTAAAAAAAAAGAAAACATAACACTTGATTCTATTCCTTGTTGATAAATGAAGGTATTTTCAGTGAGGGCGCTACTGGCACATCTAAGCCTATATTCCAATAACCAACTCAGATGGTTTAAAAAAATTTTTTTTTTGAAACAATGAAATAACCAAATGTTTAGAATGGGCAAATACATAGGGAGATATAGTGTACTAACTTCCATCGAAGCATACCCTATGAGATGATCTTCTTTGTTTTGATTGTTCCACATTTGAAAAACTTTGGTAGAAATAAATATTCAATAAAGGAATATACTATTGACATGAAATAACAGCAAAATCTCCCTCTATCAAGGGGGCCAATGTTTGAGACCTTTATAGTAAGGCAACCAAATTTTAAAAAAAGAAGTTATTTTCTCTCTATTGGATAAAAAAATGTTGGATATACAATCTAAATCTTGATAAAGATTTTTTTAAAACTGTAATAGGAGCATATGTTGAGGATGCAGAAGACAAATTTACCATAATTGGTTGTAAATAGCTGGTGGCCTAAATAAATTTAAATGGAATGAAAGGGTGTCTGCTGTAGGGGGAACAATGTTAATAATAATTTAAAAAGAAGACCTCACCTGTATGTGAGAGTGTTGTGGTAGGGGAGACATGAGTCCGTGAGGACAAATTCTGACTGCCAACTGACTGCTGTAGCATGCAGCCTGGACTACAAGCCAACCCTACTCCAGGTCCAGAACCCCATGGACATCTTCAAGGAGATGACATGCTACAGGAGCTTACCACTGACCAGGAAGTATGTGTGAGGGACTAAACCAAGCCTGGTGTGGGGCTGGAAAGTGTGACTGGAAAAAATTGTTTAAAAAAAAAAGGCCTATAGACCTCCCTGCCCTTCCTACGGTCTACACACCCCATGTGACCTGCTACACCCCGATAACAAGAGTCCCTTCAGTGAGATGCCAAGAGCCCCTCAGTGATGGAGGCAGCCTGGAGATGACCAGACAATAGATGAGCCTGTGAACCCCCACCACCACCAACAGCCTCAACCTTCAACTGAGATGAAGGCCCAGAACCCATCAGGCATGAAATTGTCTTTTGCTCTTTCAGTTTTTTTTTTTTATTATTAAACATTTATAATTTCTTTTAAAAATAAAGGGAACATAATAAATATATATTTAATATAAAACCTTGATATTATTAAGCATTTTTTTTAAATTAAAAGGCTCTTAGAGTTCGCTCATAGGGGGCGCAGCTTGGCAACCAGTAGATGGCGCCAAAATTTTTAAAAAGTGGCCGTTACTACCTAGCAGGAAGACAGATAGCAGCTAACAGTACCGCCGGCCATTGGTCGGTGGCTTTCCCCCTACAGTAAGTTCCTTTTTTTATTCCTTTATATTTATTTTTTTGGCCATCAGCAATAGTCCTTCAATGGTTTTATTTATGTGTATATTCTATTATTATTTTTAATTGAAGATAAGTATTTATGTATTTATTCCCCTTTTCTCTATCGCAACAATTTTATTAATAAACTAGCGGATGTGTACCCGGCTTTGCCCGGGTTTTATCCGAGTGAAAGTTTGCCTAACGAATATTATATATTATGAAGTATAATAAACAATGTTAAAGATTAGTTTTAATTATTAATCAATATTGTGTGTGAATATGTGAGAAAGATGTAATATCGTTGTTGTTTTCTTGGCCGACTGTTTTACATATGGTGTTATCTTAAAATTGCTTGTTTTGAATATTTTTTTAGATTGAGTTGAATGAATTGCTGAATTTTTTTTTTTTTGTATTTATATATAAATAAAATTAACTCTGTTGATTTTTTTTGTATTTAATCGATAACAGCGAAGTTACGCATGTTAAAGTTAGGAAAAATATTTTGATGTTAAGCAAAACCTGCTCCATCTCGTTTTACATCAATGTTGAAAATTTGGTCGAAATTGATGCATTGTAACGAAAGTTTTTAGCGAACACCACTTATGAAATTTGCATTTTATTAATATAGATTTATTAGATGAAAAATACTAGCCTATTCAAGGAACAACCTTGACACTAATGTGTACAAAAATGCAATAGGTATTGTGACAACTAGCTTCAAAGGTTGGCTTTCTGCAGTCTAAGAAAAGGGACAGCCAGGCAATAAAAATAGTTAAAAATCCCGTCCCTTCACATACATAGAAGACTATCAGAAGACTCCGCCTTTGCCGGTCCCAAGCCCGGATGAAAAAGGAGGAGGGGGAGCAGTAACAAGCTCGGTAAAAAACCTGGGTTCAGCTGGCCCGGCTGATAGTACCCTGTAAGGGCTCCTAATCCAGGGATACAGGATGAGCAGCGTCTGTACTCCATGTTAGGAGCGGCTGCACATGGCATCTGTTCCTCATGTCAGAGGCGGCCTTTTTTTTTTTTGGAGTTAAGTCGGCCTGCCACTGAGTAGTGCTCCCAGTCTTAATGACAAAGGCAGATGCATTTTACTTCACCCAGTGTGGAGATAAGAAAGAAGAAGAAGAAGAATTTCACTGCAATAGTGAAAATGTAGAGGAGAGAGACTTACCTGAGCAAGTTCTTCAATCAGCTTGTCCATCTGTTCATCCGTCACATCGTCAACAGATTCCTCCGGGTAGTCTCTACAACACAACTCAGAGATGTGATGGCCAGTTGGTAAAGCCATCAGAATAAAAATGGTCATTTCAATCATCAAAATAGATGCAAAAATTAGATGATATCTCTGTGAACCGCCAAGTCTGTAGACAGTGAAGACATCTGTAGTGTGACTTTGTCACCAAGCTGACAGTCAATAGAAGGCTCATAGCTTTTGAGTCTTCTTTTTCTGACAGGATTCTTATTCCACCCAAACACATACTTTACTGAACAAATATCACATTTTTACAAGTTTTTCACATTGTTTCGCGTACTCAAGCAAATCTGACCTTAACTACCCATTTCATGATTTTTTCAGGATGCTTGAATGACCAGTTTTTTGGTGGTTGAGGTGCGGCTTGCGCCACGCTGACGAGGGGCAACAGCCCGAAACGCTTACGTGGATGGCTTTTCTTGATTAATCAAGAATGGGTATTTGGCCAATTCTGGATTAATTAAAAATCAATGAATAGTTGATATTTATTCCAATAGATGGTGCAAGCCATCAGCAACTTTCAGTTGCCCAATAAGGAGATGTCTTTTTCTTCGATTAATTTTTGAACCTTATCCCAATACAATTTCACATTTGTACAATTTTTTTTTTTTACATTGAAGATTATGTTGTGGAATTTTGGCATATATACAGTAAAACCCCGCTAATACGAACCCTGGATATAGTGAACCTTGCCTTATAACGAACCCACGGTGTTTCCCAATTCCATTCCATTGAAAATATCATCGTTATAACGAACTTTGCGATTTTTAAAATAACGAACTACCCCTATAACGAACCTATTTTCGGTCCCAAAATGATAGAATCTATTAAAAATACTAGGCTTATAACAAACTTTTATAATTGTGATTTTTAAAAATTTTAAAACAACAAAATTTCGAGCATGATTCAGCTCACGGATCGCGATTTCAAAACAAAAAATTAGCAGCATTATTTGTTTTCATTTCCATTCTATTTTTGCTGTATGTTGTATAAATTTTTACACATTATACTTTTATTTAATAGAATATCTTTGCATTCGACAATTTTTGAATAGAAGAAACATACAAATGGCTTCCAAAATAAAGAAAAGAAACAAAGAATTGCGTTCTAAAAAAACAGTGGCAGCATGCCCTTTTAGAAGAGTTCTATATCAAGTTTAACCTAGGCTAAAAAATAATTCCAAATAATTTAAAAGCCAGAAATGGTTTGAATAACAGGTTGAAAACAAAATGCAATCTATACTTCAGAAGAATATGTGGAAACTGGAATTGGAAGAAGGAGAAAAAAAAAAAAAAAACAGTGCCCTGTGTCTCATGGGTCACAAACAAATAGACTTATAAATTCTCAAAAACTACCACTACAGTTCTATTTTTAGAACAGAGGCCTTATTAGGTATATGACTCATTCGGGGCTCGCAGATATTCCCCCTGGCTGGCCATTTTACTACCGATTTTGTGTTTGCAAGTTGGCATTTTTTATTCGCAATTTTACAGATTGCGCTATCGTATCAACATGTTTCGCGTCCGATTTTTCTGAATCGGATACTTTTGATTCATCATCAATTGATTCAGAATACACAGAGCTTTATTCCTTTGATGGAAATAACGATATTTTAAGACAATTCTGATTTTCAAATTTTACTTTTCACTTCAAACAACAAGGTATTAGAGGCATTTTTTTCAAATAAATATATTTAGCATTATATTATTTGAAAAAGATGTTCTAAAATATATATATACTCTTATACCTTTTAAATATATAATTAATAAAGTTTTGCCTAGGGGATTTCCCTAATTTTTAAATTATACATAGAGGTTTATATATAAACATGTATGCTAATGAAAAAAGAACCTATTATCAAATGACTTCTTTTGATATTCAGCATTACTGTAAAAAAAATAGGTCACTTTAGGGAATTAAAACAAAGTGACCATTATTAAGTAGCTGCCTTTTCCTGTGTGTATGGCTGTTTTTTAATTATATGGTTTAAAAATTCAGAAAATTATAAAAAAATGGCCAAACCGTGGCTATAATGATCCAAAAGCTCTGTCCCATTGGGGTTCACTATAGAGGGGTTTTACTGTATAATATATACAGTAGAACCTCTCATTAGCGAACACCACGCTAGCGGACACCTCTCCACAAAGGACAGTTTTCATTTGCAAAATTACCATTTTTACAATTTAGCAACTCTCCGGTAAGAGGACACCTCTCCCTAAAAGACACTTTGGCTCTGCAATTAGGTGTCCTTTACAGGGAGGTTCTAATGTATTAAAAACAAAAGAGGCATATCCTGATTGATCACATGTGCATTTGAGGTGGCACTAATTCTAGTGGAACAAAAATCAAATAAATGTTGGTTCCATGATATTTGGCCAACCCATTTTTTAAATAATTCCAACCATTCAACCATTCCAACCATCCCATATTCCAACCATTCCAACCATCCCACCATGCCAACCATTCCAACCATCCAACCATCCCACCATTCCAACCATCCCACCATTCCAACCATCCCACCATTCCAACCATCCCACCATTCCAACCATCCCACCATTCCAACCATTCCAACCATCCCACCATTCCAACCATCCCACCATTCCAACCATCCCACCATTCCAACCATTCCAACCATCCCACCATCCCACCATCCAACCATCCAACCATCCCACCATCTACATGTTTCAGGGTGTTGGCCCTCATCAGTGTGGGTAGGCTGTATCTCAATGACCAAAAATTTGGTCCGAGAGGCTTCCTGATAAATCAAGAAATGGGTAAATACCAAGGCCAAATATGCATAATTACGCTAAACATGTGAACAATATTTTTTAATAGATAAGAAGGTGATATTAAACATATAGAAAAGGCATATCCTGCTCACATGAGCATTTTTGATGGATGAGTGCCATCTAGTGGAACAAAAATTAACTAAATTTATATTTAGGCTTGTTTCATAATATTTGGCCAGCCAAAATATTTCAAAGTAATAGCTTGTTAAATTGACACTATATTTTCAATTCAATATACATTTATTATAAAACTTTCATTAGTGCAACAATAAATAAATCTATTGATTTTTAGGATTCATTATTTAATTATCAAACCACATCTTGGATCAAAACCATAACTAGGCTTAAATCTCATTACATGGAAAGGGTTATTTCAAGGATCAGCATCAAAAGATCTCAAGATGACAGCTGGTGGTGACAGTCCAGAATTATATGTCTGGTCAAACTACCTGTATTGAGTCATGTCATCCACATTAGCTGGCAACTGGACTTCCATTCTCTCCAACCCAATCTTGACACACATCTCACAGAATTTCTCTGAGTCAACCGTCGTGTTGCAATCAGGGCATTGGTTGTTGATCTCATTGTCCTCCAGCAGGGAGTGGTCTTGGTTCTGTGCCATGGAGCTGCAATACAATGAATTCACTGTATGGTGAATGAAACATAAGATAGCACTAAGGATAAGCTAAGTAAATTAGGAGTACAACTATGAATTTTTTTCCTGAAAGGTTCAAAGTATTTGCAGAGCAAATACTCTCTTATTATGTCATGTTAACAAAATGTCTTTACATAGCTTGACTGTTCTACAATTATTTAAAATCATTTTTAGCACGAGCAATCTATTGCTTGTGAGAAAATATTTTTGCAGTTTTTAAGTGTTTTTTCACAATTTTATCTTTAATCAAGAAGTATGCTAGCTAAATGAATATTTGAATAGGCATTGATAATTATGGCATGGAAAAGTTATTTGGGCAATGCAACATTTCAATGATGTTGTGTCTGTCAGATAATATTTCATTCCAATGAAATAGGATACTACAGTAATCCCTCGTTAAGACGAACTCAACGGGAGAACGAAATACCCTTTTCGTCATTCGTATAAACCAATTCGACGAATTGAATTCGTGGTATCGGGGCCCCCCCCTCCACCATGAATTCAATTCGTCGAATTGGTTTATACGAATGACGAAAAGGGTATTTCGTTCTCCCGTTGAGTTCGTCTTAACGAGGGATTACTGTAGTATGTAAAGATGAAATTCCTCTGGTATAAATAGATTATACAAAAAAACAGAGCTTTTGGTAGATGTATACTTCTTTCTTGAACAGTTTTCCATATATCTTTAGAGTAACTATCAGTTCAATTCTCCTAGATCCAAACACAGAAGTCCAGAGAGGCAGCAGAAATGCTGTGATTCTACAATTTGCTTATTTATTTTAGAGAGAGTTCAATAGCCTGGCTGGGGGATGGGACACTCACCTTGTGGAGGAGTTGATTCCATATGAATCCTGGAAAGAACAAAGTCAGAACTTGTCACCACTCCAAAAAGCTATTGTAATAAACCTAACCTCCTGATAGAAATCAAATTAAAGCCATCACACCTTTAAAAAAAAAACATTATCTCAAAATGAAAATGACAAATCCAGTAGAACCTCCCTGAGTGACTACCTAAAACATAGATGATCTCTCATTGGAGGTTGGATAATGTCAGGCCATTTTTTCTTCTTTCTAAAGATGGCTGCTCATCAGATAGGACTCATTGGAGTGATAAGTAGTAATTAAATATAAGAAAATTGTGATATACCTATATTATATTTTTATATACTACCTATAAAAATATCTAAAAACCTCTCCCAATAATTAAGAAAAAGGCATCTTTTGCACGATAAGAAGATGCCTTTTTATTAATTTATGCACCTTATCCCAGTACAATGTAACATTTGTACTATTTTTTCACATTGTGTCGTGGTCTCACGCAATTCTGGCCTTAAATACCCATTTCATGATTTTTCAAGATGCCTGAATGACCAATTTTTTGGTCGTTGAGGTACAGCTTGCACCACGCTGATGAGGGCCAACAGCCCGAAATGTGTTCGTGGTTAGCTTTTCTTGATTAATCAAGAATGGGTATTTGGCCAATTCTGGAATAATTAAAAATCAACGAGAATAGTTGATATTTATTCCGATAGATGGTGCAAGCCATCAGCAACTATCAGTTGCACGATAAGGAGATGCCTTTTTCTTAATTTAAGCACCTTATCCCAGTACAATATTACATTTGTGCTATTCTCTCCCAATAAGTTTTTGTAACAAAGAAACTTATTGCGAGAGGTTTTTAGATAATTGTATAAGTAGTAATTGATGAATTCTCATTTTTGAAATGGATCAATTTGACTTTATACTGTGCTAAGGAAGCTGGGTCTACATTCTCCTGGCAATGACAACACATATTTCTTAGAAAACATAAACCACATAAAACAATTGTGATATAAAAATAAAGCTTGAAAGTAGGGCTAAAAATGGTACACATTTTTATTAGCCTTTGGAATTTCCTTTATAAAAAAACATTCAGTAATTCTAAAGACTAATCTTAGGAGAAAGGTAAAATACATCAGCTTTTATTCCAGAAGTATGAAAAGGTATTTTAGAATATGTGTAAATATATAATATTCTGAGAAATAAAGGCAGATGTATTACACCAAAGCTAACACATTGACATATTTAGTCTTTATAATTATTGAATGTTTTTGATAAAGGAGATTTCAAAAGCTAATAAAAATATGAAAACCTGTAGCGCTGTTCTCACATTTTATTTTTAGATTGGAGGATCATGAAAACTTGTATGTTGGTTCATCTAGGTTTGATATATCCTGGTTGGTATTTATAAATTCTAACACCTAATTCTCTCCAAGGTTTCTGGTTGGTGTTTTTTAAATGAGTGTTGATGCTGATCTAGCAAGCAGGTTGAATTTTCTGTTTCAAGACAAACTTTTTTCATCTTTATTTTAGATCAGTATGTGCTTGGTGTGAGAAAATGTTCCCAGGCAATAAGAGTTATAGGCTATAGAGCTGTATATTTAAAGTACATGTTGTGATGATGATAACATTGTTATGCCTCATATTTAAACTCTACTATTGTATTATGGAGTTGTACAGCTGGAGATTCTTGTTAAAGGTATGATTTGGCACACAAATCTTGGAACATGAGATTGTTGAATAGAGTGGCCAGGAATTAGGATTGAAGAGAACAGAAGAAATGGTGGCTGACCTCTTTATCGGAGTTGGTGATTCTCTCTGATTCTTCAGTTATCTGAGCTGCACACACAAGTAAATAGCTCTCACCATATCCCCAAAATCTTTGTCCTGTGACAATATGGGAAAATGTTATTAGTACTTCTATTAAATATAAATGGAGATTTATAGAAATATACACTATTGTTTTTTAAAATAAAAGTTGCCTCTCCCATCAAAATAGATGCTAAAACTAAGTGTTACGAACGGAGAAATACGTCCAGGATAGCCTAGTGGACATGGCACCTTCCCGGTAAGCAGAAGGTTGTGGGTTCGATTCCCGCTTCTGGACACTTTTATTTTTCCGTTCGCCATTACTCTTCATATTTTTCACCCTTCCATACGTCATCCATTCATATATAGACCATCACTCTTCATATATTCAACCTTTTCATACGTCATCCAAAAGTTAGAAATATTAAATATTTCTCTTTGAAATTAAAAATGATTTTTCATAAATAAAAAAGAAACTTATGCGGTTAAACTGGTTGTATAGCTATACGCCGCAGTCATTTATAAGTATTAAGTGTCATCTATTGACCGTCTTCGCAAACTAGCGGACTCAGGTCGGTAACAAAGCCACAACACCAGCTTTGGCAAACTGAGAAGAGTTCATCTGGAGACTATGGTTTCGGGCTAATGGCCCTCGTCAGTCTAGGGTGGACTTTATTCCATGAGATCCACAAGGATCAAATGAAATCTTCACAATCTGCCAAAGAGGTATTTAGCTGGTAAAGTGTCTAGGCCAAATCTAATGGCCAAAATTTAGAAGCAAATGTCCATCTTTACACAATTATATGCCCAACCTCTCACCTACCAATTACCACTTCTCCAACCACCTCAACTACTTCCAATAGGAGAAAAGCACCAAGGTAATGGTGAAACACCTTTCAATGTGTCTATATTGCCTCCAAGAACTCTAATTTTGTAAACCCGGAAAAACTTATTTTTCATTGGTAAAATGCAGAGAATCCTTCACTTTTTATTTGATTAATAAAGTTTTGTTTGAAGTGTGTGAAATATTAAGATTGAAAGTGTCCATTATAAACCAGCCATTATTTTTGTACCAACCTACTAAATGGAGTTCCACTTTCTTCATTGTTAGGCAGAGGTAAGTCTCTATAATAATTCACTTTGTTAAACTTAAAAATGTAGAAAATACCAAACTCAGAAGTGTAGAGGTTGTGTCCAATAATATAAAGGGTATATTTCAAAAACAAATTCTAAACAAGAAATGCCACAAATCGGTTACAGGCAAGGAATGTTTCCAACTAGCAGTGTTGAATTAAGTAATTCTAAGGAGTTATGGAGATCTAAATACCATAAAGGAATAATTTGGATTATATATTGGAAACACAAAGTAATAAGGCCAAATCCCAATAAATATATAGCGTGTGACATTTTGGTAACAGCATTTTCACCAAAACATCACACACTATTTATTTATTTATTTGGATTTGGTTTTATTACCATAAAGCAATTTTAAGCAAAAAGTTAGAACAGCATGCCTGATCGTAGTATGCTTTGACCCTCGCAAGAAGTTTTGTCTCATTGCTGGTAGGATTCCCCCTAGTTTAAAAAAGGTGATGAAATCTCAGAATTGTATTTCTATAGAGAACAACGTATCAAGGGAATACAACAGTCGAGAGCTGCTTCCATCAGTTGAGCACTACAGCTATAGGACTTGGCAAGAAATCACAAATTATGTTGTGCCTTCATCGGATCAAAAGATGTGAGGCCAAAAGAAAAACACACAGAGGAACACATTAGTGACACCAAAACTCAAGAAAGTAAATTTCCTATGAAACTTTATTTTTCCGGTCTCATTCTATGGATTGAGAAGCCATGGAAATGTCCAGAGTTCGACTGAACAGTGCTATGTTTCAAGTAGAAGAAACATACCAACTAATGCCCTGGGAATAAACTTTCTCGAAGTTCAACGCCTGAGACTCCTAAGTGCTAAAGTACTTCTTGAACAAGCAGGAGAGCACTTCGAGGGGGGGTTTGATGGCATGTGATGCAGCTTTGATGCTGATTGGTCCTCACAACAATAAGGTGTAACTATATAGTAAAACCTACTACTTACACAGTAAAAGCCCTACTACTTACACAGTACAGTCCTCTATAGTGAACCCCAATGGGACAGAGCTTTTGGTTCATTATAGCCACGGTTCACTATAGCCACGGTTTGGCCTTTTTTTTTTTTCTAAATTTTTAGACTGTATAATTAAAAAACAGCCATACAAAAAGGAAAAGGCAGCCACTTAATAATGGTCACTTTGTTTTAATTCCCTAAATTGACCTATTTAGTAAAGCTGAACATCAAAAGAAGTCATTTGATAATAGGTTCTTCTTATCATTAGCATACATGTTTATATATAAACCTCTATGTATAATTTAAAAATTAGGGAAATCCCCTAGGCAAAACTTTATTAATTATATATTTAAAAGGTATAAGAGTATATATATATTTTAGAACATCTTTCTCAAATAATATAATACTAAATTTATTTGGTAAAATGCCTCTAATACCTTGTTGTTTAAAGTGAAAAGTAAAATTTGAAAATCAGAATTGTCTTAAAATATCGTTATTTCCATCAAAGGAATAAAGCTCCGTGTATTCTGAATCAATTGAGGATGAATCAAAAGTATCCAATTCAGAAAAATCGTACGCGAAACATGTTGATACGATAGCGTGATCGGTAAAATTGTGAATAAAAACGCCAATTTGCAAACACAAAATTGGTGGTAAAACGGCCAGCCAAGAGGAATATCCGCAAATCCTGAATGAGTCATATACCTAACAAGAATTCCATTCTAAAAATAGAACTGTAGTGGTAGTTTTTGAGAATTTATAAGTTGATTTGTTTGTGGTCCACGAGACACAGGGAACTTAGGAGAACTGTTTTTTTTCCTTCTTCCAATTCCAGTTTCCACATATTCTTCTGAAGTGTATATTAAATTTTGTTTTTAAGCTGTTATTTAAACCATTTCTGGCTTTAAAATTATTTGGAATTATGTTTTAGCCTAGGTTAAACTTGATATAGAATGCTTCTAAAAGGGCATGCTGCCACTGTTTTTTTTAGAACGCCATTCTTTGTTTCTTTTCTTTATTTTGGAAGCCATTTGTATTTTTCTTCTATTTCAAAATTGTCGAATGCAAAGATATTCTATTAATTAAAAGTATGATGTGTAAAAATGTATACAACATACAGCAAAAATAGAATGGAAATGAAAACAAACAATGCAGCTATTTTTTTTTTGTTTTGAAATCGCGATCCGTGAGCTGAAACATGCTCAAAATTTTGTTGTTTTAAAAAATTTTTAAATCACAATTTTAAGTTCGATATAAGCCTAGTTTTTTTAATAGATTTTTATCATTTTGGGACCGAAAATAGGTTTGTTATAGGAGTAGTTCATTATTTTAAAAATCGCAAAGTTCGTTATAACAATGGTATTTTCAATGGAATGGAATTGGGAATCGCCGTGGGTTCGTTATAAGGGAAGGTTCGCTATATCCAGGGTTCGTATTAGCTGGGTTTTACTGTATATGTTCAGCCAACTGATATATTGGTAAAATAAATGATATTTTGATCCAATATATGCCTTTTTTAATTTTAAAAAAAATATATATATATAGTATATTTTAAACTGTATTAAAATGTACACCGTTTCTGTTTGCTGCCACCCCCATAATTTGTATATATGCTATAACTTTATTAATAATACCTGTAAACCCCTATTTGTATGTAACACTAAAAATGTTGACGTGAAAATAAAAATCCAAAGAGAGGTCAGCTGGTGGCAGCAGGGACAGAGGGGTGGAAAAAGGCAACACCCAGCCCATGTGTGGTCCCAAAGGACATTCTTATAGAGACCCCCCAAAACAGGACAAGTTTTGGCAGGGGGTCGGCAGAGGTTCTAGGGGGTGTTTCTCAGCAGTTCGCTTCAGCCTGTCTGTCTCACACACTCTCCCTCCATGTCTCGGTGAAAAACATAAAAGTTGGTGTCATGGCCTCTACCTCTGTCCCGTGGGCTGTCCCCGACCCCTCTTTGTGCTAACATCCAGCCCTGCCTCTGCTTCTTGTTGTCCGCGTGTGAGAAGATCATCAACACTCGCCTCACGTACACGACTGCCAGTTCATCCATACGTAGGCACATTGCAACAATATTACATATATATATAGTAGAACCTCTCCTTTGAGACATACCACTGATTTCTCTTGGAGATGATTGTCATTGTATGATGAATTAGATCAGAACATGATAACAACAGTAAGGAGGCTACTTAAAGTGAAATAAACTTCAACCTTGGAACAATACAATACAAATTTAAAAATCTTATACAGGCAAATCTTACTTTTTGAAATCATATAGAAGAAGGTCATTTAATTTACGGATGTTTAAAACTGGAAATATTCATTTGTGTTGTGAAACTTTTCTCAAAGAAAACACTCGAATAAAGGTTTCTATGACTAATGTCTTTGTTATGTTTAATTGTTGAAGTATGTTTAAGTTTGAAATTTCCTTGGGAAATGTCACACCGCGCTATGCACTAGTTCCAGAATTTTGAATGTACAATAACTTTTTAATAGCCCTGGAGATTCTCTTACATTGTGGTTCTATAGTAATTGCGATAATTTAAAACATTGTTTATGAATATTTATACTCACTTTCTTCTATTTTTTCATTATAGCTTGTGAAAGATGATGTAGACATTTTAATCTTAGTCGAGATAACAAATTTAAAATTAAAATATAATCCTTTATGCATCTATAAACAAATTCAAAAGTAAACATCTTTACTTTGTTATTATTTCAATGTTACCAAATATTAATTATTCTTTTTGTTTATATTTTCAAAGATTTTTTAAACCTATATAGGTTTTGCAATTTTAAGACATCATTTTACACTTTAAAGAAAACATTTTACACCTCAATAACAACATTATAGTTTTAAGCAATAGTTTTGCTTTTATTGGAAACTTTAAGAGTGATATGTATGTTTTCTTTTTCAAATTTTTAATTGAAACACATTTATTTTAAAAGTAATTAGTTTGTTTTAGTTGTGTTTTTTTAAAGTCATCTTTATTTTTTAAAAACACACTTTTAATTCCAATAGGAACATATTTTATTTTTCTGCTTATATTAAAGGTTTTGCACTCTTAAGAAGCTAAGAAGGTAAAAGTTTAATATGACGAGCCTTTCTTTTACAATATTAACATTTTATATTTTGATAGTCAATATTTCAAAATTTTAAAACACAAACTTTGAAGCTTAACAACGCGTCATATCAAAGGTATAATGTCAACGTTTAAATGATGCATTAGCGCGCCATCTATTATACGAAATTTGAACTATTTTTAAGCGTATGATTATTATTATTATTATTTTTTTAATAAATCAATTTTAAATGCCATTACTGCAATGACAAAATAATGAGAGGGCCTGGATCATCAGTGTTGAACCCTCCCATAGATTAAACTTGCGAAACCGCTGGGAAGATTCATCACTGGTGAGCCAGGCCCTCCAATTATTTTATCATTGCAGTAAGGGCAGTAAAAAAATGATTAAAACGAAGAGAAATTTTTTTTATTAAAATGCATGGGCGTCGAAGGGCGTGAAGCCCGAAAGCTTGTAGCCCATGCATTTTAATAAAAAAAAAATTCTCTTCGTTTTATAACTATTTACAATTCTATAAGAGAAATTTTCATGATTCATGTTAAAAAATTGATTAATTAAAAAAAATCATACGCGTCAAAAATAGTTAAAATTTCTTATATCAAAGTTTAAATGTTTCCAAATGTAAAAATATAGATGCCAATATATTTTAGCATTTAATTACTAAATAAAAATACATTTTTAAAAAAGCTTTATTTAAATGCACTGAAAAGGAAAAAATAAAATATTTTACCTTCTGTCATTGAGCAATTAGATGTATATGAGTGAAAATGAAAGAGGTGGGGGACAATCAACATGAATTTCGAACCTAATGTGGTTTATTATGTTGCAACTGATAAGCCATTTTTATAAGTTTTTACTAAATATTTACCTCTTCTCTCAATATGATCGTCCCCCGCCTCTTTTATTTTCACTTATATACATCTAATTGCTTAATGACAGAAGATCAAATATTTTATTTTCCTTTTTATTATAAAGATTTTTCAAATGTATTTGCTATTCATTAATTATTTATTTTGGTTTTCAGTCATGAATTTGAAAAAAACTTAGAATCAAAAGTTCATTAAAAATGGTAATTTTGCGAATAAAAACTGTCCTTTGTAGAGAGGTGTCTTTTAACGGGATGTCCGCTAAAGGGAGGTTCTACTGTATTGAATATAAAATTCAGATTATAGAATTATAACAGATAAATTAATATATTTATTGACTTTTACACAGCTTTGTAATTCCAAAGAGGTTTTAAGTAGGAACCTGAATATTCGGATTGATTTCTAACTCGTTTGGGGTCTTGAACAATGGCTGAAAAATCAATTCGCAACTCCCAACAGTTTCTTACTTGACTTTGTGCAACACATAAAGATATAAAATGAAATATAGTTTTTTTTTTTTTTATTACCGGTAACATAAAAATTTGAAAATGTGTACACTTGTATTGTTCATTGGACTGGGTGAGTGTTAAAAGTTTCATACTTCTATGTGATCTGGAAGCTTATTGAATTTAAATTAAAATTTTTGAAAGGCAATTTGGAAAATAGTCCTTTTCTGGCCATTCTGACAACCCCGAAGTATGAAAATTTGTCAACTTGCATTGTCATCAGGTTCTAACAAGTGTACAAAATTTCAGATTTCTATATACTCTAGAAGTATGCTAAAAATCGATTACAAGATTTGTGGACGACAGACATGGGAGCAAGTTAATAAGTTTCGATTTTTATTCTAATTTCATAAATAGGTTTTGCAATTTTAAGACAACCTTTTACACTTTAATGACAACTTTTTACACTTTAATGACAGCATTTCTCATTTTAATAACAAAATTTGTGGGGTTGGTCGAAGATTGGTCTAAACTGTTGGTTTTTGACCGCTACGACCCAGGATCGAATCCCGCATTGGGCACTTTTTTTATAATAAGAAAAAATGCTCCGATGGTCCCCGATTCTTGCAAAAGTCCAACCCCTTAGCGAGTGCAAATAACCAAACGGGGCTCTGGTACATTTATAAGTGCAAAAGTCGAACTGCTTTTCACATGTGTAGACATGTGGTGCACTTACAGTAAAAACAGTCGCTAACTTCTACCCACCATGATTATCATGGCCTGTACCACGTGTACTAGGAATAATAAAAATTGATATATTGGTATTTTCCTGTGGATAAAGAATCTGTGGACATTTTGGTAATGAACACGCCTTTTGTAAAATATACCTTCAATCGACTCTCATTTGGGCTAAAAGTCTCATTTCATATATTCGCGGAAAAGATGGGTTACATATTCGGATATAATGGTGAAACATCATGTATTTTGATGACATCCTGATTTATGCAAATAGCATCAAAGAGAATAACAACAAATTGATACTAAATTGCCGAAGAAAATAATGTCAAATTTGATCTGAGAAAGGCTCAACTGTGTCAAGACAATGTTATGTTTGTTGGTCACAAATAACATCAGAAAGGGAATCCAAGTTGATCCAGTATTGAAAAAAAAAAATTGATAAGGTATAAGAAACTCGTTGATACAAAATCTCTTCAGCGTATAATTGGCCTCTATAATTATATTGGAAAGTTCATACCAAAAATATCAGTAAGATATTAAAGAAAAATGTCTATTGGCAGTGGGGGCCTCGGGAAGACCAAGAGTTTGAACATGTCCAGGCGGAATTCAACAGCGCGCCATCATTATCTCATTTTGAAAAACAAAAAAATTGATTCTCTAATGCGATGCAAGCAGGGATTCCATGGGTGCTGCACTGTCACAAGATGACTGCCCTTTGGCATTTGCGTCAGCGGCATTCACTGGTGCGCATATGAATTATTCACAAATATAGAAAAGGAACTGTTAGGCATTTACTATGGTTGCATAAGATTTGAGTATTTATTGCTAGGGCGTTCTTTCATAAATCAGACTGATCATCACCCGCTTCTCTATCACTCATCAAAAAGCCATTATGTGACATTTCCACAGACTTACAGAGGCTTATTCTTAAATTGTTAAATTTTGATATCCAGGTTGAATACATTCCTAGAAAGAATTTGATAATTGCTGACACCTTATCCAGAGACATAAAGCCTAGAGAAACTTTTGAAACACCTTTCTTCGAAGACAAACAGATAATCACCATAATTAGAACCAATATATCTAATAAAAAGCTTGCTGTTCTTTAGGGGAAGACCCTGAATAAGATTATCAAGTATGAAATGGAGGGATTGCCGCAAGGTTTCACAGCCACTGATAAGGAAGCAAGACCTTATTTTGGGGTTCGACATAATCTTCATTTATAGATTGACTTGTTGTGCATGGATTCAGCAATAGTTGTTCCCAAGACCTAGCGGGCATACATGTTGGACTTGTTACATCAAACACATCAATGGAATATCAGCCATACAAAACCTTGCTCGTGAAGCACTTTTCTGGCCAGGAATGTCTGTTGATATCACCAATCGAGTGAACCAATGCTACATTTGCCAACACTTCCAAAGATCCAAGACACGCGAGCCATTGAGACCATTTCCATTACCATCCTACCCATGGCAGAACGTATCTATGGACATTTTCTATCTGGAAAGAAGGCCTCCTTGTGGATCGACACAGTGCCCACCCTGTGGTTTTTGCTCTGGAACCGCCGACAGCGGACAATTTGAAAAATAGGCTCCGAGAAACATTCTCTCGTTACGGAATCCCTGAGGTCCTAATATCTGAAAAATATCCTCCATTTAATTCAGTAGTTATGACCAGTTTCTGTAAGGGTTGGGGAGTTAAACAAATATTCTCAAACTCATACCATCATCAATCTAATGGAATAGCTGAATGTCACATTCAAACCATAAAAAATATGTTGAAGAAGTGTTAGGATCAGAGATCAGACCCTTACCTGGCGCTACTGACTTACGGGAATACACCAATGAATAATCTTCCATTTCCAGCACAATTGATATTTTCAAGAAACACGCTGCTCATTGCCGCGGACTACACCGCAGTATGGTACCAGTACAGTCGACCCTCAAGAAATTAACCGCACACAAAGAAAAAAACCCAAATGATTATGAAAGAAAAATTTGACAGTAAAACTAAAATTAAAACTTCATTTAAAAGTGATGAGGATGCATGGTGTCAAGTAAAACTGTACTCCTAAACAACCTTGTACACCGGTGCGAATTTTGTCTCGAGGTGCGACGCCTGATAGCTTTCAAGTAGAGATGCCATCGGGAAGAATAATCACCAGAAACCAACATTTCTTGAGACCACGAACTAATTTAAATGAAAATGACCTCCATGGGCAGAGTGTTGTACCCCATCAGGACTTACCATCCAGCAACACAATTCCCTCAAGAACGAAAATGCCAGAAGCAGTGCCCATGGATAAAGGCGTTCTGATTCGAACCTTTAGAGCAGTGTCGGGCAACCGGTGTGCCGTGGCACACTGGTGTGCCGCGAAGAATTCTAGGTGTGCCGCGAACATTTTTGTAGGTATTTATAACTTTTGGTTAAATTTAAAAATAATGTTTCAAAAAATATTTTTTATAATTTTTATTCAATTTTAATATTTTTTTTCAAAAATTTTCATATAAAAAATGAAATTTAAAAAAAGCAAATTTCATTTTATATAAAACTTATTTTGGTATTATAATTACAACAGTTTGCATAATTTTATATTTCATATAACGTATGTACATAATCTTGACGTACATAACTGGCACGTGCCATTATTAAAAAATAAAAATGCAAATAGGTACGTACCTATTTAAAATCATAAGTTAAAAAAAAAAACAATCCGCGAAAACAACTTTATTTAATAAAGTTGAATACATACTGCGGGAAAATACCTAATTTTTAAAATAATATGACCAAACTTAACCGTCATTTACAATCTTTTTCACAGCTGTTTATTAATAGAGACTCAAAGCTACAAAGCTTAAAAAAAAAGAAAACAAAAAAAAATTATAAATTTATTTAAAAAATTTATTCGGAGTTTTCGTCAAAGTATTGCTGTAGTAATTCTTCATTTTTTTTTTGCATGTTGTAAAACACACACACATTCACACAATAAGTTTTGTACACCGTAAAATCTGTTGGTTAAAAAAGGAAAAAAATATTTTTGTTACGAAATTCTCACTCACTTTTAACTCAAGGTAACTTTATTTAAACATTTTATTATTATATTTGTGTGTGTTTTTTTTTTTCTAAATTCTCTCAAAACTAGATGGAGAGATTTCTAATTAGAGAAGGTGTGCCAGTGATAAACAAAATCAAAACGAAAATAAAGAAGATAAGAAAATAGTAAAATCAACTGGAAATAAGAGGAAATACGTTGAAGATTATCTCAAATATGGATTTATACCATCTGTTAATGATCCATCACTGCCGTTTTGCTTAATTTGCCAAAAAACCCTCAACAACGAAACAATGGTGCCAAGTAAACTACTTCGACATATTGAGACAAATCATCGGGAGCAGATGAACAATCCAATAAGCTACTTTGAAAATATACGATCAAGTTTTCAAAAGCAATCAAAAAAATTCAAGAAATTTATGACCACCTCAGATGAAGCTCAAACAGCTAGTTACATGATAGCTCAACTCATCGCTCGAAAGAAGAAAGCTCACGCGGAAGCAGAGGAAATTATCTTGCCTGCTTTAAAAATTGTGGCTGGATGTATGTTAACGAATGATGCTATGGAGAAGGTTACGAAAATTCCACTATCATCAAAAACTATTGCGAGAAGAATTGAAGATATGTCAGAAGATATTGAGTTGCAAATAAAACAATCTTTTAATGATTCATCAACAAAATGGGCTATACAGCTTGATGAAACCACAGATATTAGTAATAAAGCTCAATTGCTGGCATTTTTGAGGTTCGTCGATACAGGAAAAATTGTGAATAACTACTTTTTTTGTAAAGAATTAAAACAAAGAACGACTGGTGCGGACATTTTTGAATTAGTTGATGAAAATGTTATGAAGTATAACTTGAGATGGGAAAATTGTGTTAGCGTCTGTACGGATAGAGCTCCAGCTATGAAAGGTTCAAGAAAGGGATTGATAGCACATGTCATAAAAAAATCCAAATATCAAATTTGTTCACTGTATGATTCATAGAGAAATGTTAGTGTCAAAGTCGGTTCCTCCCATCCTTGTCACAACTCTAGATGAAGTTGTCAAAGTAGTCAATTACATCAAATCAAATGCTCTTCGATCGAGAATTTTTTCAACATTTTGTGAAGCAATGGATTCCGATTATAAAAATGTATTGCTTCATACTGAAGTCAGATGGTTGTCGAAAGGCAAAGTTTTAAATAGATTTATTTCAATGAAAAATGAAATAATGGCATTCATTGATAACGAAGAGATTAATTTTCCTTTCATGATGAGTGATGTTTGGTGGTTACGAGTTTCATTTTTGGGTGATATTTTCGACAAATTAAACAGCCTTAATTTAAATTTGCAAGGTGCTCAGGAGAACATTATCACTATCTCCACCAAGTTGAAAGCGTTTAAGGAAAAACTCAGTTTGTGGAATTTAAACATTGCTAAAGAAAACTTTGCATCTTTTCCGATGGTTCAAGAGAATCCATCAAAATCTATTATCAAAAAAGAAGTCGAAGAAACTTTGACATTACTATCCGCTTCTTTTGATAAATATTTTCCTTACTTGGACGTTGAAAAGATGGAATGGGTAGTTAACCCATTTATGCACTGTGAAATTCAACATCTGGAAGAAGAAATGCAAGAAAACTTAATTGATTTAAAAAACGATTTAGTTTTCAAAAGACTATTCACTGAAAAGGAGCTATCTGAGTTTTGGTTGTGCTTAAACTCCAAATTTCCTAAACTTAGTAATGCGGCCATCGAATCATTGTTGCCATTTGGAAGTTCCTACCTGTGTGAGCAAGGTTTTTCAACACTCACAGAAATGAAGTCTAAGAAGCGCGAAAGACTTCAAATGATAGATGAGGAGATGCGCGTTTGTCTTTCACAAGTAGATCCCCGTATTGATTTGATATGCTCTCAAAAACAATCGCAATGCTCGCATTGATTATGTTAATTTAATATTGAAAATTAATAAAATGTGATATATATGTTTAAATTTTTACTAGTATTTATTGTTGTATTTTAATTACCTACGAGGAAATTTATAGTGAGAACCACAGGTGCGCCGCGAAAAAAAGAAATTAAGCTTAGTGCGCCGCAACTCGAAAAAGGTTGCCCGACACTGCTTTAGAGGAACAGGCAAGGTATTCAAGCTTTGGGAGGAGTATAACAAAACCAAAAAGACTTGCTCTCTAGAATGAGTGAAGGGGAAACTTGTTGTTTTAATATATATGTGCGTGTATATAAATATTAATTAATTAATAATATAATTTGTACCACAGAATAATATTAACCTTTGACAAAAAAATACTATCACATCATTCCTTTTTGTTTAAATTTATATATCATAATAAAGATTGTTCGTATTCTCTGCTGGGTTCGGGGTCATTGCGGTAACGAAGGAAATGAACTGGCTGATCAAGTCGCCAAACATGCCTCTACACTTTGCAACCCTTCCTAGGAAGTACGTCCGCTACCAAAGCAAACAGTTCGCCCTCCAACTAACTCAACCCCATCCCACTCAGCTCTAATGACCCCAACATCGTCACTGCCCTGATTCGATTAGGCAGCCAAGCGGTCGTCATTGCCTCAGCATACTGGCATAACAGTGCATCAGAAAACACCTTCCTACCAACTCTGGAACATACTCTAAATAGAACTCCCTTCCCGTGCATCCTTGGCATGGATGCCAATGCCCACTCTCCAACCTGGGGCAGCGGAGCCGTCCGCGACACTCGTGGAGCTAGTTTGGAGGCCTCCGCTTCACTAATGGGCCTACACTTTCTGGGTGGTCCAACACCTTATACCTGGTCCAACGGGGCCCGGCGCTCCTCCATAGACGTCACTCTAGCATCAAGCTCCCTCGCCATCCATGCCACTAGAGTTTGTCTCCAGGAGATGGCCTTCACAGATCATCTCCCAATCCTTAGCAATTTCTCAAATATCCTACCTTCGGAGCCCACCAGATCGTGGGTCGAGTCTTCATGTCTGGAAGCAGCGTTTGCAGCTTTCCTAGGGAACACCCTCCACCACGTGGCCTCACGCCTCCAGACCGCACTTACCCCAGGAGATATTGACGAAGCAGTTATTCTCCTCACCACCTGTCTCCAAGAGGCCTGCGATGCATCTATGAAGAAGAAGTCCAAGTCACCAAGACCATCAAAACCTTGGTGGAACAAAGAACTTTCTAAGCTCCGCAATATTGTGGTGGCTCTCCGCCGCTGCTCCCAAAACACCTTCTTTCCCACCAGGAGCTTCTTCAAAGGCCTTTACAGAGCCTGCCACAATAAACTCAAAGCGGCTATAAGGCGAGCAAAGCGTCTATCCTGGATATCACTGTGCCAAGAGGTCTCCTCAGCCGCATGGAGCTCAATTCACCGCTATATCTCCAAAGGTCGGAGAGGCTCTTTAGGGCCACCTCTGCTCAAACACAAAGATGGTACCCCACTAACCTCAGAGGAAACCTGTCGAGAGGTACTTCAGAACTACTTTCCAACAGATTGGACAGTGCCAAGACCAACAGTGGACTGGCTCCCAACCTTCAACCAAGAACCGGCTTTCACAGCGGCGGAAATCTTCCGCGCGATCCGACGATGTGGATGGAGAAAGTCCCCAGGTCCCGACAGACTTGGAGTCAGGTGCATACTCCTCGGTGGACCAGCACTGCATGAACTCTTATCGCAAATCTTCACCAAATGCCTGCGCCTCGGACACTTCCCAACCCCTTGGAAAGCTGGACGACTGGTTCTCATCCCCAAACAAAACTCCACCTCATCCAACCCACTGGACAAATACCGTCCAATTACTATGATCAACACATTAGCCAAAGTTTTTGAACGATGCATCCTAGCGAGGCTGCAATGGCTAGCAGACCAGCATGGCTGGTTCTCGCCCATGCAATTTGGCTTCGTCCCTGGGCGTTCGGCAGAAGGAGCCCTTGACTCAATCAACAACTTTATCAACGACGGCCTGAAGCACTGGAGAAAGACAGTGGCAATAAGTTTGGACATTAGCCATGCCTTCGACACGGTTCAAAGACATACCATCATTCAAGGCCTCCGGGACCTCAACTGTCCAGAAGAGCTTATACAACTCTCTGCAAGCTCTCTCAGAGACAGGAAAGTGATCTACCAAGCCTGGGACTCCACACTCACCGCGCACACAGTACTGGGTGTTGCACAAGGGGCACCACTAAGCCCCTTCTTTTTCAACATTGTAGCCAGGAAAGCTCTTTCCCTTCCAAAGCCCCAAAACTGCCAAATAATTTGCTTTGCAGACGACTTCACCTTGCTATTCAGAGCTTTCCGTAGATTACCAACAAAGGAGATTAACAAATTTCTTAAAACTTTCAGCTTGTGGGGTAAAGGGCATGGATTGACCTTTAATCTTAAGAAGACCCAGGCCTGCCTCTTTCATTGGAAATCCAAGCGCCCTAGTTACCAAAATATAAAATTCCTCGACCAGCCGATTTTAATCAACAACCATATAAAAATACTGGGCATAACTTTTGACACCACACGCACATTCGTTCGCCACTCGGACAACATTTTCAACAAATGCAAATGGATGCTTCCTCGATTAATTAGCACAATTAGGGAACAATATGGACTCACTTACAGCTCAGGCCTGAAAATAATCAAGATGGTAATTCTCCCTGCTCTGCTCTACGGCTCGGGTGTTTGGGGCAAGAGAGTGTTCGACACCAATGGCACCCGCAAACTACGTAGTCTCCACTATAAATTTGCTAAAATTCTTATTAGGGGGGGCCCCTGTACCCCCACAATTCCAGCTATCTCACTCACTGGCGGCCCTCCATTGGACATTTCAATCAAGGCACATCTGGCGTACAAGGAAGCAATAAAAAATGGCCCTTTTGAGACACGTCCAAGGCCTAGCGCAGTCCACTATCCACCCCTTAGAAAACTACTTCAGTTTTCAAAGTCGCTCCCAGAAAATGCAACCATCATATACACCGATGGATCGCGGTCCCTCAAAGGCGTAGGCGGCGCAGTTTTTCTGCCACCCCCCTCCACTCCAATACAACTAAAACTCCATGATCTTTGCACCTCCTTCCAGGCAGAATTACTTGCTATCCTATATGCAACTAGAGCGATCCAGTTCATGCAAAGACAACCAACAGCAATCGCTTCTGATTGCCTTGCAGCTCTCCATGCCATTTGTAACCCAGAACTCCCAAAAACCTCACTCATAGCTGAGATAGTTCGCAATCTTAACCATTTAAACGTACAGCTCTGCTGGGTTAGAGGCCACAGCGGCATAGAAGGCAATGAGCATGCAGATAAATTAGCCAAGGCAGCAGCTGAATCAAACTTGCCCATATCCTACTCCACTCTATCCAAAAAGTTTGTTCGAGCCCGCAGCGAACAGTATTCACACCAACTCTGGAAGGAATTATATGTCACAGATCACTCCACAAGAAACCTCAGGAGAATAGCTGCATTCCCAAACACTCTCATGGCGATCCTGCCCAAAATAAAATTTTGTGGCACCACCTCAACAATCCTCACAGGTCATGGCTTTGTCAAAGCCGATGCTGCAAAATTATCTAGAGACGATCCTACCTGCCCACACTGCCACGAGGAAGACCAAACTGTCGACCACCTTCTCTTCAGATGTCCCGCCTACCACCGTCATAGGTTCCAAACAGCCACCCTCCTAGGAATAAATATATTTGCCCCTGAAGACCTGCAGAACATCCCCAAGCACAAGTCAGCCTGGCGACACCTGATAAACTGGATGTCTGCTGCCACCATTAGACGTGAAGTCTAAAGACCAACCCGGATAGTTGGCGACTTTAGTATGCTCCAGGAATCCGGGTTACCTAAATAAATAATCTCTGCTGGGTTCGGGGTCATTGCGGTAACGAAGGAAATGAACTGGCTGATCAAGTCGCCAAACATGCCTCTACACTTTGCAACCCTTCCTAGGAAGTACGTCCGCTACCAAAGCAAACAGTTCGCCCTCCAACTATTCACCGACCTCAACACCACAGACCACGCTACAAGAAACCTCAGAAGAGTGGCTGCACACCTAGTCTTCTAATCTCAATTCTCCCAAAACTTAGAACATAGCGACCTCACCTCCACAATCCTAAGAGGACATGGTTTCGTCCAAGCTGACATCGCCAGAACCTCCAAAACATCGACCCCGTCTGCCAGCACCTTCACCTAGAGAATCAAACAGTCGACAACCGTCTTTTCAGATGCTCATCCTACCATATTCAGAGACTCCAAACTGCAACTCTACTTAATACCATCACATTCAACCAAGAAGCATTGAAGAATCTTCCCAAAAATAAGACAGCATGTCAACATCCAATCAGCTGGATGTTAACTGTAACAAATAAACAATAAATCAGAAGACAAACCCGGACAGTTGGCGACTTTCGTACGCTCCAGGAGTCCGGGTCGGTATAGAATAATAATTGTTCGTCAGTTATTTTTCTATCTCTTATGTTCTAGCTATATGGATTATTAAAAAGCATTTCTATTCGTAACATTATGTTAAATAGAACATTGAAATGATAAATGCGATGGACAAATATCTGAACCACAATGCTAACTCATGCGATGTTTTCATTCAACATAAAAAAAAATAATAATAGTTATGAAAACAAGCTGAAATTTAAGCTGGGAATCATATTGTGGAGAAAATATATAAAAATATTAACGCCATATTAAAGAATAGGTTAACATCACTTGAGAGACTCTCAAGTGTTTTGTTTCCAATGCTCGTTTAAAACGGATTTTAAAATATATAAAATAAACCAATATCAATTTTTTTTGAAGGTATATAGATAACACTAAAATATATATGGTAAAATATTTTCAAAATCGAAAATACTGTTTTAAGATGATAATGTTGTTATTAAAGGGTATCATGTCATTTAAGTGTAAAATGTTGTCTTTAAATTGCAAAACCTATAAATGAGAAAAATTGTTATGAAACATAAAATCTTGTTATTAAAATTAAAAATGTTTTCATTAAAGTGTAAAATGTTATTAAGGCGCAAAATGTTGTTATTAAAGTATAAAAGTTCTAAAATTTTCAAAATTAGGCATCAATGCCTCAAACCCAAAAGGGATAGCGCAACCAACCATAGGCTCGCGAGATTTCTACCTCCTTTTACCTTGGCCTTAAAATATACCGGGCCCCCGGCGCGATATCATTAGTTAATTTATTTATAAGTGTCTTAACTAAATTTTAGAATAGTTAAAGAACAACATAAAGAGGTAGAACCCAACATCGAGGGGTTAGAACAAGATTGCCATACCTTATGCTTATTCAGCAACAACAAAACAACATAAAGAGGTATGGCAACACACATCGACTCAGCTAGAACAACATATAAAGGTTAAATATAATAGCGAGGATTAGAACAATATATAGAGGGTTTAGAACAACATAAAAATAATTTGAACAATATAAATGGGGTTATAACAACATTGAGGGGGTTATAACAACATCGAGGGGATTATAACAACAAAGATGGGGTTATAATAACATTGAGGGGGTTATAACAACATCGAGGGGGTTATAACAACAAAGAGGGAGTTATAACAACAAAGATGGGGTTATAACAACATCGAGGGGATTATAACAACAAAAATGGGGTTATAATAACAAAGATGGGGTTATAACAACATCAAGGGGATTATAACAACAAAGAGGGGATTATAACAACAAAGGTGGGATTATAACAACATCAAGGGGATTATAACAACAAAGAGGGGATTATAACAACAAAGATGGGGTTATAACAACAAAGAGGGGGTTATAATAACAAAGATGGGGTTAAAACAACATCAAGGGGATTATAACAATAAAGATGGGGTTATAATAACAAAGAGGGGGTTATAACAACAAAGATGGGGTTATAACAACATCAAGGGGATTATAACAACAAAGATGGGGTTATAATAACAAAGATGGGGTTATAACAACAAAGATGGGGTTATAACAACAAAGATGAGGTTATAATAACAAAGAGGGGGTTATAATAACAAAGAGGGGGTTATAACAACATCGAGGGGATTATAACAACTAAGAGGAGATTATAACAACAAAGAGGGTTTAAATAACAAAGAGGGGTTATAACAAAAAAGATGGGTTATAACAACAAAGAGGGTCTAAACAACAAAGAGGGGGTTATAACAAGAAAGAGGGGGTTATACCAACAAAGATGGGGTTATAACAACAAAGATGGGGTTATAACAACAAAGAGGGTTTAAACAACAAAGAGGGGGTTATAACAATAAAGATGGGGTTATAGCAACAAAGTGGGAGTTATAATAGCAAAGATGGGGTTATAAAAACAAAGAGGGGGTTATAACAACAAAGCGGAGGTTATAATAACATCGAAGGGGTTATAACAACAAAGAGGGGGTTAAAACAACAAAGAGGGGGTTATAACAATAAAGATGGGGTTATAACAACAAAGAGGGGGTTATAATAACGAAGAGGGGGCTATAATAACAAAGATGGGGTTAAAACAACAAAGATGGGGTTATAAAAACAAAGAGGGGGTTATAACAACACCGAGGGGGTTATAACAACAAAGAGGGGGTTAAAACAAAAAGATGGGGTTATAAAAACAAATATGGGATTATAAAAACAAATATGGGGTTATAACAACAAATATGGGGTTATAAAAACAAATATAGGGTTATAACAACAAAGAGGGGGTTATAATAACAAAGATGGGGTTATAAAAACAAATATGGGGTTATAACAACAAAGAGGGGGTTATAATAACAAAGATGGGGTTATAACAACAAAGATGGGGTTATAACAACAAAGAGGGGGTTATAACAACATCGAGAGGGTTATAACAACAAAGAGGGCTTAAACAACATAGAAGGGGTTATGACATCGTAGAGACAGTTAGAACTTCATAGATGGTTCAAAACAAGATAAAAGGTGTTTGAACAATATAAGGGTTAAAACAACATAAAAGGGGTTAGAACAAAATAGAGGGCGTTAGAATAAAATGTAGGGGTATGAAACATAAAGGGTGTTTGAAAAACAGAGGGTTTGAAACACAACATAGAAGGTATACAGAAACATAAAGGGGGTTAAAGCAACATTGAAAAGGTTAGAACAACATTGAGGAGTAAAAACAACATTAAGAGAGTTGGAACAACACTGAGGGGCTTGAACAACATAGAGGGATTACAGCGTCATTGGGGGGGTTAGATCAATATCAAGGGATTAGAACAACATAAAGGGGCAGAATAACATAGAGGGGGTTACAACTACATAGAGGGGTTAGAGCAATAAAGAGGGGCTTAGAACAATATAGATGGGTTAGTAGAACATTGAAAGGGTTATAAAAACAAAGAGGGTTTAGAACACTATTGAGAGGCTAAAACAGCATAGAGGGTTAAAATAACATAGAGGGTTAAAGAACAATATAAAGGGGTTAAAATACAAAAGAGGGTTTAGAACAACATAGAAGGGACAGAAAAAAATTGAGGTTGGAGAACAACAAAGAGAATTTTGAATATAACACAGAGGTGTTAGAATAACAGAGGGTTTAGAAGTCGTAAGGGTGCAACAATATCCTGAAATTAGAAAAATATCACACAGGTTCCTGGAGCGCAGAACGCCGACTACTTCGGCTGTCCAGCTCACTAGTATGTACTAATGCTAAGCGCTTTTAATCGCGTTCTGAGTGGATTGCTGAGTTGAACCAGTTGAGGCTGGCCATAGATGTAGGTTGAAGTGGTTCAGTCCAAGCACTCACACATGCAAGAGAGCTGTCCATCCAAGGAAAGCTGGACAGAGAACACAGATGGACTAAATATGCAATATATTTAATATTATTTGACCATTGACCTCACCATAACCATATTGTAAATTTAAATGTATTCAATTGGCACCGGACAGTTGGCGTTTTTTTGCGTTCCAGGAGTCTGGGTTATCCTTATTTCTCTCTCTGTATCAATATTGTTTCTAATAATAAGAAAATGATTACTCATTGTATTAGGTTGTAGCAATATATTAATCAAAATGTATTTCTCCAGCGTGCACCATTCGCTTTATGTGAACTCTACACGCCACGCCTTACTCAAACTATCTACAAAGGTTTATGATACACGGCTATATATATATATTTTTTTTATTTCTCCTGACGAAGACAAAAGATTTTTGTCGAAACGTTGAGAAAATAAAAAACTCTAACTGGCCGAAGTGTCTATTTTTCACAGAAAAAAAGGTTATATATGTTACATGGTTTTGCATATGGAGTAAGATTTATATACATCTAGCGAATGTGTACCCGGTTTCGCCCGGGTTTTATCCGAGTGGAAGTTTGCTTAACGAATATTATTGATAATAATATTCCGGAACACACAGAATATTATGATAATAATGATAATAATATTCGCTACATTATATCTATCTATATTAATAAAATGCAAATTTCATAAGAGGACATCACTAAAAACTTTCGTTACAATGCATCAATTTCAACCAAATTTTCAACATTTATGTAAAACGAGATGGAGCAGGTTTTGCTTAACATCAAAATATTTTTCCCTAACATTAACATGCGTAACTTAGCTGTTATCGATTAAATACAAAAAAATCAACAGAGTTAATTTTATTTATATATAAATACAAAAAAAAAAATTCAGCAATTCATTCAACTCAATCTAAAAAAATATTCAAAACAAGCAATTTTAAGATAACACCATATGTAAAACAGTCGGCCAAGAAAACAACAACGATATTACATCTTTCTCACATATTCACACACAATCTTGATTAATAATTAAAACTAATCTTTAACATTGTTTATTATACTTCATAATATATAATATTCGTTAGGCAAACTTTCACTCGGATAAATGTAATATAAAAAGCCAACAATGAAGAATGAATGTAAGATAAAAAGCCAACAATGAAGAGTAAATATAATATAAAAAGCCAAAAATGAAGAATGAATGTAAGATAAAAAGCCAGCAATGAAGAGTAAATATAATATAAAAAGCCAACAATGAAGAGTGAATGTAAGATAAAAAGCCAACAATGAAGAGTAAATGTAATATAAAAAGCCAACAGAGTGAATGTAAGATAAAAAGCCAACAATGAAGAGTGAATGTAATATAAAAAGCCAACAATGAAGAATGAATGTAAGATAAAAAGCCAACAATGAAGAGTGAATGTAAGATAAAAAGCCAACAATGAATAGTAAATGTAATATAAAAAGCCAACAATGAAGAATGAATGTAAGATAAAAAGCCAACAATGAAGAGTAAATATAATATAAAAAGCCAACAATGAAGAATGAATGTAAGATGAAAAGCCAACAATGAAGAGTAAATATAATATAAAAAGCCAACAATGAAGAGTGAATGTAAGATAAAAAGCCAACAATGAAGAGTAAATGTAATATAAAAAGCCAACAGAGTGAATGTAAGATAAAAAGCCAACAATGAAGAGTGAATGTAATATAAAAAGCCAACAATGAAGAATGAATGTAAGATAAAAAGCCAACAATGAAGAGTGAATGTAATATAAAAAGCCAACAATGAAGAATGAATGTAAGATAAAAAGCCAACAATGAAGAGTGAATCTATCTATATATATAAAATTGAATGTCTGTCTGTCTGTTTGTCTGTACTCTATAGATTCAAAAACCATACATCCAATCGCTGTGAAATTTTGGGATATTATTAGGTATATCACCGGGAAGGTTTTTGAAAAATAATTTCCTGAATATCTTGAATATCCTTAGAGTTATTTGCAGATTTGTAGATTTAACTCGCGAACAGCGCCCCCATTGTGACGATGAAAACAATATATCGAGAGATTCAAATTTACGAGTTTCAAATTATCAAAATATATCTTTTTTTTTTTTAATAAGTTTTTAGATAATTGTTTTAACAAATGTTCGCTAGACAAACCTTTACTCGGGTAAAACCCCGTGCGAAGCCGAGTACGTTTTATAAGTTTAAAGAGAATTGTTTTAACAAATGTTCGTTAGGCAAACATTCACTCGGGTAAAACCCGGGCGAAGCCGGGCACATCCGCTAGTCTATATATATAAAATTGAATGTCTGTGTGTCTGTCTGTCTGTGTGTGTGTGTGTCCTCTATGGATTCGAAAACCATACATCCAATCGCCGTGAAATTTCGGGATATTATTAGGCATATCCCCGGAAAGGTTTACGAAAAATAATATCTTGAATATCTTTAATATCCTTAGAGTTATTTGCAGATTTGTAGCTTTAACTCGCAAGCAGCGCCACCATTGAGACGGAGATAGGCTTTTTCAAGAGGGGGAGTAATGTTAGGAGAGAGGAGCGCGTCTCGAGGCGGGTGCTCACGTGTCACTGTTAAAAACCTATTTGTTTTGGCTACATCTTTTCCCGTGGACTTAACGATAACTTTTCTAAAACTTATATCAAATTTCATGTATAATTATTTTTACATCATTTAGTTTAGTATAATTATTTACTATAATTTCCTATCGTTCAATTATTATACTTTTTGTTCTTAAAGATTATTTAAGACAATAAACTTTAATATTAGAAAGTGCTTTGCCAAAAGTTTGGAGTGGGGCAGACCCCGTGCGAGAATGGATTCGCCCGGCCGCCGGCCGACAGTCAAAGTACCCACCGACCAATCAGGGCAGAGTTGGCAACACAGCTATGCCAAGTAGACAAGAAAAAAGCCTCGCGGGAGCTTGCCCAAGATTACCTCCGGGAACTTCGTCCATCTTCCATAAACGACCATGAATTTATTCAACCTTATCGAGTATTTTTCAAGGGACCGGGAAAAAATGTTCACTAGATAAAACGATGATTTTGTAATGTAGAAAATTAGGAAAGACAAAATTCAGGATGACACGGCACACAGGGACCGGGAAAAAATAATCACTTTATCGAGAGATTCACGACCATGATTTTATTCAACTTATCGAGTATTTTTCAAGGGACCGGGAAAATATGTTCACTAGATAAAACGATGATTTTGTAATGTAGAAATTTATGAAAGACAAAATTCAGGATGACACGGCACACAGGGACCGGGAAAAAATAATCACTTTATCGAGAGATTCACGACCATGATTTTATTCAACTTATCGAGTATTTTTCAAGGGACCGGGAAAATATGTTCACTAGATAAAACGATGATTTTGTAATGTAGAAAATTATGAAAGACAAAATTCAGGATGACACGGCACACAGGGACCGGGAAAAAATGTTCACTTTATCGAGAGATTCAAATTTACGAGTTTCAAATTATCAAAATATATCTTTTTTTTTTCAAGTTTATAGAGAATTGTTTTAACAAATGTTCGTTAGACAAACCTTTACTCGGGTAAAACCTCGGGCGAAGCCGGGTACGTCCGCTAGTATATATATAAATGAATGTATGTGTGTGTGTGTGTGTCCTTTATGCCTGACCAAACCACTCATTGGAAAGCCATGGAACTTTGGGAAGTTGTTTAGTATAGTACTAGGAAGGTTTTTGAAAAATAATTTCTTGAATATCTTGAATATCCTTAGAGTTATTTGCAGATTTGTAGATTTAACTCGAAAGCAGCGCCCCCATTGCGACGATGATAACAAGTTTTTTATCTATAAGTTTTATTATCACTAAGTTTATTATCTTCCGCCAACTTCCGCCGATGCCCAAAGTATCCTAGAGTACAACAGCCACCAAAATATCCTGTGTGACAACACCGAACCCTTATAACATAACTCAGATTTTCAAGAAAGCTGAAACTAATAAGTGTCCAAAATTAGCACTAAAGCTATTCCGAGGTTACAACAACTGAGCTTTCTCTTTCTGCCATATCTTCAGGTGATTTAGAGCAGGAGATCTCTTTGGTATGGTTATAATGCTTCCAGGTCTTCGGAAAGTAGCAACGCAGCATTGAAAATTCCAGCAAAACGCGGGGGCGAAGTCAGGTCATATTTATACTAGCAGAGTAACCTGGTTCCATCCGGTATCTCCCGAGTGAAAATTTGCCAAACGAATTTGTGCTTTAGCAAATGCTATTCAATCGATATGTGCGAATTAATATACCATTATTAACGTGATTGGCATTACTTTCTGACTCTAAAATATCCTTATTTTGTATTGATAATGATATAATCGCTAATGATTAATAACATTTGTAAAGCAATATTCATTTGGCAAACTTTTACTCGGGGAGAAGCCGAGCAAAGCCAGGTCATTCGGCTATCAAAATCTTTCAAATGTTAACACTTTATAGTATTGTAATCGTCGACACAAAGAAGATAGAGTTTTAATACTACAATTCTACAATTCCGCCTCCGAAGAGAAGTAGAAAATTTGAATTTTTATGGGGGATTCCCCGCCCCCTGAATCACCAATGGTCTTGGCTGAAAGCCAATTGCCATCACGCTTTTCTCGAGATCCGCTGTTTTTTCACCCTGGCGGGTGTATAAGTGCTGGCACCATGCCAAATTTGGCACGGGCGGATAGCCCTTTGAAAACCGATCAAGTGCCTGATAGGTACGGCTTCAAATCTCAGCCCAGTGCGGAGTTATCTGCAAAAATCCATTTGCAGAACAAATTTTCCATTAACCCTTAGTTACTCGCGCCAATTTTACTGACGTTAGTACTCGCGCGGGGTCTCGCAGACCCCACCAATATTCTACAATGAATAAAATGCTTTAAAAATAAAATATAGATATAATTTTTGCTTACAGCTAAAATAATACAGTCTCTAGTTTACAACTTTGTCAATTTATCATAAAAACCTACATTATTAATTATTTTTATTTGATAAAATTGTTAATATGGCAAAAAAATCTAAACTATCGATTAATAAAAACAATTTACTTTAAAATATAAATGGAAATCTGAGTTATTCTTGTGCACAAATCTTGCAAAGTGTTGTTAAGTGTCCAGTATAAATGTGTTTAGAGCGTTTAGAACAAATAATTTGGGATTTCGGTCTTTGGAGCGATCACAATATTGGCAACATTTCCGTTTCGTTGATGTGACCCTGGCCGATTTTCTTCCTAAAGAAACAAGAACTTTATATCTGTCAATTAATTATAGCATTTTAAAACTTTACTTGTTGTGGCTTATCTGTAGAAGCATGTGAAAAAATAATATTTTGATTTCTTTTGCCAGAAAATATTTATTTTCCCGTTTTTGTAGGTTTGGGTCAATTATCCCAAATGCAATCCCTTCAATGAACGGTCTTCATTTTAATATTTTCAAATTTTTGTTCCTTTTATTTATAACTTTTGTTGAAACATTGATGATATCAAAAAAGAGGCACAATGGCCATCTCCTTGTCCTCCTACTTACTGTGGAATTTTACACAATTGATCAACTACATCAACACCTGATTCATTTCATTACATTTATTTTATCTCTGATTCAGATTTTCCACCAGAATCAGAATCTATTTGTTTTGTGGAGTCCATGATTGAAATTAAAATAACTGCTTTGGACTTTTTGGTACATATGAAACCAGTGTACTCTCTCTTTTCTTGAATCCAAAAATGGAAGAGTGAGTTGAACGTAGCTTTTGTAGCAAAGAATTTGAAGAATTTTTGTTTTATTTTTATTTATTGTTCATAAAAAACTAAGTCAAAGTCATAGATAAAGGATATAAAGTGTTGCCGAGCTATAAGCCAGCTTACATATTTCACCATACTTGAAAACTAAAGCTACGTTATTACTCGCGCGGGGTCCAATGGACCCCAACTCCATTTTATTGTCTATTATAGGGCAACAAAATCAAGTTAATATAGGTTTACATATTCATTGTCATATAAAATTAAGCTACTAAAGTTTTGATCTCTAAATGTCTCATAGAATTCTAGATATTTAATGAAATAAGTGTCTGGGGTCTATCAGACCCCGCGCGAGTACTTAAGGGTTAATATGAAAGAAACTGAAACTTATGTGAATTTGCCTGCAGGCAATCAAGATGCAAATTCGGCCACGTCGCTCGACTTTGCGACTAAGACGCTTTCTAATGGCGCTATTCATGCCCAAAGAAACTGGGCAGATTAATTAGAGGATGCAGATCCTGAAACTGAAGACGGCTTCGCAGTCGTTCAAGGCAGGAAAAGACGCCGCGACTCGGCGGAATCACCTACCACGGCCGCACATGCCAACAGCGCCAGAGTAACTCGCCGACAGCGATCGTCGACGGGATGGGTACCTCGAGTCCAGGAGGTCAAGACTACGAGGACACACATCGTAGAGGCCAGGGCGCGGCAGGCGTCTTCCACCGAGGAGCAGTGCATCTACATTGAGCACTGCCCTGAATTTCAGCCTTTTCACTACCTTAAGGCCATCGAAAAAGTGGTCGGAGGGGCCAGGAGCATAACTCAACTTACCAGAATGAATGGGCACGTCCTGGTGGGACTGACCAACAAAAGCCTGGCGGAGCGCCTGATTAACGAAGGCCTCGAAGTCGAGGGCATGCTCCTCAGGACCTTCCCCTTCCGCAAAAGGTCTGTAAAGATAACCATAGGGAACCTCCCCTTCTTCGTAGGGGATGCTTCCGTCATTGACGCCCTTTCACCCTACGGGCGCGTCACCTCCAACGCTCCCAAGCAGCTAAAAGCCGGCGAGTACAGCTACACCGACGGCCGCCGGGAGGCCTATATTCTTCTCCACGACGGCATGAACATCGAGAGGCTCCCTACCCGCCTCGACTTGAGAATCAAAGGCGAAACCTGGCCTGCGTTCCTGCCCTTCGGGATCAGGTGCTCAAGATGCCACAACCAAGGTCATCGAAGAGCCATCTGCCCCTTGCTTGCTAGGCAGTCCAACGGCCCCAGACAGGCTTCACCACCCTCTCCCACCGATATCACACCATCGACTGCGCCTGAGCTGCCTCGACGGTCATCGGCCGCATCTCCTGCGCCAGCGCCTCCTGATTCAGCTATGGAGGTCTCCAGCGCTCTTCGCGCGGCCCGAGCTTCGCCTCATCCAGCTACTGCGCCTCGGCCTCCTGCACCAGCACCCCCAGCTTCATCTGTGGAGGTGCCGACTCCTGCACCAGCGCCCCCTGCTCCATCTATGGAAGCACTTAACAATGGTCCCGCGGCCCACACTTCGCCTCGTGGAAACCCTGCGCCTCAGCCTCCTGCACCAGCGCCCCCTGCTCTTTCTGTGGAAGTACCGATTGGTGGTCCCGCGGCCCAAATTTCGCATCGTCGGTTTATTCCGCCCAAACCTGCTGAACCAGCGCCGCCTAATCCCTATGAGGAGGAGTCAGCTACATCCATTGTAGCCCCACCAGTTCCACTACCTGTCCCGACGACCCATGAGCTTCAGTCAGCTCCTGCGCCCTCTTCGCCCCGGCCCTCTAAGAACAGGCTTTCCCGCCAGCAGGTATTCAAAATATTACAACAACTGAATGATGTAACTCCCCTGAGCCCCTTATATAAGGGCGATACAACCAGAGAGGATATCGTATTTGCGATCTTTTACGACTTTGATAGAGATTTTCTCATACGGCGACTCTCGCCTGAAAACAAGATCATTCTTGCTGATTTCCTCAATTCTGTCAGAGAGCATCTTGGGAACAGGGACTCCATAACTGGCGGGGGCCTGTTTAAACTGGAAGAAGCTTTAAACTCCTGACGTCCTTTCGGAGAAGGCCACTTCTGTTGTAAATATCTTTCTTTATTCTATCTACTATTAATTTCACTCTTATAACTCTCTTTGAGTTTGTATAATGACGAGACGTCAATAAAGTTGTTTGTGTGTTTGTCATACTACAATTCTACAAACAATAGAAATGTATTATTAGCAAGTAATGTTCGAATATCTTTCTCTCTCTCTCTTTTGGAATATATTAGTTTATTGAGGCGGAAATATTTAGAAAATATTCCTGGCAGTTATTATTTTCCTATAAAAAAACTTCAGGAATTTGCATGATACTTATATTTTAGTAAGTGAGAGAGAAATTTACTTTTTTTTATAATTAAAAATATATATTTTTGAAATATAGAATAATATTTAAATTACTCTGTTTTATTTTTGTCTGAGAAAGTCTTATCAAAAAGGAATATATATTTATCTTGTTATGAATTTCGAATAATTAGTAAATGAGCAATACAGATATTTGAGTTGGTAAAAAAGCGAATATATATTTTTTGGAATAATATTCATAAAGACATCCAAAAAAGATATGTCAGTGCAAATTGCAAAGGTTTATTTTAGAAGTGAACACCTGGAAATTGAAGATATCGGAAACATTTTCTCTGGGATCGACCCCACGATGTTGAGCAATTCTCCACCAATCAAACCTAAAGGGGGAGAAATCTATGTTTACCGACTCTCCTCACTCCAGGATCGCAGGAAATGGCAAGAAGACCATTACAACTGGAAGTGCAAGGGCACCAAACGACTGCCACGAAATAATCCTCAATTCAAGAAATACTATTATTTCATAAAAATATCCAAAGATGCCTTTGGGCCTGTCTTCCAGAGACACGCGTACTTTGATATAGAATTTTATAACAGACCGTTTGTACTTGTACATTATGTAGGTGATGAATCGAAAGCCCTATCATTTAATTTTGGAACAGTCTCTGGTGATAATCAATATTCTTTTATTCCACATTTCCTAAGTGATCATGCTAATTACTACAGCGATGAAGGTTTCTTAAAAAGAGCAGCAAAATCTGTTAGAGATAGTCCCTCAACTAGCATTTCACAATCCCCTAATGGAATCTTGGAAATTATGGATTACTCAGTTTCTCAGAATGTTTCCATTTCAACGTCCCAAAATATCCCACTTGATAATTCTTCGTTATTCAATGTTTACAATTTTGCAAAAGGTGTACCAAATTTTCTTTGGAAAATTGACATCTTTCCAGAAGTTTTTGTAATTGCAGGATTCAAGCCACTTCTTGACGCATTTAACCACATCTTACTACAAGCCAATACATTTACTCAATTAATCTCTTACAACAATAAATTTGTGGTTGGAAAATTTTGTATTTTCCCATTCTATGTCAGGCAAACGGAATTTGAACAGTCTCCTTCAATACCAGTGTTATTTCTTATCCAGGAAGCTAAAATTAAACGAAATCGCCAGGAAATTTTTGCGTATGTTGAAAATTTGCTACCAGTACTCAAAGGAACTTCTCATCCACTGGCTATCTTCAATGATTCCAGAATTATAAATGAAGTGATGTTGAAATTTCCTCATTTGCCTAGGTTCTTCAGCTGGAGAGAATTTCTCGCCAAGGTGAACACTTGGATTGAAGAAAACGTCGACAGTGAGGAACCAGAAATTTATGGCGATCACCTCCTGGATATGTTCAATTCTAATAGTGAACAGGAATTCACCGAGAAATTTTGGACTTATTCACAAGTATGGGCAGATAATTTCAAGAAATATTATGTGCAACATATTCGTCCACTGGTTTTAGTGAGTCTTGGAGGATGGCGGATGAAGAAACGTAACGTATATGATGCTTATAATGGAGTAGAAACTGCCATTTCTCCTGAACTCAATACAGTTGTTAACTTTCTTAATCGTTTCAGGAATGTCCCACTTGACTTACTCGTCCATGCCCTCTACTGCTTACACTCGCATATTACGAACGTACTTGAATCTGCCAAGAATTCCACGTATGACGCAGCTGTTGAAATCTATCCTCCGGCTGTGCTCGAAGAATCTATCAACTCTCTCTGCCAGCAGTACAATGTTGAAATGAAATCCATGGTACTCAATCTCTAAACATTTCCTGCTATCTCGATGTAAATAATTCAAAATGTTTCAAATTATTTAAAATCTCTTAACCTAAACGGCATGTAAATATACTCTCTAATGTGTATCTTGAAGATAGAGGTTGCCTGGCTGCCATTCATAGTTCTTTAAAATAAAAGACACTTCTAGGCCAGAACTTTTTATATATATATAAAACAATTTCTGGCCGAAGTGTTTATTTTTATCTTACACACCTAATATATACAGACGAACATTTGTATGCAAATATATATAAGTTTTTAATAAATATATGATTATTGATGGCAAATATGTTTTTTTTATTATTATTATTTTAGGATTGTTACCCCATTTCATGCTGTTAACATCTGTTAAATACACGAAATTCCAAAATCTCCAAGAATTTGTGGTTTAAGACCCGAATGTCAAAACTTATGTTTGTAAAATGAGTTTTCATATCTTTTCCCGTCAAAGTATGTATTTGTATCATCTACGTTCCTTCAATATTAGTCCTATCTGAATGTTGAAATTTTACTAGGATATAGGGTGATGTCTGGAAGAAATATTTGTCATAGTTTCAAACACGGGATTTTCAAGTTAATCAAATTGGGGATTAATTAGCATATTTTGCTGTCAGAAAATAACAATATTGCTGTATCATATTTAGAGTTTTTTTTTTATGATAAAAAATTTGAATTTTAAAAATTCTGTTGAGACAGATCAAACCTAACATCTCTTTTTTTTTCCAAGGTCTATTACGAAGAGAACTATTTTTATTAAGATTTCATTTAACTTGCTCTCAATTACCAAAAAGTATGTTTTTCTAAAAATACAGCATTGAAACTTGAATTTACTTTTCAAATAATCGAAAGTTGTTTTATACCAACCTTCTAATTATAAGAAGCTAAAATATCCAAGTTCTACAAGGTAGGATCAAAAAGTTCCCGAACTTTTTTTAAAATTAATTATTTATTCATATATATATACTAGCCGAATGACCCGGGCAACGCCCGGGTTTTACCCTATTAAATGTACCCTATTCAAATACTATTCGTTACAATTATAAATTGGCGCCGTGGATGTCACTCTTGTGAAACGTCCCGCTCCAAACTTTGTGTCTGAGAAGCGATATTTTTATAGAAAGATGATCTGGCTTTTGTTTTCTGCTCGAATGAATGTTTTTCTGTTAGAATTTTGTTCCTGCATACAAAATAATGAACTGGTTTCACCCGTGGTCTCTGCTTTTTGGAATTTTCCCGATATAATTTTGTATCTGATAATCAAACATGATACAGCAATATCGTCATCATCATTTTCTGACTAAAAATATATTAGAAAGAAGGAATCATATATCGCCGCAACTCTTTTTATTATTATAGCGGTTAAGGAAGCTTTCGGGCAATTTAATTTGATATATAAAATATATAAAAATATATAGTTTTAATAATTGATTTATATATTCTTTAAAATAGCCTATCGTCTTCCCCGTATTCTTTTACCTATGTATGGAAATTTTGGTTTGAATTAGTGAACTACTGCGAATTTGTATACCGGACATACAGACAGACAAACATACATTCATTTTTATATATATATAGAGATATAGAGATATAGTATGGTAATTTAAACATCTTTTTTTTTTTTCAAAATAAGAGCCTTGGTTATCTACACATTTTTTCCAGCGTGAAAAAAGCTGTTGAAATGCTAGTTCAAAGTCAATTTTGACGTGACAACGTCTTAAATTAGGTTGCGGCTGGGAGTCACTTATGAAAAAGTGTAACGCCGGTAACGTTACGATGAGTCACCGAACGAGAGTGCTGCGCGCGCAGCTGCGCGCGCAGCGCTAGAGAATTAGGCGCATTGAATCGGCGCATGCTTGTCTCTGTCTTTGTCTTTCTCGAACGTTCTTGGCGTTGGAAAAACAAGAAAGCGTCATAATACAAGTTCACACGTGTGGTTAAAGTATCGTCAGCTGTGTCTGTAGTGAAAATGTGGAGTGCTTAGATTCGTCATTTACAACAACTACAACAATAAAGGTAAATAATTGTACACTGATATTTCATTATCGTAAACTATGATTGATTGATTAATTGTTAGATTGACACAAAAGTTGAGAAACTGAGTTTATAGGTTATGTCATACTATTGATAAATGTTGATAGTGTTAATTAAATTATTAGTTTAAAATTAATTAATTAATTAATTATTATTTTACAAATTTTATATAGTTTCAAATTTATTTAGCAAAAATTTGAACCTTCGATCTGAATAAGTGTTTTGATTTTCAAATTGATTCTTTAAAATTAAAAATTCATCCATTCAATTTCAAATGTTCAACAGGAATCACCACTCTCAAAACAATGGAAACGGTGCCTTCAACTTCCAGTACTTCAATGGAGACGGAGGATATCGTGCCGTCAACGTCTGCAGTACCTTTCGTTGTTCCACACACCACCTCTACCGCCAGAACGAATGCTCAGCGACAACGTGAGTACAGACTACGAAAAGCATTGACCAGAACTCCTGAACAAGTAAGAGCCTTTGCAAAAGCGGCTGCGGAGAGGCAACGCAGGTTCAAGCTACGTAAATCTGCTAACATAGCCCTCACCAGCGGTACGTCAGAGTCACCTGCTTCAACGTCTTGTTCTGTGGTGGAGAGAACAAGCGTTCCTGTCGTGGCGGAGAGAACGAGCGTTCCCCTAACTAACGCTCAACGGCAACGTGCATTCCGACAACGTAGAGCAGCATCTTCTCGGACTGATGTACAACCGACTACTTCTTCAAGCGAAACAGCAATACAACTGGAACAATCCACCTGGTATACCAAATGGTCATCGTCACTACGGAGATTTCAATCTACTTTCCTGGACAACGATTTTGGCCATGCTTGCTCGGTTTGTGACAGATTGTGGTTCAAGAATGACCTTAAAACCATCACTGCACTACAACTGAAGGTAATCTCGGATTGGTACGTTAAGGCAAATCGGCAGCTACGCAAGGAGGATTATACAAAGTCTTGCAACACCTGTAGACAATCACTGAATAAGCGTAAGCTTCCTACTCTCGCAAAGGTCAACGGCTTCTCATATCCTGACATACCTCCAGGTCTACCGCCTCTGGATCCTATCAGTGAACGTTTGGTCTCACCGCGCCTTCCATTTATGCAAGTCCTATCATCGTCCTATCCTCAACAAAATCACTCAAATAGGAATTAGTTAAGTTTAAGTTTACATGTACAATGTTTTAGTAAACAAAATATATTTCTATAGTTAAAATTTGTGCAATTCTTATTTTCATTCAATTCCTTGTTCCTATTGTGCAATTTAATTATATTCATATCAATATATATTCTACCGTTGTCACGTAAAATCTTCGCCCGTAAAACCGACTTTACAGGCAACCATTGTTTTTTTCTATGCTTGTTTAGCTCCACCCTCGCATTTTCAATTACTTCTGATGACGATGAAAAGCGCCTCCATTTTAACGTAATTTTAAGTTTTGGAAAGAATAAGAAGTCACATGGGGCGATATCAGGAGAGTAAGGAGGATGCGGCAAGACAGATAGAGAGTGTTTGAATAAATAGTCTTAAACAATAATGGCTCTATGAGCAGGGTCATTATCATGTAGCTATTTCCACTGTTTTGATTTAAAGAGCTGGTTTCTTTTCTTCTTATCGCATCACGAAAGTGCACAAGTATTTCTTTGTATGCCTGTTTATTAATAGTAACCCCCTCTTTAATAAATTCATAATAGACAAGTCCTTGATAATCGAAAAACACTACAAGCATTACTTTTCCTTTGGACTTGTCAAGACGAACTTTCTTCTTCCTAGGAGAACTTGGTGTGTGCCATTCGAGTGATTGTTTTTTTGGTTTGTGGATCAAAAAGATAGTACCATGTTTCATCACCAGTTATTATTGTTTTTAAAAAATCAGAATCATTATTTGCAGTTTTAATTAAATCTTTGCAAATTGATCTGTTAAATTTCGTGGAACAAAATAACCACAAAGTTTTTTCATGTTTAAATGTTCACCAATAATTTTTTGGCAACTACCATACGAAATTCCAAGTATTTCTGCTATATAATCAATATTAATTTTTCTATCAGCCGCAATTAAATCACGTACCTGTCCAATATTGCGATCCGTTGTTGACGTCAATGGCCGACCTGACCTTGAATCATCTGCGATGCTCTTACGGCCATCTTTAAAACGTTTATACCAGAAATAAACTTACGTTCGTAACAATTTTTCGTCTTCATAATCTTCATTCATTAATGCTAATGTCTATGTGAAAGACTTTTTTAATTTTACACAAAATTTAATGTTTGCCCTTTGCTCAAATGATGACATTGCAGAAACCGACGCGAGCTAAATACAACAAAAAATATGCCTAAAATGAAAAATACGCATGCGCATTTACTGGCGTTGCTAAATTAAATTATAGTTTAGGCTTTGTTCTTTACAGTAAAATTGATTTTACATTTTTCAAAAGTTGTTTTATATTTTATTTTTTTAATTTCGGGAACTTTTTGATCCTACCGTCTACAAGGTGTGTCCAATGAATAATGAGACCGGTCAAAAACAAAGAAAAAATGAAATGATATTTTTTTTAAAAGTCTATTTAAAAAAAAAATAGAAAGCTTCAGCTACACTGCGGTATATCACATCACGTGAATGCGCGCGCAGTCGATAAATTGTAAGCTTGTAAAAAGAACGCCTTGCATAACAAATTCTAATTTGTAATGGATAGAAAATTCGAACAACGAATTTGTATTAAATTTTGCTACAAAATTGGGAAATCGGCTTCAGAAACTTTAGATTTGTTTAAATTGGCATTTGGAAATGAAAATGTAAATAAGCCCACCACATTTAGATGGTTTTCACGATTTAAAAATGGAATGGAATAGGTGAAAGATGAGAAGCGTGTTGGACGTCCAATTCTGCATAGGAACCCTGAAAAGGTGAGCCAAATTTCAAATTTGATAAAAGAAAATCCACGAATAGGATTACGGGACATTGAGGAAGAAACAGGGATATCAAAATAATTAGTTGGATCGATAATTAAAGAAGACTTGCTGTTAAAGAAGACACCTTCAAAATTTGTCCCTAAAATGCTCACAATCCAACAAAAGGAGAATCGCGTTGAAGTTGCCGAAAAATGCTTGAAATGGTGGAAGAAAACCCTAATTGGAAGGAAAAAGTAATAACTGGAGACGAGACATGGGTTTACGGGTATGACCCGGAAACAAAACGCCAATCCATGGAGTGGAAAGGAAAAGATGAACCAAGAAAGAAGAAATCCCGACTTTGCAAGTCAAAAAATAAAGTCTTATTGGTCACGTTCTTTGACATAAAGGGAATTATGCATTATGAATAGATATTCATAACATGATAGGTCAAACAATCAATAAGGAGTCTTATTTAAACATTATGAGACGTGTATGTGAATAAATTCGTCTGAAAAGAAGTGAAATGTGGAGTTCCAAAAATTGGATTATCCATCATGATAATGCACCACTACACACCGCTACATCTGTACTGACTTATTTGGCTAAACACGGTATCCAAATACTTCAACAACCTCCCTATTCCCCAGACCTAGCTCCAAATGATTTTTTTTTTCTCTTTCCAAAACTCAAAATGGCTCTAAAAGGAAGGAGATTTGACACTAGAGAGTCCATCATAGCGGATTCGAAAAAGGTCTTGAAGAACATCCCGAAAGATGCCTTTTCTAAATGTTTTAAATCGTGGGAGAAGAGATGGAAATTATGTATAGATGTGGGAGGGGACTATTTTGAAAAATACTAATAAAAATATTTTTAATCATTATAATTTTTCTTTATTTTTGACCAGTCTCATTATTTATTGGACACACCTTGTATAATGGTATTATTACACCTGTGCTACTTCCCGAAGACATGGAAACATGCCATTATCATAACCATTCCAAAGAAATCACCTGTCAAATCACCTGAAGATCTCAGACCAATCAGCCTTCTCTCTACCATCGGTAAGGTATACGAGAGAATCGTTCTTCGCAGATTGCAGTCATACATGGATTCTATTAACTTTATCATTCCTCAACAATTTGGATTCAGAAAAGGACACTCCACAACCCACAAGCTAATCACAGTAATAGACTACATCCAAATAAGAAAGTCCCACAAGGAGGCAGTAGGTGCTGTTTTTCTAGACTTTACCAAAGCCTTTGATAGAGTATGGCATGATGGCTTGATAGCAAAAATAACAAAAAATCAATTTCCAAGGGATTTTATCAAATTCTTGAAAAACTATCTCCAGGACAGAACCTTTTCAATTAAGCAAGGGAATTATATAACCACGGCAAAACCAACCCAGATTGGAGTCCCTCAAGGCTCTATCCTTGGACCCTACCTATTCAACATCTACATCAACGATTTCCCTCCACATCCAAAATGTCAAATAAAACTTTTCGCAGATGACGCAGCAATTTTATCAAACTCCAAATCAATAGGAATAATAACTACACAACTCCAAAATTACACAAACAGTATAACCAAATGGTGCAATGATTGGAAATTAGACATCAACCCAAAAAAGTCTCAGGCAATAATTTTTCCTCCACTAGACAATAAAAAATTCAAGCCACAATCCATCCTGAAGGTAAACCAGAGCCCTATTAACTGGACTGACAGCGTTAAATATCTTGGAGTTACCTTAGACTCCAAGTTGAAATTCAACATGCATGTCAAAAATGTCATAAAGAAAGGAAAAATCGCAAAAATAACATTATCAAGCCTGTTCAACTATAGAAGCAAATTGACTACAAAACAAAAGTTTACTCTATACAGAAGTTGTATCCTCCCGATAGTAAGATACGCACTCCCAATTTGGTGTAAATATATTACAACCACAAACAAAAACAGGATAAACGCATTTATGAGAATCTGCCTTCGGACAAGTATAGGAGCTCCATTCAACCTATCAAACAAGATACTGAAGGAGGACTTGAACCAACCCGATCTAGAAGATATGTACCAAACTTCCGTTAAGAAACTATACCTTCAAATGCAAAATTCAAATAATCCAACCATACAAGATATTCTACAAAATAAAGGAGATATCAATCCCCGATTCCGACGACCCGGCCCTGACACTTAGTCAAGAGCTCATCGCCCAACAGCTGCCCTCCTGCAAGGCCTAGGGGGACCACTCTACTCCACCAACTCGCCATGTGTAAATAGCCAGGACAAGGTGACTCGCGAGCTGTGCTCGAATGTAACACCTGTAAATTGAGACGAAATAAATAAATAAATGATGGTATTAGTTATATTTGATACCCCCGCTGACACATCGATTTGAATAGCTCTTCAATAAAAGGCGCTATTTCTTGCTGCTTTGGCGAAGGCCAATTAGAATATCCCGATTAAGCTGACTTCAGAAGAAAATATTTCCATGAGAGACAACGGATGAAGTCAGCTGGGGAACCCGAAGAGAAAACGAAGAAGACGACACAGAAGCAGCAAAACGGCAAATGAAAATAATGCAGGAATTGAAAAATAAAATCTTCGCGCTTAACTTGATGAGACAAATCTAAACTTGGCTTCTAGAAAACGACTACGAAAGTCAGTTTTCCCACACCTTTACTAATGACAGTAGCGCTCCCACCCATACCAAGTAACATCTAAAAAAAAAAACTCATTCCGCGCTTTCCACAAACTGTAAAAAACATCCCGCTAACTAGCGCGATTCCAAGCAACAACAAATGTGACTACAGCGTTCTTCAACCACAGAATTCATGACTCACCAATAGCTGAGGATCTCATGGTGAATGATTATTTTGAGATTACATCAAGCTGTGATAAGTCCTTTAGATTAACTTGGGAAGCCACTGAGATATTTTTAAATCCTCACAGATATTCTTGCGAGACTCTTGATTTGTGTGTGTGTGTTGTTGTTGTTGTTGTTGTGTGTGTGATTAATTTATTTCTATACTGATAATATTGTAGGATATTTAAATAAACAAATAAAACATATCTATAAGATAAAAGATATAATATTTAATTTATGATTCCTCAGATAAAATTTTGAAATATTAAAAAAAAAACTATTTATTTATTTGGTTATATATATATATACACTGGTCCGCAAAATTAAAGGAACAACATATTTTTTTCATTTATCTCAAATTTTATTGAACATTTATCAATGAATTTTATAGACAAATTTATTATTCCATTATTGTGATTAGAATACCCGAAATCAAAGAATTCTAACACGTATTTTATGCAAATTAGCCGGTCAAAAACTGATCTTCTTGCAATCGGTGTATGAATATCTTGGAAATTGTTGTTAATATGGGGTGTGATCGCCTTTAACTGATAGACAGGCTCTACATCGGCGACCCATACTAAGAATTAGGAAGTTTATCAGCTCCTGTGGAATCAACGCCCACTTTTTTTTAAAAGTGTGTTTCTAGCTCATTAGTGTTTCTAGGAGAGGGTTGGAGGGATGAGATCGGTCGTCCTAGATTGTTCTATACATGCTCAATGGGATTTAGGTCTGGAGATCGAGCTGGCCAATTCATCCGAGCAATTGCATGGTTTAGGAGAAAAGTGTCGACCACATCAGCCCTATGTGGACGGGCATTATCATCCATTAGAAGAAAGTTTTCTCCCATTTCAACTGATACAATACGCAGAAGGTTTTACATGAAGGGCCTCTATGCTCGACGACCCATAATTTGTGTGCCGTTGACACCACCTCAAAAGAGAGCAAGGGAACTTTGGCGCAGACAACATGTCCTGGAATCCAGATGAATGGAGACGTGTAATGTTCACTGATGAGTCCAGATTCTCTCAAAACACCTATTATCGTCGTGTCTTTGTCTGGAGAGAGGTAGGAACCAGAAATAAACCCCGAAATATGGTTAAAGGGGATCCCTACAGAACCCAATGTTTTATGGTCTGGGCTGGAATCTTCTTGGGCGGTCGCACAGCACTCCATATTTTTCGGCAAAGAATCCTGACTGGACAGAGGTATCGGGACGAGATCTTGGCAGCATTTGTGATGCCTCAAGCATTGGAAATGGGAGAAAACTTTCTTCTAATGGATGATAATGCCCGTCCACATAGGGCTGGTGTGGTCGACACTTTTCTCCAAAACCATGCAATTGCTCGGATGAATTGGCCAGCTCGATCCCCAGACCTAAATCCCATTGAGCATGTATGGTACAACCTAGAACGGCGGATCTCATCCCTCCAACCCCCTCCTAGAAACACTCATGAGCTAGAAACAGCCTTAACACAAGAGTGGGCGTTGATTCCACAGGAGCTGATAAACTCCCTAATTCTTAGTATGGGTCACCGATGTAGATCCTGTCTATCAGTTAAAGGCGATCACACCCCATTTTAACAACAATATCCAAGATATTTATGCACTGACTGCAAGAAGATCATTGCTTGACCGGCTAATTTGCATAAAATACGTGTTAGAATTATTTAATTTCGGGTATTCTAATCAATAATGGAATAATAAATTTGTGTATAAAATTTCATTGATAAATGTTCAATAAAAATTGAGATAAATGAAAAAAATATGTTGTTCCTTTAATTTTGCGGACCAGTGTATATATATAACCCAGGTTCCTGGAGCGTAAAAAACTAATATAACAAAGCAAAGGAGCAACTATAGATGTTTTGCTTCATTACACAGTAACAGGTTGTATAAAATCTATATATTTCCAAGTAGAAAATTAGGAAAGACAAACTTCAGGATGAACACGATAATTTATTTAAGACAAAAACAAAATCAACATTTATAAAATACTAGCGGACGTACCCGGCTTCGCCCGGGTTTTACCCGAGTAAAGGTTTGTCTAACGAATCTCTCGATAAAGTGAACATTTTTTTCCCGGTGCCTTGAAAAATACTCGATAAGTTGAATAAAATCAATATTAATTGGTTTCCTCGGTAATTGGAAGTTAAAGGAATAGTATCTTGCCTTGGAATTGTATCATTATTCTTGTCTCAAATAAATTGCCGTGTCATCCTGAATTTTGTTTTTCCTAATTTTCTACATTACAAAATCATCGTATCATGATGATATTTAGAGCAGATTGTTGAATTATAACAGATAAATTATAATATTTATCTTGATTATTTCTAGGCGAAAAGTTATTTCAAAAATTTTATTTGCTAGAAACCTTCCCAGTACTATACTAAATAACTTCCCAAAGTTTCATGGCGTTCCAATGAGTGGTTTGGTCAGGCATAAAGGACAGACAGACACACACACACACACACACATACATTCATTTTTATATATATACTAGCGGACCCGCCCGGCTTCGCCCGGGTTTTACCCGAGTGAATGTTTGTCTAACGAACATTTGTTAAAACAATTCTCTTTAAACTTATAAAACGTACTCGGCTTCGCCCGGGGTTTTACCCGAGTAAAGGTTTGTCTAGCGAACATTTGTTAAAACAATTCTCTAAAAACTTATTAAAAAATAAAAAAGATATATTTTGATAATTTGAAACTCGTAAATTTGAATCTCTCGATAAAGTGAACATTTTTCCCGGTCCCTGTGTGCCTTGTCATCCTGAATTTTATATATATAATAAGATAATATAAAAGAGTTTTAAAAATTGTAATTGGAAGTTAAAGGAATAGTATCTTCGCGTTGGAATTGTATCATTATTCTTGTCGCAAATAAATTGCCGTGTCATCCTGAGATAATCTTACTTTTGATAAATAATATTTAAGATAACAAACTTAGTGAAAAGAAAACTTGTTATCATCGTCACAATGGGGGCGCTGCTTGCGAGTTAAATCTACAAATCTGCAAATAACTCTAAGGATATTCAAGATATTCATGAAATTATTTTTCTAAAACCTTCCCGGTGATATACCTAATAATATCCCAAAATTTCACGGCGATTGGATGTATGGTTTTTGAATCTATAGAGTACAGACAGACAGACATTCAATTTTATATATATAATAAGATAATATAAAAGAGTTTTAAAAATTGTAAAAAAAAAATGCATCGGCCGGGAATCGAACCCGGGCCGCCCGCGTGGCAGGCGAGCATTCTACCACTGAACCACCGATGCTTAAAAAAATGGCCATATTTAGGTATTCATTCCATTCCGGATTAGTCCGCGTAAAAAAAAGTTCTTCAAATGAAAAAAAAAAAAAAGAAATAGCCAAAAATACTAATCAAAATGCAGCCGAAAATTTTCCACAGGTTTATAAAAAGCGACATGCAAAATATGGTACCAATTGGTTCAGTAGTTTTTGAGTTTATCGCGAAACAGACAGACAGACAGAAATTGACTTTTATATATATATATATATATATATATATATATATATATATATATATATATATATATATATAGAGATATAGAGATATAGAGATTTACTCTTCATTGTTGGCTTTTTAACTTAAATTCATTCTTCATTGTTGGCTTTTTATATTACATTCACTCTTCATTGTTGGGTTTTTATCTTACATTCACTCTGTTGGCTTTTTATATTACATTTGCTCTTCATTGTTGGCTTTTTATTTTACATTCACTCTTCATTGTTGGCTTTTTATATTATATGTACTCTTCATTGTTGGCTTTTTATCTTACATTCATTCATCATTGTTGGCTTTTTATATTACATTTACTCTTCATTGTTGGCTTTTTATCTTACATTCACTCTTCATTGTTGGCTTTTTATCTTACATTCATTCTTCATTGTTGGCTTTTTATATTACATTCACTCTTCATTGTTGGCTTTTTATCTTACATTCATTCTTCATTGTTGGCTTTTTATATTACATTCACTCTTCATTGTTGGCTTATTATCTTGCATTCATTCTTCATTGTTGGCTTTTTATATTACATTCACTCTTCATTGTTGGCTTTTTATCTTACATTCACTCTGTTGGCTTTTTATATTACATTTACTCTTCCTTGTTGGCTTTTTATCTTACATTCACTCTTCATTGTTGGCTTTTTATATTATATTTACTCTTCATTGTTGGCTTTTTATCTTACATTCATTCTTCATTGTTGGCTTTTTATATTATATTTACTCTTCATTGTTGGCTTTTTATCTTACATTCATTCTTCATTGTTGGCTTTTTATATTACATTTACTATTCATTGTTGGCTTTTTATCTTACATTCACTCTTTATTGTTGGCTTTTTATCTTACATTCATTCTTCATTGTTGGCTTTTTATCTTACATTCACTCTTCATTGTTGGCTTTTTATCTTACATTCATTCTTCATTGTTGGCTTTTTATATTACATTCACTCTTCATTGTTGGCTTTTTATATCATATAGAAAAATCATAGTTTTATCTAGTGAACATTTTTTCCCGTGTCACATTGCCGTGTCATCCTGAGATAATCTTACTTTTGATAAATAATATTTAAGATAACAAACTTAGTGATAAGAAAACTTGTTATCATCGTCACAATGGGGGCGCTGCTTGCGAGTTAAATCTACAAATCTGCAAATAACTCTAAGGATATTCAAGATATTCATGAAATTATTTTTCTAAAACCTTCCCGGTGATATACCTAATAATATCCCAAAATTTCACGGCGATTGGATGTATGGTTTTTGAATCTATAGAGTACAGACAGACAGACATTCAATTTTATATATATAATAAGATAATATAAAAGAGTTTTAAAAATTGTAAAAAAAAAATGCATCGGCCGGGAATCGAACCCGGGCCGCCCGCGTGGCAGGCGAGCATTCTACCACTGAACCACCGATGCTTAAAAAAATGGCCATATTTAGGTATTCATTCCATTCCGGATTAGTCCGCGTAAAAAAAAGTTCTTCAAATGAAAAAAAAAAAAAAGAAATAGCCAAAAATACTAATCAAAATGCAGCCGAAAATTTTCCACAGGTTTATAAAAAGCGACATGCAAAATATGGTACCAATTGGTTCAGTAGTTTTTGAGTTTATCGCGAAACAGACAGACAGACAGAAATTGACTTTTATATATATATATATATATATATATATATATATATATATATATATATATATATATATATAGAGATATAGAGATATAGAGATTTACTCTTCATTGTTGGCTTTTTAACTTAAATTCATTCTTCATTGTTGGCTTTTTATATTACATTCACTCTTCATTGTTGGGTTTTTATCTTACATTCACTCTGTTGGCTTTTTATATTACATTTGCTCTTCATTGTTGGCTTTTTATTTTACATTCACTCTTCATTGTTGGCTTTTTATATTATATGTACTCTTCATTGTTGGCTTTTTATCTTACATTCATTCATCATTGTTGGCTTTTTATATTACATTTACTCTTCATTGTTGGCTTTTTATCTTACATTCACTCTTCATTGTTGGCTTTTTATCTTACATTCATTCTTCATTGTTGGCTTTTTATATTACATTCACTCTTCATTGTTGGCTTTTTATCTTACATTCATTCTTCATTGTTGGCTTTTTATATTACATTCACTCTTCATTGTTGGCTTATTATCTTGCATTCATTCTTCATTGTTGGCTTTTTATATTACATTCACTCTTCATTGTTGGCTTTTTATCTTACATTCACTCTGTTGGCTTTTTATATTACATTTACTCTTCCTTGTTGGCTTTTTATCTTACATTCACTCTTCATTGTTGGCTTTTTATATTATATTTACTCTTCATTGTTGGCTTTTTATCTTACATTCATTCTTCATTGTTGGCTTTTTATATTATATTTACTCTTCATTGTTGGCTTTTTATCTTACATTCATTCTTCATTGTTGGCTTTTTATATTACATTTACTATTCATTGTTGGCTTTTTATCTTACATTCACTCTTTATTGTTGGCTTTTTATCTTACATTCATTCTTCATTGTTGGCTTTTTATCTTACATTCACTCTTCATTGTTGGCTTTTTATCTTACATTCATTCTTCATTGTTGGCTTTTTATATTACATTCACTCTTCATTGTTGGCTTTTTATATCATATAGAAAAATCATAGTTTTATCTAGTGAACATTTTTTCCCGTGTCACATTGCCGTGTCATCCTGAGATAATCTTACTTTTGATAAATAATATTTAAGATAACAAACTTAGTGATAAGAAAACTTGTTATCATCGTCACAATGGGGGCGCTGCTTGCGAGTTAAATCTACAAATCTGCAAATAACTCTAAGGATATTCAAGATATTCATGAAATTATTTTTCTAAAACCTTCCCGGTGATATACCTAATAATATCCCAAAATTTCACGGCGATTGGATGTATGGTTTTTGAATCTCTAGAGTACAAACAAACAGACAGACAAACAGACAGACAGACATTCAATTTTATATATATAGATTATTTATATTTATTTAAGTAACCCAGGTTCTTGGAGCTTACAGAAATCGCCAACTACCCGGGATGTCCTTCTGACCTAAGTCTTCTTGGATTTATATACAATGCCAGTGGAAGTCCAATTAATGAGGTGTTGCCAGGCAGATTTCTTTCTTGGGAGATTTTCTAGGGATGCTGGACATATGTTGGTGATACCTAGGAGAGTGGCTGTCTGGAATCTTTGGTATTGGAAGGTTGGGCAAGTGAAGAGGAGGTGGTCTACGGTTTGGTCTTCATCTTGGCAGTGGGGGCAAGTTGGGTCTTCTTTCGATACCGTTGCAAGGTCTGCCTGAATGTAGCCATGGCCGGTCAAGATTGTTGTGGAGGTAGATCCATGCTTGATGTTTCGAAGCATTTGGAGGAGTAGTTTCGGGGTAGCAGCAAATCTTCGTAGATTTCTGGTGGAGTAATCTTGGATGTAGAGGTCTGTCCACATTTTGAGGGCTATCTGTTTTTTTTTTTTTTTTACCGCGCGCGACGCTCTTTGGGAGGGTGGTAAAGGATAGTGGCAGATTAGAATGTGCTGCAGCCTTTGCCGCCTGATCCGCCAGTTCATTTCCTGGAATACCGCTGTGGCCTTTGATCCAGCAGAGTTGCACATTTGGTGAAAAATGCAGGTTGTAGATTATTTCTGCAATTAGTTGTGTTCTTGGGGGCCAAGACCTACATATGGCTGATAGAGCTGATTGGCAGTCTGAGGCAATGATAAAGTGTTCTTTCGGGAAATTCATGGTGATTTTTGTTGCGTAGAGAATGGCAAGCAGTTCAGCTTGGAACGCTGAGCGCTCTTGGTGGAGTTTAAGTTGTATGGTTTGTAGAGGAGGTGGTAGGATGACTCCAGCCCCAACTCCTTCTGATGATTGGGATCCGTCTGTGTAAATGGTGGTGACATTTAGTTGTAGTGATTTGGTAAAATAGATTATCTTCCGTAATGGGGGATAGGGTAAAAAGGAAGGACTTGGGCGTGATTCGTAGTGGCCCGTTTTCAAAGTTTTTAAATATTCTATGTGAGCCTTTATAGAGATATCGAGTGGGGGACAACCCGTCAATGAGATAGCTGGTATTGTCGGTGTGCATGGACCACCTCTTATTATTGCTTTCGCATATTTGTAGTGGAGACTACGTAGCTTGCGAGTCCCATTTGTGTCATATGCACGTTTTCCCCAGACACCAGAGCCATATAGTAGCGCTGAGAGAACGACTCTCTTGTAAATTTTGTGTCCGGAACTGAAGGTTGAACCAAATTGCCCTTTTATGGTGCTAGTGAGCCTTGGGAGTATCCATCGGTATTTGAGTAAACTGTTATTGAGATGTTTAATAAATTGTCTCTTTGAATCAAAGGTAATACCAAGGATTTTTAATTGTTTTGTTGATTGCAATGGGCTGGTCAAGAAGTCGGATGCTGTTCTTGTTTGGCCATCTTGGTTTGTTTCTGTAAAACATGCATGCTTGAGTCTTGTGGGGATTTACCAACATTCCATGCCTTCTGCACCATTGTGAGAAATTTTCAAGAAAATTGTTTATTTGACATTTAGGAAGCTTTGGGGCCACCTGCACCATTATATATATAGACAAGATAAGCAATGAGAGAAGTTTCCAGATTATCAAAATATAAATATCAAAAATTAATAATCTCCACATAAAATATAATAAATACTTTGCTACGATATATAAACGTTAATGAAGGCATATTTATTTATTTGTGCCATATACAGTTCCTCACTATTTAACCAATCTGACTTTAAATTTTACAGGAAATAGAGTTATAGCTGGAAGGAGAATTTTTTATATTTTTAATCAAGGGAAATTCAAATTAACAAAATGTTAGACTAAAAAAAGTGCTTATTTTTAAATCAGAAAATGGTGAAGATAATATTTCATGTTTAATGGGGAGAAACAAGACGGAGAACTCTCGAGCAGAACACAGGCGAAGCCAGATGTAGGTTCAAAGGCCACTTTCATTCTTTCCCATTAATATTTTTAAAAAATCTATTTAACAAGTAGGTGTTTAAATGAATATCCGTGTTACAATATAGCTTCTTCAAAGTCTATTCAAATTAAAGCAATAATTAACTAATTTACTATAAACATAAAGATCACCTCTTCCGTCAAAACTAAACGCCATCTATTGACCGTCGCCGCCTACTAGAGGCCGCGGTTCAGTGACAAAGTCACAACACCAAATTTGGCAAACAGAAAATAGATGACCTCTAGTTTTGACGGGAGAGTTACCCTTTATTTTTATAAATCAACATCCTCCCGGCAAAATTTTCATCTACTTCTGCCAGCACAACTTTGGCAGATTGTGAAGATTTCATTTGATCCCTTGGGGATCTCATTAAATAAAGCACGCTCTAGACTGACGAGGGCCATAGCCCGAAATCATGGCCTCCAGGTGGGCGCTTTTCAGTTTGCTAAAACTGGTGTTGTGGGTTTGTCACCGGCCCGAGGCCGTTAATTTCCGGCGACGGTCAATAGATGGCGTCTTGATTCGCCGTCTATTTTGACAGGAGATGTGACCTTTATAGATCAATATACTCTCGGTCAAATTTCCATCTAATTAATTTATCTAATTAATCACAAAACACAAGTACAATCAAATCAGTCAATCTACTATATTTCCTGCTTCTCTCATGGACAACTGTATATGGCATGCTCAGATTGGGTACGCCCCCCCCTCCCCGAAGAATTTGTTTATGTACCAGAAGAAGAAACTCATATATTTTCATATATTAAACTCATTATTAAATTATGAGAGGTGAAATTCCCAGACAATATATGAGTTTCTTTTTCTGGTACATAATTATGGTACATAAAATTATTGAAACTTCGTCGAATCTTAATTGTATGGCCTTGAAGTGAAGTGGGAGACAAATAAAATATAATTGTTTGTTCCTCATATATTTCTTTTTATAAAATTAGACTGATTTGAATACTATTTTAAAGGATACCGCGTTAGGTCTGGAAAAATTCGGAGATATACCTTTAAAGCACAAATAAAAGGGTAGAATGATGATAATGGTAACACAGGCCTCTGCGAAATTGAAATTTTCAGATCCAACTAAAAGAAAATTCATATCTAATTTTATAAAACAGAAATTTGAGGAATACTATGGAAGTGCTAATGACAATTTCAAGGGATTCTTTGGGACTTCAAGATTTCCTATGTATGTGTTGTCTTGTCTTAAATTTGAAAAAAAAAGGACAATACAAGGTCCCGATGGCTTAACCTGAACTAAAAGCTCCTAGCTTTACAGTAATGCTGGAAACTGACTTGAAAATTATAAATTGATAAATCAATATCTTTGTTGCAGTGATCAGAAGAATTGAGTCACAACGCTGGATGGCGAGGCCTAAAGTAGAAAACAGTGATGAATAATTTAATACTTATTGAAAGAAATATTTATTTAAAATCACACAAATTATTTTTAATACAAATATTATTCAAAACCAATTATTATAATTTATGAGAGATAGTTCTTTTTCAGGCCTGTCAAAACCAAACGTTGGCGTCGAGACAGCTTTGTTTACCGGAGATGCGGGGTATTCTTTTTTTTGCTCGCGCATGCGCGGGGGGCAGCGGGTGCAGTGTTGCCAGCGCTCGGTTGGCCCAAAAGTACCTATGGTCGCTTCAGTATGTTCAACCTAACTTCTATAACGTCCAATTTTTTACTGGACATGGTTACTTCAACACATATTTGTTTAGAATTGGAAAAATTGGTTCACCTGCGTGCACTTGTGGAAATGTAGAAAAAAAACCTGAACACCTTCTAATAAACTGTCAGTCAACTTCTGATCTAAGGGAAGAAAAACAACTTTACCTGAGAAATACCAAATAAGCTATTTATAATAAAGACCAATACATCAAGTTTAATAGATTCTGCAGGCTGTACATTTTAAGGCGAAATTATTGACTGTTGGCGATTAATTTACTTGGTCTACACGTTGTTCCATCTGTTGTAAATGACAATTTTGTGTACACATTTCATGATTATACTGTGTACATTTTTCAAGCTACTATTTCTAATTACTATATGCAAAATTTGACATCGAATGTGTAATTTGTGTGCTTCCCAATGTTTACCTATGTTAATTTTACAATGATTTGATTTGTATATAATTTCATATTCACAAGCAATTATCCTAATTGTGGATATGGCGTGTCTTTGCAACTGTTAAATAAAATAAATATTGAGTAGTTTTATGTGTATTCGAACAATAAACAAGTTACTGTTTTAAAGTTTTAAGGGTTTTGAATTTTGACATAATATATTGCACACATATTGATGAAAGGAAGTCTATGAAGTGAGGGGAAAGGCTTTTGTGAGCATGATGCTGAGAGCTCTGCTCAATGCTTTCATCCTGTAAAGAACAATACTACCTTAAAACCAATGGAAAGGCTTGCTGACCACATTCCCTTAAGTGAAAGTTTGATGGAATTTTCTATCGAAAAAGTTATCAGCTCGCCCAGAACTTCTCAAAAAATGGTATCCCTAATAATGGAACTCGGTGCGCTATTTGTAACAAAATTTGAAAATGTAACAAATGTCTGCATGGGTGGATACTTGTATATTCATTTAAAAATAGTTTCTATCTAGATTTTCTCTAAAAAAAAAAAACAAGTTTGAAATCCAATTATATACTATTGTATATATATATTTGATAATTAAAAAAATTTTTTTTTCAACCCCTTATATAAATAATGTTTCAAACAATAAAGGCCTATTTAATTGAAATTTTCTAACAATGATCATGAAAATGTACATTTATATAAAATAATGTAGTTAAAGGGATAAGCGCTATCTTTAAATATATATTTTTTTCGCTGCCGCAACCACGTGATTATGTTCTAAGTTAGTTCCATTTACATATACTCTATCTTACACCTTTAAACAGATTTAATAAAGTATAAAACTTTATTTATACATAAATATTCGAAAAAATATGTTCATTTTTTTCTAACAGGCATCCTTTTTTTTTATATTTTATAAAATATTTCAATTTTTGAGAGAAAACCCTGTGATTATGCTAATTGAAATATAAAAATCCGGGCATTTTATTTAAAATCTTGATATTGATTTATATTCAACATGTTTTGATAGTTAAAGGTTATAAAATTATATTTTAGTATTTTTCAGATAAAAGATGATGATAAAATGAGACCCTTTTTGAAAAAGACTGCAACATTTTCTTTTTGTTTTTAAAATATATCTCGCTTTATTTGTTTACTTTAAATAAACTTTGAAGATGGCGGAAAACAAAGATTTTTACCTTCGATATTATGTCGGGCATAAAGGAAAATTCGGACACGAGTTCCTTGAGTTTGAATTTCGTCCCGACGGTAAGCGTTAAATATCTAACCCATAAGAGATGAATTTATACACCTTTATAATAAATCCATTACATCCAAATAATTAAACACCGGTTTTTAAAAAATACACCATATCAAAAATATATATAAGCCCAAAAGACAGGTTCCAGTTACACACAGCGTTTATATACATTTATTTTTAATTTTAATGGCTCAAAGAAATGCAGGAGCATGTCCACACAGTGGCTAATTTCCAGGCCTGGTTGTAGAAAATATCATCGGGGTCATCGACAAAAACATTAATTTTAATATTTAATATTTTTACCAAAAATAATATTTGGTTATATTTCCAGAACAAAGTAATAAGCCTTTTAAAAACTTAAATCTCTAGAGACCTAATTCTAATCCCTCCAACTTTCAGACCAACTAGTTATAGTTATTATTATATATTATAGTTTTACCGTCATACATAGTGTGATCAATAATTTCCAGGAATGCTAAATATTTTTAAAAATACAAAAGTATAATAAAGTTTTTTTTATTTAAAATTTCTCAAAATGATCACCGTCACTATCTATACACTTGTTCCATTTTTTTTTTTCAGATATTAAAACACCTCTGAAAATCCTCATCTTTCAGGCTTTTCAAAATATTCTTCATATTTTCCTTCATTTCAGGTATTGAGTCAAATCGACGTCCTTTTAAGACTTTTTAATTTTAGGGTAAAGGAAAAAGTCATTGGGAGCAAGTCAGGAGAATAGGGTAGCTGGGGTAGTAAAGCAATTCCGTGTTTAGTCAAATAGAGTTGTACAGTGACAGCCGTATATGGCCATGCGTTGTCATGATGCAAGAGCCAATTTTTCTGATGCCATTTTTTGGGTCGTTTCTGATGCACAGCCTACCTTAAACGTCGCAATACATCAAGATAGTAATGTTGATTAATGGTCTGACCCTCGGGCACGAATTCAGTGTACCAATCCCTTTACATCAAAGAAAGTGATAAGAAGACACTTAAGCTTCGATTTGATCATCCTTGCTTTCTTGAATCTTGATTCTCCAGGCTCTAGCCTCTGTCTTGATTGCCTCTTAGTCTCGGATCATATCCGTGCACATACGTTTCATCTCCCGTGATAACATTTTTGAGCCAATGGGGATCAGAATTAAACATTTCGACTATGTTTTTGCACCTTTCTTTGCGATGCTCTTTCTGCTCATTCGTTAAGAGATGTGGGACAAATTTAGCCTGGGATCGTTTAAGATTCAGATCATTCTTTATGATGTTTTGGCATGTTCCAAAAGAGATATTTAAGTCTTCTGATAGTTATCCGTGGGTTTTATTTGATCGATGACTTGATTTTAAGTGCATTTTCGGAGTTTCTTATCGATAAAGGTCTGCCAGTGTGTAGATCATCCTTGATGCTTGTTCGACCAGCTTTAAATCGTACAAACCATTCAAATGTCCTCGGTTGTGATAGGGCATCTCCTTTAAAAGCCTGCTTCAACATTTGAAATGAATCAGAAGCTGTTTTCCCTAATTTAAAGCAAAACTCTATGCAGACTCACTGTTTTTCAATACAGTCCATATTGAAGTTAGAAAATGTTCTGATATACTCGAGCTTATAAATTCGAAAAAAACGTGAGCGCGTGTGTCTGTGTGATCAATTTTTTTTCTACGTGTTGATAAATGTTTTATCTATAAGATCCTTATAAAATATTTCATTATTTTGAATATTTTATGTGATCCAGTCTCATTTCTGGATATTATTGATCACACGTTGTATATTGAAGTTGAGGGTTAAGCATTTTGATATGAAGAAATGGTTTGTGTATTAGGTTTAATATTTAAAATGTATTGCCACACATTGATATGCATTAACTGCACAAATGACATGTGCCTGTATAAAATACTGCATACATAAATTTAACAGTTGTTGATAGTTTTAATTCCCACTTCATTTTTAACTAAATGATAGCTATCCCAAATTGGTCAGTATTCCTGTTTTATAAGTAATAGATTTAAAGCGAACAAGGATGCGTTTCTTATAGGTGTTAATAAGGACGAGCTTTCGGGCCAATAACCCTTCTACAGGACATCATACCTAAATAAATGTGCATCTTATATACGTATCAAAAACTAGGAAAATTAGCATATATACAAGAAAAATAAACGTATTAGCATATATGTAAGAAAAGTAATAGTAAGATCAAGATCAGGATTCATAATTGCACAAAGGTATAAACGAATAACTCTAATCAATGTAAAGAAGGTTGAAATCCTCCTATTCCTGTTTTATACATGATTTTTGTTTTGCATGAAAATTGCAGGTGACAACAATTAGTTGATATTTATTCTGACAGATGGCGCAAGCCATTAGCAACTTTAATTTGCATGATCAAGAGATGCCTTTCTCCTTACTGTAGGTGACATTTGCTTAAAAAACACATGTAGACATTCCAGCTGTATATGTTTTCTAACATGACACCCAAACTAAGTTTCTTGAGTTATTTCATCATGAATCTTGCTAAAAAAGTGTGCAGACATTACAGCTGCCTTGCTAACTCCCAGCCTGATTATTAAAAACCCTCTCAAGACATTGTAGAACATGATACTTGATATATTGTAATACCAAGAAAACATATTTTGAAGGAATGTTTATTATAGGTAAACATTGATTTTTTTATCCTCTTTGGACATATAAAAATCTTTGTAAAAAAAAGATAGCACTTACAAGCCATTTTTTAAAAAATGCAATAGAGTGCTTTTTTTGCCTTATTTAAATACCCCGCCATGCGATGTGTTATTTACAGCTTAGCTACATTTACCTAATGTATATTATATGCGGATGGAAATTTTTTACTGGAGGATATTGATCGATAAAAATATTGTTCACTTCTCCCATCAAAATGAACATAAAAATTGGATGCCGTCTATTGACTGTCGCCGCAAACTAACAACCTTGGGTTGGTGACAAAGCTACAACAACAGCTTTGGCAAACTGAGAGGTGCCCACCTGGAGACCATGATTTCAGGTTATTGACCTCATCCGTCCAGGGTTCCTCCATGAGTTCCGCACAGGAATAAATGGAATCTTCACAATCCACCAAACATGTGTTGGACTGGCTAAGTGGCTAGGCCAAAATATAGATGAAAAATTTTGCCAAAAGGATATCAACATATATAGTCACGACCGTCTTTCCTCAATTCCTCATCGCTGTCACGGATGCGCGCGCATCATCATTATGATCATTATCTTCTATAGAAGCTTCTATTTTTATAATTATGTATATTTACAAAAAGTCAATTCGCTCGCGCCTCTAGCAGTGAAAATGAGGGGTAATACCAGCTGACCTAATGTACGTGTAAAGTTTGGAGCGGGACGTTTCACAAGAGTGACATCCACGGCTCCAATTTATAATTGTAACAAATAGTATTTGAATAAAAACATTCAATCGGGTAAAACACGGGCGTTGCCCGGGTCATTCGTCTAGTTGATATATAAAATTAAGGTCACTTCTCCTGTCAAAATGAAGGTCAAAACTAGATGCCATCTATTGGCTGTCGCCAGAAACTTCTTAATTCAACACCTCAGTGCTTTCTGTTGAATTATAATTCAACTTTTGAATTCAACTGAAAGTTCTGAATCCATGGGATGTATAATTAAAGAAATTATATTGTAAATTAAATAAAAAGACCCAATATTTTATTTTATTTACAATAGAATTTCTTTAATTACACATCCCATGGATTCAGAACTTTCAGTTGAATTATAGTCAGATAAAATGATTATCAATTCAACACAACACTTATTGCTAGTGGACATTTTTAGGACATCTAAATATTAACAACAGGTTATACTGTATTTATATGGTATTTTTAAATAAGGGGACATAGTTTCTAAAATGAGATTTAAATAAAAAATAGCGAGGATAGTTAGCAACAAGTTTCTTCTACTTCTTTCTTATCTCCACTCAATCATATTAGGGTATCAAGCTTGTTTGACAACCATCATGACTGTGTGAAGTAGAATGCGTCTGCCTTTGTCATTAAGACTGGAAGCACTACTCAGTGGCAGGCCGACTTAGCTCCAAAAGAAATGGCCGCCTCTGACATGAGGAACAGACGCCATGTGCAGCCGCTCCTAACATGGAGTACAAACGCTGCTCATCCTGTATCCCTGGATTAGGAGCCCTAACAGGGTACTATCAGCCGGGCCAGCTGAACCCAGGTTTTTTAGTGAGCTTGTTACTGCTCCCCCTCCTCCTTTTTCATCCGAGCTTGGGACCGGCAAAGGCGGAGTTACAAGTTTCTTGATTTGCTGTAATCAACTTTGTGGCCAGTCTCCAGTGTGATAAATTAATGACTACATATCATTGATGCTCTGCACACACCAGTTTCCCTGGTGGCCCCTTGTATTCAGGTCATTCAACAGAGTAGACAGCGTGCAATTCTATCAAATTTTACTGTCTGTCTGCTTTGGTGGTTGGATTACTCAATTTCTGCTAAAGGCTCGTCAGATTGGGGAAAAAGATTGAATTACGCTGCTTTCTAAGAGTTTGGCCATTGTTTTATTTGCTGTTTAATATGGGATTTTACTTTGGCTGCAATGTTTGGAAAGTTTTGTTTCAAAATAATGCTTCCGAATAAGTCTGAGTATCCTGATTTCTTTAGATCTTGGCCCCAATACGTATATATATATATATAATAAAGTAACTCTTTACATACAAACCTTTCCCATTATTTTGTTTTAATGGTGGTGTTCGGATTTCTAAAAATTAATTGAACCTTTTTACTAGAATTTTAATATTCAAATAGTTTATATACTTTATTTACATACATTAATCATACATCACAAGAGCAACAGCTAAATACTTAATTGATCAAAATACACCCGTCGGTGTTCCAGTTGGAAATAGAGGAAAAATTCTCTACCCGACAGGAGGGAGAGATATCTCTGAGCAGGTGCTAAGTTTGCAAATACTGCCGCCCCATTATTAGGCCTGATTAATCTGAAATGCATAATGAGGACAGTAGTTCATGATGGTGAAAAATAGGCTTGTTGTTGATTCAAAGAATCTGAAGACATACTGTGGAATTCTGACATACCTTTGGATGAGATCACTGCTAACATGGAGAACTTTGACTACTGGCTCTGACATGAATGCAGCTGTTGGTTGGTAGTGTTTTTACTTTTGATGGCATCTCCACTTGGTATCCTCATTGAGTTTTGGTGCTTTTTATAGGCCTAGGCCCCCCCCCCCCCCCCAATGTGCAGATGGTCCAGGGCTGCTTATTGGATATTCTCACTACTCACCCTATCTGATCACTTGTTTCTCTCTCTGCTACCTGGTAAGATCCAGGCCATTGGGTTCCTTTTGAAAATTTTCCATACTTCCCTAAATATCTTCATTTATTTCTCTCCTGATTAAAGCACAATTTGGATTATAGATTATAGATACAAGAAAATAAAACCTAATCCAAATAATTTAATAGTGTGTGATGTTTCGGCAACAGCATTGTTGCCATCATCAGACAAAAGAATGCTGTTGACGAAATGTCACACACTATTAAATTATTTGGATTAGGTTTTATTTTCTTGTATTTATTTCTCTCCTATTTCAATAATTCAACCTCTATCAAGGTCTTCAAAGGGATTGTTTTTTTTTTTTTTTTGAGACCTCTTAATAGAAAGTTAGCCTTATTAAAGAGGTTTATATGGATAAAAATGTTGGCCAGGTGATCTTGAATCTAATAAAGAGGAAACTTCAATAAAGCTGCTAACTACCTGAGGGATGCATGTTGGATAAAATGGACCAGTTCATCTACCATTTGGTTCACTATCAGGATTGGATATTGTTAAGCGGCAGGTAGAAGTGTCAAACAAAAAGGCAATCTGGTTCCTTTATTCTGTCAGAATAACTAGAAGATCTTTTTTTAAAGTGTAGCATAGAGTTGGTGGGTATGAATATTAACCTCTTTCTCTGAAATTTTTGTGATGTCTTGGGTAGTGTAATCTATAAAATATGTTTTTGTTCACTGTTCTCCACCTATTGTTTGTCATACCTAGTTGATGACCAGCCTTTACTGTAAATTAATTTCCTTTCTCAATATATATATAAATTCTCAATAAATTTAGCGTGCCTTTGTTAACACAATTTGCTTCATATTGTTATCATCATTCATCACATTTTGAAATATTAGAGAACTTCTGCTTACTTACAAATACAACTGTGCAGCCATTTGCAGTAAAATCTGCTCTAGCAACCACTTGTGAGCATCCCTATCAATTATGTTGACCCCAGCTGTTGTCACAAAATGTGCTTCCTTCCTAACTTTTTTATTTTTCTGTCTATGGCAGTCACTGCTGGATGAAGGCCTCACCTTTAGTTTTCCATTACTCTCAGTTATTTTTCTTTATTTCTTTTCAGCAAATCTTATCTGACCATCTTTTGTTAGTGGTTCCACTTTTTTTTTCAATTTAAAATATTATTTTTTCATTAAAAATATCATTATATGTATATTTCTCATTGCAGTATATCAAGGTCTGTAGAAATAGTTAAGAAAAAAGTGTTGTAACATTATTCATCACTCTCCATTCAGTTTATACTTGATATTAAAGACCAAGTCAAAGGTGACCTGATATTTCTGGTCTTACATCCAATTTGGTGTCATTTCAGATTACTTATCGCACATCTATCATCTTAGAATTGCATTTGTAACTGGAAAACCTTGGTCCTACATTCAGTAGGTTTCACTCGTGTTCCCAGCTTTTAGCTGATTTTACATTAGTTTTTATGATGAAAACTGTAGGGTGCTAGGCTCAAAGCAGCTTGGTTGTGTAGGCAAGCTGCGCTACGCCAACAACTCCAACTACAAGAATGACACCATGATCCGGAAAGAGGTAAGTGCTGTCTTTTCTTGCTAACTCTACTACCTATCCTGATGATTTTTTATTGATGAAGTCTTTTTGAGGGTTCTATGGAGATGCAATAAATTCGTAAAAAGGAGACTTCCCTTTTAATCAAGACAGCTGCTTTACTGGAGTGAAAATATTGGAACTCATGGGCAAAACTTAAGGAAGTGGAAAGTCTTTGAAGTTGCCGATAATCTTTTTTTTTTTTTCCGAAGGAGACAGAGGCAATTTTGTTCACACTTGGTTATCTCGTTTGTCTTCAATAAAGGTCACTGCATATCAAATATCTTTCAAAGTTATTAAATTTGAATCCCGCTATACATACTAAAAGGTACAAATTCCATAAGTTTTGTCCATGAGTGTAAATTCACAAAATTTATATTTTGAATAATTTATTTCTCTATTTTTAAATATTTATTTTAATCAAATGCATCCTGATTGGCCGATGCCCTAATCAGTTGAATCTAGTGCATATAGCCTGATGTTGGTTTTGGGGCATTTTCTACATGGGGGGGGGGGGAAGCTTTTTTCACTATCATGATAGGGTCAACTCTAATTGCAACTACTTGTAGGGAAAGCAAAAATTAATTCCAATCATCAATACTGCCAATTGAGGAATGTATATCCTTATATTTGGTCAAACCAGAACAGACCAAACTGTATGCGGAGCCCAACAACCTCCAACAAGATGAGAAATAGTGGGCACCAGTCAATGTGGACCAGCTCTCTCTGTCTGCCACTCAATCCCATGAGATAAAAGTAAAGGTTACCATTTCCATGAGATTTAGAGTCTCATTAAATATAAATAATTGAATGGCAAGCAATGATATATGACATCTCTATATTTAAGTATAAAAAAAAATGCTTCAATGGTTCCCGATTCTTGCAAAAAAATTAAGCATCTCTAATCTCACCACTTTTCATAAAAAACAAACTTCCATTAATTGGGAATAGTTTTCCCGGTGAGTTCTCAATTAATGGGAGAATTTGATGGTTCCTGAGAACAAAGTCCTGTTAGAAGAGTTGTGCTCTGCCACTGTTGTGGTGTTTCCAGTGCTGTGTCAACAAGAAAGTGATGGACGAGCTCCGTAGGATCATCCAGGACTCCGAGATCATCCGGGAGGACGACTCCCTCTGGCCCCAGCCTGACAGGATTGGACGGCAGGTACGTTGGTTGCTCTTGGGGAACTGTTGATGTATATATATATACTTTCACTATATGTTAAGATTTAGATTGTAGATTAAAAACATAGGTAACAAGTGGCAAAATATTACAAATGTGAAATTGTAGTGGAATCAGGTGTTGATAAATAAATTTTAAAAAAGCATCTCCTGATCGTATAACTGAAATTTACTTTCACTATCCATCAAAAGAAATACCATCTACTCGTTGATTTTTAATTATTCCAGAAAATTGGCCAAATACCCTTTCTTGATAAATCAATAAAAGCCAGCCACATGTTCCAGGCTGTTGGTCCATATCAGCATGAGGCAGGCTGTACCTAAAGATGGTCCTTGAGGCCTCCTCAAAAATCAGTTACCCAATCAGGAGATGCTCTTAATTTATCAATCTGATGACAGCACAATTTCACTTTTACTATTTTTTCATATAGTTAGTGGTGTTGTCACACACTTAAATACCCATTCCTTCAGTTTTCACAGGAAGCCTCTGGGACTAGCTTCATTGGTTGCTGAAATACTGGCTGAAACACACACACATACACACACACACACACAAAAGCCTTTATTAAGACACACAGGTCTTACAGAGGATTCTCCTTGGGGTTACAAGACGGAGAAACCTATGAAAGTGGGAAATATACAAAGGGGTAAAAATGGAGAAAGATTATATACACATGGTAAATATATACAGATACTGGCTGAAACACATTTGTGGTGGTTGGCTATTTTTGAATCATCAAGAATTTGGCCAATATTCTGGAAAATAATTAAAATCAATGATTAGGGGTTGTGTTCTGACAGATGGCATAAGCCATCAGCAAGTTTCAATTGTATGATATCAGGAAATGTTTTCTTTTTTCATAAGGTAAGTTAGGCCTAAATCATCAAGTAAGTAAATTGCTGGTGAATGTCAGCACTTGTATTGTAACACTTTTTAAGCATGACACACATACAGTAACTATGGTCACTGGGTCCTGCATGCCAAAATATTGTATTTTTAGTAACATTTGTATTTTAACCAGAATTATCTAATGTTCAAATTTTATTTTGAAATAGGTCCAATTATTGATAGTGTCAAATTATTGTTAGGGTGAATTAACATTTGCTATTTGATAGGCTGGAGGTCGGGACATGAACACATGGTCGAATTACTGCAAGTGTCAAATTATTGTGTGTTGAATTAACAGGGTTATATATACTGTCATATCTAAATTATTCACTTGAAACTGCAGAAATCTACTCGATGAAAGAAAGGATATTTAAGTGTCTATTTAAAAAGTTGGATAATAATCACAGGGTAACAAAATCAAATCCATACAAGTAATTTAAACATAATGTTTCGGCATCAGTGTTGTCTTCAGAAAAAGTACTGAATGAGAAAACTAGCACAGGCTGCCTGTCATAAATATATTATCAGTACTTAAGACACGTCATATTTTCTCTTCATCAGTAATTTAAGATGGAAACAATGCCATCAGGTATAAATTACTTAGATTAGATTCAAAATTAGCTCATTTATATTGAATTAAATGGAGTACGCGACATTTGGCCCAATCTGAGACTAAGCCTCTCATTGGTCGTGACGTCACGGTGACGTGCAATGTAAACAAAGGTTATGATTGGTTCATTATTTTTTTTTTAAACAAGATTTAATTATTAATATTTTAAATACCTGTGATTAATTTATATTGTCACTATATATTTTTTGTCTAAATGGCCTTCTATTTTAAATTAGAAATTTTTTAAAAAATAATTTAGCGTAATTGTAAACACGTGTGTGTTATGAATACACACGATGTTAATACCTTGAAAGGAATGGTGTCAGATATTTTAAATTATTATAAAATGAATTATTAATTAATATTAAAATTTCATATTTAATTTAGGTTAGGTTTGTTTATGTTAAGTTAGGATCATTTAGGTTCAGGTTCGTTTAGGTTTTAGTTAGGTTTGGTTAGTTTAGTTTAGGTTAGTGTAATTTATATTAAAATATTAATTTTGTAATTTTTATTATTATTTTTTTTGTACGAGGGTGAGTAGAAAAGTAAGGTCTCCTATTTTTTTTTTCATAGAAAAACACATTTAATCACAACTTTTTATACATCATTGGAAAGGTTGGACACTTTGCTATTTTTCTACATAGTCGCCTTGATGCTTAATCATTTTTTTCATCCTGTCAACCAACTTTGTAATTCCGGTGTTGTACCACTCTCCCGCCGCCTCTTTGAGCCACTTGTCGACCCACCTGGCGGACACCTTTCTGTAGCCGAGGGTCTCAGACACAATCTTGTGCATGAAGAAGTGGCTGCAATCTTCATTCAGGCCATCCTCGATCTCTTCAAGGGTTATCCGCCGGTTTGCGCGCACCATTCCGTCGATTCGAGCCACGGTTGATTCCGGCAAACTCGGCCGCCCAGACCGCTGTTCATCGTGGATGTTTATCCGCCCCTCGTTAAACTCCCGGCACCATTTCCGCACATTTTTGATGCCCATGCACTTCTCACCATACACTTCCACTAACTGACGGTGAATTTCAACCGGAGAATTATTTTTCGCATTTAAAAAGCGTATAACTGAGCGCAACTCGCACTTGGCGGGAGAGCTAAGGGGAAGCTCCATCGCGAACGGCTGCCAGACAGTGACTGAGCGTCCCAAAGTCACCGGGAAGGTTCTAGACGGTAGAGGGGGAACCAAGGAAGGCAGCGGTGTTGTCGAATTTCACCTAGCAACACGTGTTCGGAAATTATCTCGTAGAAGACCTTACTTTTCTACTCACCCTCGTATATGCCTATTTATAAATTCAAATATCACCGTTGGAACGTATTACGCCAGTTTTTCTTTGTTTATGTTAGCGCTAAAACACAATTTTAAAAATCTCTAATATAAAATAATAAAAAGTCCTTTATAAATATAGTGACAATATAAATTAATCACAGGTATTTAAATATTAATAATTAAATATTGTTTAAAAAAAAACAATGAACCAATCATATCCTTTGTTTACATCGTGCATTGGCAGAGCTGACTGCTATAGGGTGCGTCTCTAGGTGGCGGATAGGGGAATGACCTTCAGATATGAAGGCCAGCTGCGAAACAAGCAGAATAACTGACGAATAAGCAGTCGCTGACCAACAGCAGCATTGTTAGAAGAGGAGTAGACCTCTTTAAAAATCCTGACTTCAACTGACCCGGTTGATAGACTTCAGCAAGGGTCCCACTCCAGGGATACGGAGGAGCTGTGTCTGTACTCATGTTAGAGTCGGCGGCAAAGGCGTCTGCTTCCATGTTAGGAATGGCCTCAAATTACAGGCAAAGTTAGACTTTCACCAAAGTGTGCCTGGATCATGGTGCCATGATCAACGAAAGCTCCCCCCCTACACCCCATTCCATGAGATCACTCATGGAATTCGTGTAATCTTTGCACAAGGGGATAAGAAACAACAACATCGCGCATCACCGTGACATCACAACCAATGAGAGGCTTAGTCTCAGATTGGGCCAAATGTTGAGGACTCTCCCGAATTAAAAAATGAGACATTTTATGCTATTTATTATTTATTTTTAAATTTAAATGATGAGGAGCTTTCTGAATATTTACCTTCATCTGCTCAAAAGTACTTATTTGGATACGGCCTTGTGATTCTTATCAATAATCCAAATTATACTTAAACAAGTTTGAATTGAAATATTTACACTGTAAATACCTCTCTAAAATGAAACATGACATAGCTTTTCTCATTATGTGGAGGGAACATTGTTTGCCATATGTGGTGCAGGAGCTGGAGATTGTGATGGATGACGAGCACGTGTCGTTCACCACCTCCAAGATCGGCTCCCTGGCAGACATCAACAACAGCAAGGATCCCGAGGGACTCCGGTGTTTCTACTACCTGGTACAGGACCTCAAGTGTCTGGTCTTCTCCCTCATTGGCCTCAACTTCAAGATCAAGCCCATCTAACACATTGTGTCATATCCTCCACCCACCCACATTGATTATTATAACTTTACTTTCCCCATGTGTTGTTTTCTTTTTCAAACACAACAAGTCTGTGTATAATTAAAGAAACAAATGAACTTTTTTCTGAAGATGACAATAAAAATTTTGGAAATTAGATCTATATTATATTAAATATTGGCTTGTTGCTAGAATACACTAATATGAACTGGGAATAAATAGCAAATATTTCCTTATAACAAACAAAAATATTCCCCACTTCTTATTTCAAATAAAATTCCATCCCCATTGGGGTTCATTATAGCAAGTTTTTACTCTATATAAAATACCATTCTTATATGATGCTAGGCTTTATTTCACTGGTTTATCTAGAGGCTTTTCACATGTACACATCTCAAGGAGCATGAACTCATGGAATTTGTGTAAACTTTACACAAGGGGATAAGAAACAACAACACATACATTTCTACAGTCCTACAGCCCTACACTCAAATACTGTCTTTAATAACAAATGCAGGGGTATATAATTTTTTCCTATGCAATAGTAGAGCAGTCTGGAGATGGTGAAACCACTGAGGGGTTTTCCACTGATGAGCCATGCCTTCCCCTTTTCAATTTTTATTCATTGTAGTATATAAGGGCTGTGAACTAGTTTTTAATTATATAAAAAAAAAAAGTCGCATTCAAATTTTCAACATAAAATTTACTTGGCTTGTATTTGTAAACATGCTATTTAGACTCAAATAGAAACCAAGGTTTTGTATCGATTAGTGTATACTTGCACAACCACTAGTGGGAGTCTTTGTTGTTGGCTAAGTCTGTCAAATTGTGTGAACAGACTAGAATTTGCTCCATCAAGTCAGATACTTTCACAATTCAGCCGGCCTTTTACACTGACTTTATATAGGGTCTAGTATCTCGACTGTCAATGCCACCTGGAGTGGGATTGTTGTGTTTGGTTTAAGGTGATAGATCCCCTTTTGGTGATCATTCTTTAGAGCTTCCTTCCTTTGTTGTCATATTGGTGCTCAGAGAAAATCTAGAGCAGTTTAAAGTGGCATTTCCATTCTCTCAAATACACAAATAAATAAACCGAAAAAACAAAAAAAAACTTTAAATCTTTTCATAATCAGCCTCAATAGAACACAAAGGAGTAAGCCTGAAAATTATCAATCCAATAAAAATACTTGGAATCTCTGACAACAAAATGAACAAAAACAAGGTCAACTTTTTTCAAGTCACATAGGGGATATCATAGCTCAATGTAACAAATTAAGAACATTCTTTTCTCAATTTGTAAAAACATCTTGGGGGTTTGACTATAAGAAGTGCAATCTATAAATTGATGCTAGCAAAATATGGTATCCGTATATTTCTATACGTTCTTTACAGAAACTTTATTCACTACAACATAATATTCCTATTTAAGTGGTACATGGATATTGAACCATATCATACAAATGTTCACCCTTCCTTTCACATACATCTTTCATAAAAGACTGTCTCAAATCAATAAAATAAGAACTGAAGAATGAAACTCTTACCAAAAGAAATATTTACAACAATAAAGGGTGAAGAAAAGTTATTATAAATCATTTGTATCAATTCATTTATAATAATAACTTTTTTAAAAACTAATTCACACTATTTTCCAAGCAGCATTCCAATACAGTTTCATTCAAATGTTATCGTCACTCAATTTGTCACATCGCGAGGAAAATCCCAGCACTACTTACATGAAAGAGATCTATTGGAAACCCCAAATTGTTCCTGCGGAGAAACTGAACAAACTGCTCTCCACCTTATCTATGACCGTCCAAACTTTGCAGAAGTGAGATATCGATTGTTCCCAGATCTAAATGATTTATCTCTCTTACATCAGCAACTTTGGTTATACAGATTTAATAAACTCTGTAAAAAATGGTACAAAAGTGAAATTGTGTTGTGAGATAAGGTGGATAAATTAAAGCATCTCCTGATCGTGCAACTAAAAGTTGCTGATGACTTGCGCCATCTGTCAGAATAAATAGCAACAATTAAAAATAAAAGATTTTTTTTTTTATGCAGGCCGTCAGCAACTTTTAATAGCACGATCAGGCGATGCCTTTTTTCTTAATTTATGAACTCCATTCCTTGATACATGTAAATCTGTAACTATTTAATCCTAAGTTTCAGTTTGTTTGTAATACATGCAAAAATACTACAATATTGCACCTTGTTGGATAATACATATAAAAATAATAATAAATGAAAATATACAGTAGAACCTCCATGAAACCTCTCTACAAAGGACAGTTTTCATTTGAAAAATAACCATTTTTACTATTTAGTAACTCTCCGGTAAGAGGACACCTCTCCTTGAAGGACACTTTGGCTCTGCAATTAGGTGTCCTCTTACTGGAGAGTTGCTAAATAGTAAAAATGGTTTGTATCAAATGGTAGTAAAAAGGGGGTCGGTGGAAGGCTGGTAAAACCATTTGGTTTTCTACCACTACGACCCGGGTTCGATTCCCACATGGACACTTTTTTCTGTTAAAAAAAAAAAAAAAAAAATGCTCCAATGGCCCCCGATTCTTGCAAAAGTCCAACCCCCCCACCAGCGAGTGCAAGTTACCAAACGGGGCTCTGGCACATTTGTAAGTGCAAAGTCGAGCTGCTTTTCACATGTGTAGACATGTGGTGCACTTACAGTAAAAGCAGTCGTTAACTACCCACCATGATTATCATGGCTTTGAGATAAGAAAGAGAGAGAGAGTAAAAATGGTTATTTTTCAAATGAAAGCTGTCCTTCGTAGAGAGGTGTCCGGAGGTTCTACTGTATATATAATAAATATATGATTTTTGTCATAAATAAATATCTTATAGTATAAACACAAGGTAATAACACCAAATCCAAATAAATAAATAGTGTGTTACGTTTCGGTAACAGCGTTGTTACCATCTTCAGACAAAAGTACTGAATGAGAGAATTTTACCACAGCATGTTATCACTTGATAACAGGAACTATTTAAAAGCATGCTGTGGTAAAATTCTCTCATTCAGTACTTTTGTCTGAAGATAGTAACAACGCTGTTACCGAAACGTCACACACTATTTATTTATTTGGATTTGGTCTTATTACCTTGTGTTTATAATCTATAATCCAAATTGTGACTTATCTAGCTTATAGTATTCACATTCTAACAAATAGCTTATTTTAAATAGTAATAACTGGAAACATTTAGTTTCAATAATACATTTGTCGAAATGTTGAGGCTTCACTAGGTACTCATCACTTGCTTCTGTACAATAGCATCATCTACTTTGCACAGCCCTTAATGGATTCTGGTGACGAGTGTTCTAGCCTTCTGAGTACACCAGGGACTTGAGGAACAAATGGAGACTTCTCAACCTTCAATAATTTATTGTCTGGCTGAGAAGGCACAATTTGGATTATAGATAGAACTACAAGACCAAATACAAATGTGTGCGAGGTTTCAATAAAAGCGTTGTTACCAAAACATCACACACTATTTATTTAGATTTGGTGTTATTACCTTGTAGTTTTTTGTTGGATGTTTCATAAGCCAATATCCATTCTTGATAAGAACAAAATATGAATCCAAGTCTTTGATGCAATGATCCCCTGGGACATTAACACCTCGAATTATAATTATTTTGCACAAAAGCAATGTTCTCATCAAGCAGTGTTGAGTCATGACTTGGCATATTGGGAACTAGAAAACCAGAAAACATAACCATCATTCCTGTAGTTCTGATTGATGTATGGTAACAGGCTGTTTCTGAGGGATTCGATCTTATTACCTTGTAGTTCTAAAATAACACTAATAAAAAAATATAATTCTAATTTAAGAGACAACAACAATTTCCAGTCCCATGTACCATCCGGTCTGCTACTTGTTGACTCACAACAATTATCTCCTTGTTTACCGTGATTTAATGGGGTTAATTTCACACAAGATCACTTTGGAGATCATCAAATCAATTTAAAGAGAAAAATATGTTTTTATACCAGACAGATCTGTTCAATAGTGGGAGAGTTGGTTTTTTATAAGTAATTTTGCTCTTTGAGAAGATGCAAGTAAAGTTGCCTGGGCTCAGGTATGCCACCTTTTTGAAGGGCTGGTGGTAGAGTAGCACATTTAAGTCAAAATAGAAGATAGATTCAGGTTCAAAATATACACACTTTTATTAAATGAATTTTTACCACTTTTTCTGTTGTTTTTACAAATTTGAAAATAAAAATGTTAGATACACCTTAATTATTAAAACTTTAATTATATTTGTGTAATTAAAAAAATATTCCAATTTTTTAAAAACGCTTTTAGAAATTTTGTTTTTTAAGCTTGTTAATTTGAAAGGTCAGTTGAGAAATTTTGAAAATAGAGAAATAAAAAAAATCAGTTTGTATTATGTATAAAAGAAACATTTGTGCTTTTAAATCCTTTCATTTTATATGTATAGATGGCGCGTTATTGCTTTGTGTTAATCATTTAACCATTGATAGACTGGGGTGGTGCTAGATAAGAGAGCTGAGCTGTTTATATTCACAGGAGATACCACACAATCCCTTTCTATGCCCAGAATCTCACATGACACCTTCTAGAAATATCATAATTGCAATAAATATATTGATCAATTAATCTTCGTCCTGTTTAGATCTTGACCTGGAGATTGAATAATGTCTAGCCACAGCTCCAATCCTCCTACAACCAGCCTGACAAGACCCTAAACTTAATTACCTTCCTGGACCGGACAACGACCCTAGCATTAGACCGGGTCTTGGTGATCATAGCCCACCAGGATAGAGCACTCTACCAAATAAACCAACTGAGCCTTACACCTCAGTCTCATCAATATGTATATGTAGATATATTGAGGCTTTCATGGTGAAAAGTGCATTGAAAATGAATGCAGATGGTTCAGACCCTCATTAAGTGAAGCACAGCTGCTCCTCCTTCTGTACAAGTGAGCCCACACCTAGGTTCAAGATGCCACAATGTGGTATTTAGAACATATAGGACCTCATCTTATATAGGCTTTAATAAAACAATATATTGTGTCTTTTTATAGAAAAAATTTGAATTTATCCTTTTATGCATTTTCCCTCTCTATTCAATAAAACCCACATAGGTGACAAAAGTGGTTGCCCAAAAGTGTTTAATGATTTTGGTCAAAATTAGTGGCTCTTAAAAAAATAAATTTTCAGAAAATGTGCTGTTACTTATATGTTTACATACAGAGAGTAGAACCTCCATGAGAGGACACCTCTCTACAAAGGTCAGTTTTCATCACCAAAATTACCATTTTTACTACATTTAGCAATTCTCCAGTAAGAGGATACCTCTCTCTAAAGGCTACTTTGGGCCTGCAACTAGATGTCAGAGATGTCATACCATATATGAAATAGAGGGGACTGGTAATATACACTATTGACAACTATTGACTTATGCCAGGTTTATTTTTTTATAAGACCCGACCTAGTACCAATCTCTTTCCACCCTGGTTGAACCATTATGGTTTCCATCTTATAAAAAAAATACTAAAACAATACAGAAATTCTCTCTAATTCGCACACACTAGGAATTTCAATATAACCTAAAACTTTTTTATATAAAAAAAAAAAAAAATTATATTTAAAAACATTTTTTCTTATTTAATTATAAACATTATAATGGCTCTCTGTTTTTAGCTCTTTTCCACTTTTAATTCTCTTCCCCTCTTCCTTTTTTTCCTAACAATGTTTGGCATATATAGGGTGTGGTAGCTATTTGAACACACAATATAGGTGCCACACTTTCCTGTGTTTTATAGTTCTGTTGTGGGGAACCATGGCAGAATCTACTCTTACGTAAGAAATGAAGAGGCATGCAGTTATTGTCTCCTTGGCTGCAGGATGATTCAGAAACTGTGGCATTCTTGAAAGGTTTTTGATCATTTGTTTTCAAAGTTTGGAGAGAATTGGGAGCTGCAAAGGGTGATGTGGCGGAAGTTTTCCAAAGAAAACAACAATATCAACGTTCTGACAGTATCAGGACGCCAGACTTTATAAACCGTGTCCAAGTTGCCATCAATGAAAACACTGGAAGTCAATGAGGGCACTCGCCAGAGAACTGCAGGTTGATGAGACTACCATCCGCCATGTGGTTCATATGGACCTCCTTTACAGATCATATATGATGCGGAGAAAGAACCAAGGTGAACCACTTTATCAGAGCCAAGCGCCTTCTGAACAAGCTCAAACATCCAGAGGAGCCAGGAATGATCTGTTTTTTTCTCAGATGAGAACTTTGTTCAGGACCAGAAGCTGAACCACAAAAATGATCGCTAGCTGTGTAAAAGCCCTGGTGAGGTACCTACGGTCATGCATACCAATTTCCAGCATTATTGATGGTTCTTGGTGTTGTTAGTAGTGAAGGTGATGTGATGCCTCCACATTTTTTTACTCTGGTTGCAAGAGTCAATGCTGTTGCTTACATCAAGGTGTTAAACCACAGTTGTCAAGCCTTGGATAGCTACTGTAGCAGTTGGGAAGCCGTATGTTTTCCAACAAGACTTAGCACCATCTTATATAGCCAGACCAACCCAATAATGGATTGCTAAGAATCTTCATGACAAAGTCACACCTAATGTTTGACACCCCAGCTTACCATATGTCAATCAGCTGGACTATTATGTTTGGGCGTAGTTGAGAGGGCCTCAAATAGTGATTCCCACAACACTGTTGCAGCTCTCAGAGCTGCTATAGTGGATGCAATGGCAGACATTTCCAATACCCATCTCATTACTGCCTGCAGTTGGTTTCAAGAGTATATAGAAGCTGTTATTTCTGCAGGTGGCATTGTTCATTGAATGATGTCATTCTTTAGGTGTATGAGGTTTGTTCAAAGAGTATCGCAACTTTTGTGTTTTTTCAAAAATTATTTATTTATTCATGAATACCTATTTTGTCCCCTTCAAAGTAATCCCCATGAGATATTATACACTTGTGCCAACGGTTTTTCCAATCTTCGAAGCAATTCAAAAAATCATTTTTTAAAATCTTTTTCAGCTCCTCCTTCGATGCCGTCTTTATCTCGTCAAGCGTAGCGTAACGTCGTCCTTTCATGGGCCTCTTCAGTTTAGGGAACAAGAAAAAGTCACAGGGGGCCAGATCTGGGGAATACGGTGGCTGCGGCATCATTATTGTGTTGTTTTTGGCCAAAAAGTCGCGCACAAGCAACGATGTGTGAGCAGGGGCGTTATCGTGGTGCAAAAGCCAATTTTTGTTCTTCCACAAATCCGGGCGTTTCTGGTGGATTGCTTCGCGCAAATTGCGCATAACTTGCAGGTAATATTCCTTATTGACCTTTCTACCCTGTGGCAAGAACTCATGATGCACCACGCCCCTGCAATCGAAGAAAACTGTCAGCAAAACTTTCACATTCGACCGAACTTGGCGCGCTTTTTTCGGTCTTGGTTCGTGCGGCAGCTTCCATTGAGATGATTGAGCTTTGGTTTCCACGTCATAACCATAAACCCACGCTTCGTCACCAGTTATGACCCTCTGGAGCAAATTTGGGTCGTCGCGGACAGAGTCCAACATCTCATTAGCAATGTTCATGCCATGCTGTTTTTGGTCGCAATTGAGCAATTTTGGTACGAATTTCGCGGCGACCCGTCTCATGCCCAAATCATTGATAAAAATCGAATGGCACGAGCCAATCGATATGTTTAAGTCCTCAGCAACTTCTCTAACGGTGATTCGACGATTGACCAATATCATTTTCTCCACTTCATTAATTTTTTTGTCTGTTGTTGAAGTGCTCGGGCGTCCGGCACGCTCTTCGTCGTTCACATCTTCTCGGCCTTTTGAGAACATTTTGTACCACCGATAAACGTTGCTTCAGTCCAAGGTAGCTTCTCTGTATGCCACAGTCAACATTCGGAATGCATCCGCGCACTTAATTTCGTTTTTCACACAAAATTTGATACAGGTTCTTTGATCCATTTTTTTAATAGGTAAAAATCGAAGACGATCCAAAACACCTGCAAGCAAAGCAGCTGTCAACAATTAAGTGAACATTCAAAATGGCCGAGCTTGTCGGAATAAGTGAGAGACATGAGTACCAACATAAAGCCACAAAAAGATCGAAATTCGAATATACATAACCCGCGAAAATTCAAAAGTCGCGATACCTTTTGAACACACGTATGCGTTCATCTATATAAATCTTTAATATGTAATAAAGGCTCTTTTTCCTTTGTCTATTCATTTTTTCCCATGGATATTATTTTGTTCTCAAATAGCTGCTGCACCCTGTATATAGCAAATTTGCTGGAGTACCACCTGTGGCACATCTCCTTTTAAATAGGCATTACAATGCATTTGTTCATCACTCCAGTATAATATGAAAAGGTTGTACACAACACACCGGTTTTAGCAAATTCAGACAAAAGCCAACAACCGGCATACCATGTTTCAGGCTCTGGCCCTCATCAGTACAGCGGTGGCTTTGATTTCATAACATTCTACGAGAGAAGTTGTCAAATTTTCCAAAATGGTGTTTAAGCTGGTGAAGTGGCCAGATTACAGTGTAAAGTTGCAGGAGGATGGTAGTCAGGCACCAAACTCTCCCTTTAAATATGCATTAAAATAATGCATTTCATCATCCCAATAAAATGGTATGTCTGAATTTTTGCCTAAACTGATGTTGTGGCTCCATCACCACCTTTAGGTTTTGAACTGGTAATGAATGAATTGCTCTAATGCATATTTAAAGAGAGAGGTACCACTTTTAGTACATATATATATACACTGCGCGACATTTGAAATTGAACACACGAGTACACAGCAACTATTACTGGACAAATAGAAGTGTGACTCATCTGAGAACACGACCTTGTGCCATTCTGTCATCCAGGTCGATCTAGCCTGTTACCATTCCAAACATTGACCTCTATTCAATGGGGTCAAAGGCAGTCTTCTTACCGGATGAAATGAATACAAGCCATTAGCAACCAATCGACGGGAAATGGTTCTGGTCGAGATGGCATGATTTAGGGTGTCTTGCACATTTTGTAGAATGGAGGTACTAGTGGCATGTGGGTTGCTTGTTGAAGGATATGCTGATCCACCCGTGGAGACGTCATTCTGGCTGCACAAGCATTCCTATAAATTGCCACATTTCCTTTTTCCAAACATTTGCTTCACAGTCGGTGCACCGTTGACGCACCCAGGTGAGTGTCAACTGCGATTTGACCTATGGACCAAACTTCCCTTTTCAGTTCGATCACCATGCCCCTCGTAAAAGCATCTGTCTGCTGGAACTGCCTCTGTTGATGACAGTCTGGCATTATCTGGTTTTACATGTGTCTTTTGAAACAAGAACAAAATTTCTCCAATGATTTTCTTTGAAGAAATAGCGGCACAAATACTGTCCTTTCTGCAAGTTCCTTCCTTCCCTTATATCTTACTCCACGTGTGCACGAGAGCTGCGCATTTCACATCATTTGCATAAGTTGGTGAGGCGCGTCTACCCTGAAATTTGCATAATTTTCTGGGCACTCTTTCTTGGTGTTCCATTTTCAATGTCGCACAGTGTATTTGTTTGTGTGTTGTCTCTTCTTCTTCTTTCTTATTTCCACTCAATCATATTGAGGTATCAAGCTTGAGACTTTTGATGGTGTCTGCCAGGGAAGAGTAGAGCTCATCAATGGATGAGTCAATAATGTGTTTTGGGGTTGCAGGTTGAGAATTGCACCATGATTGAATGAAGTAAAATGCGTCTGCCTTTGTCATTAAGACTGGGAGCACTACCCAGTGGCAGGCCGACTTAGCTCCAAAAGAAATGGCCACCTCTGACATGAGGAACAGACGCCATGTGCAGCCGCTCCTAACATGGAGTACAATCCCTGGATTAGCCCTTACAGGGTACTATCAGCCGGGCCAGCTGAGCCCAGGTTTTTTAGTGAGCTTGTTACTGCTCCCCTCCTCCTTTTTCATCAGGGCTTGGGACCGGCAAAGGCGGAGTTTGTGTGTTGTGTGTGAGTGAAATTAGAGAGAAAAATCCATTTTAAATATATGATATAATAAAGGGTTTATTTTGGATCAATATTATTCATTCAAAACATCCAATATTCAATGAGGCAGTTTACCCATCTTCTGGGATTCAAATCTTGTAATTCCAATCATCATTTGCTTGTTGGAAGTTTGCTTGAAAATCTACATCAGCCACTATATTTTCTTCTTGTCATTTTGGTGACTCCCTGTCCTTAGAGGAATGATATGTTTACATCAGGAAGACATATAAGAGTGGTTAATGTAGCTTTTCAAACATTTATATAATCCAAGTGATGTGCTTTAAATACAGCGGGTTGGAATGGCCAAACCTTTTAATAAGAATCATTGTTTCATCAGATAGAGTATAACCTCGTTAATTCCATAATTTGACCATGTTTCTTTGTCCTGACCTATCAAATAACAAAAGTTAATTTGAACAAATGATAATTTGACAGATTTTTAAAATCAAGTTTTGACAACATAAATTAATTCTTGTTTAAATACATATTTAATACTAAAAATATAATACTAACTATCGCTGGTGTGCCCCACTTTCCAAAGTATTGTATTTAGCCCTTAAGTACTCGCGCTGGGTCTGATAGACCCCAGACACACTTATTTCATTATATATCTAGAATTCTATAAAACATTTAGAGATCAAAACTTTAGTAGCTTAATTTTATATGACAATGAATATGTAAACATATTTGAACTTAATTTTATTGCCCTATAATAGACAATAAATGGGGTCCATTGGACCTGGCGCGAGTAATAACATAACTTTAAGCATTGTGAAATAGGTAAGCTGTCTTATAGCTCGGCAACACTTTATATCCTTTATTTATGATTTGATTTAGGTTTGTATGTACAATGAATAAAATAAAAATGAAAATTACGCACAATTATTTTCTACAAAAGCTACGTTCAACTCACTCTTCCATTTTTGGTTTCAAGAAAAGAGAGATTACACTGGTTTCATATGTACCAAAAAGTCCAAAGCAGTTATTTTAATTTCAATCATGGACTCCACAAAATAAATAGATCCTCAATATAGTGGAAAATATTGTAATGAAACAAAATCAGATTGTGTGAAAATCAATTGTGTAAAATTACACGGTAAGTAGGAGGACAAGGAGATGGCCATTGTGCCTCCTTATATTTCATCAATGTTTCAACAGAAGTTATATATAAAATGAACAAAAATTCAGAAATATTAAAAAGAAAATCGTTTTTTGAATAGATAGAAATTGGGCTAATTGATTCAAATCTAGAAAAACGGGAAAATAAATGTTTTCCACTAAAAAATATACCAAAAACATATCTACGCATGCTTCTACTGATAAGCCACAACAAGTAATGTTCTAAAATGTTATAATTAATTGCCAGATATAAAGTTCTTGTGTTTCTTCAGGAGGAAAATCAGCCAGAGTCATAGTCAGCGAAACGGAAGCGTTGCCAATTTTGTGATCGCTTCAAACCGAAAATTATATGTGTTAAATGCGGTAAACACATTTATACTGAACACGCATAAACACTTTACAATAAGTGTGCACAAAAATAATTTAGATTTCCATTCATATTTTAAAGGAAATTGTTCGTATATATGTTGGGGCACGTTTTTGTAACCATACCCCAACAGAAGGCGTATGTATAATCAAATCAAATGGATACATGGCTTCCCTCCCACATAGACTTACAGACCATTTTTTTTTGCCCAGAAACTTAGACACTTGGTGACACCAGACTTCCATGCTGAAAGCTGATGCCTGGTAAAGAAGAAGACATCCAGAGACATCCGAGCTGGAAACTGTTGTTTCATATGTACATATATTCCCCTCACCAAAAATTTAGGTAAAGGTGACCAGAAAAAAAAAAAAAAAAGGAGAAAAATGGAGAAGGAAGATCTCTAAAGACTGAAACTTATAAAATATCCTTCCAGAGAAAGGAAAGCATCACATTACAGTCCAGGTAAAAAGGGCCTGGGTCAATTTTAGCCAAGACGGGGGGGGCGATATATATACCATCCCGAGAAAAAGGGAGGGTTGTATTTCAACCCATGTGGAAAGACGGGAGGCTGGAGTCTGAAATCTTACACTACCGCAGGGGTTGTTTTTCTCTTTAGATTTTTTTTGTTTTGGTAATACTATATGTTCTATTTTGAAGGGGAGAGGCCTGGGGCGTCTATGAAATTGATACTGGAGCCGTTGGCCATTTTGATTGGTGTTTCTTTCGGCGAATGAAAATGGAGAATGAGAGGATATAAAAGAAGGTTCTTTGCCAAAAGGCAGGAGGATTTCGATCGGAGTCGCTCAGTGAGAAGGACGATTTTTAGACGGGCCTGAGACGTAGAGGAGACCAGACCTTGCCGCCGCTTTCGAGAGAAGGTAAGCCCCTTGCCATTATGGCTTAGCCCCCCCCCCTTTTATTTTTCGAACAGAAGCTAATCTATTTAGATTCTGAATGGGCCCTAAAGGGCTTTAAGTGACTTAAAAAGGAGTGTTAGGGTTCGTATATTTTGTCCCGCTAGAATAGATGGAGATCTAGGTTCCCCCCCCTTTTTGTGTAGTAGCCAACCTAGATTTCGCATGGGCCCTAAAGGGCTATAAAGTAACTTCAGGTCACCTCTACCTAAAATTTACTATGTAAATAGCATATCTCGTCAGTTTAGACATGTTCCCAAATTTTAAGATATTTAAATAAATATCTAGAGAAATTTTCTTGTCTCCTCTGTTACCTATTTCATACATAACTTGCCTTATGGTGCTATTCCAATTGTTTAAATGAAATGTTGTATGTTTATCACCTATTTGAAGGGAATGTTACTAATAATCAAGTCTCCCATAAATTACCGGCCACATACATTGCCGCGAGTGTCTGTGTTTCAGTGTTTTATAGATTGCCCAATTTAATAACGATTTCATGGGTTGTCTGATAATATTGTATAATAGTGTCGCGGCTGTTTCCATCTTTAGACCATTGTTCTGACAATATTATATGCTCGATCCTTGCTTTAGCTCAACTCTTAATCAATTACAGAGTTTTTCCCCCCTTTTCTTTTTTATTTATTTTATTTATCCTGTTTGCATAAATTGCATTACATGTGATGATGTAAAGACATATGCCGATAGTGCATCACTGACAGCTGTGCTGCTATTATACAACATTAAGGTCTTGCTGTGGGTTATATACATGGGGTTGTTGGCCTAAATTGCTATATATATATATACCTAAGTAAGGAAACTTTTAATAAGTCACATCGTGTATCCTCCCTTTTCAACTATCCAAACCCGGGGAACCCATCAATGTCGCCCGCCGCGGGGCTCGAATTTAGTATATGTTTCTTCCCCTATACTTTAGAAATATATACCTAATGAAAAGCCATACTATTTTAAGTATTGGTGAAGTAGTCCACGCATCCTGAGATTAACAGTCTATTATAAATCGTGAATTTTAATTTACGCTTTCCGTTTCACTGGCATTTTATCAGGCAATGAAAGTTATGTTGAGGCGGTGTATACCGCATCTCTCGCCGCTGTCTTTTACGATTCACATTGTTTGTGGCAAAACCTTAATATTATCATTGATTTCTGAATGTATTCTAGGTTCTCCTAATGCGAAAGTGTGACCTGTTCCTTTGCAGTATTGGAAAATTAGAGACCTATTGTCTTGATTAATAACGTTGCGTCTATGTTCATATATTCTATTGCTGACTCTCCTTCCTGTCTCCCCTGCGTATTTTGGCTTGGCAGCTGTATACACTCTGACAAGGGAAGGTTATCCTGAATTGACAAATGTATAAATTTTGTCTTTAGTAGAGATTTCCAAGACTCTATTTCTGAAACATTTTTTTTTAGATGAAGACAAATAAAACCATCTTGATAGTATTGAATTTTTACAGTAAATATTTGCCAGCAGAAGGCATGATGAGATTACATGAAATTTAAACCAGTTATATGTTTAGTATGTTCCTTCAGTTGTAATTTGACACCGTCTTGAAATAAAGAAATTGGACGGTGCGCTATATCTTGATGCTGGATATTTCTGTGTCAGAAAGGTGTAGTTATTCTGTTTAATGAGAATTCCAATAATTATCGAAATTTAGCAGATTATCATTGGGGATTTGAACAACTGTCTTGAAAATTTTTGAACAGCCTGAGTAGATAAAGGAATCCTGGAGTTAGAGTGGAGAATTAGTAGTACAGACTGACCACTCGACGCAGATAACTCTAGAGAACAATTATTGTGTTAATCCGCCGTAGACAAGAAGAACATTGATCCTCAGGATATTCGATAGGCAGAATTTTGAGAATTGATAAGGTCATGGTTAAAGTTAACACAGGCATATGGGAGTAAAGACAGTGATTTAAACAAGATAAGAGGCAGCCTTGTGTCTTAAATACTTTCAGTGGAAGCAGATGCCACTGCAAATATTCAGGTCTAATAATTTCCAAATTTGAAGTCATGCATGACGGGTTAGCACGGGATTGACGCCTGGACGGGTTTCCACTGGGATTAATCGAGCTTGCGAAAGAACTAGAAGAAGTGTGACATGTCACGCCACTGTACTAAATTAATAATTGAGAAGATTTATGTTGAGCCAACTGAAATTAGTAAAGAATTAAGAGATTAAGGTCTTATTCTTCGAGTTTTACACTAATTTCAATTACGCGATATGGACGGCGTTATAAGTTGGGTGGAAATGATTCGGCCGCAATGGGATGGTCTCCTGGAGGTGGTACGATCAAATACTTACTTATTGAATGCCGGGCGGGATCGCATGAAGCATTAAATGACATCGTGAAATGTTTAAAGAAACACCCTAGAAGATTGGGGATCGACAAAATGACGACATGGAAAATGCTCAACATTGTACATTGGCAGCAAAATGATATCTTGCTATTGTATGGACGACCACTCCTTCCTGAAATGTGCAGCGGATGTTAGTCCCAGAATTAGGTCCTTGAGGCGACACTTTCCTGTGCAGATGACATAAAGACGCATGACAAAACAGCACATGAGCATTTAAACTTGCTTCAATTCCTGCCATTAATTAATTTAGTTGACCAATAGCTATAGAACCGCTGGAGACCTCCATACCCTGTGTGAATATTTTAGTGAGAAATGAGCGATTCAATTCTATGAGCCATGAGGTATCCTGTAAGATCAGAGCTGTACCCCATTCAATTTTTTTTAATAGTAGCCAGTGCGAGATATTTCCAGAATGTTTGTTTCTTTCTCTAACTGTCATATAATTCGGAAACTAGAAAACTACACTATTTTGATACAGTTTACATCTAGCATCCATGTGAACTCAATATGACTATTGAAAGTAGATTGAAGATGAATGAGCGAGCCAACCTAGAGAGAACGAGTTTAATAGGCTTACAATCAATAGTTGAAGCAAACTATTCGCACAAATTTGTTATGTTCTCTCTCTAAATGATCTATGACATTATAGGTTTTCTTAACAAGGTAACTACCCCGCCGAGTGTATATGGAGTTATAAAGCTTAAGGGTCATAGGCTGTTGGAATAGAGTAGTTCAAAATTAAGAGTGATAATAGATCGGGATCCAGATCCCGATGACGGGTTTCGAGGAAACACCAGAGGGATGAAAGGGCAGTAAAATGTGTAGAAAATGATGGAAGAGAGATGAGAGAGAGGTGATGAAAGAGGTGTTGAAAGTGATAAAATGAGTGAGAAAGCGTTGAATGTTGATGAGAAAGAGATAAAGAGATGCAGAAAGATGTTGAAAGAGAAAGAATTGGAAAGGGTTGGATAAAGAGTTTTGTAAATAGTAGATAAAGGTTGATAGAAGAAAGTACATTTAATGTATAAAGCGTAGCTGTCGACCGCAATATCGCCTCGATAGAACTATTTCTTTTAAAATAAGACATATTATGCACTGGGGGTTTGTGTAAGCTGATTTACATAAGTTTCAGCGATTGTATACACTATTTAATATAGATAGGTCTTTATTAATTACAATATTAGGTTATATATTAAATAGCAAATAGGTCTTAGTGTTATGGTGAACTTTAAACAGTTTGCAGTTTTTTTTTTTTAAAACATGTGTTCTAGTGCTAAGTGTTGAAAGGAGCTTTAACACCATGTTTCAGGGTTTGTGTGTTATTTGTCTCAACCTTGTCTTTGTGCAGAATACCGTCTCACAACCTTACTGTAGTGTTTGTTGCCATCTTTAAAGATCTTCACAATTTGTTTTAATATTAGTGTGTCATTTAGAGAAAATTGTCACAACCTTATCCTTGTATAGAACACCGTTTTTACACCGTTTTATTTAATAAGTTATATGAGAGATTTTAGATATAGTATAAGAGTTACTATTTACATGAGCCAAATCGACCCAACAGTTAGAGCAAGAGGGGGGAACTCAGATATTTCCTCCTTTCACGTGACGCGACTGTTCACCCCGACCGGTCGTGCCAGATAAAAGGGAATACCAGGAAACTCTGTCCTCCTTGCACTTCGGGTTTTGTGATAGGGCTCCATGCTCGCTACAGGGACTACATCTTGGGTTTTCGTGTTCTCCTAGTGTAGAATTGGCTCAGCCTCATTTTTAGTATAGTATATAATTAAGAGTTGTCTCACAACCTTGTTTTAATATGACACACCGTTTTGAAGAGCTTGTACAACCTGTCAGGATATGATTTAGGAAAATTTTAGTTTCTTTTTATTGTTATGTTACAATTTTATCCAACAAGGGGTGACAACCAGAGCGGACTCAGAAGTAATGAGACGAGGGGAAATTGACAGAGTTAGTGTGAACAGTTTAACTTTACGCAGGTCTACAAGGGTGAAAAGGCCCACACAGTGTAAATTCTGCTTAGACTGTCGCCACTAACTAGGATTTTGGAGTGTGTACGGAGAATCAGCTCGATAGAATGAGAAGTTTAGAGATTTCAACCTTTTTTTTTAAACCTTTCTTTTTTTTTTTTAAAGTAGAACTTCATTAGGATTCCTTTTTTTTTTTTAATACAAACTATTTCTTGTTAAAACCCGAGTTTCAAAGACCAATGAGAATAATGTATACCATTGTGAATTAACTATTTAGTGTAAATCTGAAATTTTAGTTATTATCAGGAGTAATAGGTGAAGGAAGGTGTAGGAAATCACAACTTAGAGGGGGGCTATGTCTAAAACAACAAACCTAATAGGCATCCTATGGCTTGTGTTGGGTAATTCAGAAACCCTATAATCCCTGGCCTTCAGGTAGTAGCTTTGAAATAGGTTTCTAATGAGGACATGAAAGGTCAATCTTTCAGAGAAAAGTTATGAAGTATAGGGACCCTAAGCCAGGGGTAGAAGTTAAGTAGGCCCAGACCGTAGTCGATCCTTGGAAAGCACTTGAGAATGTTAGTGTTGGGTAGTGAATCGTAAACCCTATAAATCCATCTTTCAATAGAGTGCTGAGGTCGGACTACTGCAAAGGGGGCAGACGCACGAGGAAGAAAGTGACTTCACCCACGGTGGCTAGGGGAGTGACTCAATCCGCTTTTATGAGGTGTCACGCTTAATGGTCCTTTATTCGCCATTATAATTAGTGTATGTCTTTATATAGAATTGTCGTGAAAAGTCGCTTGGTGTCAAGGCAAGGGCAGTTTTTGAAGTTACACTGATTTTTTTTTAGGTAGGTTAGCTTCCAGATTATTTAGAATTGTTAACAATTATTGTTAACAATCATTTATCGAGTATAAAGTATTAGTATATATAGAGCTTGTACAGAGGCATTTCTTTTGAGTAACATAGGGCTTTAGTTCCCAATTTGTTTTAGTTTTATTATTTTATTTGATTTCACATTGTGTCCTGAAATATGTTATTATTTGTTAGGATCTATTGATATTGATAAACGAGTATTTTGGCCTTTGTAGCAGCTTTTAACTTTAGTATGAGTGCATTCCGCGAATGATAGGGGGGAGGGTGTATGAAAGAATTGGAATAATGAATGTGTAGAAGGTTAAAAACTATTATACTGTAAGCCCAAAATACATTAGATTAGGATTAAGGACTTTAATAGGATCGATTTTATTTTATTTTATTTTTTATTTCGAATTTTGTTAGGACCGAGAAGCCTCAAACAGGACAACTACAACTCTATCTAGTTAGAAAATATTCGCTCCCTTTTGTTAGGTCCCTCGTTAGGGGGTATAATTTCCCTTTGATTTTCTTTTATCTTAGTTTAGCTTGAATTCTAAGGATTGTGGATAAATGATCCCTATCCCGACCCTCAGACTTGGAGATAGTGGGAGGCAGGGATCAAGCCGACAGCCCACTCACCTCCTCCTCGCAAGAGGAAGCGAAGAGGTATAGATTGAATTTTATGCAGGATGGGGGATTTGTTTTAGCCATGCCGTATAGCCTGGGGTATAACGGCGCGACCTTGGGTAACCGATCTGACACCGTAGTTTCGACGCTTTTAGCGTGGCTGGAGCGAGGGTGTTCCAGACGGGAGGTCCTGTAAGATTGGCATGTAGGCAGAGATTGCCCAGTTATTCTAGACGAAGTGTTCCCGTCTATTGAATTTTTTTTTTGGTACCAGTTTGATCCCCCATAGCTAGCGGAAGTTTCTTCTAATAAAGGATTCGCCCTGCCATACGTTTTGTTGGAATGAATTCGAGCATAAGACCGATTCGAGAGACAGAATAAGTAATTATTAGGACCTTCAACGAGTTTAGACTCGTTCCATGTTAGGATAAGATTTTAAAGTATTAGTTAACTATAAGGACCGCGAACGAGACACCAGAACGAGCCAATGAGTCAAAGTTTTAGAAGTGTTGTATTGAGGACAGTAGGATTAAGAGCAGTTATACAAGGAGTAGAATTCTGAAGGAATTAGTAAAAGAACCAAAATTTCAGATTGATAAAAAATTCAAACCTATAAGATGTAGATTTATAGGATTCAGGTCAATGAATAGAGAGTATATTAGTAGACGAAAGTAATATGGATTTCTTGGAAGGGGGAGGTAGCTGAACTGTACACACCCCAGAGGCAAGGTAAACGGAGCCACAAACAAAATAGTAGAAGTTGATTAGTTTCTCTGTCAAACAGAGAGCTTTCTTCATACGGTTGTCACCCTAGATTTAAATGGACTGTGTAGTTTAATAGAGGTCTGGGCTATGTTCCATTTGACCAAGATTCTAAATGACGTTCCCATCTGGGTTGAGAGAGTATTGCAATTTGAGGAATCTAACACACAAGAGAGAACCCACCCTCCAGTAGGATCGGGATAGACGAATATTACCCAGTGACCAACTCGTGATTCCAGACTGGATAAGATTGAAACTTAACTGAGATACTAAACCTTGAACCTTCAGCGCACAAATATATATTATGTTTACATTTTCTTTTTCAATATGCTATTATTTTTATATCATATATATTATATTATAGTCATATACTATTCATTTCAACAATTTTATTTTGACATTCATGATATTAATATTTATATTAAATATTTAATTATATATATTTTGTCACCATATATAATCTTGTAGTAGTTTTCTTTTATCATCTATCATGGGATGATTTTTATCATATTTAATCACTATCTGCATGATACGTGTTTTCTTCAATATATATATTATACCCATCATATAACATGGAAGGATTCATTTTATCATTACATATTTCGTGCCTTATTTAATAATTACTTTCACAATTTGTTTTCTGTAACCTTTTTTTTTTTTATTTAGCAAAAGTCATCATGTCATAGGCTAATCATTATGTATCAAGATATTTCTTTCAGCTAACTATAATTATCCTTTCCTTTGATTGTATATATATATAACTATACCACACGAATGTCTTGATTGGTACGAAAATAAAGATGCTGGCATGTTTTAGGAGTTGGACTAGTCAGTTATTTCTAAACGACTTCTTGGCGCCCAATTTTTTATATATAATATGTAATAGGGAAATGTCCTAACTGTATTGTTAGCAGAAAGAAGGTAGCAATGAATCCAGTACCCCAAGAGGCAAGGATGGGGTTGAGAGGACTTACCACTAGGAAGGCCTACTCCTCAAGACCAAAGAAGAAAGTGGAAGGGTGGTATATATACCCATGAATTGGTAAGACAGATGACCTTGCTTACTTCCATACATATGATATGACTGTCCCCAATAACCTATTTTGATATCAGTGTTCTGACAGAATAATAGCACATAAAAAAAACCCTTTGCCAGGATGCACAATGCCCACTAATGTTCGGAATAATAAACATCTAGAATAGCATACCATCATTTTGATTAGCCTTATCTTCCCTATAGGTTTCGGTACACCTGACTTCACCTAGTAATGGAAAATGCATTTTGCTAGAAATGGGCCTGCTTTCATAGTAACTGATGAAAGGCAGATGAATAATGAATAGCACAAACGCATTTGTCCATTACTTGGCAGGGGGAGGATTGTTGGGGCACGTTTTTGTAACCATACCCCAACAGAAGGCGTATGTATAATCAAATCAAATGGATACATGGCTTCCCTCCCACATAGACTTACAGACCATTTTTTTTTGCCCAGAAACTTAGACACTTGGTGACACCAGACTTCCATGCTGAAAGCTGATGCCTGGTAAAGAAGAAGACATCCAGAGACATCCGAGCTGGAAACTGTTGTTTCATATGTACATATATTCCCCTCACCAAAAATTTAGGTAAAGGTGACCAGAAAAAAAAAAAAAAAAGGAGAAAAATGGAGAAGGAAGATCTCTAAAGACTGAAACTTATAAAATATCCTTCCAGAGAAAGGAAAGCATCACATTACAGTCCAGGTAAAAAGGGCCTGGGTCAATTTTAGCCAAGACGGGGGGGGCGATATATATACCATCCCGAGAAAAAGGGAGGGTTGTATTTCAACCCATGTGGAAAGACGGGAGGCTGGAGTCTGAAATCTTACACTACCGCAGGGGTTGTTTTTCTCTTTAGATTTTTTTTGTTTTGGTAATACTATATGTTCTATTTTGAAGGGGAGAGGCCTGGGGCGTCTATGAAATTGATACTGGAGCCGTTGGCCATTTTGATTGGTGTTTCTTTCGGCGAATGAAAATGGAGAATGAGAGGATATAAAAGAAGGTTCTTTGCCAAAAGGCAGGAGGATTTCGATCGGAGTCGCTCAGTGAGAAGGACGATTTTTAGACGGGCCTGAGACGTAGAGGAGACCAGACCTTGCCGCCGCTTTCGAGAGAAGGTAAGCCCCTTGCCATTATGGCTTAGCCCCCCCCCCCTTTTATTTTTCGAACAGAAGCTAATCTATTTAGATTCTGAATGGGCCCTAAAGGGCTTTAAGTGACTTAAAAAGGAGTGTTAGGGTTCGTATATTTTGTCCCGCTAGAATAGATGGAGATCTAGGTTCCCCCCCCTTTTTGTGTAGTAGCCAACCTAGATTTCGCATGGGCCCTAAAGGGCTATAAAGTAACTTCAGGTCACCTCTACCTAAAATTTACTATGTAAATAGCATATCTCGTCAGTTTAGACATGTTCCCAAATTTTAAGATATTTAAATAAATATCTAGAGAAATTTTCTTGTCTCCTCTGTTACCTATTTCATACATAACTTGCCTTATGGTGCTATTCCAATTGTTTAAATGAAATGTTGTATGTTTATCACCTATTTGAAGGGAATGTTACTAATAATCAAGTCTCCCATAAATTACCGGCCACATACATTGCCGCGAGTGTCTGTGTTTCAGTGTTTTATAGATTGCCCAATTTAATAACGATTTCATGGGTTGTCTGATAATATTGTATAATAGTGTCGCGGCTGTTTCCATCTTTAGACCATTGTTCTGACAATATTATATGCTCGATCCTTGCTTTAGCTCAACTCTTAATCAATTACAGAGTTTTTCCCCCCTTTTCTTTTTTATTTATTTTATTTATCCTGTTTGCATAAATTGCATTACATGTGATGATGTAAAGACATATGCCGATAGTGCATCACTGACAGCTGTGCTGCTATTATACAACATTAAGGTCTTGCTGTGGGTTATATACATGGGGTTGTTGGCCTAAATTGCTATATATATATATACCTAAGTAAGGAAACTTTTAATAAGATACATCGTGTATCCTCCCTTTTCAACTATCCAAACCGGAGAACCCATCATATATTGATAGTTTAGATTTTTTGCCATATTACCAATTTTATCAGATAAAAATAATCAATAATGTAATTTTTATAATTTATTGATATATTTGTTAAAGTAGAGACTGTATTCTTTCGGATGCAAGCAAAAATTATATTTATATTTTATTTTCAAAGTATTTTATTCATTGTAGAATATTGGGGTCTGCGAGACCCAGCGCGAGTACTAACGTCAGTAAAATTGGCGCGAGTAACTAAGGGTTAAACAAGAATTAATTTATGTTGTCAAAACTTGATTTTAAAAATCTGTCAAATTATCATTTGTTCAAATTAACTTTTGTTATTTGATAGGTCAGGACAAAGAAACATGGTCAAATTATAGAATTAACGAGGTTATACTCTATCTGATGAAACAATGATTCTTATTAAAAGGTTTGGCCATACCAACCTGCTGTATTTAAAGCACATCACTTGGATTATATAAATGTTTGAAAAGCTACATTAACCACTCTTATATTTCTTCCTGATGTAAACATATCATTCCTCTAAGGACAGGGAGTCATCAAAATGGCAGTAAGAAAATATAGTGGCTGATGTAGATTTTTAAGCAAACTTCCAACCAGCAAATGATTGGAATTACAAGAGTTGAATCCCAGAAAATGGGCAAACTGCCTCATTGAATATTGGATGATTTGAATGAATAATATTGATCCACAATAAACCCTTTATTATTTAAAAGTGTTGTTAAATGTGTTAAATGCATCATAAAAATTGGCGCTGGATGATTTAGGCCGAACTTTAATGGGTGCTATCACTGGCAAACAATGTAGTGTCTTAGAACTTTTTCCTTAGCCTTTTACCCGAGTGCGAATATATTCTAAAAACGTTGACTTGGGTGGTCGCTATTAACAGGGTGGTCTGTATAGACAGGTGGATGTATCACACAGCTGATAACAGGGTTGTCTAGAGTGGTCGCTATAGACAGGGTGGTCTGTATAGACAGGTTTATGAGAGAGGCACAAACTTACAGGTTGTTGACGCCGCAATCCCCAGAGAGAGTGTTTTTTGTTGCATCATGCTGTGACTCACACGACGACCCAAGGTCAACAGGGGTGGAGCAGCAAGCTTACGCCTATCACCGTCTGGCGGCGCTGCTTGCGAGTTATATCTACAATTCTGCAAATAACTCTAAGGATATTCAAGATATTCAAGAAATTATTTTTCGAAAACCTTTCCGGGGATATACCTAATAATATCCCAGAATTTCATGGCGATTGGATGTATGGTTTTTGAATAACAGGGTTGTCTAGAGGGGGGCAGGGAGGACACATGTTCCCTTGCAGCCAATGAGCGCGCATTCTATCCGTGAGCTTCAGACAAACAGACAAACAAACAGACAGAATAAGGCAAATATATAAGTAGATATAAGTTTATTCGCTTTCTCCCCTTTGCATTTATTCACCTAGATAATAAAGTGATATTTATAATTTTCCTTTGTTCAAAAAATGTATTAATGCACACACACATATAATTTTATCCATCACTTAAAGTTGAAAAAATGTAAAGAGTCACAATGGTATTTTCATATTTTCAATTAAAATAACTTCAAGACACTAAGACCAAATCCAAATAAATTAATAGCATGTGACATTTTGGTAACAGTGTTGTTACCATCAGACAAAAGAAAAATGAGAAAAATATTACAGCATAAGGTAATTTATTTATTTGGATTTGGTCTTATTACCTTGTGCTTATAATCTATAATCGAAATTGTGCCTTATCAATATCATAGCATGTTCTTAAATAGTACTGTTATTAAGTATGTAAACAAGATAGCAGATAAGAAAAAAAAGTTTTTAAGACAACCTAAAATACATATTATTCTTAGAATGGGAAAAACACTCTCTTTTTTATATATAACTAGCTGAATGACCCGGGCAACGCCCGGGTTTTACCCGATTAAATGTTTTTATTCAAATACTATTCGTTACAATTATAAATTGGCGCCGTGGATATCACTCTTGTGAAACGTCCTGCTCCAAACTTTGTGTCAGAGAAGCGATATTTTTATAGATGATCTGGCTTTGTGTCTTCTGCTCGAATGAATGTTTTTCTGTTAGAATTTTGTTCCTGCACACTAAAAATGAACTGGCTTCACCCGTGGTCTCAGCTTTTGTATAATATTATTTATTATATTTTATTTTATTAAATTTTTATTAAATTTATTGATTATTAAATCTACTTATATATTTGCCTTATTCTGTCTGTTTGTTTGTCTGTCTGAAGCTCACGGATGGGATTTTTCATAACCATCGGTGGTTCAGTGGTAGAATGCTCGCCTGCCACGTGGGCGGCATAATTGTATAAACGAATGCAAGACAAAATCACCGCGAATGTTTCTTTTTTTTTTAAGGCAATTTCTTTTTAAGGCAATTATAGTTATTTATCGTTAATTTTTGTTTCGATTTTATTGAAAAAAAAAACGATATGGTGCCTTTAAAAAATAATCTTTATTACTATGCAGTTTTCTATTTAGTCAATATACCTAAGTTCATGTTGCAAATGTAATTATCTCTATCGATTTAGTAGGTGAAATGCAAAAAAAAAAATCGACATGATGAAATCTTTATGAAAATTCACATTTTTATTTTTATATTTTCAAGACACACACAGTTTGGGGCGGGACGTTTCACAAGAGAGACATCCACGGCGCCAATTTATAATTGTAACGAATAGTATTTTAATTAAAACATTTTAAAAACACACAGTTTGGAACGGGACGTTTCACAAGAGTGACATCCATGGCGCCAATTTATAATTGTAACGAATAGTATTTGAATTAAAACGTTTTTAAAATATATACGCACTCGGGTAAAACCCGGGCGTTGCCCGGGCCATTCGTCTAGTATATTATATTTTGTATCTGATAATCAAACATGATACAGCAATATTGTCATCATCATTTTCTGACTAAAAAAACAACTATTTTTGCCCAGAACAAATCCGATAAATATCTTTTCCAGATTTTTCTCTATGTCCTGTCAAAACACGTTTTACATGTACATTAGGTCAGCTGATATTACCTCCCATCTTCACCGCTAGAGGCGCTGCTTGCGAGCGAAAAGGCAAATTTGCAACGCAATTTGCAAATAACTCGAAGAATATTCGGGATAGAGACCTGAAATTTTCGCTAAAAGTTTTTCAATAGTTAACTCTATATACTGTTAAAATTTCAGTCAGATTAGTTACGTATTGTGGACGTGTATAGCCGACATAGATACCCACATACATACATACATACATACACTGACTTTTATATATATAGGGATTAAAGGCATATCTGTAAATATCATTGGTATTTCCTCTTTCTTTCATTCTGTTAATTGTAGCACATTTATTTTGAATAAAAAGGGCTTTTTTAAATTGTCTCTCTCCTATTATTTTTCTCATAATCTAGTTTCTATTTTTAATTATTATGTCCTGTGATTTTTCTATGTTCTACAAGTGCAGAATTCTCAATTTTATCCCATTTTAAAGCATATTGTATCACTATAGGCAATTAGAAATCAAGGCTCTGAATTCACTTTAAAATGTTCACTATTTTAGAAGATATGTAGATGGCTCTCCATTTTATTTATTAATCTGTGAAGGGAACAAAGAATATTAGATTATTTCAACAATCTATGTCCTGATATCAATTACTCTATGAAAGTAGATAACAACAAATCAATCAATTTCTCCTGGACAAGATCTTAACATATAGTAATATCATTGCCACCTCTATACAAAAAAAAAACAGCACATACAGGAACTTATTGGAACTATAGTTCACAGCACTATATTTCAGCCAAAAAGTGGGATTGGTTAAAGCTCATATATATAGTACTTTTGCACTCATTGGTGATACAGTTAAGAGAAATATAGAAATTAACGTCAAAAAAGAGCTAATCAATGAAGATTTTCTCATCAAATTGATGGATAGGATAATAGAAGACAGATATATGAACCAAAAATATGAGGATAATACTTGGATTCAGAATCCATTCAGAATGATTCAAATCAAGTGCAAAAACTAGAAGCCAAATTTATCACATTTCCATTTATAAACAAAAAGTTTGCAAGAAATTTTACTAATATATTCAAAAGGTATGAAAAAAATAAAAATTGCACGGAAACCATGTAATCCTATTTCTCAATACATCAACAAACATAAGAACAACCAATTACCAAAAAGAGCAGGTTTAATTTATGAAGTGAAAAGTGTGACCAATGCTATATAGAACAAACAGCCAGAACTTAAAAGAAAGGATGGAAAACCATGATATGCTCTAAAATGGGATCAAATTGAGAATTCTGCACTTGTAGAACATAGAAAATTCACAAGACATAATAATTTAAATTAAAAAAAAAGATATACTAGATTATGAGGAAAATTACTATAAGAGAGACAATTTAAAGAAGCCTTTTTAGTCAAAATAAATGTGCTAAAATTAACAGAAAGGGAGAAAGAGAAAATATCAACGATATTTACAGATATGCTTTTAATTATATATATATCTAAAAGAATTATTTAAAAAAATAATAAATAAAAAAGGTTTTTCCACTTCTAAGAAAAATATTTTAGGTTGTTTTAAAAAACTATGTTTTCTTATCTGCTATTTTGTTTACACCCTTGATAACAGTACTATTTAAGATCATGCTGTGATATTTTTTCTCATTATCAATCCCCGATTACGACGACCTGGCCCTGACGCTTAGTTAAGAGCTCATGGCCCAACAGCTGCCCTCCTGCAAGGTCTGGGGGGATCACCTCTACTCCACCAACTCGCCATGTGTAAATAGCCAGGACAAGGTGATTCGCGAGCTGTGCTCGAATGTAACACCTGTTAACACAAGGTAATAAGACAAAATCCAAATAAATAAATAGTGTGTGACGTTTCGGTAACAGCGTTGTTACCATCTTCAGACAAAAGTATTGAATGAGAAATTTTACCACAGCATGTTTTAAATAGAAATTTTACCACAGCATGTTTTAAATCATTCAATACTTTTGCCTGAAGATGCTAACAACGCTGTTACTGAAACGTCATACACTATTTATTTATTTGGTCTTATTACCTTGTGTTTATAATCTATAATCCAAATTGTGCCTTATCGTAACACTTGTAAATTGAGACGCAATAAATAAGTTTTTCTCATTTATTCTTTTGTCTGATGATGGTAACAACGCTGTAACTTAAACATCGCACACTATTAATTTATTTGGCCTTAAGTTTCTGGTAGTTATAATCAATAATCCAAATTGTACCTTTCTAAAATATAATTTTATTTATATATTTGGTTATCTCTTCTAAAAAATGTCCATTAGCAGTGAATTTTGTGATGAAATCATCTGACTTTAATTCAACACTTACCTTAATTCAACCCAAAGCCATGATCCTTTGGGGTGTCGAATTAAAGAGGTTTATAATATAATATTAATGATAAGGCACAATTTAATGCCTATACAAACACAAGGTAATAAGACCAAATAAATAAATAGTGTGTGGCATTTCGGTAACAGCATTGTCACCATCATCAGACAAAAGTACTGAATGTGTTACCGAAATGTCACACACTACTTATTTGGTCTTATTACCTCTTGTGTTTAAGATAATATTGTGTATAAATTCTACAATTGTGTGTGACTATAACAATTTTATCCAAAGGTATGATGATTGTGGTTTATATAGATTTACTATAAAAATTCGAACTGCTTTTCACATGTGTAGACATGTGGTGCACTTACAGTAAAAGCAGTCGCCTACTTCTACCCACCATGATTATCATGGCCTGTACCATGCATACTAGGGATAAGCAAAAAAAAAAAAACTATAAAAATGTTATATTTGTCTTCTATAGATGTCTTCAGAAATAATCTTGCTTGTTTATCCTATATGTTGCTGTGTGTGTAAAACTTTTCAATTTTGGAGTCTTTTTTGATATTGTATTTAATTATCAATTAAGAAGTTTCAGAAGATGAGTTTCTTTAATTGTAAAAAACGTTACAAGCTTTCAGGCAAAAGCCCTTCGACAGGCAAAATATAAATAGATAGTGTAGTTATATTTTGCCTGTCGAAGGGCTTTTGCCCGAAAGCTTGTAACGTTTTTTACAATTAAAGAAACTCATCTTCTGAAACTTCTTAATTGATATACCTTACTGGAAGAGTCTTTAACCTTTAATTGTATTTAATTGTTGTATCTTTTGAGAGAGTTTGCCTAGTCTTTCAATTCTATAACTGTAGGGAAGTGTACAGTACAGTGGCCTTGGAATATATTGTTTTTGATGGGTTTCTATTTCTAGTTATGTCTTTTTATGAATGGTTTGGGTTATTCCTCTTTCTCTCTCTCCTTGGATAATTTTGTATTTCTTCTGAATGATTTCTATATTTTGAGTGGGTGAAGATGCTTTTTGATATAATGTAGAGGGTCATCTCAAAATAATACTATGGAAACTATATATTAATAATAACAAAGGTAATAAGACCTAATCTAAATAAATAAATAGTGTATGAAGATGGTAACAACACTGTTACCGAAACGTCACACATTATTTATTTATTTAGATTTGGTCTTATTACCTATGTTTTATAATCTACTAGCGGATGTACCCGGCTTCGCCCGGGTTTTACCCGAGTAAAGGTTTGTCTAACGAACATTTGTTAAAACAATTCTCTATAAACTTATAAAAAAAAAAAAAAAAACGATATATTTTGATAATTTGAAACTCGTAAATTTGAATCTCTCGATAAAGTGATCCTTTTTTCTCGGTCCCTGTGTGCCATGTCATCCTGAATTTTGTCTTTCCCAATTTTCTACATTACAAAATCATCGTTTTATCTAGTGAACATTTTTCCCAGTCCCTTGAAAAATACTCGATAAGTTGAATAAAATCAATATTAATTGGTTCCCTCGGTAATTGGAAGTTGAAGGAATAGTATCTTGGCCTTGGAATTGTATCATTATTCTTGCCGTGTCATCCTGAGATAATCTTACTTTTGATAAATAATCTTTAAGATAATAAACTTAGTGATAATAAAACTTATAGATAAAAAAACTTATCGTCGCAATGGGGGCGCTGCTTGCGAGTTAAATCTACAAATCTGAAAATAACTCTAAAGATATTCAAGAAATTATTTTTCAGAAACCTTCCCAGTACTATACTAAATAACTTCCCAAAGTTTCATGGCGTTCCAATGAGTGGTTTGGTCAGGCACACACACACATACATTCATTTTTATATATATAATAGATAATCCAAATTGTGCCTTATCATATATATTAATGATTTATTACTACACATTATAGCATATCTAATGTTAACATTTCTTGAACCATTTATAAGAATCCTGAGTTTGTGCCCAACACATGTTGCCAAGTGTATGAATACGCTAGGTCTGGTTAGTTAGTTGTTTCAGAAAGGTTATAAATTGAATTAGGTCATTTAAAAATGGAACCATTTTCACTTATTGCAAATAGGCCTGATAAAACACTTAATCTTGTGTTGTTTACATCTCACACATTGGCAACTCAGGCCCAGTTTCGGACACAACATTAGGATTCTCCCCCCCCCCCCCTAAAAAAAAAAAAAGAATTATATTAAAAAAAAAACTACAACAAACAAAAATGGTTAATTCTCAAGTTTTTTCTAATTCTAAATAATTAAATAAATTTATATAGAATCAAAATAAAATACATAAAACTCTAAATAATAATAAAAATGATGACATTCTCATTTCTGCTGCTGTTAATATGCAAAGCTAGGTTAGGTTAAAAATAGAACTATTTTTAGTTACCATGAGTAGGCCTAATACAGAAAAATCACTGACAATAGAGACAGAAATGAGAATTTCACAAAAAGAGTGGCTTGTGCTAGCCAGCAACATAAACAATGAGATATCCCAGAGAGTAATGTTTTACCATATATTTTTATATTGTATACAAGTGTGCATGTGTAAACATTTCAATAAAATATAATAATAATAAATATCTTTTATTAAAATTTGATGGCTAACATTATTAATAATTTGGAATTTATTTATGTACATGAATAGGGAAATAAGACATCATGTAAAAGAGACTTGAACAAAGCAATATCTTGAAGTTGGATATTTTACATATTCTTGTATTTGGGTATTTTGTAAAGGAAAAGTAAGTAAGCTTACTTTGAGATGATATATAAGTTAGCTTAAAATAATTTTGCAGTTTTATTGGTGAATGAGAGAATATAAAATCAATAATTTTGGTTAGTATACATGGACCATTCCATATATAAATGTCCAAAAAAGAATATAGGTAAAAAGGCCACTAAACAATCCACTGGTGAATAGGGTTGATCTTGATCGGAAATACTTGTTCCAATTGCTTCCTGCTTTCACCAACATCATGATCCATAATATCAAAGCAGTGATAAAATAGAAAATAAACCCATATAGACCAGTTAGGCCTAATAGTCCAGCAGTGCTCCCACCCAAGGCTGCCATAGAAGTGCGGCAATATTCCAATAATGCAGCATTATGACGAACGGCAATTTCACTGTAGGCAATTATTTCGCCAGACTTTTCTTTTCTAACTTTTGTTTTAGATATATGGCTTGCCATTGTCGCCGGAAACGTAAAATCTATACTAAAAAGTTATTGTTTATGTTACCATTAAATGGCTGCTTTAATAAAACAACAGAATAATATAAATTTTTGATTATTGATATGAAAAATGCAACGCCATTAAATTCACTGCTAATTTTAGCCATGTTTTTCGCGTAATTTAAAAAATAAATGTTAATAAAATAATCCAAAATTGAATTAAATTTGTTGTACATCACATTTTTTCTATATACCCCTTTTAATTATAATATACATTTTATATATATATATGTAGATATATTGCTTTATATACAATAATCTCATAAAACTAAATATTTTTAAAATCTATATATATAAAATTGAATGTCTGTCTGTCTGTTTGTCTGTACTCTATAGATTCAAAAACCATACATCCAATCGCCGTGAAATTTTGGGATATTATTAGGTATATCACCGGGAAGGTTTTTGAAAAATAATTTCATGAATATCTTGAATATCCTTAGAGTTATTTGCAGATTTGTAGATTTAACTCTCAAGCAGCGCCCCAATTGTGACGATGATAACAAGTTTTCTTATCACTAAGTTTGTTATCTTAAATATTATTTATCAAAAGTAAGATTATCTCAGGATGACACGGCAATGTGACACGGGAAAAAAATGTTCACTAGATAAAACTATGATTTTCTAATGTAGAAAATTAGGAAAGACAAAATTCAGGATGACACGGCACACAGGGACCGGGAAAAAATGTTCACTTTATCGAGAGATTCAAATTTACGAGTTTCAAATTATCAAAATATATCTTTTTTTTTTAAATAAGTTTTTAGAGAATTGTTTTAACAAATGTTCGCTAGACAAACCTTTACTCGGGTAAAACCCCGGGCGAAGCCGAGTACGTTTTATAAGTTTATAGAGAATTGTTTTAACAAATGTTCGTTAGACAAACATTCACTCGGGTACCGGGCGAAGCCGGGCACATCCGCTAGTAGTATATATACATTTGTTGGTGCTCTGTGCTCCTGAAAGCTGGGTTACAAATATATTTCTGCGCTGCCATAACTTTCATTCAGATGACCCCTTTCCTTCAGTCTGAGCCTTGAAGAGGTAACAACACCACTAAATTTCACAGATGGATCAAAAAGTGATTCAGGAATTGGTGCTGCAATTATCTTCCCTTCCTAAGTACATCAGCCAGTTCTTCTACGCTTCACCCAGCCTACATTACCTTTCAAGCTGAACTCTTAGAAATTCTCTGGGCAGCCCAACTCGCAGAGATAAGTTCAACTAATGCAGGAGTGACCATTTCCTGGGACTTTAGATCCACATTAGCAGCTATCTGCTCTTCTCAACCAATACGAACACATCGCTAGTGGCGAAAGTAATAAAATTATTCTCACTTTAGGATGTGCTGGGTACCGGCACAGTGGGGTCAATGGCAATGAACTAGCAGACAGAGCAGCAAAAATTTTCGCTACTTCTGTCCTACCACATATATATTCTACCTTGCCTCAAACTCGTGCTCGAAATCTAACGCATATGGCTGCTCTAGCGTCATGGACTGTATTATATACTCAAGACTACTCGACCAGATCCCTCAAGAGAATTGATTCCACTTCAAGCTATCTCCTTAAAAATTACCAAAAATCCTCCATATAGAGGCCACCACCACCATCCTCACGACAACGGCCATGTTATTTAAACATTTTACATTGCACTAGTTCATCCCAAAACAGACCCTACCTGCCTTCCCTGTTTAGAAGAGCCACAGACAGTTGATAATCTAATCTTCAGCTTTCTACCTTTACCATAGGGTGCAAACAGCTATCCTTGTTTGATTGAACTACCTCAATCATACTTATATGGCCAGCCTTCCAGACTCAACCTCAACATGGAACTTCCTGGTCAACTGGTTCAGCTGAGTAATCAAATCAAGACTCGAGTAAAAACGCTTAGCACTAGTCCATACAAGTGAGCTGGACTTCCCTGTAGATGGCGTTCTGTGATGCAGGAACCTGGGTTATAAATTTATATATATATATACGAGTATATCATAATTTGCCTAATGCCCAAAAGATATAATTAATTTCGCCATAATTAATATGCTAAAATGTAAATACAAATTCACCCATATAAAAATCTGTACAAAATAAACGTGGGAGCCAGCGGGCGCGGGCGAAGGTTACGGCACGCCGCCGCGCACGCGCGCGCTCACGAGTGTGGAACAAGTTTTTTCGAAGCATACGTGCACAACGGCTGCGCCCTTTTATTCGCTACGACAGATACGCCAAGTAAGAGTCGACAGAAAGAAGAACCTTAAGAGAATGGGCAAGGCAAAGAGACAAGCAGGCCAAAAAGAAGCCGAGTTAGCTCAAGAGAATAAGTCGGTGATAGATGCACTAACAGCGATGATGAGAATACTTGGGCGGGACGTGCCAACCGCCGCAGCCAGATTTGACGGATCAAGTTCCGCGGAGTCGTTTTTAAGGGAGCTGGAGGGGTCCCCGGAATTCCAAAGCAGCAGCTGTGACGAACAAGGCCGCATGGTAGAGGGAGAGCTCGGAGGGCACTCATATCAATGGACTACCTCCACGAACCCTACTGGAGGATCAAACAGGTCCTTGAGGATCTGTACCCCCCACCCGAGACATCGACCCACCAAGAGTTCTATCAACTACGTTGCGGGCCTCAAAGCTTACAAGCATACTATATGCAGAAGGTACGCATGGATATGCAGCTCGACATCGACCTTAAGGAAATGGTTAATGCTCTCGCTCAAGGAATGCCCTCCTACAGTCGCAATCTCCTACTGATTGCAACACCCAGCAGCCCGTCGGAATGGTTCACTCTGGCCAGGAGAATTTATGGGATCGGCGGAGACCCAAGTCGTCCCGGTATTTCCTCTCCCACAGAACGCCCATCTCGGGGCCAATCCGGTAGACAAACAAACAATCCGTTAAGGCGTTCATCTGAAGATGTGTCTCATACCCAGAAGCGACCAGGAGGGTCTCCCTCTACCCCGCCAACACCATGCAAGCACTGCCAAGGGTCCCACTGGAACAATCAGTGCCCACAACGGTCCAACTTGCCTGGGCAGCGTGCCGATCATCCTCGACTAGCGACACCGCCGCGGTATTTTCGTGACCCAAGAGACAGTGCTCTGCCGAGTAACTAGAAGTACAACCCACACGCCATTAAAGGCGTAAGTACCCTGACTCTCAAGTTGCTACTAGCTAGCCATTTATGTTTATTTCTAATAGATACTGGCGCTAACATTAATATTATTTGTTTAAAACAATTCAATACATTAGGAACTAAAATAATACCTTTAAATAATGATGTTACTACTAGGACTTTGTATCATAATATCCAACCTGTGGGATTTGTGCTTATTTTGGATTTTGTAGCATCTGTATCGGCTCCCAAATATTAACTTTTCATTATAAGTACTGGAATCCCTTCAATAAAGTAAGATAACAATTCGAGAATCAAGGGACGAGTGTCTTTTATACGTTGATTTATTGTAAAACGCTCAAGCTTTCGGGCTGGCCGGCCCTTCTACAGGAGACAAGTGAAAACATATGGCACATTGGACACTATATAGGGAAGAGACTATTTACATATTTAAAAACTACAGGGATTTTGCATATCTATGAAATGTTGAGAGGAATAATTAGCATACTAGGAAATTAGGGAAAGGCGAAATTAACATGCAAGATACTAGCTATTGAATGTAGTAGAGTTAGGAATATTTTCTAATGTCTATGAGGGAGGAGGGGGAGGAATAAGCACAGATGTGGCGGATACTTTTCATATTTTCATTATAAGTTTTAATTTGTTTAACAATTATTTAATTCAAATATATTAAATTAAATTATTCATCAAATGAATATATGATGCTCATAAAATATACTTTATTAAAATTATATAAATTAACATTAATATCACTTTATTTGTTGTCATAATAATATAATAAAAATAATTATACATCATTCTAAATATAAATCATATAAAATATAATACTTATCTATAATATATATAAAAAAACACATATATCTAACATTTTATAATATTGAAATGATATTTGACCACTAGACACACAAAAAGAACATCAACATGTAGCATACAACAATTTAACCCCTTCTGATAATTTGTATTAAATAAATGTAATTAAAAGTTGATTTTACGATAAATAATTTTTTGTCTGACTCCGCTTAGAAATCCATGCCGCCCACAAAATGGTGAGCCGCGTATTTAAAATATAAACTTTAACGAACATTTGCAAGCAATCAAACAAGAATTTCAATTCAATGAAAAATGAAATTACTCATAATATAAAATTATAAGTTTATCTATCTATCTATATATATAAATAAAAATGAATGTATGTGTGTGTGTCTGTCCTTTATGCCTGACCAAACCACTCATTGGAACGCCATGAAACTTTGGGAAGTTATTTAGTATAGTACTGGGAAGATTTCTGAAAAATAATTTCTTGAATATCTTGAATATCCTTAGAGTTTTTGCAGATTTGTAGATTTAACTCGCAAGCAGCGCCACCATTGCGACGATGTTAACAAGTTTTTTTATCTATAAGTTTTATTATCACTAAGTTTATTATCTTAAAGATTATTTATCAAAAGTAAGATTATCTCAGGATGACACGGCAATTTATTTGAGACAAGAATAATGATACAATTCCAAGGCGAAGATACTATTCCTTTAACTTCCAATTACCGAGGGAACCAATTAATATTGATTTTATTCAACTTATCAAGTATTTTTCAAGGGACCGGGAAAAATGTTCACTAGATAAAACGATGATTTTGTAAGGTAGAAAATTAGGAAAGACAAAATTCAGGATGACACGGCACACAGGGACCGGGAAAAAATGTTCACTTTATCGAGAGATTCAAATTTACGAGTTTCAAATTATCAAAAAAACAATGGTTGCCTGTAAAGTCGGTTTTACGGGCGAAGATTTTACGTGACAACGGTAGAATATTTATCGATAGTGCAGTGATGGTTTTAAGGTCATTCTTGAACCACAATCTGTCACAAACCGAGCAAGCATGGCCACAATCGTTGTCCAGGAAAGTAGATTGAAATCTCTGTATTGACGATGACCATTTGGTATACCAGGTGGATTGTTCCAGTTGTATTGCTGTTTGGCTTGAAGAAGTAGTCGGTTGTACATCAGTCCGAGAAGATGCTGCTCTACGTTGTCGGAATGCACGTTGCCGTTGAGCGTTAGTTAGGGGAACGCTCGTTCTCTCCGCCACGACAGGAACGCTTGTTCTCTCCACCACAGAACAAGACGTTGAAGCAGGTGACTCTGACGTACCGCTGGTGAGGGCTATGTTAGCAGATTTACGTAGCTTGAACCTGCGTTGCCTCTCCGCAGCCGCTTTTGCAAAGGCTCTTACTTGTTCAGGAGTTCTGGTCAATGCTTTTCGTAGTCTGTACTCACGTTGTCGCTGAGCATTCGTTCTGGCGGTAGAGGTGGTGTGTGGAACAACGAAAGGTACTGCAGACGTTGACGGCACGATATCCTCCGTCTCCATTGAAGTACTGGAAGTTGAAGGCACCGTTTCCATTGTTTTGAGAGTGGTGTTTCCTGTTGAACATTTGAAATTGAATGGATGAATTTTTAATTTTAAAGAATCAATTTGAAAATCAAAACACTTATTCAGATCGAAGGTTCAAATTTTTGCTAAATAAATTTGAAATTAAATAAAATTTGTAATTGTAAATGATGAAGTTGAAAATTAAAACATTTACTTATATTAGATGTTAAAATTCTTGCTCAACACAGTTTAAATAAAGTTTTCTTATATCTGCCACTTTTTCTTAATATTTGTAATTTTAAATAATCAATTCGAAAATCAAAACATTTATTCAGATCGAAGGTTCAAATTTTTGCTAAATAAATTTGAAACTATTTAAAATTTGTAAAATAATAATTAATTAATTAATTAATTTTAAACTAATAATTTACTTAACACTATCAACATTTATCAATAGTATGACATAACCTATAAACTCAGTTTCTCAACTTTTGTGTCAATCTAACAATTAATCAATCAATCATAGTTTACGATAATGAAATATCAGTGTACAATTATTTACCTTTATTGTTGTAGTTGTTGTAAATGACGAATCTAAGCACTCCACATTTTCACTACAGACACAGCTGACGATACTTTAACCACACGTGTGAACTTGTATTATGACGCTTTCTTGTTTTTCCAACGCCAAGAACGTTCGAGAAAGACAAAGACAGAGACAAGCATGCGCCGATTCAATGCGCCTAATTCTCTAGCGCTGCGCGCGCAGCTGCGCGCGCAGCACTCTCGTTCGGTGACTCATCGTAACGTTACCGGGCGTTACACTTTTTCATAAGTGACTCCCAGCCGCAACCTAATTTAAGACGTTGTCACGTCAATATATCTATTATTTTTTTTATAAGTTTATAGAGAATTGTTTTAACAAATGTTCGTTAGACAAACCTCAACTCGGGTAAAACCCCGGGCGAAGCCGGGTACTTCCACTAGTATATATATAAAAATGAATGTATGTGTGTGTGTGTCTGTCCTTTATGCCTGACCAAACCACTCATTGGAACGCCATGAAACTTTGGGAAGTTATTAAGTATAGTACTGGGAAGGTTTCTGAAAAATAATTTCTTGAATATCTTGAATATCCTTAGAGTTATTTTCAGATTTGTAGATTTAACTCGCAAGCAGCGCCCACATTGCGACGATGATAACAATTTTTTTTATTTATAAGTTTTATTATCACTAAGTTTATTATCTTAAAGATTATTTATCAAAAGTAAGATTTTCTACCTATTAATTGCGCACAAGTCAAAGTTAGTTATCGAGTATTTTTCAAGGGACCGGGAAAAAATGTTCACTAGATAAAACGATGATTTTGTAATGTAGAAAATTAGGAAAGACAAAATTCAGGATGACACGGCAATTTATTTGAGACAAGAATAATGATACAATTCCAAGGCAATAAACTATTCCTTTTACTTCCAATTACCGAGGGAACCAATTAATATTGATTTTATTCAACTTATCGAGTATTTTTCAAGGGACCGGGAAAAAATGTTCACTTTATCGAGGGATTCAACTTTACGAGTTTCAAATTATCAAAATATATCTATTATTATTTTTTTATAAGTTTATAGAGAATTGTTTCAACAAATGTTCGTTAGACAAACCTTTACTCGGGTAAAACCCGGGCGAAGCCGGGTACATCCGCTAGTAAGAAATACATATTAAATATTTATATTTAAAACAGAAATTATAACATATTTTGCAATATTTAAAAGCAACGTAAACGTACATCGTTTGGTATTTAATTCAAGGCATAATTTCAACTTAAAAACAAATCGCTATTAAATATAATTTTTAGAAATAAATATTAAATAAATTTATATGCCTATTAAATTGGCAATAAAAAAAATATATATAACTTACAAAATAAAAATTATAACTTAATAATATATTCGAATATTTATTTCCTTTCAAATAAAAAAAAAATCTAAATTATAATTATGAATTTTAATCTCGCTTAAGGATCTATAATTATAGAAAAATTATAATTTTTTCAATACAATATATTCTCAAAATGGACTCAATTAAAGCACCCGAATTTTGGCCAAACGATCCAGAATTGTGGCTCATAACATTGGAATCACAATTTTTATTGAACAAGCCAAGTCCAATTACAAATGATGACACCAAATTTTCTTATCTAATTTCACTTTTACCTCCATCATCTGCCATAGAGGTACGTGAATTCATTGTTTCACCTCCACCAGACAATAAATATGACACGCTAAAGAAGGCCATAATTAAATGTACAGCTGACAGCGAATTTAAAAAACTACAGAAATTGTTGACTCAAGAAGAACTTGGAGACAGTCTGCCTAGCCAATTATTACGCCGCTTAAGACAATTGGTTGGAGAAAGCAAAGCCGTCAGTGAAACAACATTAAAAATGCTCTGGATGCAACGTTTACCTCAAGACATCCAAATAATTCTGACAACGCAAGAGCAAGCAACACTAAACTCTCTAGCAGATTTAGCTGATAGAGTGATGGAGCTTACCCTTGCACCATCTTCAAGTACTTCGACTTTAGAAAAGGAACTGGCATCTTTGCGTGCGGAATTTTCAGCATTGCAAATTGACCTTAATAAGAAGGAAGAAAGAATATCTCGTTCAAGATCCAGAAGCCCATCTTCCTCAGGAAATCCTTCCCCAAACAGTTATAGAAAGTACAACCCAAAAGGCTCTTGGTGCTGGTATCATTTTCGATTCAAGCACCATGCAAGAAAATGCATCTCACCTTGTACTTTCAACAAAAAAGCAAAGAACCAGCAGGAAAACTTCAACAACAATCAGTAAGCCCGGTGGTTACTGATTGTAGAAATAGTAAAAGCCACCGTCTATTTATCACTAACTTCCGCAACAAAATTAGTTTTCTCCTTGGCACAGGTGCAGAGATCAGTGTCCTGCCTCCTCATCCTGAAGATAGACGGTATGGTCCAACAAAATTTACTCTCACAGCTGCAAACAATTCACCTATCAAGACTTATGGCAAAAAATTCCTTAATCTTGATTTAGGTCTTCGTAGAGATTTCAAATGGAGATTCATAATAGCAGACGCAAACAAAACCATTCTAGGAGCTGATTTCATGGAACACTTTGGAATAATTTCAGATATCAAAGGAAAGTTTATAATCGATTCTTTAACGAAACTACGCAAGCGTGTATCAATTACAAATTTCAACTCACTTTCTCCGAAGTGCTCAATAAACAGCTTTGAAGACAAATTTTTGAACATTCTTTCTCATTATCCCTCTCTAACTAAGCCTCCGTCATATTCCACACCAGTCAAGCATTCAGTCACTCATCATATTGCCACAAAAGGACAACCAACATTCTCCAAACCAAGACGACTGAATCCAGAAAAATTTAAAATTGCCAAATTAGAATTTGAGCACATGATGGAACTAGGCTTATGCAAGAGGGGACGGGGAATGGGCATCACCTTTACATCTAGTCCCTAAGAAAAATTGTATAGACTGGAGACCATGTGGCGACTACAGAAGACTAAATGCTGTAACCCAACCTGATTGTTACCCCATTCCGCAAATTCAGGATTTCACCCAAAGCCTTCATGGTTGTACCATTTTCAGCAAAATAGATCTCGTAAAGGCGTACCACCATATTCCAATTAACCAAGAAGACATGCCCAAAACGGCAATAACTACGCCATTTGGTCTATTTGAATTTACACGCATGAACTTTGGTTTAAAAAACGCAAGCCAAACATTTCAAAGATTCATGGATGAAGTAACTAAAGGTCTGGATCTTCGTTTACATTGATGATGTTTTGATCACCAGTAAAAATGAAAATGATCACTTTTAACATCTACATACCATCTTCAAAATACTTTCCGATCATGGATTAACAGTCAATATATCTAAAAGCGTTTTCGGAAAACCTTCACTAGAATTTCTTGGACACATCATTGACCACAAAGGAATAAAACCTCTTCCTGAGAAAATAAGAATCATTGAAGATTTTCCTCAACCTAATTCGACCCGTCAACTCCAAAGATTTATTGGTCTTGTATATATTTTTTTAATCACAGATTCATAAAAAATTCAAGTCATATTTTAGTTCCACTTTATTAACTTTTAAAAACTAAATCTCCCAATGCATCATTGAATTGGACTTCAGACGCATTAGAAGCTTTTCAAAACATCAAAACCTATCTTGCAGAAAACACACTTTTAAACTATCTTCAGCCCAATTCTACATTAAGTGTACTGGTTGATGCCTCCAACGTTGCTGTTGGCGGTGTCCTCCAACAACTGAATAACACTGCATGGGAACCAATTTCATTTTTTTTTCAAAAAAGCTATCCTCAGCAGAAACGAAATACTCAGTATTCGACCGAGAACTCCTAGCTGCATTCCATTCTGTTAAGCATTTTTCATACTTTCTTTATGTAAAAACATTCATGCTTTTTACAGACCACAAGCCTCTAGCGTATGCCTTCACATCAAAATCTGAACGTTCACCTCGTCAAGAACGTCATCTCAACTACCTTTCACAATTCTCCATGGACATACGCTATGTTAAAGAAAGCGAAAGCATTGTAGCTGACACCCTTTCAAGAATTGAAATTGAAACTTTATATCACACGAATGTTAATCTAGATCTTAATGCATTCCCTGAAACTCAAGAAAAGGACAAAGAACAAAAACTCTCATTAATAATTCATATTCTTCACAAACAATCAAATTAATAAAACAACAAGTTCTTTTTTGCAATAAATTAATATACTGCGATGTTTCTACGGGGAATCCCAGACCTTTCGTGCCTGAAAATTTCCGACGTCAAATTTTCAATTCTCTACATAATTTGTCTCACACACATCCAGGAATTCGTGCAACAAGAAAACTAATAACCCAAAAATACTTTTGGCCCAAAATGAATCAAACAATAAATCATTGGTCAAAGTCCTGTTTAGATTGTCAGAAAAGCAAAATTCACAGGCATACAATTACAAAGCACGGAATTTTTCCTCTCCCATCAACTCGCTTTGAACACGTTCATCTTGATTTAATAGGCCCCTTACCCCATTCTGAAAATTGTACCCACATTTTGACTGCTATAGACAGGTATTCAAAATGGCCTGAAGCCTTTCCGATTTCGGACAAAACTGCACTAAGCGTAGCAAAAGCTTTTTTTCGCGGTTGGATTTCTAGATACAGTGTTCAATAACAATAACTACTGACCAAGGTCGTGAATTTGAATCTAATCTTTTCAAGGATCTCACTTCACTCATTGGCACCAACAGAATACGAACAACGACATACAACCCTGCAGAAAACGGTCTTGTCGAACGCTTGCATCGTCAAATTAAAGCTGCAATCATGGCAAGCGGAAATACTATTAATTGGATAGATGCTTTGCCTCTAGTACTGCTAGGCATCAGATCATCCTACAAAGAAGACCTGAAATGCACAACTGCAGAAATGGTTTTCGGGACAACTTTAAATCTTCCAGCTGATTTACTAACTAATTCAGAATTTAAAAATCCCGATCCATCAAATTTTGCCACTCAATTAAAAGATTATATGAGTAGAATTCGACCTCAACCAACAAGACAAACAAATCAAAACAATATTTTTTCTCATAAAGACTTAGACACCTGCTCACACGTCTTTATAAGAAAAGATTTTGTAAAAAGAGCATTATCCCCACCATACGAAGGTCCATTTTCTGTTGTATCAAGATCTTCGAAGACATTTACAGTTAAAATTAACAACAAAGACAAAGTTATTTCTGTCAAAAGACTAAAGCCTGCATTCATAGAAAACACCCCTCAAAGTTTCCACGATTCTTCAATTCTGCCACCTATGCCCGACAGTGCTGAGGAAACTACACCTAAAACAAGTAGCTACACCACTCGCTATGGACGCCACGTAAGTTTTCGACTTTAAGTCTTCACTGGCGTGGGAGTGATGTAGCGGCTCCCAAATATTAACTTTTCATATTTTCATTATAAGTTTTAATTTGTTTAACAACTATTTAATTCAAATATTAAATTAAATTATTCATCAAATAAATATATAATGCTCATAAAATATACTTTATTAAAATTATATAAATTAACATTAATATCACTTTATTTGTGTGTGTGTTGTCATAATAATATAATAAAAATAATTACACATCATTCTAAATATAAATAATATAAAATATAATACTTATCTATATAATATATCAAACACATATATCTAACATTTTATAATATTGAAATGATATTTGACCACTAGACATACAAAAAGAACATCAAAATGTAGTATACAACAATTTAACCCCTTCTGATAATTTGTATTAATTAAATGTAATTAAAAGTTGATTTTACGATAAATAATTTGTTGTCTGACTACGCTTAGAAATCCATGCCGCCCACATATCCATTAAAGAACACTTGTTATTTTATATAATAGATAATGATCTACCATTTGGCATTTTTTCTTTAAATTTATTGGGGATATTTCGAGTAACTATTGATTTTTTTTTTCAAAAAGAATATATCAGGATAATATCATGTTAGCACCGTCACAATATTGTTATAAATATTATTTTACGCCATCATTAAAAAACTTTACAATTCAACCCGACCCTAATAGCCATACCATGCCCCACACTACTAAATCTTTTCCTCACGACAACCTTATTGGTAGCACAAATGTTGAAAATGTTAAATGTTATTGTCATTGTGTGATATAGGCTTAGCAAAATACGATGTGCCCTTCTAAAGATTTCTAGTTGTTTTTGAAGGAAGTTTTAATTAATGAAGGAGTTTTTAGATTAATGATTTTATTTAATCATTACAAACATTACAATTAAAACATAATAGGAAGAAAAATATATATATGGGAAATACAGCAATCAAATTAATAAATGTGCTATCGAACAATCAACAAACAACAGAGTAGTCCAATATCAATAAAATATAATCAATGATAATAAGCTTGGTAATTAAATCTAACAAAGCCCCCCTTTAATTTCAAGCTAAATATCTTGAAGGCGAATAGCTGAGCTGCTACGTCACAACGTGACGTCACGGCCTAAGATGGCGCTACTATACTTTCTTTTGTTTACCGGAACATTTAGGCCTAAATACCAAAGGAATATTATATACACACATTGATATCAAATAAAAATAACATTATACACACATTTTTATATTGAGTTGGTCTTATAATTAAATAAAGATAACAAATGGATTAATTTTTCCTTTGATAAAGCCTTTGTTAAAAAATCTGAAATATTGTCTTCAGTTTTTACATATTGAATGTCAAAAATATTATTTTTCAATTTCTCATGTAAAAAAGCAATAGATCTAACTAAATGATTAGATTTATCAGTTGTTTGACCAGACTTAGTCAAAAATATTGATGCTTTGTTATCACAAAATATTTGTATTTTAACAAAATTAGATGTAATTTCTTCAAATAAGTATTGGATGTAAATGGCCTTTTTTACAGTTTGAAGTAATCCACATATTTCGCTATCACAAGTTGAAAGACATGTGTTATTAATAGTCTTACTTGACCAAGAAATGAGATTTTTATCTAAATAAAAGGTTAATCCAGCAGTTGATCTTGCTGTATTGGATCTGCCACAATTCCATGATGCATCTGTGTAAGCCTTTAATTCGACATCTCCTTTAGTATATATTAATCCACACTGCTTAGTTCCTTTTAAATACCTAAGAATTCTCTTAGCTGCACCCATGTGCATTTCTCTAGGGTTTTGATTATATCTGCTTAAAAGAGTAACTGCAAAGGCAATATCAGGCCTAGATTTAGTTGAGAGATAAAGCAAAGAACCTATTAATTCTTGATATTGAGTCTTATTGACTTCCTTAGAGCTATTAAAATTATCTAAATTAGTGTTAGGATCTAATGGGGTTGAAATATGCTTGCAATCTTGCATGTTATATTTTTGTAAAATTTTATTTATGTAATTTTCCTGTTTTAAAATCAGTCTAACATCCTCTTTAATAATTTCAATGCCTAAAATGTTACAAGTTGTTAAACTTTCTTTTATTTTGAAGTGAAGTCTTATTTTTTGTATTATATCATGCAAAATTTCAGGATTAGAATTAATGATTATCATATCATCAACATGCAGTCCTAAAAGTAAATGTGAATTGCCATTTCTAAAAGTAAAAACACATTTATCAGATTTAAGTTGTGTTAAACCTATTTCAAAAAGGTATTCTGTAAATGTTTCATACCATACCCTACCACTCTGCTTAAGTCCATACAATGCCTGATTTAGTATACATACAGAGGTCTTTTTCTTGTCATCCTGGTAGCCTGGAGGTTGGGTCATGTAGATGGTCTCTGAAAGTTTCCCATACAGGAATGCTGTTTCAACATCAAAGTGGTGAAATTCATATCCTGCCATTGTAGCATAGGCTAGAAGAGTTCTGAATGAATCTGTTTTCATCACTGGAGAAAAGGTTTCTGTGTAGTCTGTCCCATATTCCTGAGAGCAGCCCAAAGCAACAAGTCTTGCTTTGTAGATCTCCTGATTGGTTTGAGGATCCATTTTCTTTGAAAATATCCATTTGGATTTTATTGCTTTAGCACCTTCAGGTAATTCAGTAAGGTCCCATACATGATGGTTCTGAAGAGAATGAATTTCCTTATCCATTGCTTGTTGCCACAAAGGTGAATCAGGATGATTAATTGCTTCTTCATAAGATGATGGTAGCAAGTTTCCATGGGAAAGCTTGAGTGCTCCTACAGTTGGATCATAGGTGGGATCTTTGTCTTCATTGTCTTCAATAGGTTCATCATCTGAAGAAAGCTCATAGTAAAGTTTATCTTTCAAATTTGGTCTGAGATTGTAAGCAAGTTCAGAATGTTCATCTTGATTTTCAAGATCAGAATGAGAATGATCATCATGATTTTCTACTTCTTCAGAAGTTTCTGGGATAGTCTCTTCTGGAAAATTGTAAAGGAAATATTTTTGAGTGTCATCTGAATCATTTTTGTTTAGTATTTCCTTTCCTAATTTATTTTCAAGAAATTTAACATCTCTTGTTTCAATTACATTTTCATTTTCAGGATCAATTAGTCTCCAAGCCTTTCTTGTGCTTGAATAGCCAACAAATATTCCAGCCTTGGCTGTAGGTTGAAATTTTCCTCTTTTGTGCTTGTGTACATAGTAGTAAGCTATGCATCCAAATATCTTTAGATGAGCTACAGTTGGCTTTCTATTTGAAAATCTCTCTTCAGGAGTTATCCATCCCAATTTTTTACAAGGTGTTCTATTTTTCAAATAAGCAAAGGTTGACATTGTTTCTGCCCAATATCTCAATGGAAGTTGTGAGTCTATCAGCAAAGCTCTTGTTCCTTCAATCAGTGTTCTGTTATACCTTTCTGAGATACCATTTTGTTGGGGTGTGTAAACATTTGTCAGTTGGTGCTTTATGCCTTTACCTTTTAAATATTGAGTCATTTGATGATTTGTGAATTCTTTTCCATTATCTGATCTTAATTGTTTGACTTTGATTTCTTTTTCCTTTTCAATTTCTTCAATGAAAGATCTGATGATGTCAAAAGTTTCCAATTTGGATGAGAGAAATTCTACAAATATTTTTCTAGAAAAGTCATCAGCAAGTGTTAATACATATTTAGCACCTCCAATTGATTCCTCTTGAATTGGTCCAATCAAATCAATATGTATTAAGTCCAATGGTCTAGTAGATTGAGGATATAGAACTGGTTTGAAGGGTGTTCTAGGATGTTTTGGCCTGAATACAAACTTGACAAGTGTCCATATTCTGGGATTTGGTATTGAAATTGTGAGCTGAATTATTCTTCAACATTTGCTTCATGTATTCTTCATTTAGGTGTCCCAATCTTTTGTGCCAATCATTCCAGGTATGAAGAGTAGCCTTTAAAGCCTGTGATGGAATTTCTTCTGGTGCTGATGTTTTGATTATGTAGAAATCATTTATTCTTTGGGCCATCAAAATTTCCTCTCCATCTTCCTCCATTATATGTCCTCCATCCTTATCAAAAAGTACTTTTTTATTGTCATCTACCAGTTTGTTAACAGACATTAAGTTACCTGACAATTTTTCAACATATAGGACATCATTAAGCCTAATCAACTTATTCTGTCCTTCAATTTCAATTGCTCCTTCTGCATTGGATATTATTTCAGAGTCATCTGCAAGTTTTATTGTTTTGTGAACCTCTCTTTCTTCCTTTAATAGATCTCTATTTGATGTCATGTGACAGCTAGCCCCACTATCAACCACCCATTCTTCAGGTTGTTGAGTAGTTTCATATTCTTTGATGTTGGACACATGTTCCTCAGGTTGCAAATTTACAAATTTTGCCTTATTTTGATGTTCAGGTTTATTCTTTGAGGTTTGTTTATTTTCACTCGCTCTATTATTTTTAGGATTATGCCAACATTCTATAGCCTTGTGGCCAGGCTTAGCACAAATGAAACAAATAGGCTTATTACCATTTCTATTTTTGTGGAAATGCTTATTGTTTGAGAAAGATTCTTTATGTGTTGTATTGAATGCTTTGGAATTTCCTTCCTTTTCTTCATGAGTGAATCTTTCATGGTATAGTTTTAAGCAATTTTTAAGATCAGAAATGCTTACCTTCATTTGGGAATTCAGTTGAAGTGCAACAAGGTTATACTTTTGGGGTAGTCCTCTGATCACTGAAGTGGTGAATTCTTGATCTTCTATCTCTGCACCAAGGTTTCTTGCTTGTTCCAATAGCTTCTCTGATCTGTATAGATATTCTTCCCAATTTTCTTCTTTCTTCATTGTCAATCTTGAAACGTCGTTTCGGGCCTCAATGATCCTTTTCTTTTTATCTCCTTCATATCTTTCATGCAGCGCTATCCAAATATTTTTGCTTGTTTTGCAATTTAATATTAAGGCGACTAAGGAGTCAGTCATTGCACATGTGATGATTCCTTTAGCTTGAGCATCTTTCTTCTTCCATTCTTTGAATTTAACTTCATCTTCTGGTGGATCACATTCCAAAAGGTCGTCCAATTCTTTGCCTTCTAAAATTGATACGATCCTAAATTTCCAAGAAGCGAAGTTTTTCCCGTCAAATTTGGGAACTTGTACACTATTCTCCATTTTCTGAAGATGTGTATATCTTACCTTTTCGGTAAATTAGATTTATTTTCAAGAATGTTGACGCTCGAGTTAAGCCTTTTTTATTAAGCCTTTTTTTTTTATTCGCGCGGTGGAAGAAGTGCTCGGCCCATAACCATTGAAGGAAGTTTTAATTAATGAAGGAGTTTTTAGATTAATGATTTTATTTAATCATTACAAACATTACAATTAAAACATAATAGGAAGAAAAATATATATATGGGAAATACAGCAATCAAATTAATAAATGTGCTATCGAACAATCAACAAACAACAGAGTAGTCCAATATCAATAAAATATAATCAATGATAATAAGCTTGGTAATTAAATCTAACAGTTTTTGTACTCACGTAATTAGAAGTTACGAGGACATCCCTTTAGATAAAAACAAATATATATTTATTCAAGGAACGACTTGTTCCATTTACATATATTGTTAAGACAAGTTAGCGGTAAACAATAACAGCAAGTTTTGAAGGTAGAAGTTGGAAGTAGTGACGTCATAGTAGTGACGTAGCATCGATGATGATTAAAGTCAAAGTTTGCGTAACAATTCCCTCCTTACTTTGGCTTTATTCCCACGATGCTGAGGCTCTCCAGGTGTTTCTTCATCTGGTCTCGGGATAGGTCCTTTGTGAAGATATCCGCCTCCAGGTCCTGAGATGGCTTGTACAGAAGGCAGATGTCTCTGGATTCATAACAGTCTCTCAAGAAGCGGTACTTTCTGTTGATATGTCTACAGCGACTGCTTTGTTTAGGGCTGGAGATCCAGTTGATCAATGACTGACTGTCTGTATAGATCGCAGTTGGTTTTTCCATGAAATTCCATTCTTCCAGCTCTCGCAACAGGTTTATTATCCACTTGATTTGACAGCAGCTTTCACAAGCAGCTATCATTTCCGCTTCCATTGTGGAGAGGGCGACGAGTGGTTGTTTACTACTTTTCCAGTCTGTAGTTGCTTCGCCGAGCTTCAATACATATCCGCCGTAGGATTTTCCGTCATGAGTGGTCGACCAGCTGGCATCGGTGTAGGACTTCAGGATTCCAGTCTTCCCTCTTTCAAATTTCACTCCTAGGTCAATTGTTCCTCTTAGGTATCTCATCACTATTTTGATTGCTGTCCAGTGCATCTGTTTTGGTTGTCTGGAGTACTGTGAAAGTTTGCTAGTGATGTAAGCGATGTCGGGTCTGGTGTTAACAGCTAGAAACATTAGCATTCCAAGGGCTTCTTGGTAAGTGTTCTGATCACAATTGTCATCTTCAATATGATTGTCCAAATTGATTTCTTTGGAACCTGGTGTTGGAACTTCCTTACAATTTTCCATTCCATATTTCTGCAATATTTGCTGTACATAGTGGCTTTGCTGTAGCGAAATTCCCACCTTGTCTTGTATGATCTTGATTCCCAAAAACATGCCTTTACAAGTTACATCCTTTATTTCCAGGTGATGTCTCAATTTATTGATGAATCTGTTTGAGGTATCTTCAGAATCTGAGACAGTGATAAAGTCATCAACATATATCCCTACATAGAAGTATTTGTCTTCATTCTTATATTTAAATAAGCAAGGATCAGATTTAAGTTTTTCCAGTCCACAGTCATGGAGTACTTGACTGAATTTCTCATACCACGATCTTCCGGATTGAGGTATACCGTAAATACTTTTGTTGAGTTTGCAAACTTTGTTTCTGTCTTGAACAAATCCAGCAGGTTGTTCCATGAATATTGTATTTTCAATGTTTCCATTTAGATAGGCTGCTTTCACATCAAATAGTTTAATGACTGAATCTTTTGTTGCTGCCATTGACAAAATTGTCCCGAGGGTGGCAATTTTAATTACAGGGCTGAAACTTTCGTTGTAATCTCTTCCTGGGATTTGGTTGTATCCCATTGCAACAAGTCTAGCTTTGTAAGTTTTGTTTTTGTTTTCTTGGTCTTTAGATATTTTGAACACCCATTTACTTTTGACAACTTTAGCGTTTACAGGTCTAGGTACCAGTTCCCATACTTGATGCGAGTACATGTTCTGTATTTCCTCAAGCATTGAGTTCTCCCAATGTTTCTTGTCTTCGCATGCGATGGCTTCTTCATAGTCTTTCGGAATGGTTTCATTCGTAGTAGCCAGAACGTAGTCATCGAATCTTTTAGGTATTGTTCGAGTTCTTTGTGGTCTGTCTGATCCACTTGACTCTGTCTGTCTGTTGATCATGGTATCTGGTGCTGGCTCTTCAATATCAACATCTGATAGAACATGATTGTCCAGTTGTTCATCCTCCCGAATGAATAAATATGTGTCAGTGTTCGTATTATTATCACTTTGTTTTTCTTCCGAGATGACATTATTGTTCTCTCTGAAGTGAATGTCTGCGGTTTCAAGAATGACTCTCGCTGCGATATCAAATACTCGATAAGCTCTTCTGCATCTTGAATAGCCTACAAATATTCCTCTCTTAGATTTAGCTTCTAGTTTGTGCCTTTGGTGATTCTCGAGTTTATAGAAGACTTCACAACCAAATCTCATGATGTGAGAGACGGATGGCTTTTTACCTTTCCATTTGTCCATAGGGGTAGTGTCTGGGTCATTGGTTGTGGGAGTTAGATTGTACAGATATGCAGCTGTATTCACAGCTTCTGCCCAGAAGTGTAGGGGTAATTGGGAGTCTGCCAGAAGTGTTCGGCATTTGTCTAATAGTGTTCTGTTAGCTCTTTCAACTCTCCCATTGCTTCTTGGGGTGTACGGTGTAGTTAGTTCATGTTTAATTCCTTTGGATTCTATGAAGGTTTCAAGGTTTTTATTGATAAATTCTGTTCCGTTATCTGTTCTAAGTCGTTTTAGTTTTGAGTTTAGCTCGTTTTCTCTCTTTACAATAAACTTCTTCAAAACTTCTGCTGCTGAGAGTTTATCTTTGAGAAATTCTACAAATATTCTCCTAGAAAATCCATCTACGATGGTCAAGAAATATTTACTTCCGCCCAAGGAGTTTATTCTCATTGGACCACAGAGATCGACATAAATGGCTTCAAAGGGGTAGCTTTCCTGATTGCTATCTGTGTGAACATAGGGTACTTTGGTCATTTTTCCCAAGGAGCAAGGATCACATTGATCAAGGGTACCATTTATAGAGTCCAAGCCTTTTAGAAGATTGTTCTTCAAAATCAGGTCTAATTTGTTGTCACTAGGATGTCCTAACCTTCTGTGCCATGCAGTCCTAGAATTGTCCTTTGAAATCAAGCAATTTTCACTTGGAACATGAGTTGCTTCAGATAAACGTGATAGGTTCAATGTGTACATGTTACCATCAAAGTTGCCTGTTCCTATTAGCTTGTCATCAGAAGAGTATATGTATGCTCCTTCAGAATTCAAAAGAACAGAGTTCCCTCTTCTTACTACGCTTGGAATGGACATTAGATTTCCTTTCAGGTGTGGTACATGGAGGACATTATGCAGGGTTACAGCGTTGTTAAGTTTGTCCTTACCTTGTACAGTAGCTTGGATTGATCCTGATGAGGCAGATTCGATGTGTCTCCCTTCTTCCGCCACTTGTATGCTTCTTCTATCCTCCGTCTTGTGCTCGATCCATTCACCATGGGAAGTCATGTGGCTTGTGCACGCAGAATCAATTATCCACACGTCCTGAGTTGTCGGGAGTTCCTCCCTTGTGATTACATGTAGTGCGTATTCCGAAGTGGAGTCTCTTCGTTGGGATGGTTCCTCCGTTCGTTATTGGATTGCTGATCTGGCCGTGTCTTTGTTTTGTTTTGGTCCTTTATGGTAGTTCCTTGTACTGGCCATGTTATTTAGGTTTGTTGTATTATTTTGATTTCCTTTGTTGTTAGGGTTGAACCAACAGTCTTTCTTGAAATGTCCTTTTCTTTTGCAAATGTAGCATGACTTTTCTTTGAATTGGTTGCCTGATGATCTGAAAGCATTTTCATGATTTTTGCTTCTGTCCTGTCTTTTCTTCTCGAAATCCAGTAGAGCTTGTCTCAAGTCTGGTAAGGAGATTTCTCTGTTTATTGACAGTGCTGCTGCGATCGTGTCAAAGTTAGGTGTGAGTCCTTCAACAATGTATCGTACAAGTTCTCTTTCTGTTACAGTCTTTCCTAGCTGGGTGATCTCTTGTGCCAGTTTCTGTGCTCGTACAATATACATGTTAACACTTTCACTTGGGTTCAATTTCAGTCTGGCTAGATCCAACATTAGGTCTATCCTTTTATTTTCTAGAGATCCTTCAAACCTTTTCTTTATGTCGTACCAAATTCTTTTGGCCCTTTTATCGCCTCGAAAGATGATTGTTAAGTCATCCGAAAGTGACAATATTATTAGGCTGTATGCTTCCCGATTCTTTTTCTTCCAAATATCATATTCTAGTTTATTATTTGTAAAATCTGGCTCGTCATTAACAATTACGTCCTCGAAGAGATCTTTTGAATCTAGAATTGCTTCCATTTTCATGGACCACGTTGTATAGTTATTTTCTGTTAACTGTTCGATTTTTGCTAAGTTATATGTATCCATTTTTATTCAACTTTTATTTTCTAAATTGGCGTTAGTCCAATTATTTAATTTCTTTTTGATTTAAATGGATCAATTGGCGGTTAGTCCAATTCGCGCGCCCAAACCACGCTCTGCTGCCAAATTGATATAGGCTTAGCAAAATACGATGTGCCCTTCTAAAGATTTCTAGTTGTTTTTGTACTCACGTAATTAGAAGTTACGAGGACATCCCTTTAGATAAAAACAAATATATATTTATTCAAGGAACGACTTGTTCCATTTACATATATTGTTAAGACAAGTTAGCGGTAAACAATAACAGCAAGTTTTGAAGGTAGAAGTTGGAAGTAGTGACGTCATAGTAGTGACGTAGCATCGATGATGATTAAAGTCAAAGTTTGCGTAACAGTCTGACTACGCTTAGAAATCCATGCCGCCCACATATCCATTAAAGAACACTTGTTATTTTATATAATAGATAATGATCTACCATTTGGCATTTTTTCTTTAAATTTATTGGGGATATTTCGAGTAACTATTGATTTTTTTTTTCAAAAAGAATATATCAGGATAATATCATGTTAGCACCGTCACAATATTGTTATAAATATTATTTTACGCCATCATTAAAAAACTTTACAATTCAACCCGACCCTAATAGCCATACCATGCCCCACACTACTAAATCTTTTCCTCACGACAACCTTATTGGTAGCACAAATGTTGAAAAATATATAGTTGCGCATCCTCATCTAATAAATGAATGTAAATATCTTATTAGAGAAAATATTGGTTTGTTTCCTATCGATAAGTTTTCAGTACCTGCTTTAAATATCGACCCGGTTAAAATTATACCTAACAGTGATAAGATTATAACACTGAGACCATATAGAATATCATATAGCGATTACCCTGAAATAAAATATCAAATAGAGAAAATGTTAGAAAATGAAATAATAGAACCATCGAATAGCCCATATGCCGCTCCCGTAACACTTGCTAGAAAAAGGGATGGCTCGAAACGTTTTTGTGTAGATTTTAGAAAACCTAACGAATTAATGTCTGAAGATAATTATCCCATACCACTCATAGAAACAGTACTAGATCAAATATCTAATTACAAATTATTTTCCACCATAGATATAACCTCCGCCTTCTGGCAAATTCCGATCCATCCCGAATCTAGGCTCCTACTTTCATTTGTAACCCACCTGGGGCAGTGTCATTTTAATAGACTTCCATTTGGACTCAAATTAAGTCCCCAAATATTCGAAAGGCAGTTAAATCAATTGATACAGAAACACAAATTAACATTTGCTAATCATTATTTTGATGACTTCATAATCCATTCTAACAGTTTAGAGGAACACATAGGACACTTACAGGAATTTTTTCATTTTTGTAAATTAGAAATATAAAATTAAATCTTAATAAATGCCAGTTTTTCAGGACATCTATTGACTACCTGGGATATAAGATTAGTTCAGGTACCCGCACTCCACATGTTAGGAATATATATGTAATTAATGCCATAAAACCCCCTACTAACGTAAAAACCTTGCAATCATCCCCCCCCCAGGCGCCATTAGTGTTTACCACAAATTCATTCCAGATTATGCGCGCATTAGAAATCCTTTAAATCAACTTTTGAAAAAGAATGTTAAATGGGAATGGACGTCAGACTGTCAAAAGGCGTTTGATAAACTCAAACAACTACTTTCATCAGGTCCCATTCTCCATCTTTATAAATCAGATTTACCCTGTCAAGCGTACTCTAATGCATCTTTGCAAGGGATAGGAGGAGTACTGAAACAGCTCCATCTCTCTCTCTCTCTCTCTCCAGATGGAAACTCATATCCAGTACAATATTATAGCCGCACTCTGCGCAAATACGAGCGCAATTATACCATCACCGAATTAGAGTGTCTGGCCATAATTGAAACACTAGATCGTTTCAAAGTCTATCTGGCGGGAAATTGTTTCACTATTTTCACCGATCATTGTGCCTTACAGTGGCTGAAAAACATCAAAATCCGACAGGAAGACTCTTTCGATGGAGTTTGGGATTGTCAGTCTACGACTATCAGGTGAAGTTTATCAAAGGCATCAAACAACTAGAGGCTGACCTGTTATCTCGAAATCCGTTTTGTAGACTTCTTGACGCCACGAAATTAAAAATGTACCAAGATGAGCTTCGGGATAATTCCAAGTATGTTCACCAAACCTCAGGCCTGACTACCGTCACCAGACTTGGTGTGAGCAAAATAGTTGTTCCGCCATCCTTACGACCCACCATACTTAGAGAAGCCCACCAGAAATTCAACCATCCAGGAATTTCTCAATTGACGCTCTTTGGAGCGGAATGTCGATAGACATTCGTGCCTTCGTTAAGAATTGTAACATCTGTCGAATGAGCAAAACCCCAAAAGAACCGAAGTATGGAGAGTTGGGCGAATTGCCAGAATCCCCACTGCCATTCGATCTGGTCTCTATGGACACTATAGCCGGGTTTGCTAGATATGGGAGGGCAAAAAATTACCTGCATGTAGTAGTAGACCACGCGACTCGATTCGCATGAACATTTCCATCTCGTTCCACCAGTAGGATCACATATATTCAAGTAATAAAAAGGGTGCTACAAAGTGGTTGTCCGAAGCGTCTCCTTACAGATAGAGCCCCTGCCTTTACATCACCGAGGTTTAGGAGATTTCTAATCTCCCATAACATCCAACCAATGCTCACTATCAGTAACCATCCACAAGTAAACGGTTTATCCGAACGTTTGAACGCAACCTGACCGGAAAACCTAGGATCCTCCATCTTCAACATCCCAGAGCTAGTTGGACTATGCTCCAATCCAAAGTAGTTAAGGCATATAACGATACCCCTCATTTCGTCACGGGATTTCTCCCATCATACCTTATGAACGGTTCCCTGCCGAAATAACTGTCACAACATCTAGATACTTATCCATCGGTCACTGAATCTAGACGCCTAGCGTTACAGAGAACGAAAGAACGTCATAAGATAGATAAGATCAGATTTGATAAAAATCACAGGTCCCCCGACTTTGAGGTAGGCGATCTAGTCCTTACCAAAATTTACCAACACCCCAATACGGGCAAATTAGTGCCTTACGTCAGTGGACCATATGAGATAATTGAGGTGATATCTCCCTATACAGTTAAAATAAATAGACGTAATCAAGCTCAAAACTTAGACACGGAGATTATCCACGTAAACAAATTGAAGCACTCTATTCCGAAGACACTAAGTACATCTTCACACCTCACTCAGCGAACAACAATAGCGCGCCAAAATCACATTTTATCTACCATCATTTCCCACCTGAAATATTTCATGATGATTATAAGAATTATGCATCTACATTAAGTAACTCATTTAATCACATGAACCCCGATATTTTCTTAGATAATGACGAACCAACATTAACAGCCAGATAAATTTCTACTCCTGACATCATCCCAAAGATTTATATCCAATTAGAACCTTCCCCTACAACGAAGATAGTGCTCCCATCCTCACCAACACGCAATCATACTCCGCAATTTAGCCCTCGATTAAGTGCTCTCCTTATTAACTGTGACAAAGCGAAATTAGAAAATAGGTCAGTTATAAGCAAAAATACGTTAGTACCGTTGCCCATAGTTAAATATTTTAATAGGATTAAACAATTCCCAATATTTTTTCTATCCCTCCTTACAATGGCGTGTATTAACCCAAACGTCTCCATGACGATTATACATTTGCTGATTTATTTATTGCCGTCGTCCCGATTAAGACATATTCAATCAATCTTGATTCATTGTCTTGAAGAGCTTTCGATGGTTCTTTGGAACACCTTCAAGGACTTCATTAATCACTCAGAAAGGAGGGTGACCACGACATCAAGATTGATGACCCCCCATAGGATTCTATCGTCAGAGAATTCCTATATTAGAATGGCGGAAATCTATTTTGAATTAGAATAACACCATCTGCGTTGTCCATTGACCACCCCGAACTGATAGTTTTTTTCCAAATTCATTTCCTTTTAAGGTGTCAGCAGGATTACTGATAGTCACAGACCCGTCTTGAAACGATCCGTTCAGGATATACATCACAGAATTCAGTACGTTGCCCTCTGACCATTTGAAATAAACCATTATGTCTACACACCAACATCAAGAGATATTCTCCTTGCGCTACTTCATTGACATGACAACCATCCCCTTTTTTCTCCATCCCAAACGAGAAACCTTCCGAGGACTCCAGTGGCCCAATTTGGATCATCCTACCAAATTGTTCGCCACGACCAAGTCTTCATTCCTCAAACGTACCCTACCATATCAGACATTCATTCATTTTAATCCCTGAGCACCTTTTTTACGTTCCCTATGGAGAGTACGGTACAGAGGAGGATACTCAGCCCATTATCAATCCACCAACACTCCAGGGCAGGAGATCCTCTCACGCACAGAACGCTCCCACAAACAGATACACAGTCGTAGCCACATCACACAGGTTCGTATCCTGCTACATTTAAAATATTTAAAACTTTATTATCTTATGTATTATATATCAGTTTGATGTTTTTTTCATCTCAACTTGTAAATATTTGTTAATATAGTATCACACAATTTTTTTATTTTTGTACCATAATACAGTGTACTCCGCTTATAACAAAGTCGGTTATAGCGAAATTCCGCATATAGCGAATGAAATTGTCTGCACGAAAGAAAAGAAGGGCTTAAACCATTAAAAGAACTCTGGATATTGCGAAGTCGGATATAAAGAATTTTCGCTTATAACGAAGTGATTTGAATATATAAATTTTTATTTTATCCGTTTATAACGAAGTTTTCTCATTTACCATTATAATTGACTAATATATTATGCATAATATATATCAAATTACAACGTGTGAATGACACAAATTTAATGATACACAACAAATAAGTTAATAATATACAATTTTAAAATATGCAAACATATTATAAGTATTTTTTTTACATTATTTAAACAAAATTAAATTGTTTAATAAACGCTTATATTTTATTAACGTTTACCATGGCAGGAGAACGAAAACAAACAAGAAACTCACTATCTCTGTCAGTCAAGCTGCAAATCCTAAGAGAGATTGAAGTGGAGAAGAAGAAAAAGACAGATGTTGCCCAGAAACATAATATCCCACAGTCGTCGCTCAGCACCATAATAAAGAACTCTGAGAAGATCCACCAACAAGCTCTGCATGCGGGAGAAAGCAGTCGGAAACGAGCACGTGGATCTACATATGCTGATGTTGATGAGGCTCTGCTGCAGTGGTTCAAGCAGGCAAGAAGTGCAGCGCTTCCAGTTAATGGTCCATTGCTTTCCGAAAAGGAGAAGACCCTGGCTCTTGAATTTGGATTAAAGGATTTTACTGGGAGTGGTGGATGGATCGAGCGTTGGAAGGCAAGGCATGGCATCAAGCTGCGCAACATTTGTGGAGAATCAGCTGATGTCAATCGTGAGACAATGACGAACTGGTTGACCGATGTAATGCCTAATATAATTAGTAACTATGCTTGCAAAGACATCTTCAACGCCGATGAAACCGGTCTCTTCTGGCGTCTTCTTCCTGACAAGACACTTCACTTTAAGGGAGAAACTTGCACCGGCGGAAAGGCTAGTAAGGAACGGATCACAATCCTTCTATGCTGCAATATGGATGGTTCTGAAAAGATGCAACCTTTGGTCATTGGAAAGGCGAAACAGCCGAGATGCTTCCGAGGAATCAAGCACCTTCCTGTTCAGTACGAAGCAAATCAGAAGGCCTGGATGACTGGACTACTCTTCGAATCCTGGGTTCGGCACATCGACAAGAATATGGCTGGACAACATCGACAAATTATCCTCCTGCTTGACAATTGCGGCGCTCCTTCCCCAGACATGCAGGGCCTCACAAATACTCGTATAGCATTCTTGCCGCCAAATACCACTTCAATGCTGCAACCATGCGACCAAGGCATTATTCGCAATTTCAAGATGATTTATCGAACGCGTTTAATGAGGAAATATTTGACGGCATACGATGCTGGAACAGCATTAACAATCAATCTTAAGCAAGCTGTGGATATTATATCTGTAGCATGGAATGATGTGCTTCCAGCGACAATTTCCAACTGTTGGCATCATAGTGGAATTATTAAGTCCGATGTCAGTTCTCCATTGGATACACCACAGCCTGCAACACAAATGTGGGAGCAACAAAGCCTCTTCGATCGCATGAAAGAAGTTTTAAAAATACCGTTAGAGATGGATTTCGATTCTTATGCTGACGCTGACAATGACGTCGTTACAAATGCCATGTTATCCGATGTAGAAATTGTCGAGAGCATTCTTCAAGCAAAAGAAGAAGAAGAAACGGACCAAGTTGATGAAGAAGTAGACCCAATTGTCCACATTCCGCATCCAAAAGAGGTCTTGGAGAGCATTCAAACTCTGCGATTGTTTCTTCAATGTCAGGATGAGTCCAAGTCTCTTCATAGGCATCTGTCAGACTTGGACAACATCGAAAAGAGTGTTCAGCACTTGTTACTGACTTCTAAATGTCAAAAGAAAATCACAAACTACTTCTCCAAAAACACCTGATGAGGTTGTTATTGATCTTTGTGTTGCTCTTTTGAGTTGAATAGTAAATAAAATTATTGGTACAAAACATTTTTTTTCCAACTGCGGATATAACAAACTTCGGATATAACAAAGTGATTGTCATGGATAATGCGACTTCGTTATAAGCGGAGTACACTGTATCAGAATTCAATTTATAAAATTGCCTCCCAATCTAAACTAAATAATTTTAGAATCATTTTAAATTTATTTATCCCACACAGGTTCCATCTGTCATAATTCGCCTAATGCCCAAGAGATATAATTTATTTTCGCCATAATTTTATGTTAAAATGTAAATACAAATTCACCTATCTATAAATATGTACAAAATAAACGTGGGGGCCAGCGCGCGCGGGCGAAGGCTACGGCACGCCGCCGCGTGCGCTCACGAGTGTGGAACAAGTTATTTTTCGAAGCATACATGCACAACGGCTGCGCCCTTCCATTCGCCACGACAGATACGCTATATATATATATATATATTTTTTTTTTTTAAAGATAGAGCAATCCATAATAATATCTATAAATGAATAAAAGGCATATATTGGATCTAAATTTATTATTTAACCAATATTTCTAGGGGCAAAACGCCTCTCTTTATCAAGGCTTTTCTTTGATTTAAACTAAATCACGTGGGTATGTGATCCACTCATGCTATACAAGATTAAAGTAAGAAACTATCTGATGAAAATTTCACGGTATATAAAATATATGTACAATGGTTACATTAATAATAATAAGTAAAATAGAATATAATTAAATAAACATTTGATTAAATAAATGAAGAGACTGATAAATATTATAGAAATAAAATGAGTAAGGATTATGATTCAATATGTCGTGTTGAAGAATATAAATAAAAATATATTACAAGTATAAATATATACAGAAAATAATAAAATAAAATAATAAATAAATCATTTAGGAAGATATAAATTCTCTATAGATTTCTGGTAGGTCAATTTTCCTATTTATGCTTTCCGTATCTTTTATAGAGGCCCAGCTTTCTAAAAATAATCTGCAGTGTTTTTCTTTAATATTCTGGTATAAAATGGATGCTTTGTCAAAATCGGGTTTTAGATTATTGTTTAGCGCATGGTCTACTAGGATAGATAATGGTTTATTGATACGTAGAGCTGCTTTGTGTTGGTTAATGCGTTCTTTTAAGGCTTTGCTGGTTTCTCCAATGTAAGTGGCTGGACAGGTTCTGCATGGAAATTTGTAAATAATATTGCTTTTGTTTTCCATTTTACTATTATTCTTGGTGTCTAAGTGGCGTAGAATTTGTTTTAAATTTGGGGCAGATTGATATGTGGTAATTATATTATATTTCTTCACAATATTCTGGCGATTCTTTCTGATCCGTAACTGTATGGGATAGAGCAATACCTTTTATCGGATTGATCATTGCTATTGTTTGGAGATGGAAATCTGGGAGTGTAAAAATGCTTCTTGATGAATTTCTTCGGATAATTATACTGCCTATCAACTCTTTAAAAATTATATTAATCTCTTCTTTTCTTTCAATATTTATATTTGAGCAATGTGCAGTTAATCTTCTGGAAAGTGTTTTTACTACGGCGATTTTATTATGAATCGGACCAAAAGAGTTAAAATTTAAATAGTTTCCTGTGTGCGTAGGTTTTCTGTATATATGGTGGTTTCTATATGAAGTTCTTTTCTTACTAGTTGAATGTCTAAAAATGCTAAAGAATTATTGTTTTCTATTTCGTGTGTGAACTTTAAATACGGTTTGAGATTATTCAGAAAATATAAGAAAGTATCAATTTCTGTTTCAGTTATGCAAAATACATCGTCAATATATCTCATCCATAAAAAAACTTTTTAATTATTTGCTTCAGTAATAATTTTGTCTATTTCATTCATGAAAATATTTGCCAATGCTACTGAAATAGGGTTGCCCATAGGCAAGCCTCTTATTTGCCTAAAAAATCTGTTTTTGAAGTTAAAATAAAATTTCCTGTTCCCAAAGAAGCCCTGATAGATTTAAGGAAGCTTTGTCTAGAATATAGCTATTTTAACTTATATTAACAATAATTTAACCATAGTGACCTCAGTTGGACCGAAGCTGTGGAGTTGGTGTAGGATGTATCCCAGGATTAAGCTGTTGGGCGTGGGAGCCTGACTTACGAACAGTCCGCGGGTGAAGGGAGGTTTCCTCGCGATGGATCTTTGCAATAGTACCATCATGTAGGAGGCCTGAGATGCAACGACATTCCTGACTGATCCTGGAGTCCAGGACAGTCAGCGACTCAGACGTCCTGAAGATTCACAGAGGAGATTCCGCCCGGTGCTTATAGAAACCACACTAGAGCCCGCAACCCCAGAGTATAATTTATGATTGATTGAACAACGTCATCTGCATAGGCGACTGCGTATCGGCGGCTCAAGTGGCGCAGCATAGGCGACACTGAGGTCGCAGAACTCCCTCATCCCATTTAGAAATTATAAGGGCCATGTTGTTGGACATCCCTCTCCTAGATGGTGGCATATGCCTTACCGTAGAGTATCCCCACCCAAGTTAGTTCCTATTCAGACTGTCGAACGGAATTTTCAGATTCAAGTAGATAGCAGTCAGTGACGTATCATGTTTTATTACACAGCGATTTCGTCATTTAGATTATATACAGTTACGAGCGTCATTCTTCATCTCTTAATCAGTTTTCGTCTCTGTCACCGTTTGCTTTTTTTTTTGGAATGGCGCCCTCCTATTGGTTGGCTACGCTCACGCCACCTTTGCCCCCCCCCCCCTCCCACTCGCTTTTTCGTTTTTGTAACTATTGTGTTGGAGCGGGTCGCTTCTTAAATAAATGCATATATTAGTTAATAACCAAATGGAATCCTCTCTTTCTTTTTCCCAGTAAGTGACGCCTACGGAACATAGACGGAACAGTACATAGACAGATAAAGCACATAGGCTATAGTTATTAACTAAAATATGCATTTATTTAAGGCGCCAATTTATAATTGCAACAAATAGTATTTGAATCAAAACATTCAATCGGGTAAAACACGGGCGTTGCCCGGGTCATTCGGCTAGTAACTAAATAACGAGCAAAAGAACCTGGTCCTCATCCAAAGATTCATCAGATTTTGCTCCAAAAGGCAAACTTGACAAGGCGTCAACATTTCCATTTTCACTGGTTCTACAAACTCAACTGTATATTTAAAAGCAGCAAGTTTCATCGACCATCTTTTTATTCTCGATGCCGCACATACTGGGATTGGTTTCTGCGGTGACATGATGTGCATTAATGGTCGATTGTCCGTAATTAGCACAAATTTCTTCCCAAAAGGTACTGCCTGAATTTTTCGCACCCATAAATGATGCTCAAAGCTTCCTTTTCTAATTGGGAATAGCGCTTTTCAGCCTCAGTTAATGTCCTCGATGCGAAATATAATGGCCTTTCCACTTTCCTGTCATTTCTCTATGACTTAATATCACGCCTAGTCCGTAACTCGAGGCGTCACAGGCAAGAACCAGTACCTTAGTTTCGTCATAATGGGCCAGGACAGACTGTTGTTAGCAAGGACTTGCACCTCTTGAATATTACTCGATGTTATTTTGTCCATTGCCATCTTGAATTTTACTTTAACAACAGGCAAAACGGTGCTAGGATGTCCGCTATATTATTTATAAATCGTGAATAATACATGAGTAGGCCGATAAATGATCTCAACTGAGTGACAAATTTTAGGCTCTGGAGCTTCACGCACAGCTTGTATTTTATTCACCAAAGGATGCAGTCCCTCTTTGTCAATTTTTACCCCAAATATTCAACAGCATTCACTGCAAATTTGCACTTATCTTTGTTTAATTTAAGACCCCTCTCTTGAAGTCTTTTGAATACTTAGCCTAAGTTGTTTTCATGATCCTCTGAATCTTTTCCTGCTACTAGAATGTCATCAATGTGGCACGCCACTCCTGGCATATCGGCGAACATATTGTCCATTATTCTCTGGAGCCTATTCGGAGCCACAGTCACTCCATAGGGTAGTCTTTTAAAGGCGAACAATCATTTTTTAGTGTTAATATTCACCAATGTTTGGGCCTTCTTTGACAACATTACCTGCAGGTACGCCCTTGACAGGTCTAACGTAGAGAACACCGTACTTCCCGATAGTTTTGAGAAGATGTCATCGATTGTCGGTAGAGGATATCTATCCAATTCGATGACTTTATTTGCAGTGCATCGGAAATCTCCGCAGATTCTAATATTTCCGTTCCTTTTTAGAACGGGTACTATAGGTGCAGCCCAATTTGCATGCACTATCGGCTCTAAGATTCCTCCATTCACAAGAGAATCTATTTCAGCCTCTACTTGCTTTTTTAGCGAAAAAGGTAGGGTTATTGCTTTGCAAAATACTGGCGCCAAATCATTCCTTATTTCAAAATCTATTATTACGCCTTTCAAACAACCTAAATCGTTGTTAAATAAGTCTGCGTATTTATTAACCAGAGAATGGACGCCCAAATTAGAACTCAATTTATTCACACTGAGCATTTTGCTTAAATCAATATGCAAATGTATTAACCATTCTCTGCCTAAGAGTATATCGGCAATTTTTTCATTCACCATCACAAATCTTAGGTATTTATTTGCTTCTTTAACGAAGACCTTTTGTTCTCCTATCACCTCAATTGGAGTTCCAAAGAAAAATTTCAGTCGTATATTTGTAGGAAAAAGTTTCTTGCCCTTTCCGAAAATTTTAAAATACCCATGATCATTAGTGTAACTGAGCTTCCCGTGTCCACAATTAAGTCCAAACGGCAACCATCTACTCTAAGATTTATTTTTGCCTTGGAATTAGTCTGTAGAGAGAGGACATATTCTCCTTGAAGATCTTTATCATCTGATGGTGAATTCCCCGTCCTACACACTCTACTTAGATGAACAACCTTCTTACACTTAAAAAATGTCTAGGTCCTATGTGGACAAGCAGGTGCTAAGTGCGAGTTTTCGCCACATCGGAGGCACAATTTCCTTTTTGGTGCAGATTTCTTCTGCCCTCTATTTCTACCGAAGCTTTCACTCTTTCTGCTTCCTTCTGGAATGGCAGTCATCTTTGCCACAAGATCATTCTGAATTTACTCGGCATTTTTCTCGGCCATTTCAAATGCCACAGCATCCGAAAAATACCTTTTCCAAGGTGACATCATCGTCTTCCTGTAGCAATCTTTTCTGCAGATTTTCAGACTTGATTCCTGCGACGAATCAGTCTCGCAACATCATCTCCAGCATCTCTCCAAAATTACAGTTCATGGCAAGATGCTTCAGTTCTCCGAGGTATTCTGCACTAGTTTCATGTTCACCTTGCATCCGTTTCAAGAATTTGCATATCTGAGGAATTACTTTTGCTTAGGTGCCAAGTGCATTTTGATTTTATCTATGTTCATGTCGTACTCTTGATTTTTTAATTTTCCAAGAAAGAACAGATCATTTTCCAAAATAATAATTTCAGAGTCCAGCAGCGCATAGAGGAATTTGTACTTTCTTTTTCTCTTCAAGTTCGTTTGCTTCAAACTTTTGAACAAATATTTCAAAATAATCTTCTATTGGCACGAATGGTCTAAATAGTACTATTAATCCTTTGGATTCCATTTTTCACTAGAAGCCTGTTGAACTTGCACGAGTTTGTAGATTATTCGCTTCCTTAGAATATTCCGAAGTCGCTCCCGTAGATGCAGACTCTTCTGTAGTCTTGTATTCGCCGAAGTCGCTCCCGTAGTTGCAGACTCCTTGACACGATCCCGTCCTCGTCGCCAAATTTTTGTCGTGTTGCTCTGGGCCACGAAACCACTTATAATACTTGAAACGGATGTAATTTATTTATCAAGCTAAAAGCTACAGTAGCAAAAGGAGTTTAAGGCAGCAAGACTACTTTATTCCTTGGACTGGACTGCTTAACTTTATTCATACGTCCTATTTATAGAACAAATACGTTAAATTAAAGCTATGTAAATTGTACTACACAAAGAACTAATATGCAAAGAGCAAATATGCGAAGACACAAGAGAAAGCTTTATACCCAGATCCTTACAGCGGTCGTAAATTAAAATTGGCTTTTCCTTCTACAAAACTGCGAGGATTATTTTGCTTTATTAGCGAATTGTCGGGGCCCAATCCGAATTGTTCGAGTTAAGTAAATAGATAAGGTGCGAAAATTATAAACTCGTCACACAAGAGTCATTTAAATTAAACCAAAAAATCACTTACAACAACGAATATTTTCTGTCGTTACTTCTACTTTCAAGCTAGCGAATTTTTGCGTAGAAACGCTAGAAAAACCATCGCCTGGAATATGCGCGAAAATACACAGACACACAAAGAACGAAGCGAAGCAGCTTTCATTTTATACGACTTCTTTTATATGAAGAGAAATAGAAGCATTTTTTGCAATTTTCTATCCACGCCAGCACGGCAGTTATATAAACTCCTCGCTCACAACAGTCTTATAAGTTAAATACAACTATTCACAGTTCTAGAAATACTGCTGATGTAAAGTTATAAAAGGAAACAGTTTCTCAAGAAGCTGCCAACTAGGGTCACTGTGTGGACTAAATCCCCATATCAACACTATAATATAAAGATATAAAGATAATTTATATATATTTTTATTAAGAAAAAGGCATCTCCTTATCGTGCAACTGAAAGTTGCTGATGGCTGGCGCCATCTATCGGAATAAATATCAACTATTCTCGTTGATTTTTAATTATTCCAGAATTGGCCAAATACCCATTCTTGATTAATCAAGAAAAGCTAACCACGGACGTGTTTCGGGCTGTTGGCCCTCATCAGCGTGGTGCAAGCTGTACCTCAATGATTTTTCAGGATGCCTTAAAGACCAATTTTTTTGGTCGTTGAGGTACAGCTTGCACCACGCTGATGAGGGCCAACAGCCCGAAACGCGTCCGTGGTTAGCTTTTCTTGATTAATCAAGAATGGGTATTTGGCCAATTCTGGAATAATTAAAAATCAACGAGAATAGTTGATATTTATTCCGATAGATGGCGCCAGCCATCAGCAACTTTCAGTTGCACGATAAGGAGATGCCTTTTTCTTAATTTATGCACCTTATCCCAGTACAATATCACATTTGTACTATTTTTCACATATATTTTATATGTGTTTAAACTAGATTCAATGAAATTATTATATGTAGGTAAGCCTAATATCTTATTTTCCTTCCCTTTAAATATATCCCCAATAGAGAAAAGGTATAAGATTAAATTGAATCAATAAAGGCTTTGTCATCCATGGCTTATTTTTTAATCATATACGCGCTATTTGGACATGTGATTAGGATTAATATTATATCAGTTATAGTTCAAACAAAATGTGTCTATGTTACGATCGAGTGGTGTATGGAGGTCCAACTGGCTAGAACTGGATTCCGCAACAAGCAGCGCTGGCATGACGTGACAAGTTGGGAGCAGATAAGGGCGCTGTCACGTTTGACGGTCCATAATATGACAAAGGATGAGAGGACGTTGCTATCTTATCTCACGTGACCTAGGGGAGGACATGGTGACATACCTACTGGCTTTATATACCAGTGTACGCGCGGGCCTTGTCGGGTGGGAGTCACGTCGAGTAAGTCTCAACTTCGCGGTGTTCCCCCGTTATTCCAGAATTTAACCTCCAATTCGCGCGGACACATTCCCGAACTTTATTTAACTGAATAGAGGGTTGGTGGATATATGAGTGGTACTCACTGTCGAGCAGGGATCGAGTCTCGCATTGATAACTTTCTTTCTGCTTCATTATCCCTCGACATTCTCACCTCCACCAGTGAGTGCAAGTACCTAAACAGAGATCTCTGGTATCTTGTAAGTGTCGAACTGCTTTCTACATGTAGTGAACACTTAGTAAATGACAGTCGCTTACCCACAATGATTATCATGGCCTGTACCACGTATACTTGGGATAATTACATAATAATAATTACGATGCATTATATACACAAAATAATAATTGAATATGTTAAATTATTTATTTAAAGGATATAGTTTTGGCCGTAATATAATTGTTTATACAAACAATCAATATTTTAAAAAAGAATTAAAGGGATCATAATTAAATTAGGAACCAGAGATTCTCAGGTTATCAAATTCGATTTGATGTTAAATGCGCTGCTATTAGATAACTGTTCGCGAATAAAAATTGTTTGCCTCATAGTAACGGGATTAATAATAGAAGGTGTTATTCAGTTGCTTTTCAAACTACGCACATTGAAACCAAACATTCTAACCTCAAATGAGAATAATTCAAAATATAAAACTTAATCGCAAACTTCAAACTAGTTTTCGTAAATCCGATTTGGTCTTAAATAGATATTTTTCGATCAGTTTTCATGCTAAAATTATATTTGAGACACAGAGAGGACTGGAAATTCTGTCTTCAAAGAGAGTTGGGTTCTGAATTCGGCAGGACTTGAGAATCAGCAGTGCATGGAGTTCCCCTGGTATATAGATTGTGACCTGTGACACTGCAGCAGCGAGGATGGCCCTCACGTTGACCCTCCTCTTGCTGCTGCTGAGCGGCGGAGTCTCTCCCCAGGAGTCCGACGAGGAGTTCGCCGTGCTGGATGATGGCTTGCTGAGTCAGCAGTCCCCTGGGGCCGACCTCCCGTGAGTTAGTTACATATGGGACATCTAAAATGTCAAATTGAATACTGAAAAGTAAAGGTACTTTGTTTCTCTCTCTTTTTTTTTAAAATAGATGCTAGGGGGTCCGTGTAAGAGTGGTCTAAATCGTTGTTTTTCGATCGCTACGACCTGGGATCGAATCTCGCATTGGTCACTTTTTATAATTAAAAAATGCTCTAATGGCTCCCGATTCTTGCAAAAGTCCAACCCCACCAGCAAGTGCAAGTAACCAAACGGGGCTCTGGCACATTTGCAATGCAAAGTCGAACTGGTTCCAACATGTGTAGATATGTGGTGCACTTACAGTGAATGACAGTCACTAGCTACTCACATGTGTAGATATGTGGTGCACTTACAGTGAATGACAGTCACTAACTACCAACATGTGTAGATATGTGGTGCACTTACAGTGAATGACAGTCACTAACTACCAACATGTGTAGATATGTGGTGCACTTACAGTGAATGACAGTCACTAACTACCAACATGTGTAGATATGTGGTGCACTTACAGTGAATGACAGTCACTAACTACCAACATGTGTAGATATGTGGTGCACTTACAGTGAATGACAGTCACTAACTACCAACATGTGTAGATATGTGGTGCACTTACAGTGAATGACAGTCACTAACTACCAACATGTGTAGATATGTGGTGCACTTACAGTGAATGACAGTCACTAACTACCAACATGTGTAGATATGTGGTGCACTTACAGTGAATGACAGTCACTAACTACCAACATGTGTAGATATGTGGTGCACTTACAGTGAATGACAGTCACTAACTACTCACAATGATTATTATGGCCTGTACCACGTATACTAAGGATAATAATATAAATATATATACTAAAATTATTCATTATCCGACTCGGGAGGATGTTTGCCCAATCAATATTGGTTCCTAACGAGAAGAACGAGGTTTATTTGGCTGCATCGACACAAGCTGATGCCGTTATAATGGCTCCACCTGTCGGAGAACTGAGAGTTTGTTGTCTAATAAAGTAAGCTTATAATTCTCGCCATACTCGCTAGTTGCTTGATATTGGTTTAAATTATTTTAAAGTATTTCATTTTAATCAGTTTAAACATTTTCTTAATGTCATTATATATATACACACAGTAGAACCTCCCTGTAAAGAACACCTAATTGCTGAGCCAAAATGTCCTTTAGGAAGAAGTGTCCTCTTACCGGAGAGTTGCTAAATAGCAAAAAGGGCAATATCTCAAATGAAAACTAGCCTTTGTAGAGAGGTGTCCTCTAGCGCGAGTGTCCTCTCATGGAGGTTCTCTACTGTATATATATATATATATTAAAATAAAATTTAAATTATTTTTAGAAAGCTCTGAAATTTCGTTTTGAAATCAATATTTACAAATCTCTCTATATTCATTTATTTTTCCAAAATAATTCATATTTTCACTTGAAGATGGCAGCACTTGCTACACAAGCCTTTAATTTGTGGACACATTGGATTTAGAATTTCAGTAAAACCTCTAGAGAATATAAAACATACTATTATGGTATAACACTTAGTTCAACTATCTTATTACGATCTTGACCTCGGTCTCAAGTTACCATTTGCTTCACCGCTATCCCTCATATCACTTCTCGGCCTTTTGGCTAAGAGTGTATTCCTCTTTCAAATTTTGATCATTGCAGTGTGAGGGCTGTAGAAATGGATTTTAATATATGTGTTTAAAAATAACCCTTAAAATATATTTCTAAATTTCAGCGATAGAGGGTGCTAAATTGATGCTAAGACACATTTAGATCTATGCATTTGAGAGAGATGAAGATATTTTACAAATATTTCGTGACTTATTCTGCACAATTTCACTGCCATTGTATGTGAAATAAGCGATTATTCTCGAAGGTACATCATAGTTCTATCGTCCAATACAGTATTAGACCTCTAAGAAGTGGTCTGGTAGATTAAATTGGCGAAACCGCTAGGAGGGTTTACCACTGATGAGCCAAGCCTTCCCAATATTTTTCATCGCAGTAAGGACAGTAGAGGTTTGTTTTATGCGTGAAAGAAACTTCATGCTTTAATGTTTTCATTACCTGTGTATAGATGGCGTGTTATTGTTTTTATATTAATTTATGCCTAACTGGCCTTGTCCTTATTGTTTGCAGAAGAGCATTGCTCGATGCGAATATTTATATGTAATTCTACTGTCCTTAAAGCTTATGTCCATAGTTTGCTTGAAAACCATTTATGAGCTTCTACCCTTCAGTGTAGAATATATAAGCAGAATGATCCAATACAATATTAGAGTTCTATAAGAAGCGGTCTGGTAGATTAAATTGGTAAAACTTCTAAGAGGGTTTACCACTGGTGAGCCAAGTCCTCCCAGTATTTTTAAATCGCAGTAAGGGCAGTAGAAGTTTGTTTTATGTGTAAAGGAAACTTCGTGTCTTAATGTTTTGATTTTCTATGTATAGATGGCGCGTTATTAATATAATATACTAGACGGGTGACCCGGGCTTCGCCCCGGGATTGACCCGTGTGCATATCTACCCGAGTGATATATATTTAGATAAGATTTTTTTGAATAATTGTTTGTTATTAGCATTATCTATTTGTTTGCATCAGCATAATTTAATCTAATCTTTGATAGAGGGCGCTGTTCGTGAGCTGAGTAGAATAATTTGAATATATAGTTTTAATAATTGATTTATATATTTTTTAAAATAGCCTATCGTCTTCCCCGTATTTTTTACCTATGTATGGGAATTTTGGTTTGAATTAGTGAACTACTGCGAATTTGTATACCGGACATACAAACAAACAAACATACAAACAAACAAACAAACAAACATACAAACATTGATTTTTATATATATGATTTTTATATATATAGACATGCATACAATAATGTATGTTTAAAGAGTTTATCTGTATTTATTGATCATTATATGATGAAATAGGTTATTCTCTCTCATGATGAGTCCGATCCTCCTATTATCATTCCAGTAAAGATAATAAATACTTTGCTTGTGTCAAAATCCTTTGAAAATATTTTTATTCTCATAATAGAATATTTAAAAGTATTATCTTTCGACCCCATACACATTTATTAATTAATGATTTATATTTTAAAATATTAATATTTATTTTTGGAACTTAAACCGTACGGATCCCCCGACAGAAATGTCAAAGTGAATGTTACTACGCAATAACATTTTAGAACGGACTCACCTTAATCTTAAGTTGTTAAAAACTATGCACTAGGTTTATAAATTGTGCACTTTGTTTAACCGTTGTGGACTATAATAGATTGCTTTAAAACATAGATGGAGAAAGGTAAAAAAAACTTTGTTTGCCGTTTATAACTTTGTAAAATACATTTAAAGTTTCATTCTATATATTGATATAAATATTATTAATTGCGAATGCTGTTTATATTATAAGCCATCGCTCTTGAAACCTGATAAATTGGATGCTTAATAGAAGTAAGGTGCTCGCTCTTTTAGGAAAGGGTGAGTGGCAAAGTAAAGGTCAACAACACAACAGATAAATTAGGGTAAACTTAAGTGTTTAAGTAAAAGGTATTTTTCATTGATTAATCTACACGGTAGAATAAAGGGGGTATTAAGAGACTATGAATTAAATTTTTCTTAAAAGTTGCTTGAAAGATAATAGAGGGGATGCTTAGACGAAATTAATTTCGAAGAAAATATATTGGGACAGAAAAATAAGGTGCTTGAAATGGGATAAACTCTTATGAAAGCGGATTCTTGAGGGCGGTTTTAGAAATATATACGTATTTTTTTTAGGTTTTAAAAAATAAATATTTTTTATTTTATAACTTGTAGTTTATAAATGCTGTCTGTGTTTACAGGAAGATTGTGAGTGTCATCGTTGGAAGAGACAAGTACGGATACAAAAGGTGAGAGGGGAGGCTGCGCTACATATCGGTATTGTACGCTTAATTCCTGGGATTACATTATTGCTTCTATTACTTTTATTCAAGGGCATCCCCTAAATTTTCAACAAAAAGGTTTGATCAAGTTTCACACGAGGAAATTAGTTTAATTACTTGAGATAAAAAAAACTAAATGAATTTTTTGTCGCCCCGGAATTCGAATAATCCAGCCAATTAAACAGGTCTCAAGAATGCGGTGCTCAGTCCCGAGACCTTCCAAGGCCGCCTGGTTGGAACGGCAGGCGCCTGGCGCTGACCTTGTCTTCTTCCTTGCAAAAGGAGCCTTGTCCTTGAGTCATCTACATATCATTGACGTGTCCTGACAGGCCATCTCTGATTCATTCACAAGCCGTCCATGGGTCCTCCACAGATCATCTCCGACTTCTCCTCAAGCCATCACTGAGTCCCCCGCAGGTCTTCTCTGACTTCTCCACAAGCAATCACTGAGTCCCCCGCAGGTCTTCTCTGGCTTCTCCACAAGCTATTACTGAGTCCTCCACAGTTCTTCTCTGACTTCTCGACAAGCCATTACTGAGTCCTTCACAGGTCATCCCTGAGTCCTCCAAAGACCATATCTGACTTCTCGACAAGCCATTACTGAGTCCTCCAAAGACCATATCTGACTTCTCGATAAGCCTTCACTGAATTCTCCAAAGACCATCTCTGACTTCTCGACAAACCATTACTGAGTCCTCCAAAGACAATCTCTGACTTCTCGACAAGCCATTATTGAGTCCTCCAAAGACCATCTCTGACTTCTCGACAACCCATTACTGAGTCCTCCAAAGACCATCTCTGACTTCTCGACAACCCATTACTGAGTCCTCCAAAGACCATCTCTGACTTCTCGACAAGCCATTACTGATTCCTCCAAAGACCATCTCTGACTTCTCGACAACCCATTACTGAGTCCTCCAAAGACCATCTCTGACTTCTCGACAAGCCATTACTGAGTCCTCCAAAGACCATCCCTGAGTTATTCACAGACGATCCCTGAGTTCTCACAAGCCATCCGTTAGTCATCCACAGGATATCTTTAATTTCTTCAAAGCCATCACTGAGTCCTCTACAAGCCATTCTTGAGTCAAACCCTGGTCATTTCAGAAATATTGATAGAGTACTCTTCATATATTCACAGGCCAACCTTGAATTCTCTACAGACCATTCTTAAGTTTCACCAGGCTATTCTGAAAACTTCCAAAAGTTTTCCCTCATTCCATTTCAGGCTATTATACACTGGCCATACTTGAGTCTCATTTGGTCTTAATTCCATAACTTATCCCCGTGTTTCAATATTCAACCAATTCATTTTTATTAATTATGATTTCTTCAATGTATTCTTATGAACCTTGATCAATCAGGATATTCTCAGAGGATATTTTGGAAATAAATTTACTTTTTTAAATCTTCCACAAGGAAAGGTCCGCAAGAAGCATAATATATTCCGGGAAATTTAGTTACAAAATCGACGCTACAACCTACATAATCGGGCTGCATAAATTAATTTTATAATTAAATTGACAGAGAACTAGTTCCATATTGTCATCTTTTGTCGGAAGGCACTTGAGAGACCTGGTCGGAATATATTTAACGAATCTTAAGACGAATAGAAAAAAAGGCATGACTAATATCTAATTTGATATTGAAATATCTTAGTCTGTGTAACTGATAATATCATATAAAGTGAGGTAGCTTAGGCCTCATTTAAAGTTTCGAAGAAAAAGAATTTCATATTTTAATTTTTCTGAATTCCTGAGAATAAAGTTTGGAGTGATATCAAAAAGGTTTGCCATACGGAGTACAAAAACACGCTTTCAAATACCTATGTACTGTATTTGAGAGTTTATTAAATTGGTTATCTTTGTGAGGTTTATAAACGTTGACCGTCTTGATCCTCTCTAGACAACCAAGACCGATCAGTGCTGAAAACAGACCCTCATCTAGCTCCTAATCTAAATACCAACATTTTAAACGTAAAAATAAATAAATGAGATTTTCAAACATTCAACATTCTCTTTTAGTTTTACCTCTCTCAAATGAGGCTGAGACTGTGTCGTATATGTAATATTGATTATTATTATTATATCAACACAATGTGTGTAGAGTAGTAAAATATTGAGGATGATTTTATTTGTTTGTTCTGTTTGTGCACCACACTTTCAACCACGTAGAAGGCAGCACAAATTAGGGGTTGCAAAAGTTCTAGAGATACCTTTTGAAACTTAATGGCTCTAGGGACGTCAATCTTATACCCCCAGCCCTGAACTATCTTACTTCATATGATATTTATTGTCACTTAGAGAAAATGGAAGAAGCGCCAGGATGACAGGCCAATTAGATTATAACGATCACTCCTTATTTAAATAAGATGATAAAGAGACAACGATAAAAATATTCTGAATATTCTGATTGGTAAATTTGGCAATCTGTGGCAAAAAGAGTAAATATTTCTGAAACAATATATACTAAACTTTAAAAAAATGATTAGAGTGTCAATTATCGATATAAAATGTTCTTTCAATATCCTTCAAACTTATTCTCTCAAGTGAGAGAGAACAAAAGAATAAACATATTTAACATCAAAAATGAAGATTTACTTGAAACTTACTCCCGAGAAAGATGCCGGTGGTGAATCAAGGTGGAGGAGACGTTCTTCTAGCCAATGAATAGTTGGTGTTTTGATATAATGTTAGAATTTTGTTAGGGCCAAAAGTTGGTATAGGGAAATTTCTAAACTGGGAAAATGCATTCCTAATGCAGAAAACATTGCGTAGAACGTGATCAGGTTACAAATTGGAACCGACCTACCTTGACATCAGGAGTGAAATTTGCATCAGAAATTGAGCGACATAGATGCTCATAAATATACAAGTTTAATCGTAGTGATTTCACGTGAAAATCTAAACACAAAAATTGCATTGTGTTGTGTGAAATAGGTTAAGTTACCGTAACTAGTTTTGATATTATAAGCGTTCAAAATCTTTGAAATGCTATTGTTGACCTTTCGCATGAAAATAAAGAATGGAAGATCAAAAATAATTTTTAAAAAGTTTTAGGAAATATGTTCTTACGCTTTGATAGGTTTCAAGGTGGAAGAATATATATATGGAAAGAAGTTTGAAAAAAAAAATGCAAAAAAAAAAAAATCTCTCTCTTTTGAGGTAAACCGGATTTCTGGAGCGTTCTAAAGTCGCCAACTATCCGGGTTGGTCTTTACACTTCACGTCTACTGGTGGACATCCAGTTTATCAGATGTCGCCAGGCTGATTTGTATTTGGGAATGTTCTATAGGTCTTCAGGGGTAAATATGCTTATTCCTAGGAGGGTAACTGTTGGAACCTATGAAGGTGGTAGGCGGGACATCTGAAGAGAAGATGGTCGAAAGTTCGGTCTTCCTGGTGGCAACGTGGGCAGGCAGGGTCGTCTTTTGATATTTTTGAAGAATCAGCTTTGACAAAGCCGTGACCTGTGAGGATTGTAGAGGCGGTGCCACAAAGTTTTATTTTGGGTAGGATCGCAATGAGAGTGTTTGGGGATGCAGCTATTCTCCTGAGGTTTTTGAAGAGTGATCTGTGGCATAAGGTCCCTTCTAAAGTTAGAGGGAATACTGTTCGCTACAGGCTCAAACAATTTTTTTAAAATTGAGTGGAATCAGATAGTGGCAGGTTGGAATGAGCTGCTGCCTTGACAAATTGACCATTTCTATGCCGCTGCGGCCTCTAACCCAGCAGAACTCTGTACATTTAGATAGGAGAGATTCCATTATAAATACGACACGATTTATATATAAAATGATATAAATCTTTCATATAAACATTTTGTTTTGCATTTAATTTTTAAATATAGAGTTTTAAAGGTATTTTATTTCTTGAAATAATATTTCAAAAAATATGAAGCGTGCTCTTTTTCTCACAAAACCCAAAATTTTAATCTTTAATATTTTCATCAAAATAATTCTCTAGCTCTTCTTCACAACTTTTGAAATTTACAAATGTTTTCATAGTAGCCATTAGCTCCATTCCTATGTGCATACGTTGAGACCTAAAAATCCGATGTAGGTTGAAACCATCTTTTTTTTTTTTTTGGTTATCTGAAATTATTTTTGGAACAAGCTTCAAGGTCCGCCAAGAAGTTGCAATACTTCATTCAAAATCGCTCTATATGATCCAAAGGAAACGCCCACTTCTTCAAAAATAAATTCGACGATATCTCCTCCCCAATGTCCTGATATTTCCAACTGTGATCTGCTGGGAAACGGGCTGCCAGGGCGGGAATTGTCTTTTGGTTAAACAAACATAATTAAAGGCTATTTTGTTGGTTTCTATTGCGGTTTTACCAAAAGTTTAACGTTAAAATTCTATACAAATTTGTATACGCTTTAAGATGCATCTTAAAATCGCCGCGCGCTCTAGATTTTAAACTTATTTTTACAAGAAATAAATAAATAAAAAACAGGCGCATAAACTTTTTTTCCTTATATAAAGAGAAATCAGTGTATAATATGATGGCTTGAAATGATTTGATATTATCAAGGTAAGATTATGAGCCTCCCCCCCTCCTATTTACGGAACTTTTTGATTGAACCACACACATGTATGGGTATAAGTACATGTATAGGTCCTAATTTTATAATAACATTCCTATTTTATACTTTTAAAATCTGGATAAAAGCACCCTACTTTTTTAAATTCACATATATCTAATTTTCATATGTTTTTAATTAATAGAAAAAGAGAGCTAGAATATATTTATGCCTAAAATATTTAAAATATATAATAATTATTTTAAAATATAAAAACACCATTCTCAATCACTCGATTTATTACGGTGACAACAAAAAAAAAAAAAAAAAAAAGAAAGAAAGAAAGCACGTACCTAGTATCTCGGTTAAGTATGATCCAAGATGGCGGCACCCGTCAAAACATCAGCTGATATAAATATTGACATAGGTTGCTCCAGACGACGCCTGGCCTTCAACTGCCGCCACAAAAATTACTCGTCTGATACCCGAAGGTGTTTCCATTACAGACGATGACTACTAAAGATAAGATTGACAATTTGCATTCTTTTTGATCAAGTTGATCGTTTCATTTTTTCCCTATCAAGGACACAATAATGATGTAAAGTTCAGCGGTAAATTTGGAAACGGGATCAGCAAACAATTATCATATTCAACTAGAGAATGTGTATACTTTTTGATTTTGAAGGAATAAACATGAATACCAATAACATAAGAGATCCAATATTTTTGGTAGGATAGTCTTAAATTTTAAATATAATGGCTTGAGATTATTCTAGGGAAATCTCATTTAATATATTTTCGATAAAAAGTATTTAGAGTGTACACAGTCATACTAGATTTCGCTATTGATACATTATAACCTTGACGGGCATTGGCTCAAACTATTCACTGAATTACTACGAAGCTTCTATGACCTTCTTAGAGGGTCTTTTAGATAATGCCATCACCACGCTGATGCAACCAACAGTCCTAAACGTTTACGTGATTGGATTTTCTTGGTTGATCAGGAAAATAATTTGGAAAATAATTTTTTAATGCCCTGAAACTTATTTTAAACAGTCTCTAAAAATTGTTATGTCATAAATATTTAAAGACATATTTACTGGATATCAACTATATATATAAATTCAATTCCAATAAAAAACTATGAGTTCAATTCCAATATAACCGATACCAAAAATCTATTCAGATGTCGAAAATACGAAAATGAGATTCGTGTCCTAGTGAGATGGGAATAAAATATCAGAAACTCAGACCATGCATTGAATTTCAGAGCCGAGCCAAAGGTCAAATAAATCTGACTAAAGGAAATGTTAGATGGCCAAAGCAACATATGGTTAGGAGAGAGGAGCGCGGCTCGAGGCGGGTGCTCACGTGTCACTGTTAAAAACCTATTTGTTTTGGCTACATCTTTTCCCGTGGACTTAACGATAACTTTTCTAAAACTTATTTCAAATTTCATGTATAATTATTTTTACATCATTTAGCTTTGTATAATTATTTACTATAATTTCCTATCGTTCAATTATTATACTTTTTGTTCTTAAAGATTATTTAAGACAATAATCTTTAATATTAGAAAGTGCTTTGCCTCCAAACTTTTGGTTGGTGAATAAACGTTAAAAAGACTTCACGAATGTTTCTTCCCAGTACATCAGGTCACCAGCGCAACACTGGTGGAGATGCTGTTTCCAACCCAAGAAGAAGCAGGCGAACACAAGGCCTGCCACCAGTTAGATCTTTTAGCGCCTCGCCAACAAGACGCATTGATCCTGAAGATGCCGCCTCGTGGAATAACAACGTCTTTTTCTGTCAGCCACCACCTCCAAGCCTAGAATTTTTCGGAGGGTATTCTGAAGAGGACCCAGCAGAGTGGCTAGAAGAACTCGAGCTTTTAGCAAGACAGCAGCGATGGCCCGAGGACGTGATGCTGGCATATGCCAGAAGTTACCTGAAAGGTCCTGCAAAAAATGGGCAAAGCTAAACACCCCCCAAATATTTTCAAATTGGACAACCTTTAAGAAAACACTGATGCAAGACTTTAAGATTGCAGATACGACAAAATTTAAATTAATCATGGAGCTCCAGAATAGAGTACATGGATATAATGAATCTACTCTAAGATACGCTGAAGATGTACTCAACTTGTGCAACAAGGTAAACTCTAAAATGTCCGCTGAGGATAAACTTTATTATATGAAAACTGGTCTGAACAAATATCTCTCGCTCGTCGTATTAATGACACCTTGCAGTACAGTTAAAGAATTCTTGGAACTAGCAAGACGCATTGATCAACATCTGGTTGACTTCGAACAGAGAAGAAGCTGCAGACAAAGATCTAATCCTATCCAACCATTTCAAACAAGAAAATATAATTATAACAACTATAGAGGTTCAGCACGACCTTCAAACGAGAAACCCCAAATATCGAACGAGCGCCCAACTGACTATGGAAGGCAAAATATAATTCCGAGTAAATTCGAGGGAAAAAGAATAATTGAAACTAGAGCAGGAACAAGTGGCGTTAATCTGCGAAATTCACCCCCACCTCAACAAAATCGCAACAACGAGCAAAGATCCCCACTTCCTAATACTTATTATCGAAGACAGTATCAGGTTGACAAAAGAATCTGTTGGAACTGCTCGGAACAAGGACATATTTCGAGGTATTGCCCGTATAAGCCCCAACACCAAAACTACAATATCAGACCTATCCGAAGACAATATACGAGGTCTATAGACGAACCAAATTCACCACATGAGGAATACCTAAAGAATTGTAGAGGCATCGAGGATAGGGAGCGAGAGGATCCAGATTTCGACATTCATAGTGAGGAAGACTTCCCTACTCTAGGGGTAGCTTCAAAAAACTAATTAAGTCAAAAGGATCGCAACTCTCCGGTGATAGAATAAATTTAATTGTAAATCTTCAGAAAAACAAAACCATTCGCATTGTAATAAAAGGAATGCCAATAGAAGGACTGATAGACACCGGAGCAATGGTCAGTTGCATTGATGAGGAACTTGTTAAGAAGCTCGAATTAAAAATCATATCCGATAAAAATCTAAAATTAAAATCAGCAGATAATCAAAAACTCAATGCAATAGGGAAGTCAAGAGTTAAATTTAAAATCAATAAGAAAGAATATGAAATAGAAATGATTATCTTAAAAAAATGCAACCCTGTAATAATCCTTGGAGATGACTTTTTAAGTCAAAATAAAGCACTAATAAATTGTTAAAATAATACTTTGTGGGTGGAATCCCCAAATATATTTGACCAAAATGAATCAAATTTAAGATATGCTCATATAGCTGAGGATAAAATCATTCCTGAATATTGTTTATGTTTAGTAAAAGGATATAGTAAGACTAGCATTACAGGCAGAGAAATACTAATTGAGAATATTCCTTCTCTGACAACCAAATATAATCTTATAACAACCAGATCCCTATTGAATAATACGAAGAAATATTTGACCATATGGATTTTAAACGGTACGAACAAACCTGTAAAACTTTTCCGGAACACGAAGATAGGAATACTTTCGGAGGTAGACAGACTGTACCAGACGGGGAACCAAAGAGTAGCCTCTATTAGAGCTGATTTTGATATAAATCCTGGGTTATGTCCGGAAGAACGCAGCCAGGTTTTGACCCTCCTTAGTGGATATGGCGATATGTTCACTGCGCCGGATGAGTATAAGGGTAGAACACATCTCGTTAAACACCAAATTAAAACAACGAGCGATATCCCCATCAGGAAAAATCCTTACAGAGTATCTTTAAAAGAACGGAATATAATTAGTGATCAAATAAACAGTATGTTAAAAAATGGAATTATTTCACATTCCTCAAGTCCATGGGCATCCCCTATAATTCTAGTGAAGAAAAAGAATGGAACATTTAGATTTTGCGTGGATTATAGAAATCTGAACTCAGTCACAGTAAAAGACCAATATCCACTACCGCGCATAGATGACTGCTTCGATTCCCTTCATGGCGTCAGGTACTTTACTTCACTCGACCTTTGCTCAGGCTACTGGCAAGTAGAGGTAGAAGAACAGGACCGTGAAAAAACAGCCTTTATCACTCCTGATGGACTTTATCAATTTAATGTTCTACCTTTTGGATTGTGCAACGGGCCAGCAACTTTCGAGAGATTAATGGATACTGTTCTTAGAACCCATAAGTGGAAAATATGCCTCTGTTACCTCGACGACGTCATCATATTCTCAGAAGATCTACATTCCCATTTGAACAGATTGAAGACAATCTTAGAATGTTTGAAAACAGCAGGATTGACACTCAATGCTTCGAAATGCCGATTTGCATATACCGAGCTTCTTATTTTGGGACATGTCGTTTCAAATGAAGGAATCGCGCCAGACCCAGAAAAAATTATAAGAAAATTTCCAACGCCCAGAACCGTCAAAGATGTCCGAGCTTTTCTTGGACTTTGTTCATACTATAGAAGATTTATAAGAGAATTTTCAAAAGTTGCATTGCCTTTACAGATTTTGACCCGCAAAAACCATTCGTTTGCATGGGGTAAAGAACAAGAGTTGTCATTTAATTCATTGAAAAACAAACTCATCTCTCCTGAAGTATTAACGCATTACGATCCAAATAAGCCTATAGGCCTCCACACAGACGCAAGCGACCAAGGACTTGGAGCAGTGCTTGTTCATTTAAACGAAAACACTAAAGAGCGTCCAATTTCTTATGCAAGCAGGACATTACAGAAAGCAGAAACCAACTACTCTACAACCGAGAAAGAATGCCTAGCTATCATATGGGCGCTTAAAAAATTTAGACCATATCTTTACGGAAGAAAATTCACTATATATACCGATCACCATAGTCTGTGCTGGATGGCAAAAATGAAAAACCCTGCAGGGCGATTAGCGAGGTGGTCACTAGAACTACAAGAATATGATTTTGCCATTAAATACAAGTCTGGAAAAACTCATCTAGATGCAGATGGATTGTCACGATGTCCTATCCCGGAAAGAATTATTTCCACAATTAATTATGAGGAACATGATTATGATTCTTATATAAAAAAGATCGATAATTTGGTAAATCAGAATCCAAACAGCTATGGAGAGAACTTCACCAAATTTAAAGAGAAATTATTCAAGAAAAATCCTTCTGTGACTGGCGATCCTTGGTTGTTGATAGTCCCGAAAAACAAACAGAAAGAGCTCTTAGAAAATATGCACGACCATCCAACATCAGGTCATATGGGCATTAAAAGAACTTACAATCGTTTAAAGAGCAAATATTTCTAGCCCTCAATGCTTAAAACTGTGGAAGAATATGTATCGAGTTGTCCTGAATGCCAGTTTCGCAAGACACCTTCCCAATTGCCTCAAGAACTGTTGCAGCCGATTCCACCAGCTTCAAGACCTTTTGAGAAAATGGGAATAGATTTGATGGGGAGATTCCCGAAATCTGGAAGAGGAAATAGTTGGATCCTGGTATGCACAGACTATTACTCCAGATATATCGAGACAGCGGCATTACCCCGCGGGACGGCGGAAGAAATTGCAGACTTTTTCTTGCAAAAGGTGGTATTACGACACGGCGCACCCAAAACAGTTATATCTGATCGGGGTAGTTGCTTCTTGAGCAAACTTTTCAAAGAAGTTCTAAAGATATGCAATACGCTCCATAAGAAAACGACGAGTTATCATCCCCAGACTAACGGCCAAACGGAGAGAATGAACCGTACACTCGCTGATATGATGGCCATGTATATCGACGAGAGACATCAGAATTGGGACGAGATACTTCCATTCGTAACTTTCGCCTATAACTCGTCCATACAGGATACTACCGGCTATTCATCATACTTCCTAATCCACGGACGAGAGCCATTGACCTTCTTAGATTCGACTTTTGATATGCCAGAGCTCTCTAAGCACAAAGACTATGACGAATATGTATCGAACCTATTAGAAATAATAGAAGATGCAAAAGAAATATCCACCTCTAAAACAATAGCCAGACAGAATAAATCCAAACAGTTATATGATAGAACTCACAGAGAAGTTAAATATGCCATCAATGATCTGGTACTGATTTGGACACCAATAAGGAAAGTAGGAAGAGCGGACAAACTACAAAGAAGATACATCGGTCCTTACCAAATACTGCGACAAACATCACCAGTAAACTACGAAGTCATCGAAATTGCAGAGGGAAAAAGGAAAAAGAGACAAATAGTACATGTGACAAGAATGAAGCCATATAGATCACCAGACTTGAGGACAAGTCTTTTTCAAGAGGGGGAGTAATGTTAGGAGAGAGGAGCGCGGCTCGAGGCGGGTGCTCACGTGTCACTGTTAAAAACCTATTTGTTTTGGCTACATCTTTTCCCGTGGACTTAACGATAACTTTTCTAAAACTTATTTCAAATTTCATGCATAATTATTTTTACATCATTTAGCTTTGTATAATTATTTACTATAATTTCCTATCGTTCATTTATTATACTTTTTGTTCTTAAAGATTATTTAAGACAATAATCTTTAATTAGAAAGTGCTTTGCCTCCAAACTTTTGGTTCGTGAATAAACGTTAAAAAGACTTCACGAATGTTTCTTCCCAGTACATCAGGTCACCAGCGCAACAATGGCTGCGTTCTTCCGGACATAACCCAGGATTTATATCAAAATCAGCTCTAATAGAGGCTACTCTTTGGTTCCCCGTCTGGTACAGTCTGTCTACCTCCGAAAGTATTCCTATCTTCGTGTTCCGGAAAAGTTTTACAGGTTTGTTCGTACCGTTTAAAATCCATATGGTCAAATATTTCTGGCCCTCAATGCTTAAAACTGTGGAAGAATATGTATCGAGTTGTCCTGAATGCCAGTTTCGCAAGACACCTTCCCAATTGCCTCAAGGACTGTTGCAGCCGATTCCACCAGCTTCAAGACCTTTTGAGAAAATGGGAATAGATTTGATGGGGAGATAGCTAGGCATTCTTTCTCGGTTGTAGAGTAGTTGGTTTCTGCTTTCTGTAATGTCCTGCTTGCATAAGAAATTGGACGCTCTTTAGTGTTTTCGTTTAAATGAACAAGCACTGCTCCAAGTCCTTGGTCGCTTGCGTCTGTGTGGAGGCCTATAGGCTTATTTGGATCGTAATGCGTTAATACTTCAGGAGAGATGAGTTTGTTTTTCAATGAATTAAATGACAACTCTTGTTCTTTACCCCATGCAAACGAATGGGTTTTGCGGGTCAAAATCTGTAAAGGCAATGCAACTTTTGAAAAATGGAATTATTTCACATTCCTCAAGTCCATGGGCATCCCCTATAATTCTAGTGAAGAAAAAGAATGGAACATTTAGATTTTGCGTGGATTATAGAAATCTGAACTCAGTCACAGTAAAAGACCAATATCCACTACCGCGCATAGATGACTGCTTCGATTCCCTTCATGGCGCCAGGTACTTTACTTCACTCGACCTTTGCTCAGGCTACCTCTACTTGCCAGCCTCTCAATCGAGAGAGATACCGACAGAATCACGTACTCTCAGGCTCCTTTCCATTCTATAGGACTTTATTTACTCTGATAGATCACCCCTACATCATTCATTTGGAGGATCAGAATATGTCTTTGTTATAATTATCGTCAATACTCACCTTGCCCTTTGCAGATAATATCTTCACCTGCTTCCTGCTTTCTTATGAACCTTTTGTCCTTTTAAAGGCCCCCTCTTAACGCTTTGATAGAGTCACAATGAGGTTCCACAATAAATATATTTAAGCAAAAACTTTATCATATTTCGATATTTTCATTTGCCCTTTTTATTTACAAATTCATGCAACTCTACGTTCTTTATATATTATAGTCTACTTTAAAAAACACAGTTTATACACACCAGAATAATTTAGCCTTACTTTACTCCTAGTCCTACTTAACATTTGGTTGGAATATATGATCCAAGGTGATAATTTTGCTGCTATTATTATTAGTCATAATTATCTTGAAGGTATATCGCAAATGCACTCATCAAATAATTCTGCCATCAAGAGAGCAAAATATACAGAGGGTGGCCCGAAAGTTTTGAACATTTTGGTTAAATAATCCCATAATATGCATAACTTTGTGTAGCAAATTATACCTAGAATTCAAAAAATAGGCCATCGTACTGCATTATTTTAAGCCACTTCAAGTCATCTGCCAGTTCTTCGATACCGCGGCGATACTGGGTTTTCGAAGTAAAGAACGTCTACAAAATTGCAAAATTTTCAAGGTTTAACAAAAGGAATTTAGGTAACTGAAACAAGCTTAGCATGTTCAATATATTTAAAATCCACAATTCTCTGCCTAGTTTGAACACTCAAAGTAGCTCTGGTGATAGGGGACCGAAGTTTTTCAGATTTGAAATAAGCTCAATAGAAGCAAACATTTTAGCACACATTATCGCTATTTTAAGCATATCAAAAGGCTATAGCATACAAGACTATGCTCCAAGACTATTTCTCTCTCTCAATATACATACAGACAAAGAAGTTAGACAGAATGTGTTAGGGTGTTTGTGTACAAAATAAAAATTTGAAACTCTAGAACCGGTAGCAGAGATAGTGGAGGAAACAGCCCTCGTATCTGCTCCAAGAGAACGATGACTGAAGATAGAGGTGGATCTGCGTTGGAGGATGGAGCTCAACTCGGCGTTAGAAGAAAGATCTGGGCTTGGCGTTAGAAAAATAAGCTGGGTTCGCATTAGCAATAATAAGTTTAAGATCAACGTTAGGGTCTGAATTTATGGAAACTTAAGTTTTTTTTAATCAAGGTTAATATGAAATTCGTATAGCATAATGTATAAAGGCCGGATTTTCAGATCAGCAGATTGGGGTTGTTTCAATGGTAGAGAGTTGAATTGGGTTCAATATTGAGGGCTTGAGTTGGAACACACAAGGATAGATTGCGTTTTATTGTGAAAGTTTTAAATGAATTTAGCCATGAATGATTGTGATAGATTCAACGCAAAGGTAATTTTTTCCATGATAGTGAGAGTTAAATGCAAAATGTAGAAATCGTTTTGGTTTGAATAAAGTGGTTTGAGTTGAATTTGACTAGGATGCATATATAAGATCAAATTCAGTATTGAAAGATAGAATCTCTAATTTAATTTTCACACGTTACTTTTTTTTTTTGAAACTGAAGACTTTGATTCGGGACGTTCTCGGAACTGAAAAATAGGATGAATTGCCTGAAAATATGGGGGGTCGCTCCAACTGAAGAGAGAATGCCCCGGATTTTTGTGGATGTAACATCTTCAGCCCAATATCAATTAAATAATCATAATAAAAAACATCATTCTCAAATGGTTTCATTAGTTTGAAGCTACAAGCTCGTATTTAATGGAATCCTAGACTGAATCACTTGTTTTTCATATAATTAAAATCCGTCTCACTTAAAATCTTATTTATATATTAAGCAGAAAAGACGAAAGTAACAAGAGTAATAATTTCAAATATATGAATCGCTCATTGTTGTGCTATTGGAAATCGTTACTCACCACACTCATAAAACATTAAAGAGAAGTTATTTTATAAATTATTTTTATCAAACACACATATATATATTTAAAATTATAAAATATTTCAAATTATATATAACATATCAATATTTTGAATTGTCTTTGAATTAATACAAGTACAATTGTATTTATTCTATAGAAGAGTTTAGATAAAAATTCAACATATATTTTTATATAAAACAAAAGGATTTAAAAGCGCGAATGTTTCTTTTATAATAATACAAACTTCTACTGTCCTTACTGCGATGAAAAAATATATTGGGAGGGCTTGGCTCATCAGTGGTGAACCCTCCCAGCGGTTTCGCCAATTTAATCTCCCAATATATTTTTTCATCGCAGTAAGGACAGTAGAAGTTTGTATTATTATAAAAGAAACATTCGCGCTTTTAAATCCTTTTGTTTTATATGTATAGATGGCGCGTTATTGCTTTGTATAAATATATTTTTATGTTATATTTATGTTATTTTATATTAACTCTGAAAGAATTAAAAATAATTGTCTATATATACTTTAATAACTATCAACATTGTTTATTAAGAGTAGTTTTTATCTTTTGCGTATTGCAGCATATCTTTGTGTGATTTAAGAATTTGTCTGAATGTACCCATGCATATATGATAATTACTTGTTGTCTCTATTTTAAAGTATATATATATATATATATATATATATGTATATAATTTTCTTCATGTCTCAATTAATTACTTCTATAGTTCAGTCAATGTGCCCGAACACAAAATAAAACGATGTTTGATCCTCGAAGTTTGTACTTTGGTTTTCGAAAATCTCCAGTGAAACGATGTGAAATGCAACAGTGTGATTAGGTTAGTTTTAACGGTATCTTGTCTAAATCTTAGTCTGGAATACTCAAGAAATGTCCCGCTCGTTCAAAATATCGCATCCTTTTTCGAAATCATAAACCTAAAAAGGCTTGAGGACTTGATATAAAAGTTTAATACTTAAAATATTGCACCACGGATTCTTTTATCATTTAGATTCCTGCCGAATATAAATATTATTCACAGTGGCGAAAGTGATAAGGACATTGACTATAATAAAATATGTCTTTAGAACTGTGGATGACAATTCAAGAAAATATTCCAGTTAACAGAAGAGTTAGTTACACAAAGCCACAACATCACGCGATCTCTTAATTTCCTGGTTAACTCGACGTCACGGTGACATGTTGCAATGTCGCAATGTGTTGTGCTGCTTGAAGATTTTCCAAAAGTCACTATGCTGGGTGTGTCTAGTGTCGACGTGGACGTACTGAGTGGGATCTCAAGTTTAATCTCTTCTGGCGTAAGGCTGCTGGAGCCTATAGGACGTCAGTTCTTCACTTTGCTGCAGTCGATTGGAGGCGCCTTAGGTGGGGCTGGCGGTGGTGAAGGCAGTGATGGTGGAGGTGGTGAAGATGGAGGCGACTCAGGGGGCAAGAAAAAGAAACGTCGTTCCACTACCACCACCACCACTACTACCACTACAACCACTACGACAACACCGAAATACCACCATCATCACCATGATTCATTAGAGGATTATTCTGATGAAAAATAAATTTACACTTTGGAAAATAAAAATAAACAAATCATATAAAGAGTTTTAATTTTATTTACAAAAATAGCACATATATTCACACATTGGATTACATTAGACTTTTCTAAAAAAAAAGAACCAATCGTGAATTTGAAAAAAAAATTGACTACACATTTACTCTGATGATAAAGAATAAGAAGTGAAAGTACAAAAAATTAGTGTAACATTATAAAATACTTTCCATTGATTCTTATCTACTGAAACTATTTTACTATTTTTTTTTTACAAGATTAAAATGCTGGGAGAATTTGATTCATCCTGAACGAATTCATAGTTGATTTTTTTATAGCGTTTAATCATTAAATTATATTATAAATTTGAATCACATATTCATATATATATATATATATGAATTAAAAATACTCATAATAATATACAATAAGAATACCCCGATGTTTTCTGTGGAGATATAAAATGTGACATTCATGATACACATCAGGTTTACTTTTGAGTAAAAAAAGGCACGCACAACATCTGTTAGAGGCTTGGAATTTGAACACAAAGTACAGTTATGAATAACATTATCCCCCCCATGCCAAATTTTTGTCTGAGTGAAAATATGTAAATTATAAAAATATAAAGTTTTCTAACTCTTCAAAAATATTATTATAAAACGTTCATTGTGGATACTTTAAACTTTAATTTTAATATAAGAGATATGATAATTTTTATTTTTAGTATGATATTGTCACGTATAAGGCCTCGGAATAACTACAACCTCCGCCAATAGATGGCGCTTTCGCCTGTTTCCTATCGCCGACTGCTTTGGTCCTGTTTCCTGGGGAAAATGTTTGTAAATACACTTTTATATTGGCCCTAGGAGGTAACATAATGTAAATACCTGTTGTTTATTATCCCATTTAAATGTAATGTTTAGTGGTAAATGACAATAAAGGAGTAGTGTTTGAAGTCTTGGTGCCGCCTGCTGTTGTTCCTCTCGCCATCGCCACATTGCTGCTGCTATTCTTCTGGTAAGTCTCTCGTGTCCCTCCACCAGTGGTAAGGCCGAGAGATATTGCCAGAGGAAGGGAGTTCCACTTGATCGGCGGTTCTCGGACGTCCTTAGGTGCTCTGCAGGGTCCAGCTGCAGAGGGAGAGCAATGGGAGCCCGGGTATGTGAGCCACGGCGGAATAAGCGGCGTCGTCGCGCAAGAACCGGAGGGTCAAGCCGCGACAATATTCTAATGCTGAAAGAACCATGCCAACCTGGAATACTATTCATCCTTCAACTGGCGCCCAACTTGGGTGCTTAATGAAACATTCATTTTACTGGCGCCCAACTGGGGTTTTTATATACAGCTTCATGCTACTGGTGGAGTATTAATTGAACCTACCCAATTTGAGCATATCAATATCCCTGGTGGACGAGTGGTAAAAACCGTCGATTTTCGACAGTCGCGACCCAGGATCGAATCTAGTATTGCGCACTTTTTCTGGAGAAAAATATTTCAATGGCTCCCGATTCTTGCAGAAGACCAACCCCACCAATGAGTCAAGTAACCAAAAGAGGCTCTTTCACACTTGTAAGTACAAAAGTCGAACTGCTTACTACACATGTAGACATGTGCGGCATTTACAGGAAGTGCAGTCACTAACTACCAACCATGATTATCATGGTCTGTACCACGTGTACTTAAGATTTGTACCACCACCTTCACCAAAATGAATATGTATTTCATATCTTAATGCCAAACATAACATCTTTATCATAAACAAATTTTTAAAATTGGAATATACTCATTTATATATATAGATTTTGGACGCATCCAATATACAGTTACGAGCGTCATGCGTTCTTCATCTCTTAATTCTTCAGTTTTCATCTCTGTCATCGTTTGCTTTTTTTTTTTTTTTTTTTTTGGAATGGCGCTCTCCTATTGGTTGGCTACGATCACGCCACCTTTGCCCCCCCCCCCACTCGCTTTTTCGTTTATGTAACTATTGTGTTGGAGCGGGTCGCTCCTTAAATAAATGCATATATTAGTTAATAACTAAATGGAATCCTCTCTTTCTTTTTCCCAGTAAGAGACGCCTACGGAAGCCAACAGTACATAGACAGATAAAGCACATAGGCTATAGTTATTAACTAATATATTGATATAGGCTTAGCAAAATATGGTTATTCTTTTTGAGGATTTCTGGTTGTTTTTGTACTCACGTATGTTATAGTTACGAGGACATCCCTTTAGATAAAAACAAATATATATTTATTTAAGGAACGACTTGTTCCATTACATATATTGTTAAGACAAGTTAGCGGTAAACAATAACAGCAAGTTTGAAGGTAGTTGTTGGAAGTTACGTCTTCGTAGTGACGTCAGCATCTATGATGATTAAAGTCAAAGTCTGTGTAACAATTCCCTCCTTACTTTGGCTTTATTCCCACGATGCTGAGGCTCTCCAGGTGTTTCTTCATCTGGTCTCGGGATAGGTCCTTTGTGAAGATATCCGCCTCCAGGTCCTGAGATGGCTTGTACAGAAGGCAGATGTCTCTGGATTCATAACAGTCTCTCAAGAAGTGGTACTTTCTGTTGATATGTCTACAGCGACTGCTTTGTTTAGGGCTGGAGATCCAGTTGATCAATGACTGACTGTCTGTATAGATAGCAGTTGGTTTTTCCATGAAATTCCATTCTTCCAGCTCTCGTAGCAGGTTTATTATCCACTTGATTTGACAGCAGCTTTCACAAGCAGCTATCATTTCCGCTTCCATTGTGGAGAGGGCGACGAGTGGTTGTTTACTACTTTTCCAGTCTATAGTTGCTTCGCCGAGCTTCAATACATATCCGCCGTAGGATTTTCCGTCATGAGTGGTCGACCAGCTGGCATCGGTGTAGGACTTCAGGATTCCAGTCTTTCCTCTTTCAAATTTCACTCCTAGGTCAATTGTTCCTCGTAGGTATCTCATCACTCTTTTGATTGCTGTCCAGTGCATCTGTTTTGGTTGTCTGGAGTACTGTGAAAGTTTGCTAGTGATGTAAGCGATGTCGGGTCTGGTCTTAACAGCTAGAAACATTAGCATTCCAAGGGCTTCTTGGTAAGTGTGCTGATCGCAATTGTCATCTTCAATATGATTGTCCAAATTGATTTCTTTGGAACCTGGTGTTGGAACTTCCTTACAATTTTCCATTCCATATTTCTGCAATATTTGTTGTACATAGTGGCTTTGCTGTAGCGAAATTCCCTCCTTGTCTTGTATGATCTTGATTCCCAAAAACATGCCTTTACATGTTACATCCTTTATTTCCAGGTGATGTCTCAATTTATTGATGAATCTGTTTGAGGTATCTTCAGAATCTGAGACAGTGATAAAGTCATCAACATATATTCCTACATAGAAGTATTTGTCTTCATTCTTCCATTTAAATAGGCAAGGATCAGATTTAAGTTTTTCCAGTCCACAGTCATGAAGTACTTGACTGAATCTTTCATACCACGATCTTCCGGATTGAGGTAGACCGTAAATACTTTTGTTGAGTTTGCAAACTTTGTTTCTGTCTTGGACAAATCCAGCAGGTTGTTCCATGAATATTGTATTTTCAATGTTTCCATTTAGATAGGCTGCTTTTACATCAAATAGTTTAATGACTGAATCTTTTGTTGCTGCCATTGACAAAATAGTCCTGAGGGTGGCATTTTTAATTACAGGGCTGAAACTTTCGTTGTAATCTCTTCCTGGGATTTGGTTGTATCCCATTGCAACAAGTCTAGCTTTGTAAGTTTTGTTTTCTTGGTCTTTAGATATTTTGAACACCCATTTACTTTTGACAACTTTAGCGTTTACAGGTCTAGGTACCAGTTCCCATACTTGATGCGAGTACATGTTCTGTATTTCCTCAAGCATTGCGTTCTCCCAATGTTTCTTGTCTTCGCATGCGATGGCTTCATCATAGTCTTTCGGAATGATTTCATTCGTAGTAGCCAGAACGTAGTCATCGAATCTTTTATGTATTGTTCGAGTTCTTTGTGGTCTGTCTGATTCACTTGACTCTGTCTGTCTGTTGACCATGGTATCTGGTGCTGGCTCTTCAATATCAACATCTGATAGAACATGATTGTCCAGTTGTTCATCCTCCTGAATGAAGAAATATGTGTCAGTGTCCGTATTATTATCACTTTGTTTTTCTTCCAAGATGACATTTTTGTTCTCTCTGAAGTGAATGTCTGCGGTTTCGAGAATGACTCTCGCTGTGATATCAAATACTCGATAAGCTCTTCTGCATCTTGAATAGCCCACGAATATTCCTCTCTTAGATTTAGCTTCTAGTTTGTTTCTTTGATGATTCTCTAGTTTATAGAAGACTTCACAACCAAATCTCATGATGTGAGAGACGGATGGCTTTTTACCTTTCCATTTTTCCATAGGGGTAGTGTCTGGGTCATTAGTTGTGGGAGTTAGATTGTACAGATATGCAGCTGTATTCACAGCTTCTGCCCAGAAGTGTAGGGGTAATTGGGAGTCTGCCAGAAGTGTTCGGCCTTTGTCTAATAGTGTTCTGTTAGCTCTTTCAACTCTCCCATTGCTTCTTGGGGTGTACGGTGTAGTTAGTTCATGTTTAATTCCTCTGGATTCTATGAAGGTTTCAAGGTTTTTATTGATAAATTCTGTTCCGTTATCTGTTCTAAGTCGTTTTAGTTTTGAGTTTAGCTCGTTTTCTCTCTTTACAATAAACTTCTTCAAAACTTCTGCTGCCGAGAGTTTATCTTTGAGAAATTCTACAAATATTCTCCTAGAAAATCCATCTACGATGGTCAAGAAATATTTACTTCCGCCCAAGGAGTTTATTCTCATTGGACCACAGAGATCGACATAAATGGCTTCAAAGGGGTAGCTTTCCTGATTGCCATCTGTGTGAACATAGGGTACTTTGGTCATTTTTCCCAAGGAGCAAGCATCACATTGATCAAGGGTACCATTTATAGAGTTCAAGCCTTTTAGAAGATTGTTCTTCAAAATCAGGTCTAATTTGTTGTCGCTAGGATGTCCTAACCTTCTGTGCCATGCAGTCCTAGAATTGTCCTTTGAAATCAAGCAATGTTCACTTGGAACATGAGTTGCTTCAGATAAACGTGATAGGTTCAATGTGTACATGTTACCATCAAAGTTGCCTGTTCCTATTAGCTTGTCATCAGAAGAGTATATGTATGCTCCTTCAGAATTCAAAAGAACAGAGTTCCCTCTTCTTACTACGCTTGGAATGGACATTAGATTTCCTTTCAGGTGTGGTACATGGAGGACATTATGCAGGGTTACAGCGTTGTTAAGTTTGTCCTTACCTTGTACAGTAGCTTGGATTAATCCTGATGAGGCAGATTCGATGTGTCTCCCTTCTTCCGCCACTTGTATGCTTCTTATCTCCTCCGTCTTGTGCTCGATCCATTCACCATGGGAAGTCATGTGACTTGTGCACGCAGAATCAATTATCCACACGTCCTGAGTCGTCGGGCGTTCCTCCCTTGTGATTACATGTAGTGCGTATTCTGAAGTGGAGTCTCTTCGTTGGGATGGTTCCTCCGTTCGTTCTTGGATTGCTGATCTAGCTGTGTCTTTGTTTTGTTTTGGTCCTTTATGGTAGTTCCTTGTACTGGCCATGTTATTTTTGTTTGTTGTATTATTTTGATTTCCTTTGTTGTTAGGGTTGAACCAACAGTCTTTCTTGAAATGTCCTTTTTCTTTTGCAAATGAAGCATGACTTTTCTTTGAATTGGTTGCCTGATGATCTGAAAGCATTCTCAGGATTTTTGCTTCTGTCCTGTCTTTTCTTCTCGAAATCCAGTAGAGTTTGTCTCAAGTCTGGTAAGGAGATTTCTCTGTTTATTGACAGTGCTGCTGTGATCGTGTCAAAGTTAGGTGTGAGTCCTTCAACAATGTATCGTACAAGTTCTTTTTCTGTTACAGTCTTTCCTAGCTGGGTGATCTCTTGTGCCAGTTTCTGTGCTCGTACAATATACATGTTGACATTTTCATTTGGGTTCAATTTTAGTCTGGCTAAATCCAACATTAGGTCTATCCTTTTATTTTCTAGAGATCCTTCAAACCTTTTCTTTATGTCGTACCAAATTCTTTTGGCTCTTTTATCGCCTCGAAAGATGATTGTTAAGTCATCTGAAAGTGACAATATTATTAGGCTGTATGCTTCCCGATTCTTTTTCTTCCAAATATCATATTCTAGTTTATTTTTTGTAAAGTCTGGCTCGTCATTAACAATTACGTCCTCGAAGAGATCTTTTGAATCTAGAATTGCTTCCATTTTCATGGACCACGTGGTATAGTTGTTTTCTGTTAACTGTTCGATTTTTGCTAAGTTATGTGTATCCATTTTTATTCAACTTTTTCTTTCTAAATTGGCGGTTAGTCCAATTATTTAATTTCTTTTTGATTTAAATGGATCAATTGGCGGTTAGTCCAATTCGCGCGCCCAAACAACGCACTGCTACCAAATTGATATAGGCTTAGCAAAATATGGTTATTCTTTTTGAGGATTTCTGGTTGTTTTTGTACTCACGTATGTTATAGTTACGAGGACATCCCTTTAGATAAAAACAAATATATATTTATTTAAGGAACGACTTGTTCCATTACATATATTGTTAAGACAAGTTAGCGGTAAACAATAACAGCAAGTTTGAAGGTAGTTGTTGGAAGTTACGTCTTCGTAGTGACGTCAGCATCTATGATGATTAAAGTCAAAGTCTGTGTAACATATATGCATTTATTTAAGGCGCCAATTTATAATTGTAACAAATAGTATTTGAATAAAAACATTCAATCGGGTAAAACACGGGCGTTGCCCGGGTCATTCGGCTAGTTTTAATATAACGGGCAGTTTTTCAACTATTAAATTTAATACGATTCATTAGCGCGACATGTGTTATAAGAAATGGTAACTTTCTTCACAACACACCGTGGAATAAATATTTACAAATTTCCAAAAAGATAAGTAATATCACATTCTATACAATCAAAATAATCTCATTTTCTTTAGATAAAAAATTCAAAATTACATTCTCTAATTATACTTAATTTCAATAATTTAAAGTTAATATTATAAGGTGTTAATTAAAAGTTATAGATTGAATCTGAAATATTTTAAATATTAAAATTGAAACGTTTGATAACTTTTAGTGAGAATTCGAGATGTTTTCAACATTCAGTCTATGCAGTACGCTTATAATACAATCGATCCCAAAGCCCGTGTTTTATAATATTAATATTAAAATAATAATTAAAGAACCTGTACTCTTGCTACGCGTACTATTTTGAAACCAATAAAATTGAGTCAACTTGAACCAATATAGAGGTCAGATCACTACCATAAAATTACCACCACTCACATAAGTTTATTTCATTACACTTGATTAAGGATCTCTATAATTTATATTCTTTTTGAAATATCGAGTACACTTTAGGCATCATAATTTATTTTAATAAATATATATATATTTTTGAAATTGTAACAAATAATAATAATAATAAAAAAGTCAGATGTTGGTATTGTAATTAAAAAAAAAAAAAGGCATATCCTGACCACGGAATCAGTGAACAGGCTAAATTAACGTTTAGTTGATTTCTGTTCCACTAGGTGGCGCTATGCCATCTAAAAAAGCTCATGTGAGCGTAGTCAAGATATGCCTTTTTTGATTATTTTTGAAATTATTAAAAAACACATACATGATTGTATATATTGTTACACTGGGTTTAACTTTTCAGGGGCATCGACCTTTATTTCCTCCTTCTTTTTGTTTATTACCGTTTCCCAAGAGGGTTTCCATATAATCAATACAAATAAATTAACTTTATTGATAATAAAAAAGAAAAAGTTGAGGTGTTGATATTAAAAAAAAACAACAAAAAAGGCATATCCTGACCGATCACATGAGCATTTTAGATGGCAGATCTAGTGGAACAAAAATAAACTAAACGTTGATTTAACTTGTTCTGTGATATTTGACGAGGGTCAACAGACCGAAACATTCGAAACAAAAAAAAAAAAAAAACATTCGCGTCTAAATGTTCTTATTTTTTATATATATATTTTTTATTGCTTTGTATTTGAAGTGTGATGTTTATTAAGTTGTTGCCTCCTTCGCATTTGGTGATCTCAAGTCCTAGCGTCCGTGGATCCGTGGGGATAGTTCTAGTGGTGTTAAATATACATAATAATAATAATAATTAAATACATAGGCAATCAAGGATAAATTTATACTATAATTTAGAACAAGCATGTCAAACTCGCGGCCCGCGGGCCTCATGCGGCCCACAACGAATAAATTTGCGGCCCACCAGACAATATATTTTAATAAAAAATTTTTTATAAATAAAAAAAAAAAATTAATAAAAATTTGTAGCCTAATTTTTAAAAATTGTAATTATACATAATTTATTTATTAATAACGAACCACTGGTCGCCATACATAAGTCATAAGTTTTGATAATATTATACCTACATACATAACGTATTTACATCGCCATAAGTATTGTGTGCCTTAAAGTTTAAAGAAAATATTCTTTCGGAGTACTAGAAGAAATATGTCAGTTTTTAATAACCAAGAATCAAGACATCACTTTGTTTTCTGATCAAGTATGGTTGCAAGATTTTTCCTTCATGGTTGACATAACAAAACACTTGTCGGATTTAAATTTGAAACTGCAAGGAAAGGATCAGATCATTACCAACATGTGTGACCAAGTTAATGCATTCAAATGTAAGCTAGTTCTTTGGGAAAAGCAGTTGAAAAACGAAGATTTAATGCACTTTCCGACATGCAACATGTACAAATCAAGTTTAGGTGAAACTGCATCGTATCAAAAATATGCGGAAAAAATTTTAAGTCTTAGAAATGAATTTGAAACAAGGTTTTCTGATTTCAAATCCTTGGAAGGCAAGTTTACTTTGTTTTATTCGATTTTATCGATAAATATAGAATCAGTACCTAATAATATGCAAATGGAGGTAATAGATATCCAGTGCGATTAAGATTTAAAGGCAAAATTCATTGAAGTTGGCGTTTCTGAATTTTACAAATATTTGCCAGCCAGATTTGAAAACACTCAAAAATTAGCATATGAAATTATGTCCATGTTTGGAAGTACTTATCGGTGCGAGCAGTTATTTTCACTTATGAAAGGAAATAAGTCTCCAATCAGATCGAGAATTACTGACGTTCACCTTGGGTCAGTTTTAAAATTAATCACTGCGGACAAGATTTCCCCCGAAGTAGGAAAGATGGTAGCAGAAAAGAGATGCCAAATATCAGGGAGAAAATATTAACTTTACTTTCTTTTTTCTTATTAGCATTTTTTAAAATAAACCTACATAAATGTTACTATAAAAATTTAATTACTTGTTTTCTTTTTTTGCGGCCCACATAATTTATCACTTTTTTATTTGGCCCGTGTTAGGATTTGAGTTTGACATGCTTGATTTAGAATAATTGAAAACAACACATTATGATTTTTTTTACAAAAAAGTTAATTAATCATGATATACAGAAATCCTCCCCCCTCCTCAAGAGGTTGTCACGTCTTCGTGTGCTTGACCTAAACAATTAATTCAAAACAAGGTTTGAGTCCTGAGACATTTATTTATTAATTTATTTATTTATTTAACAGTTGGGAGAGACACGCCATATCCACAATTTGGATAATTGCGTGTATATTTTAAATTATATACAATTAATACAATTGAACATTGGAAATCATTAAAATTAAACGTTCGATGTCAAATTTTACACATAGCAATTATAAGTAGCAGCTTGAAATATGTACAGTCAACACTTTCACCTCAAAATATACATCCTGCAGAATCTATTAACCTTGATGTATTGGTCTTTATTGCAAGCAGCTTGTTTTGTATTAGTCAGGTAAAGTTGGTTTTCTTCCCTTAGATCAGAAGTTAATGGACAGTTTATCAGAAGGTGTTCAGGGGTTTGTTGTTCGTTTCCACAAGTGCATGCAGGTGAACCAATTTTGCCAATTCTAAACAAATATGTGTTGAAGTCACCATGTCCAGTAAAAAATTGAACGTTATAGAAGTTGGGTTGAACATATTTAGGAATTCTTGAAGTATCAAAGAATCCCTTGAAATTATCATTGGCACCTCCATAGTATTCCTCAAATTTCTGGTTTATAAAATTAGATATCATTTTTCTTTTAGTTGGATCTGATTTTTTGTATCCAATATTCATTTTTAGTAAATTTGTTTCAATAAAATCCGTGAGCTTTGGTGTTCTAGCAACAATATGAGTACAGTTTGAAGATTTTGAATTATAAACCTGTGTACTGTGCTTCAAAATTTTGTACTGCAGAGAGTTTAATTTATCTTTGACTTTTTTGGGTATAAAGTTGTACCAGATCGTGGAACCATAAGTTAGTGAACTTCGAAACAGTCTCTTATAGAGTTCTATTCTTCTTTTACTGTCCAGTCTCCATGCTTTCCCGGTTAATCCAATTAGGTATCCACTAGCTCTATTTGTCTTAGTAATAATCTCATCAATATGGGGCACAAAATCCAATTTGTTTTTATTTCTATGATTTTTAAAAGTTATTCCCATAATCTTCAGTTTTTCTACCCGATTGGCAGTGATAGTGTTAGGAATTTTTGCAGCTATTTTGCTATTAAACAAGTATAAGATTTTCGTTTTCTCTTCAGATACGGTCAACTTATTGTTCCCACACCAGTCTAATATTCTCCCCATGACCTTTCCTGTTGTATTCCGAAGTTCTGTCAAGTTGTTTCCCCAACATATCACAGTTAAATAATCCGCATAAGCAATGATTTCACTGTTTGATTCTGAATAGTTATTCAATAAATCGTTTAGAATAATATTCCATATTGTAGGGGATATAGGCCCACCCTGTGGGGTCATCCCTTGCTTAATTTTTTGTGGGTTTCATTTGATGAGTATCTAAATCTCACTCTTCTATTATTAAGAAAAGACTGTAGTAGTTTTATTATTGAAGCTTGAACGTTGTCCTCATGTAGTCTTTTCAGCACCATCGGCCACCATGCATTGTCGATCGCTCCACTTATATCAACTGCGATTATAGCTGTATATTCTTTGTTTTTATGTTCTAGAGCTATTTTGACAATTTCATTTAATGCAGAGATAGTAGATCTTGATCTTCTAAATCCATGTTGACGATTGTTAAGCAGATTTGAGTCTTCATAAAATTTTATTAGTTTGTTGTTAATTATTTTTTCAAATATTTTGGAAATGTTTGAGTTGAGACAAATGGGTCTGTAGCTTTTATAAATTTTCATGTCTGTTTTACCTGGTTTGGGAATAATTATTACCTCAGATTTTTTCCATTCATTCGGATAATAATTTAAATCTAAGCATTTTTGAAAAAGTTTCACCAGTATTGGAACTATTAGTTGTTTAGTATGTTTTATCATATTGTTAGAAATATTATCAATTCCAGGCTTTTTCTTTGAGTTTAGCTCATCAATTATTCCATTTACTTCATTGGGCGTTAATATTATATTTTCTTTATTATGAAATCCTAGAGTATAGTTCCTTATGTTTTTGTGGAAAGTTGTGTCTTCATTATCTCTATCATCGGGGAAAAGGTTGTTCAAAAGTTCTACTGTCTTCTGGAATCGTTCTTCATCTTTATTTACTTCTAAGATTTCCAGAATTCCCTTTGGGTTAGAACCGTTTTTAATATTTTTGTATACCCTGTATAAATTTCCATATGAGTTTTTTGATTTGATGTCCTCTAAGAAAAACCTCCAAGACATTCTTTTAGCCTTATTTATTTCCCTGACGTATTTGTTTCTTGCACTTTTATACTGTTGTTGAATATGGATAGAGGGATTTTTCGCCCGATAATAGGAGTTACGAAGACATGAACTCTCAGAAGATCTAGCCCAGGATTATCTTTCGGTTCTACTAAGTAATTGGCACACACACAAGCTGACATCTTACTTAAAATTATATACTTGTATTGGTCAAAATATTTTCTCAATAGTTCCAAAAATATTTTATTGAAATACACTTAAAAGGAGAAAGATATTTCAGCTACCGCGCCATTGAATCATTAGATATATCTCTATATATATAAAAGTCAATTCCTGTCTGTCTGTCTGTTTCGCGATAAACTCAAAAACTACTGAACCAATTGGTTCCAAATTTTGCATGTCGCTTTTTATAAACCTGAGGAAAAATTTTGGCTACATTTTGCTTATTATTTTTGGCTATTTCTTTTTTTAATTTGAAGAACTATTTTTTTACGCGGACTAATCCGGAATGGAATGAATACCTAAATATGGCCATTTTGCATACGCATCGGTGGCTTAGTGGTAGAATGCTCGCCTGCCACGCGGGCGGCCCGGGTTCGATTCCCGGCCGATGCATTTTTTTTTTTACAATTTTTAAAACTAATTTATAAAAAATATAATATAAATATATACTATTATATCAACTATATGAATTAAATCAAATACCTAAACACTAATATCTATATATATAAAAGTCAATTTCTGTCTGTCTGTCTGTTTCGCGATAAACTCAAAAACTACTGAACCAATTGGTACCAAATTTTGCATGTCGCTTTTTATAAACCTGAGGAAAATTTTTGGATACAATTTGCTTAGTATTTTTGGCTATTTCTTTTTTTCATTTGAAGAACTTTTTTTTTTACGCGGAGTAATCCGGAATGGAATGAATACCCAAATATGGCCATTTTGTATACGCATCGGTGTCTCAGTGGTAGAATGCTCGCCTGCCACGCGGGCGGCCCGGGTTCGATTCCCGGCCGATGCATTTTTTTCTAACAATTTTTAAAACTCATTTATATTATATCTTCTATATATATAAAAATGAATGTTTGTATGTTTGTTTGTTTGTTTGTTGGTTTTTATGTCCGGTATACAAATTCGCAGTAGTTCACTAATTCAAACCAAAATTCCCATACATAGGTAAAAAAATACGAGGAAAACGATAGGCTATTTTAAATTATATATAAATTAAATATTAAAACTATATATTCAAATTATTCTACTTAGCTCACGAACAGCGCCCTCTATCAAGGTTATAAATACGTTTAAAATCGAAATCTTCTCAAAATTTTATTAATAATAGTGTTCGCTTAATAATTAGAATACTTGATCTAAATCGAAATATTTATAGACGCTCGCTCGATTTGAAGATTTATATCGTAACTAATCTGACTGTAAAGTTTGGAGCGGGACGTTTCACAAGAGTGACATCCACGGCGCCAATTTATAATTGTAACGAATAGTATTTGAATAAAACATTTAATCGGGTAAACCCGGGCGTTGCCCGGGTCATTCGTCTAGTATATATATATATGTGACAATATCGTTACGGAATTTCTTGTTGTTCGATGAGAATGGTGAGATTTGATTGAAACGCAGTCGTTTGAGTGGAAGTTGAAGCATACAGTTAGGAATAATCAGGACACGTGATGGGGTTTGAAAATAAAAGGCAACTGGGTTGGAGGAAAGAAAGCTTGAGAAGAGCGGAGCGATTGTGACTTATTAATTATCTGATCACATGGCGGTGATTGACTTAGCTATGGGATGAGCGGGGAGGTCTCGAGAGCAGATGTTACCTTGTTGGGAGCGAAGGCGTTACTCCATAGGTGTTGTTCCTATGGGAGCGAAATCACTACTGACCATTCTTGCTTCTCGATTTAACACCAAGACTTATCTTCTTTCCCATTGGTCGAAAGATGTCACATGACCTTTTTCTATTGGTTGACCTATTTAGGCGTTGTCTTCTAATTGGCTCTGCGGCTTTCTTTGGTGGAAGATACGTCCGATCTTGTCAGGAAGTATTGGGTGTTAGTTCGACTCTTATAACTTCCGCGGTTATCAGATACGACCGGTCCTGCTCCGGAAATATTGGGCGTCTCTCAACTTTTATAACTTCTGCGGTCACCAGATACGTCCGGCCCTGTCAGGAAGTGTTGACTGTACAAATTATTAATAGTGGTGTCCGCTTTAAGCCTACTTCCTATGTCTTGCTGTTACTTTCTTTCCTCCAGTTACCTTATTCTTTATTAAATCTTTGAAAATCATACATTGTACATGCATAGTGGGTCGGGGGTGCATACAATTATATACAAATTATGACAGATGCGCCCCCTACATGTGAAGAATTCAAGAAGGGGTTAGCCTGAGAGAATTCTGTAAAGTAAAAAATAATTTTGTGGGAAAATTAGTTGTGGGTATTGAGAGTCTATATACAAGCATTGGTGGTGATATAAGAAGTAAAATAGAATGGTGTTGATGATATAGGTTGAGTATAATTAATAGAAATCAAAAAAATTTTTAATTGTAAGAAATCAAAATGAATGCTATGGTACATAGTGGATTGAAAAGAAAAGAAAATGCGCCTAACTAATTTCTACTCGAAATTGGAAATAAAATCGAGGGAGTTCTATTAGGGCCTTTGAGAAATCAAAAAATAAAAATGAAAGTTGGAAGAAATCAAAGTAAATGCTTGGTTGCATGGTGAGAAAAAAATGCTTTGTTGCATGGTGAAAAAAGAAAAGTGCTTGTTGCATGGTAAAAAGAAATGCCTAATTATATTTTACTCGAAATTGGGAATGGAAATCGAGGGATTTTTATTAGGTCTTTTGAGAAATCAAAAAATAAAAATAAAGGTTGTAAGAAATCAAAGTGAATGTTTGGTGCATGGTGAGAAAAAGGAAAAATGCCTAACTATACTCTACTCGAAATTGGGAATGGAAATCGAGGGAGTACTATTAGGTCTTTTGAGAAATCAAAAATAAAAATAAAAAGTTGGAAGAAATCAAAGTGAATGCTTGATTGCATGGTGGAAAAAAAAATAAAAAAAAAGAATGTTTTTGTAAATCAAAATAAAATATAATATCCAATTTTAAAAGAAAACCAATGAGTTTTCGTTGATTTGAAACTATGATAATATAAACTAATTGGTAAAAAAATGATAATTAATGATTAAAAGTGATAATAAGTTGAATAAATTGATAAATTGATTATATTTAAATTTTAATTGAGAAAAAATAATGAAAATGATTAATATGAAAAATAAGGTGTATTGGTTTGAACCCTTTTGTATCTACATGCCCTGATCTAAATGTATGGATTGCTCCATTATGCCCTATAAATTTTTTGTCTCATCTGTAGCGACACTTAGGTGAAAACGTGATCCTAGCCCGCAAGTGCGCGTTTATGCTATGTGTATAGGAGACATGGAAATCTATATAACCTTTGTGTATAATTTTTTGTCTTCGTGTGTGTTGTGAAAAATGTTAGAAGTCTGTAAAGTAATTATGATTAGTTATAATAGGAATATGAACTCAATTAAATGTGTGTGACGTCTTGTGCGTGCGGAATTGTATGGTAAAAATCGATACGCAGACTCGAACTGGAATCCAAAATCGGTGGCATGAAAAAGTGGGATGATATGGAGAAGTTTGAGGCAGGGGGAAAGCGGTGTCCTATTTTTGTGTGTTGGCCGGAAATGAGGGGTGGTAATTGGATCCGGACTGGGGCGTTACGTCCTTGTCGCGGCGTCTCAAAATTCTCACTTCCTTCCGCTTATTTGTTTTTTTGGGTGCGACTCAGATCTTGTTACTTTCAGTTACTTCTATCTCTTCGGAGTTTATTTAGATTTTCTGCAAAAATGGTTCCTAAAATTATGAGAAGTTTTATAAATGCTTGTCCACAATGAAAAACTGCTTGCCCAAAATTAAAAACTGCCTCTTGTAGTTCGAAAATTTTATGAGCGGGCATGGTATAGATAAACAAATAATTAAGAAATAAAACTGGGATATATTTGTATGGTAGAACTAACGAACAAAGGATAAAAATCAGATGAAAGATAGGGTATTGCCCCATGTTCTTCCATATTATTGTAAATGGGGACTCTGAAATATTTGTTCGAACCTTATTCATTGTTGATCGTTTAATTTCGCACTGTTTGATATCTTTGGGGAGTGGTGTGATATGATTGAATTGGTTGTCAGGTTTGCAGTTTTTAACATCGGGGAGGAGTGATGCAAATCGCCTTGTTGTAAAAATGGCAGGGTCTAAATGTCTGAAAGGCTCGCTGCTGGTGGGTTTGAACCTTAATGACTCTGCTGGGAATAATTCGGGTGTTAAATGTTTGAAAGGGAACGTGTAATTGGGGTTGTGCTTTATATGACATATTCTAACGGTGGGCGGTGATATGTAACGGACTGTTTCTGTATACAGTTTAAGCTTGTTGACGTGAATCGTGTCAGTGTCTCTTTGAAGTGGTTGATTTGGTCGATCTATACGGACCACATTTGGTGAAATAATTTCTAATATTGTGTGAGGTCCTGTGAAATATGGCGCAAGTTTCCCTGTATTTGGGTGGTGATATAATTTTACTAACACTAGATCACCTACTTCAAAATGTGGTTGTTTGTGTCGTTGATCATAAATGTTTTTGTCTTGTAAATGCTTGTTTTGTGTGCGTGTGTGTGCAATTTTTCTAGCTTTGTCGATATTTGGGTAAGGTGTGCTATGGTCAGAGAGTTCGGGGGGTAGGATACCAAACATTAAGTAGATGGGTGGAAAACCTGTGGTAGAGTGTGGGGTTTTGTTATATATAATTGTAACTCTTTTGACCAACTTGGTCCATGCGATCTTAGGATTTTCTAGATGCAATAGCCTAAGTTTTCCCGTGAGGGTGGCGTTCAGGCGTTCACATAGACCGTTGGCCTGTGGATTGTTGCTGGTTGTGAGTAATGGGTGAATATTTCTATTAAGTAGGAAACTACGAAATTTTGGCGAAGTGAAAGCAGGAGCTCTATCCGTAAGAAGGCGTTTTGGAGAGCCATCCTGTAATACTCGCTTAAGTACTTGTTGGTAGGTGATGATGCTGGTGGATTTAGATGGAAAAGTCCACGCGTAGCGCGAAAAATGATCGACTACCACATGGAGGTATATTTTGGTGTTGCCATATTTGGCAAATCCTGCTATGGTGTCAAGGGATAATAGGTCAAAGGGTTCTTTGGCTTCCGGAGGCTGACTTAATTCCCCGTAAGTGGGTCCCAATGGCCGTTTTGTTAACTGGCAGGTGGGGCAGGTCTTAACCTTTTGTTTAATATCTTTGGACATACCTTGCCAGTAATATTGTGTGGATATGAGTCGTGGCATTTGTGAAATACCGGGGTGATTGTATTGTGTGTGTACTGTTTGTAAGAGTTGTTGTATGAGTGGTTTTGGAATTATAATCTTGGTTACACCTTTTCGGGAAACTGTATGTAATCCATTATGATCAATGGTCAAACTAGACTCTTTCGATGGAGGAGGTTGGTGTGTCTTGATAAGGGTGGCGTCCAAGAATCCACAAAACGGGTTACGGGACAAGAGATATGCTTCATATTGTAGTTTTCCCTTTATGTAGCGGACCTCATATTCGTAACTCGATAGTCGTAAACTCCATCGAAACAGTCTGCCGGACGGGTTTTTGATGGTTTTCAACCACTGTAATGCGTGATGGTCAGAAAATATAGTGAATTTTATGCCCATAAGATAGATGCGAAACTTCTCCACACTCTCAACGATTGCTAAGCACTCAAGTTCAGAGATGGAGTAGTTTTTCTCGTGTGGGCGCAATGTTCGGCTGAAATATTGAACTGGATATACGTTCCCGTCAGGGTAAACTTGTTTGAGAATGCCTGCTATACCGAGGGTGGATGCATCGCAATACACTTGGCATGGCAGACCTTCTTTGTAAAGGTGTAAAATGGGGTGTTGTGTGAGGTTTCCTTTCAGGTCAATGAACGCCTTTTGACAAACTTCATTCCAGTTCCACACGACATCCTTTTTGAGGAGGTTATTGAGTGGTGCTCGCAAGCGAGCGTATTCCGGAATGAATTTGTTATAGACGTTCACAGCGCCTAAAAAGGATTGTAGTGTTTTTCGGTTGTGTGGCTGTTTGATGGCGTGGATAATGTCGGTGTTGCGTGTGAGCGGTGTAATTGTACCAGCTGTAATGGTGTAACCTAGAAAATCTATGGACTGCTTAAAAAATTCGCATTTCACGAAGTTAAGTTGTAGTTTCTCCGCTTCGCAAAAGGCGAAAAATTGTCGCAGGTGGTTTTGATGCTCCTCTAATGTGTTGGAGTAAATGATGAAATCATCAATGTGCCACCCAGTCAAGTCCGTGTCTCTGTAGGACCTGACTTATGGCTCGTTCGTAAATTTGAGGGCTGGTTTTTAATCCGAAAGGTAGTCGAGTGGGTTGGTATAACCCTTCGAGGGTGGCAAATGCTAACAGTGGTCGAGAATCGGGGTGTATTGGGACTTGCCAATACGCAGAGGATATGTCTGCCGTGGAGAAATATTTGGCCTGTGCGAGGCGGTCTAGGATATCCTCGATTCTCGGGAGGGGATGGACATCAGAGCTGATTAGCTCGTTCACCTTTCTGTAATCGATACAAAACCGTTTGGTCTTGTCGCGCTTAGTGACGAGGGTGACAGGGCTCGAGAAAGGTGAAAAAGATTGCTCTATGATGCCGTTCTCCAGCATTTGTTGGACTTGATTACGGATTTCTTGTTGGTCACATATCGGAACACGATATGGACGTATGGTAATTATTTTATCGGAATTCGTGGGTATTTTTACTGGTGGAATCCGTAAGCATGGTACGTTGAATTTGTTCTGTGTGAAAATGTGAGTGCATCGTTGTAGAAGTGTTGTGAACTGCGGTGTATAGTGAGTGTTAGATGTTGTGTTGTAGCATGCATGTGGCAAAGGATTTTGTTGTGTATTAGTGTGAGTGTCGATTTCGTTGTGTGGGTTGGTCATCTGGTAGTTGTGCGACGGTGTGTGATCACCTATGTGCTTGGTATGCGAGTTGTCCCGCTGGGTGGGTGCGTTTTGGGCATGTTTACAAGTTGAAGTCGTTGTGACTTGGTTATTTGAGGGCATGTAAAAAAGGCAATTGGCCTTAGTGAAAAAAGGGCATGTAGGTAAGGGGGTGTTTTTCAATGAATGCACGCAATGGTTGTCATAGGCGGAAGATTTGGTTGTATGGTGAGGTCTTTGTGACATCGCCTGACACTGCCAGTACGTGCATACATTTGGTACATTGTTAAAATGGTAGGATGGGGTAGACAATGGGGCGCCCAGCTGGAATATAGTGCATTTATTAAAATCTATGGTTAATCTGAATTTATGAAGGCTATTGATACTAAGAATTCCAAATGGTAACGGTGCATTCACTACATGGAAATTCTCTCTTCGGGATATTTGTCCTATTGTCAGTGGGATAGACAGTTTACCCATGGTTTTTGCAAAACCGTTTAGGGTTTGGAGATCCAGTGAATGTCCCTCAAGGTTTAAATTAGGCAGGTGGGTTTTTAACATATGATAAAGATTATATGGCACTATATTCAGGCTGGCGCCTGTATCAATTAAAAAGGGGCATGGTATATTAGGGGCTAGAAAAAGTTTTACAGTCAGTTGGGTTAGGGACCCTACCTCAGTCTCGAAAAGGCTGCTCGGCTGGGGTGTCTCTGGCTTGACTTGGTTGTTGTGGAGTCGGGGCTGGTGATTTTGTGACCGTTTGCACTGTCCGCACTTTTTCGTGGGTCGCCGGGACTGGTCGATGTCGGCATTCGCTGTGCCAGTGCCTCGCGCCGCAGAACTTGCAGTTGGATGGCGGGAGAGGTGCATTCCATGCACCTGGGCGTCGGGGTGTGCTGTGATACGGACCCGACATTGTGGGTGGTTGATCTTCTCTGGGTCGCGTTGTCGGTACACTGGGCCCGTGGATCCGCTGTACCAGTCGGAACCACTCTCCTAGGTTCTCGGGAGGCACTACGCGGACTAGGCGCTGGTCGTTGAATGGCAGCCCTTCTGTCAGCGTCTCGAGAATCACCTCCTGCGGGAGTCCTAGTTGCAATCCCATGGCGGTTTTCTCCCGGTAGTAGGTCTCTAAGTTGGCTTGTCCAGTGAGCTTCATGGCGAAATATTTCGCAAAGGACGCTTCGCTTGACTCAGGATAGAGATCTAAGAGGATTTGCCTCACCTGGAAATAGCTCCGGTCGGCCATCCGAAGTTTCCTGAAGAGCTCCAGGGGTTGTCGCACCAGATAGTTTGGCAGGCGGAGTAATTTTTCTTGTTCTCCCATGGAGGCGCCTTCCATTTTTCGGTCGAACGCCTGAAAAAACTGGATCGCGCTGTATGTGCCATCGAAAGGCGGGATTGTCGCCTCAGCTCCATCAGAAATCTTTACTCGGGTCAGGAGCGCCGACAGCTGGGTGACGGCGTCCGCTAGGGGCGCAGTTGTCTCTCGGCCGCTCACTCTTACTTCTTGCCTTCCTTCCGTTGTTTCCGTCGGGCCGTCCGACTTTACGCCTATGGGATCCTGATTAAGCTCCATAATATCTTTATCCTGTCGACTTTACCGTTCTGTGACAATATCGTTGCGGAATTTCTTGTTGTTCGATGAGAATGGTGAGATTTGATTGAAACGCAATCGTTTGAGTGGAAGTTGAAGCATACAGTTAGGAATAATCAGGACACGTGATGGGGTTTGAAAATAAAAGGCAACTGGGTTGGAGGAAAGAAAGCTTGAGAAGAGCGGAGCGATTGTGACTTATTAATTATCTGATCACATGGCGGTGATTGACTTAGCTATGGGATGAGCGGGGAGGTCTCGAGAGCAGATGTTACCTTGTTGGGAGCGAAGGCGTTACTCCATAGGTGTTGTTCCTATGGGAGCGAAATCACTACTGACCATTCTTGCTTCTCGATTTAACACCAAGACTTATCTTCTTTCCCATTGATCGAAAGATGTCACATGACCTTTTTCTATTGGTTGACCTATTTAGGCGTTGTCTTCTAATTGGCTCTGCGGCTTTCTTTGGTGGAAGATACGTCCGATCTTGTCAGGAAGTATTGGGTGTTAGTTCGACTCTTATAACTTCCGCGGTTATCAGATACGACCGGTCCTGCTCCGGAAATATTGGGCGTCTCTCAACTTTTATAACTTCTGCGGTCACCAGATACGTCCGGCCCTGTCAGGAAGTGTTGACTGTACAAATTATTATAGTGGTGTCCGCTTTAAGCCTACTTCCTATGTCTTGCTGTTACTTTCTTTCCTCCAGTTACCTTATTCTTTATTAAATCTTTGAAAATCATACATTGTACATGCATAGTGGGTCGGGGGTGCATACAATTATATACAAATTATGACATATATTAGTCAAAATAAAAGCAGGGTGCGCGGGGTCTATATTCGTATATTGAGTAAAGACATTAGCGATGCATAAACATTTGCTAATTATTTATTTCATATTATAAATCACATTAATTTCAATATTCATGATGATTGTGTCCGGCCACCTTTATTTCGACTTATATAAATCTAATATAATCGTTTAATGGCGGTAGCTGTGGGATATTTATTTGATCCTTTTTAGTGCTTTTTAATAAAAACTTTAAAAGTATTTTAATAATTAATTATTTTTAAAATTTTAGCCATAAATGATATAAATTCGCAATTTTACCATAACCAAATGATTTATGAATTTACAAGACATCATAAACATAATCAAGAGTAAGAAATTATACAAAATCAAAGCAAAACATTAAAAAATATAAATATTAGATAATGGCCATTATTTTTTTAAATAAAAAATAACATAAAAAATTTAAAATACTTATAAAAATGTATTATACAAATACATAAATATATTTGATAAAATAGTACAAATTTGAAATTGTACTGGGATAAGGTGGATAAATTAAGAAAAAGGCATCTCCTTATCGTACAACTGAAAGTTGCTGATGGCCTGCGCAATCTGTCGGAATAAATTTTAACTATTCGTTGATTTTTAATTATTCCAGAATTGGCCAAATACCCATTCTTGATTAATCAAGAAAAGCTAACCACGTACGCTTTTCGGCTGTTTGGCCCTCGTCAGAGTGGTGCAAGCTTTACCTAAACGACCATGTATATATATTTGCTCGTGTTTTCTTATACAGTATTTATGTATAAAATGATATATTTTAAAATGGTCGATTCGGTTAATTCTTATTTACACTATATCAAAGGATTATATATTTCTGGCAATATCCTTCGCAAATATTTACATTTCTAGTTCCATACTACCGATTTATTTTTATGGAATGCTACCCGCTCATTGAGCCACAGAAAAGGCTGCGCCTACTCGTTAAAAAAAAAAACTCCAATTATATTTTCTAGGCTATTCCCGATCACCACGGTATACAATACAGAAATTACTTGAAATGTTAGTAGGTTTGCACTACACCATGCTCCAACGTGGTCATTGAGTACGTATTTTAAAATTTGATCACAAATTTTTCGAAAAAAATATAGATAATAGTATCTATTCCTGACCACCAAGAAGTTTGGTATTTTGTCAACTTGCATTGTCATCAGATTTGAACGAGGGTTCTAAATTTCATGTTTCTAGGTGTTTTGAAAGTCTATTAAACGTTACAAGATTTGTATGAGAGAGAAGACATAGAAGTAAGTTAAATCAAAACTGCTAACAGTTAGCAAAACTGATTCGACACTGAAGATGTCACGACCCGGACAAGGTCGAGGTGACAAGGCCACCGCCGGTACTTTTACTATTTTGGACGCAGAGAAATCGTGGCCGGCGAAACCTTCGCTTTTCTTGGCTTTGATCTTCTAAGGTCATCCTGTTACCCATATCTAGCTAGATAGATCGATGTTTTATCTTTCAGGGATTTTCATTTGCTATCATTTTTATTTTCCGTCATTTTAGCGCATACACTTAATGAAAAATGGCTACTTTACTATTTTATTCATTTTTTAAAAGGAATAGTAATGGTTTATATTATCGAAAAATGCATTTTAAGGTGACAAGTATATATAAATATTTAGGCTGAGAAGGATATATATAGATATCTAAAAATAGCTCTATTATTTTCATTTTCCGTGATGATATCCCAGAATATTCGGCACATGAATCGACGTGTACTTAAAACGTCATAACAGTGTAAACTCTTTAGAAGCTACAAATTACAAAAAGACATAAGACGCTGCAACTCTTTTTTTATTAATTGTATGAAGTATATTGCTTTCGAGCAAGCCCTTCCTCAGCAAACTAAAACATAAAAAAGGTAATGGAGAGAGATAATATAGCATTTTAAAGATATATCTATACAAATATATGACAAAAAATTTTGAGAATTTATATAATTGAAAAATTTGAATAATGCCGGTTCTGGAAGTAATTCAGCTAAACTATTACCAGAAAGCTAGAACAGTGCAGAATAAGATCCATAAAAACCAGGAAGACCTCTGACTCTGAATGCTAAGAACCATGACTTATCTGGTGTTGGCAATGACGTAACCTTACTCCACGCCATACCTGGCGCCACGTTGCCGTGAATTAACTGGTGTTGGCAATGACGTGACGTTACTTCATCTCTTACATCGCGCCACGTTGCCGTGTATTAACTGGTGTTGGCAATGACGTAACGTTACTTCATCTCTTACATCGCGCCACGTTGCCGTGTATTAACTGGTGTTGGCAATGACGTGACGTTACTTCATCTTTTACATCGCGCCACGTTGCCGTGAATTAACTGGTGTTGGCAATGACGTGACGTTACTTCACGTCTTACACCGCGCCGCGTTGCCGTGAATTAACTGGTGTTGGCAATGACGTGACGTTACTCCACGTCTTACACCGCGCCGCGTTGCCGTGAATTAACTGGTGTTGGCAATGACGTGACGTTACTCCACGTCTTACACCGCGCCGCGTTGCCGTGAATTAACTGGTGTTGGCAATGACGTGACGTTACTCCACGTCTTACATCGCGCCACGTTGCCGTGAATTAACTGGTGTTGGCAATGACGTGACGTTACTTCACGTCTTACACCGCGCCGCGTTGCCGTGAATTAACTGGTGTTGGCAATGACGTGACGTTACTCCACGTCTTACACCGCGCCGCGTTGCCGTGAATTAACTGGTGTTGGCAATGACGTGACGTTACTCCACGTCTTACATCGCGCTACGTTGCCGTGAATTAACTGGTGTTGGCAATGACGTGACGTTACTTCATCTCTTACATCGCGCCACGTTGCCGTGAATTAACTGGTGTTGGCAATGACGTGACGTTACTTCATCTCTTACATCGCGCCACGTTGCCGTGAATTAACTGGTGTTGGCAATGACGTGACGTTACTCCATCTCTTACATCGCGCCATGTTGCCGTGAATTAACTGGTGTTGGCAATGACGTGACGTTACTCCACGTCTTACATCGCGCCACGTTGCCGTGTATTAACTGGTGTTGGCAATGACGTGACGTTATTCCACCTCTTACATCGCGCCACGTTGCCGTGCATTAACTGGTGTTGGCAATGACGTGACGTTATTCAACGTCTTACCAGGCGCCACGTTGTCGTTACTTTACTGGTGTTGGCAATGACGTGATGTTACTCCACGTCTCACCTCGTCGTGCCTTTTTATTTGAGCATTGAATCTTACGAATTGCGATTTTCTTAGAAAAATGAAATTAAAAACCGAAAAAAAAAAAATATTTTTCTATAACTGTAGAGGGTTAGGGAACAATTTCTATTACATTAACTGCGTTGAATATGCTGTAACACCGTTTTTTGAGGTAGATCCATTTTTCTGTTTATTCTGTTATTGTATTTGAAGATTAAAGATTCTAAAATGAGTCTATTGTATTTGGAGAATATGTTCTGGAAATGCTAAAAATAAAAGAGCACACACATGTAACCCTTCCTGTAGGATGAACTGGGGACATGTAGAATTTTCGTGCTGAAATATTAAGAATTTGTAAACTAATTTCTGATATTGCGGCTATGATCTTTAATGTTTGTGTCTATATAGGGCAGATCATCAGAAACTCCATAACCAAATCCAACAGCAATACAGAGTCGAGAAACAAGCAGAACGCCATATACTCCATCTCCAGCTGACAACGTCTCTTACATAGGAGAGACCAGCAAAACAATGGACACAAGAATTAAAGAGCATAGTCGAAATAATATGATAGAAAGCTAATTTTTGTTCCACTAGATGGCGCTCTGCCATATAAAAAGCACATATTCTCCTGGTCAAGAGAAATGCCTTCTTTAATTAATATATTGTAACATAGTATTTATTAATTTTATTTATGTAACATAGTATTTCTTAATATTATTATTTTTTATTTAACAGAGTGGTCATTTTTATTTTTATATCTTGCGACTCTGTAAATTTCCCTCGTGGCTTATCTTTTGTTTACCTTTCTTAGTTTGTCCTTCCCTGAAATAAATTTTGTTTCCTCCTGAAGTTTTTGTCTTCCCTAATTTTCCACGTGGCATTTTGGTGGAGATGCTGGGTAAGTTAGGGAAGACAAACTGAAGATCGCCGAGAAGAATTTGAAGCCATGGGTGCTGTAATCCACATTTTTAGAGACTGGCTCCAGGATTCCACCGCCGTGTCAAAGCCAAGACTTCCTTCCAAGATGACGATGTCCCTATAGACGACGATACGACGACAAAGCCGCTCTTCACGCCGCAAGAAAATGGACGCAAAGGTACTAGGGATAAAGTTCCAAGACTTCGATGGAATCCTGGCAGAAGCACGTCAAATCCACGTCAGTATCTACAATAATTGCTAGCTGTGGGTCACAGCTCCCATAGGGAAGAAGCTATGTAACATAGTATTTATTAATTTTATTTATGTAACATAGTATTTCTTAATTTAATTATTTTTTATTTAGAGTGGTCATTTTTATTTTTATATCTTGCGACTCTGTAAATTTCCCTCGTGGCTTATCTTTTGTTTACCTTTCTTAGTTTGTCCTTCCCTGAAATAAATTTTGTTTCCTCTTGAAGTTTTTGTCTTCCCTAAGTTTCCACGTGGCAATATATATTAAAGTATAATTACATATGTGGTGTGGTAACCGAGAGGGGCAAACCTGTAGTAACCAAGAGGGACAGTCAGGGCGTGGAGAGTTTTCCAGTACCTCTCTGCACCTTGGAAGACCTTTAACATTTCTCACAGAGTACAGGCAGTCGTGGTCGAGGCAAAGTGGAAAGCTTGGGAATGTCCATACACAAAACGAAGAGACACAGTTGTACTAGGAAAATTCCGTGAACAGATAAAAGTCGAGCTAGGAGCGAAAGATGGAGATAGAAGAGTTCTTAATGGTCTACATGGTGGATGAGATGGACCTTGGTGACAACCGACGAGGGCTCCCGCTGATGGTGAAGTGACTATCTATTTCTGCTAGGGCGGAGGTCTTATATATCTTTCCCGAGAGGAAGTATTGGATTTCAGAGGATGCAACAAGAGCGTGGATAGAAAGCGATATTGTACACTCTGGCAACGCCCTGACATCTTCTAGGCCTCGTTGGACTCCTATCTCAATCTCTTGCTTTAGCTCAACTCTTAATCTATTACAGAGTTTTATTTATTTATCCTCAGTTTGTACAAAGTACATTACATATGGTGATGTAATGACACATGTCAATCATGTTTATAATTATTTACAGAAGTGTTTATTATACAACATGAAAATCTTGTTATAAGTATTATACAATATGGGGTTGTTGGTTTGAATTACTATACACATATCCCCCGATTTACACGGTACTTGTTTTACACGTTTTCGCTTTTACACGGTTTTCCAAATAAGCTTTTTTTTTTGTTTTTATCGCAATTTTTATCGCGGAAAAAAATGCGGGAAATTTTGGAGGGAAATGATGGCAATTTACCAAATAGGTTTAATTAAAATAAAAAAATTAAAACATTTTAATTTGAATAAAAATTATAATATAAAATATTTTTGAAAAATAAAAGTTTTTAATCTTCCCTCCAAAATTTACCGCATTTTTTCCCTCTGAATTTTACTTTAATCACAGCCAAATTAACATAAATTTTAAAAAAATTATAGGCTTATAATGAAGAAAGAAGTTAAAAGAAAAGTTATTTCTTTAGAAACTAAAATCGAAATTTTGGATCGCTTACGAAAGGGAGATAGAGTATAGTAGATGTTGCAAAATCATATAGCATAAACGAAGCTACAATAAGAACTATTAGAACAAATGAAAACACAATTAGAAAGAGTGTTGCAGCTGGCAATACAACGAGTATGGGCACAACATCATACACCAGAAATATCGCAATGGAAAAAATGGAGCAAGCGTTAATGCTTTGGATAGAAGATCAAACACAAAAAAGAGTACCCATTGATACGGGCGCTATAACAAATAAAGGATTACGAATTTACGAAAAAATTGTAGAGCAATTGCCATCTTCTTCTTCAACTGAAAAGAAGCCAAATATTTTGGCAAGTCATGGCTGGTTTGAAAGATTCAAAATAAGACATTCTTTACACAGCTTAAAATTAAAAGGTGAACTGGCTTCTGGCGACGTAGATGCAGCCCAAGAATATCCAGCAGATTTTGCAGAAAGAATTAACGACAATTCATACACCCCTGATCAGGTTTTCAATGCTGATGAGTCAGGGTTATTCTGGAAAAAAATGCCTGAAAGGACTTATGTCTCAAAATTTTATAAATCGGCTAGTGGTCATAAAGCAGCAAAAGATCGCATAACAATTATTTTCTGTAGCAATGCTTCAGGAGATTATATTATGAAACCATTAGTGATTAACAAATCAAAAATGCCCCGTGCCTTTAAAGGAGTAAACATCAATAATCTTCCCGTTTATTGGAGGGCTAATAAGAAAGCGTGGGTTACTGCTGCAATTTTTACTGAATGGTTTCATGAGTGTTTTATCCCAGATGCCAAAAATATTTAAGTTCAAAGGGATTGCCTTTTAAAGTGCTTTTGTTAATTGACAATGCGCCGGGTCACCCACAAGATCTAGAATATGAGAACGTTAAAGTAAAATTTTAACCAAAAAATACAACTTCATTATTACAACCATTGGACCAAGGAATAATTTCTACTTTTAAGCTTTGTACAAAAAACGAGCCTTTACATATATTTTGGAACAAATGGAGAACAATGTATCTTTAACAGTTATTAGTGCTTGGAAAAATTTTACAATGTTAGACTGTGTGAAGCATACTCGTATCGCCTTATCATACACTGCGATTAAGCAAACAACGCTCAATAGCTGTTGGAAAAAATTGTGGCCAAATGTAGTCAAAAATGAACATTCCATTTCAACGTTAAATGAATATTCGCAGATAGTACAGATGGCGCATTCATTGGGCGGAGAAGGTTTTGATGATTTTACTGATAGTGATATCGCAGAGTTAATGGCTGATAAAGAACTAAGTGAGGATGATTTAGTTAACTTAGTTTGCGAAAGTGAATCTGACAAATCTAATGAAGAGGAATTAGTACCAGTAACATTCACTGCTAAAGTCATCCGCGAAGGACTCGCATTGGGAAGAAAGCTGGGTAATCATTTTATGCAAAATGACACAAACGTTGAAAGGGCTTTACGATTCCAACGTGAAATAAATAGCTGCTTGGCTCAATATGAAGAAGTTTACAAAGATCTTACAAAAAATTCGAAGCAATTGTTAATAACCGATTTTATTACCATCTCTCATAATGTAAATATTTCTGCTTCATACATCGAATCGGCACAAATAACTTCGAGTGATGAAAGTGAATTCGAACCTTCGATTCCGAAAAAAAGAATGAGAGTAATTTCTGACAGTGATGAAGGATAATAAAACACCTTTGGTTTTATTTTTTGTTCTTCTGTTTATGTATGTATTGTAATTATATAAAAAACAGTGTTTCCGTAATATATTACATATTTTAACCTGTCAATGCATTTTATTTTTTTCTGTGTACACCTAAAAATATTGAAAAAAATCACAACTGTTAAATAGCAAAATTATGCATTTTCTGCAAGCTTTTCGATTTACACGTTTTTGACCTGAAAATTTTTAATTTTCGATTTACACGTTTTTCTCAGGAACGTATCTACCGTGTAAATCGGGGGATAGGTGTATATATATTTTTTCAACTATATTTCAATTATAAAATAACACATGCCTGCGATGAGAAAATTCAAGAGAAAATTTAACTGATTTGTATGTTATATAATATTGCCACGTGGAAAATTAGGGAAGACAAAAACTTCAGGAGGAAACAAAATTTATTCAAGGAAGGACAAACTAAGAAAGGTAAACAAAAGATAAGCCACGAGGGAAATTTACAGAGTCGCAAGATATAAAACATAAAAATGACCACTCTGTTAAATAAAAAATAATAAAATTAAGAAATACTATGTTACATAAATAAAATTAATAAATACTACGTTACATAGCTTCTTCCCTATGGGAGCTGTGACCCACAGCTAGCAATTATTGTAGTTACTGACGTGGATTTGACGTGCTTCTGCCAAGGATTCCATCGAAGTCTTGGAACTTTGTCCCTAGTACCTTTGCGTCCATTTTCTTGCGGCGTGAAGAGCGGCTTTGTCGTCGTATCGTCTATAGGGACATCGTCATCTTCGAGGGAAGTCTTGGCTTTAGCACGGCGGTGGAATCCTGGAGTCAGTCTCCGAAAATGTAGATCACAGCACCCATGGCTTATAGGTCTTCTCGGCGATCTTCAATTTGTCTTCCCTAACGTACCCAGCATCTCCACCAAAATGCCACGTGGAAAATTAGGGAAGACAAAAACTTCAGGAGGAAACAAAATTTATTCAAGGAAGGACAAACTAAGAAAGGTAAACAAAAGATAAGCCACGAGGGAAATTTACAGAGTCGCAAGATATAAAACATAAAAATGACCACTCTGTTAAATAAAAAATAATAAAATTAAGAAATACTATGTTACATAAATAAAATTAATAAATACTACGTTACAATATGCTGATTTCGAAAATGTCCTTCACCCCTCATCACGTCAGTATTTCTCCTAAAATTTATCTATATAAATGAAATAGAAATATGGGGGGGTCTGTTTGTTTATTATACACTCCTATAATATGTTACCAATTTGTGAAGGAAAGGTTCACAGGTTATAGAACTATATCTGGAAGGAGCAAGCATCATTGTTTTGAGACCAGAAAATATGATTCAGACATAAAAACGGACCGATAAATGTATTTTAAGTCAGTAAATGATTATCATGATAACATAGTAATGTTAATTACTTATAACACTGGTCTGCCTTGAAAAAATAAAAATCTTATGTACTATTTGGTGCTGATTTCAAAAAAAAAAAAAACAATGAACAATTTCTATCACGTAACGTTTACTTGGAAAATTCAATTTTGTCAAGACTATTACAAAATATGGCGATTGTTTCAAAAACCTGCGAAAAAAGTTTCAAGGTTTATCCAAACCCAAATTGAAAGATGAAATCTTTGTTGATCCACTCACAAGCATCAGCAAGATTATGAAGGATAATGAATTTGAGACAAGCATGACATCAAAGGAAAAAGCAGCTTGGGTTGCCTAAAAAATTTACAGCAAGTTTCTAGGCAATGACAAGGATATTGACTATAAACAAATTATAAAAAATATGCTGTACAAATTTCAAACGTTGGGTTTTCCATGAGTAACAAACTATATTTCCTCCGCACACATGTAGAATTTTTCTTCGAAAATTTAGGATCAGTCAGCAAAGAACAAGGTGAAAGGTTCCATCAAGACATGAAAGATGTGGAGCGCAAATATCAAGGAAGATAAGAACATGCTTGCCGACTCTGTTGAATATAGGCCTGAAATTGATCAGAAAAGCGTCAAAAAGAAGTTTCAAAGGAAAAAAGAGTACGTACTTTAAGGTAAACGTTTTATGTTTTGTTTTATATCGATACTAAACGTATAAGTCGACGAATAGTTTCTGGGCTCGAAACTATAATGCGTGCTCCTTCCAGATATAGTTCTATAATCTGTGAACTTTTCCTTCAGATTGGTCACATATTGTAGGTCACGTATTGTCTATTTTATTTATAAAGATCGATATTAGGGAAAATCCTGAAATGATGGTGAAAAATGGAGGTCATTTTAGAAATCCGCACACGAAATAACATATAAATAAGTTTTTAATTAAAAAGGCATATATTGGATCAAAATATTATTTATTTTACCAATATTTCAGTTAGCTGAACGCCAACCTTTATCAAGGTGTTATAACATTTTAAAGTGTGTCAACAACAAAACTCAGCGCCACATAAATATAAATATTATATATCAATTTTTTCTCCCCATTGAATATAACAAAATATTTTTGAAACTTAAATGCTGTTGACGTTATGTGGCGCTGAGTTTTGTTGTTGACACACTTTAAAATGTTATAACACCTTGATAAAGGTTGTCGTTCAGCCAACTGAAATATTGGTAAAATAAATAATATTTTGATCAAATATATGCCTTATATTTTATTTTATTAACATCATGAAACGCGATATCCCAAACTCAGGGATATTTGCGTCGATACCTCTCTCTACATCACAACAAATCGGCTATATACAATCCTGTTCAATTCATTATTTTACATAATTAACCAAAGAAAATTGTCCGAAGAGAAAAACAAACAACAAGGCAAAACACACAAAGCAAGCATCGAAATTCTTTTCCTTCTAAGTTTCCCTCTCCCTTTTCCATTTCAAGAGAAAGTTGTAAATAAATTTGCAAAATTGATCAAAACTTTTACACCTCTCTTTATCGTCTAAAAATTCATCAAGCTGTCCAATACGACCAAATTTGTTTTCCCTATAGACCCGGAAAATTGGGCAATTCATTAGTAGATGTTTCGAGTCCTGAATTTCACCTCCGCAGAAGCATCCTGGTTCCTTCACCGCGCCGATAGTTGACAAAAATTTCCCAAAATTACCATGATCTGTAATGAATTGGATATTATAAAAATTTGGACGGAAAAATCTTGGGATTCCAGACACGAAAAAGCTTCTGAAAATTTCATTAGTATTATCAAAAATTTCTTTCATTTTTGCGTGTAAGAATGATTTGACTATACTTGGAGCATGGGGTTCGTAAGTAATTAGATCTTCAGTGGACAGATGGGCTAGATCATATTTGATTATTCTAGATTCTATATAGTCTGTTAGGAGTGGAATTTTTGGCAAACTATGCACACAGTTTGATGAAGTGGTTTTATATGCTCTAACTGCCCATATATGCCTTTTTAATTAAAGATTTATTTATGGATTGCTCTATTTTCAAAAATATAAATAAGTAAAACTTCTCTTGAATTTTCATAAATAAATTTCGCTGGCCTGTATAATTAATAGTGACAGCCTTGTACAACCTTTCAATGGTTTGCTAAACAAATTGACGCGCGATTTTATTTGTTAAATATATTTGATATCTTTTTTAGCTCTTATTTTCAAGAGGAGAAAGAAGCGTACAAATTTTCGATTATATTGAAAAACATCTATTAAGAAATTCTATGAATTGGAAGTACTATAAAACGATCAATTACTCAAAAGAGATTTTTCAATATGTTCTCGTGTCTCATGAACAAAAGGAAGTTGATTTATTTTTAGAAAATTGTGAAAACTTTCGAGTTCCATTTAAGATGAAAACTGCGAGTCTCGTATTCTAAGTAATTCTATGTCAAGAATCATTATTCATAAATATTATTGGGAATTTTTCTTTAGTATAATTAGTGAAGTCAACAAGTGATGAGAGATTCAATATACATTATAAAATTTTGTATACGTCCAATGTTTTCATATAGAATGGCAAAACTTTCAGGATATTCAGGTATTTCCGACTCGATTAAATAATTATGAAGCAGAAGAGAAATGAGTAAAAAGTTGCTTTTCAATGCAGAGGTGATACCCGATAACCAAGAAAGAATTGTTGATGATTTAATAGGCAAGAAATGAAAGAATTCGGTCCCAATTTCTAGATACCAAAGTGAGTCAAAAGAAAAAAAAATCTAGTTAGTCAGTACAACCATGGAAGTTAATTGCTGCCGATTCAGGATATAGAGCAAGAAATGTAATCTTTAGCCATGAAGACACATATCAACCAAAAAATAAAATTTCTGGTGGCTCTAGATATTCAATGAAGGGAATTTATGATTTTATTTAAAAAAAAAAAGAATAAAATATGGCCAAGACTAACGAGAAAGGTCAGTTTCCGTAAAATATTGCATCAAGCAAATCATCGCTAACATTTCTCGTTTTTTTGTTGTTGTTGTTGTAGTAAAATTGAGATATCTCTCGAATATATATTCTACCGATACAAATATAAACAAACGGATTTTACCGATGTTATACGATTCAAGAAATAAGTTGATATGGAGATCTGAAGACAATAATTGAGCCAACTAATTATTGTTTGTGCATATGCATGAAGGCCAAAGAAATTTGTTGGGCTTCCCAGGTGTGACATGGCTGACCGATAGGGCTACCCAGGTGTGACCTAACTTTCAGTCTGTGATACGCTTGTCTGTCTTGTAGGGCTGCGCTAGCGTGGACTATCTGAACTAGGCTTGCGTGGCCTGGATGGGCTACACAGATACCGAGTTATTGATATAATAAATGAATCTGAACGAAAATAAAAAAATTGCTTGCCTTGTAAAAATATAAGAAAAAAAAAAAAGAATTGTGATGCAAGAAGCCTTAATTTCGACGTCAAGAAAATTCCGTATAAACAAGTCAAACAAGAAAGAAATGCTGGTCATGGAAGAAGCTAGGAAGGAAGTTTAATATCGAGTTTTTGGGAATACAAGTGAGAAACGATGGAAAATTTCTGACAATGCAGAGCAATCAAGAAGTCATCAAATCGATGCAGAACTAAGAAACAAAGAAATGGTTGTCGAATCATGGAGATGCAGAAAAAAACAAGAAAAACTGTTTTAAAATCCCAATCACAATCTCTTAATTATTTCATGCTATCAGAAAATGGAATGGACTTCGTTAAGCTAAGAAAGAAAAAAAAATTCAGCAATTTGTGATCAAAACATAACATTTCAAAATATCAATGGAAAACAAATTCTATCTCGGGGCTTTTTTTTGGAAGAGACATTTGGCAATTAAAATAATTTTATTGACAATAAGTCTATTATCAAGGTGCAGAATTCGCACAGTTAATTAATGATTATGAAAATATAACAAGAAGATAATAAAAAATAAATAAATATTATGCACAATATGATTATATACAAGGCTCTCTGATATCGTTCACATTAATATTGACAATGGGTTTCCAACGACTCCACGCATTTCGCGGGCTGCGTAGAATATATAGACCGCGTTCTCACCGCCGAGGAGATGGCGTGTTCTTCGAGGCCCACCGCCAAGATCCAGGACTACAGGTCCGGCGGCCGCCCGAGGATGGACAACGCCCCTAGGATGAGAGTGCGGACGGTGCTGTAGGATCAGTAGAGGTGCGCCAGCGACAGGTCGCTGGAGCCGCAGGCGATGTAGACAGGCTGGCTCGACGCCGGGTGCCCCGGATGAGGCAGGACGTGCAAGGTCAGCCGCAGAGCGATGTCCGCTGCATGGTCCCCGAAGGAGAAGTAACGGAAGGATGAGAAATGGACACTAGTGGATTGAACATCGCGACAGGCGCCCAGCGCCGTGAGGTGGGAACGGTGGCCAAGCGGAGGCTCTCCAGCGTACGACGTATATCACGTGTGCATATGCATATGAACGGCATTGCCGTCCCGCGCAGCAGCAAGGCTTCATCCAAGGTCCTCTCCTTGTGTTAGCAGCGCATTTGTCCGTCCCAGACTTTGTCAGAATGCTCCAAGAGCATTTGCATTGGCGCAGGTGCTTCTTGTGAGCCTGGTGATGAGCGGCGGACAGGGTTCGCCAAGGTCACGGATGCGCACTCTTCTCCACCTTAAGGGAAGGGAGCCCGAAGCGATGGTGTCATCAGAAACCTGCAGGCACCAACGAGGAGCATGTACAGTTGGATGGAAATGGACACCATCCTGTGGTTGAGGCTAATAAAGGAGGAAGCCTGTTCCCATAGATCCAGCAGCTGACGGCGACGGGGCAGCAGCCAGGAACCCGAGGACAAGAGGGCCATCTAGATTTCCGGACTCCGTTCATCCATGAATAGGCGCTTCCTCCACAGTTCTGTGTGTTGATTTAATCCCCTTGAAGCATGCGAGCTGGAGTTGGGTCCTGATGTCCAACAACCCCATTCCACCAACGGACACAGGACGAGCCAGTAGACCTCCTGGGAGTCAGGCGGCGACGATAATTTAATAATAATAATAATAAAAAAGAGCATCTCCCGATCGTGCAACACTATTACTGATGGCTTTCTTCCATCTAGTGAAAAATATATCAACTATCTGTTGATGAATTTATTTTTCAAAATTAAATTCTACCCTTTTCATGAAATATCAAGAAAACGACCATTTACACGTCATCATACTATCACCATGATAATTTATTCTTCTCTTCAACTCTTTTTCAAACATTTAATCAATTCTGTAGCGATGGAAATTTGTCTTAGAAAGTCACAATTTTAAATGAAGAACTCGGAACTTATAAGATGCTGGTAGTCTGAATTGCTGCTTTCGCATCCAAGCCCCGGGTTAGTACAAAACAACATTGAGGTAGTTTTAAAATGCTTCAATGCCGTCTTCCCCATTCTTTTTTTTTTTTTGTAGATATACAACGCAACTAGTGATTTAAAGTAAGTAACCAAACGTGTCTCTGGTACTTTGTAAGTGTTCCAATTTTAGTATATGTACCGCCGAACAAGCGTGTACAAGCGTGGTACTTTGTAAGTGTAAATCCAATGTTTTCTACCTGTGTAAAAATTTGGTGTGTACTTGTGGCATAAGCAGCCTTTGATCTCTACCCACCATAATTATGATGGCTCTCACCTGGTAACTTAGAGAGTAACGAAAAATAATTCAAAAGATGGCAGATATTCTTGAATATATACACTGACCCGCAAAATAATAGGAACAACATATTTTTTAATTTATCTCAAATTTTATCGAACATTTATCAATGAAATTTTATACACAAATTTATTAAAATACCCGAAATCTAACACGTATTTTATGCAAATTAGCCAGTCAAGCAATGATCTTCTTGCAGTCAATGCATAAATATCTTGGATATTGCTTTTAATATGGGGTGTGATCGCCTTTAACTGATAGACAGGCTCTACAACGGCGACCCATATTAAGAATTAGGGAGTAAACTCAGCAGTATCAGCTCAGAGTGTGATACAGCGTGTCCATCTACGCAGGCCGCTTCTGGCTCTCTCTCTCTTTGTCTCGGAGTTAGGCATCCAGGTTTGTGTCATAGCCTCCACCTCTGTCCCGTGGGCTGTCCCGCTCGGTGCTAACATCTAGCCCTGCCTCTTCTTCTTGTTGTCCACGTGTGGGGAAACCTCAATACTTCGCCTCACGACCCGACTGCCAGTTTATTCACACGATGCTTTACTCGGGGTTACAATACACAATATATATTAATTATAAGTAATTTTAAATTTAATATCACAGAGAGGCATATCTGTCGATTTATAATATGTCATAAACTTATAAAAAAAATAATATAATGATAATAAATAATAATATATAAAATATATGCACCACATCTTTTTTTTATTAGAATACGCTTCAAGTTAAATATTATTTTAGTTTTTTTTTGTTACTAAAGGACTATCCCTGAAATCTTTGATAAAACAATCGGGTATTTTTTGAATATTTATAATAAGATAAAAGGGGAGTATAATATGTGTTAGCCTTGGTCTTTAAGCTGAAAATAGAAAGTAAATTTTTTACACTATTTAACTTTAATATTGTTACTGATAATATATACCGATAAGCGCTAACTTTATAAGTGTTAAATTTGGTATTCGTTTGAGGAAGGGAGGAAATATGCAATCATTTGCGAATATGTGACAGGTTCTACACAGTCGAATATAAGCTAATATAATATCTTTAATTTATTTGAATGATATTTTGCAAAACCGCTGGGAGGGTTCAATTTGAAAAAAAAAAAAACAGAATATCTCATTTTTTTCCTTTGAAGTAGGAACTATAGGCAAGTTTTATTAAGAAGTAGTTCTGAAATATTCTAAAATTATTTCAATTACATATATAGGAATTTGATGTCAATTACGTGAGCTAAAAACTTCTCCAATAATTTAAAATTACAATGATAATTATTGAAGCTGTTGTGTAATTATTAAAAAGGCCGAACATATTTTGATTTATGATGATATTAGTTATTAACTTAGTAGGTTCATCTATTCTTTGAGAAGGCTTAAAGTTACGAGACCCACACAATTTAAAGAGGGTTATTATTTAATAGGAGAATTACTTCTTGTTGTGCGGCCACTTTTTGTGTGTGTGAGCGGTCTGTCAAACAAGAATAGAGAACACTATAATACCGTGGTAACTTCCCGTTACATTCCATACAAATTCAAAGCGACTGTAGACATACTGTAGGTACCACATGTCTTCACATGTCGATGCCGTTTCGAAATATCACTCTCAAAATGAATGCAATGCGAAAGGTAATACTTGTGCAGTATCTACTCGGCCGACGGATGTGAAGAGAGGTTGTGAGGATGGAAACCAGCTTGGTAGAAAACCGACCAGCAGGTGGCTGTGACGTCGTAGCCAGCTGTGAACGTGTGGTGATGTAATGTAGAGCCTAGCTTACATATATATACTCCCACACCCCACATGTGTACACACACGTTTTCCACACAATTTGCTTTTCCTATTGTTGATGTGCATTGTTTCCTTTTTAAAAATAAAAACATTGACTAGAGCCTCTGAACTTTATTTTTAGGATCAGATTAGAGAATGGCGTAAGAATCTTCCCAACTCGCAATATCTGCACTAAGGGGAGGAAGTAACCCAAGATCATCTTCTATCATGTATAGGAGCCATGATTTGTATCCGAACTTAAACACTATAAAAGCTAAGGTAGCCTCTCCCGGCAAAATAAACGTCAAAGGAGAGGCGACCTTGCTTTTATAGATCTATTTCCTCCCGGTAATAGTTTTCACATACAACTCATTTTACCTAAATTGTCTCTGTGGAATAATGGCGTCCAGACGGCTTGGGTGACAGTAAACATGCCGGCGGCGCCAGCCGCCAACAAAGGACTAACAGAACACGGCTTGGTCTGCTACCGACCGAGTTAGGTGTTTTCCTCTGTCCTCTTACGTTGTATTAAATAAAGTTAGTTAGAAGGAGATTTTTACCCCCTCCTTTCTGCTATTTAGTGATCTTATTTAAATCCTTGCAACAGCCCACAAAGAATCATCACAGCGAATTCTTCTACCGAATCTCGCTTCAGTGTTTTGTGAAACTATTACCCCACATTTCTACACAAAGTGGCGTCTCCGCGGGTGGGCTTCTGACAAGGCAAGATCAAGTGGATTAACGGCGGAGTACAAGTTCAAGACTTAAGATAAGTACCTTTTGTTTTATCCTCTGTTTATAGTGTTTTTTGAAAAATGGAAATTTTAAAAAGGCATAGAAATTTACTTAGAAAGCGACTAACTCGCAGCTTGAAGACGACTGAAGAGTTTCTGTCAGGTACTCCACCGATACCTGTAGAGGACATTGAATATAATAGAGAGATCATTGAAGAAACTCACGGTGAGCTTCTTGTGATCCAAGGCAAGATAAGAGACTTCATGCTAACTTCAGACGTTAGCGAAGAGGAACTAGAGCAAGACGATGAGGAAGCCTTGCAATATACCCAGAGATATAAGAGGATATATAAAAAATGTCTCGCTCTTGTTGAACCCAGGGTCACTGCATCCAGTCCCACGACCAGTGAAGTGAGCTTCGCCTCTAGCTCACACCATAGAACTGTAAAGCTACCCAAGATAGAATTAAAGAAGTTTACAGGAGAAATAAAAGATTGGTTGGGATGGTGGGCACAGTTCAACAAGATACATGTCGATCCTACTTTAGAAGACAGCGACAAGTTTCAATATCTTGTACAGTCTATGTCGCCGGGAACCAGAGCTAGTAAACTGGTTGATAGTTACCCCCCGACTGCCGAGAATTACCCCAAAGTTATAGAAACTTTGACAGAAAGATTTGGAAGGCCTGAACTGTTGCAACAAGTCTATGTCAGGGACCTTATCCGCCTTATGATCGATTGTTCCTCCAAACAACAGTTGATGGTGACTTCATTTTATGATGAGTTGGTGACTCATTTGAGAGCATTGGAATCCTTAAAGATTGAGGCCAGACAGATGTCTGTATTTATATTTCCAATGATTGAGGCATGTCTCTCAGAGGAACTCATGAAGGCTTGGCAAAGAAGCCCCCTCCATGATGTCAAGATTGATGCTAATGATTCGACTCAAACTAGAGTTGACCTAATTATGGAGTTTCTCCAAAAGGAAGCTGCAGCAGAACAAGACAGAGCCTTAGCTGGATCCAAGTTTGGATTTAGATCTCTGAAACAAGATAGAAACGTGGGCAGACAATCACATCCTGCTAAGATACCTACGGCCTCTGGACTATTTGCTGGACGTGCCCAGAATTGCATCTTTTGTAATAAAGATCATAAAAACACAGAATGTCTTGCTGCGCGCAGAATGAGCATTAAAGAAAGAAGAGAGCGTATTAAAAACGCTAAATGTTGTTTCTCCTGCCTCCAACCAGGTCATATCTCTTCTAATTGTAGAAGGCGCATAACTGAATGTATTCGATGTAAGAAGAAGCACCTTGATATTTTATGCCCTCTTAATGCTCCTGGACGAGAGTCAGCGGATGAAGACAAGGAACAGGTGGAAGACTGTGACGTTTCTCCTACAGTTGAAAACGGAGTTTCATTCTCCGGTCTTAGCGCTTCGTCTCTGATTTTGCTACAGACTCTGAAGATTAAGGTCGAAGGTGCGACTTCGGCGAAAGTAGTGCGTGCACTCCTTGACACAGGTTCCCAGCGATCCTATATTTTGTCTAAAACAGCTCAGGATCTCGGACTATCTCCCATTGGCCAGGAATCCCTTAAACATGTGGTGTTTGGAGGTCATACTAGTGAAAGTGTCCACCAAGAATACAGAGTCAATTTGGGTCATGCATCGGGGAATTTTAAGATGGTAGCGAAGCTTCTTGACCAACAAAAAATCTGTGCTAACCTACCAAGATTGAGCCGCGGGCCATGGTTGAAAGAACTCAAAGCCCGCAGAATCTGGGTTCCTGATATTGGAAAGGATGACATGGAAATTGAAATACTTCTAGGATGCGATGTATTGGGATCTATTTTCATGATGAAATCTTGTGTGTTGTCAAATGGCTTGACTGCGTCGCAGACGCGTTTTGGATGGACTTTAATGGGAGAATGTCAGCCAGGTAGTGACGTTTCACTCGCTCATCATGTTACAACGATGACAATTTCGGAGAGCAGTATAACCAATCTGTGGAATCTCGATGTTCTTGGCATTATGGATCCTATTGAGGTTAAACAGAGAGATCAGAGAGACGCACTGGCGCGTCGACATTTTCTAAAAACAGTCCAACATTCTGTCTCTGGAAGATATGTTGTTTCCCTCCCGTGGACTGTAGAGAAAGCTAAAATCGCGGACAACAGGGAGGTTGCTATGAAGAGATTAGAACAGACGACTAAGAAATTAATCTCTTTGAATCTTTATGAGGACTATGATGATATTTTCCGAGGCTGGTTGGATGATGGGATAATTGAGAAAGTCCCAGCTGAACAGCACGACGCTGAGGCCTTCTATCTGCCTCATCGTCCTGTGGTGAAACTCTCCAGTGGGACTACGCCTATAAGGCCTGTCTTTGATGCTTCTAGCAAGGTCTATAGATCCCCATCTTTAAATGACTGTCTTGAAAAGGGACCTAACCTCATAGAGATGATTCCCAACCTTATGCTAAGGTTTAGAAATGGCAAGTTTGGTGTCGTGGCAGACATTAAGAAAGCGTTTCTTCAGATTGAGGTAAATGAAAGGGACAGAGATTACCTGCGTTTTCTATGGTATTCCCAAAATGGAGAAAAGACAGAAGTATTCAGACATAGACGTGTCGTTTTCGGCGTTAACTGTAGTCCTTTCATTTTGGGGGCAGTAATAGAATACCACCTGTCTAATGTTCGACCTGAACATAAACCGTTAGCTCAGAGGTTGCAGAAATCCTTTTATGTGGATAATTTAGTCACAAGCGTGAACTCTTTTGAAGATTTACAAGATCTCAAATTGACCGCAACGTCCATCATGGATAATGCTAGGTTGGAGCTAAGCCGTTGGGAGCATAGCCTGGACGTGGCCTCCGATACTTACCCCTTTGAAAGAGCAGAGATATCTAATGTGCTTGGTATATATTGGGATAAAAGGGAAGATTGTTTGTCATGTGAAATTCCCGTAGCCATACCTCCCAAGATAACCAAAAGGAGTATCCTGTCCTGCTTAGCTCAGATATATGACCCTATTGGATTTCTGAACCCAATATTGATGAAGCCTAAAATTATATTGCAAAAGGTTTGGATAAAGCGCGTTAACCAGTTGGGTACCTTTGTCGGGAATCGCGTGAAGGAGATATGCAGACTTAGTGATCCTGGAAATTGGAGATATGTTCCTAACGAGTGCAATCCAGGTGATTTACCCTCCAGAGGATGCAGCCTCTCCCGACTGATACAGTCTACATGGTGGGAGGGCCCTTCCTGGTTAAAACTCTCCGAAGAATTTTGGCCTTCCAGGTATAAAGACCTGAATGAAGAATAATTCTGTGCGAAAAGAATGCTCGGAACATCGACATTAACATATCAACAATTGATGACCCTGCTGTGTCATGCAGAGGCAGTGATGAATGGAAGGCCCATGACTTATGTCAGCGACGATCCGAATGATCTTGTGACAATATCACCTTCCATGTTTCTACAAGAACAGACAGATGTCGAGTTTCCCGAGTGCCAGAATATGGGATATAATCCAACGACACAGAAACTGCGCTATTTGAGCAAGCTGAGGGAGGAGTTGAAATCACGATTCAGGAAGGAATATTTGTCCCTCCTGGTCTGGAGAAAACGACGCATTTACAATCCAAAACTCCAGGCTGGGGATGTTGTCCTTGTTGGTATGGACAATAAAAAGCGTAACTTCTGGCCATTAGCAGTGATCGAGGAGATATTATTTGGAAGAGATGGAGTGAATAGATTAGTGAAGGTGAAAACCGCTGTAGGAACCTTCCTAAGACCTATTCAGAAAATATATCCCTTGGAAATATCATCAACAGCAGCTTCTTCGCGTTTGCTGAACGATAAAGAGAAAACTGCAAAAATACAGACTAGATCGGGAAGAACCATTTGTATACCCAACCGATTGGACGATTATTATTGTTTTTCTGTGTGCCTAGATAAAAACAGGTGGGAGTATGTGGAATAATGGCGTCCAGACGGCTTGGGTGACAGTAAACATGCCGGCGGCGCCAGCCGCCAACAAAGGACTAACAGAACACGGCTTGGTCTGCTACCGACCGAGTTAGGTGTTTTCCTCTGTCCTCTTACGTTGTATTAAATAAAGTTAGTTAGAAGGAGATTTTTACCCCCTCCTTTCTGCTATTTAGTGATCTTATTTAAATCCTTGCAGCAGCCCACAAAGAATCATCACAGCGAATTCTTCTACCGAATCTCGCTTCAGTGTTTTGTGAAACTATTACCCTACATTTCTTCACAGTCTCCATAAATTAGAGTGTGTAGCGACTTTTGAGGCAAACATTTAATTGATTTACCCCGCGTACGCACCACTCGCTCCAAACAACCACTAAACGTCATACTTTGTGATATAAAGAAGTTTCTTTCAGGTCTTTTAGAATTTATTCAGAAAAAAAGCTTCAGAAACATTTTAAAATATATTTTAGAGCTTTCTAATCTTTCCCTATTCCATAGTCCAAACCTATGAAGATATTTAATAAAATTCAATATATTTTATAGTTCAGATATAATCTATACCGTAAAACATTTATGATATTTAGAAGTGTTATAAAAATAAGGTATCTCTTTATCTCTCTCTATTAAAAATATTAGTATGAACATTTGAACCCTTTGAAAAAATTAAATATTATTTTGGAAAAAATAGCAAATTTATAGTTTAATGAATAAGAAAATATTGTAACATAGTATTTATTAATTTTATTTATGTAACATAGTATTTATTAATTTTATTATTTTTTTATTAACAGAGTGGTCATTTTGATGTTTATATCATGCGACTCTGTAAATTTCCCTCGTGGCTTATCTTTTGTTTACAATTCATAGTTTGCCTTCCCTGAAATAAATTGTTGTCTCCTCCTGAAGTTTTTGTTTTCCCTCATTTTCCACGTGGCATTTTGGTGGAGATGCTGGGTAAGTTAGGGAAGACAAACTGAAGGTGGCCGAGAAGAATTTGAAGCCATGGGTGCTGTAATCCACATTTTTAGAGACTGGCTCCAGGATTCCACCGTCGTGTCAAAGCCAAGACTTCCTTCCAAGATGACGATGTTTCTATAGACGGAGATACGACGACAAAGCCGCTCTTCACGCCGCAAGAAAATGGACGCAAAGGTACTAGGGACAAAGTTCCAAGACTTCGATGGAATCCTTGGCAGAAGCACGTCAAGTCCACGTTAGTATCTACAATAATTGCTAGCCGTGGGTCACAGCTCCCATAGGGAAGAAGCTATGTAACATAGTATTTATTAATTTTATTTATGTAACATAGTATTTATCAATTTTATTATTTTTTATTAACAGAGTGGTCATTTTTATTGTTAGAACTCATGGAATATTGTATGTATATATGTAAATATTACAACTATTTTTTCATATTTTTGGTTTTTTGTGTGTCTGACCCCTCAGCGAAGGGGAATCTATTTTTTGCTGTTTCTTCTCCTCTTTTCACACACCGCCCCCCCCCCCCTTGCCGAGAGAATGTAAGCGTCCACCGGCCGGATGGACCGTCCAAAGTACCCACCGACCAATTGGAGGGGCGGAGGGGTCAAAAAGGTCAGGGCGCGGGCGCCAGAGTTGGTGTCACAGCTGTGCGGAGTAGACAAGAAAAAAGCCTCGCGGCGGCTTGCCCTAGATGAGCTCCGGGAACTTCGTCCATCTTCCATAAACGACCATACAAGCGGTCTGAGAAGGGACAGGGTGGCTGACATCTCAAAGAAAGGTGAAGCCGAGACGAATCGTCGAGAGATTCGCATAGTGGTTGGAGTACGTCAAGAGCGACGAATTGTGCTTCATCTGAAGATTCCAGGAAGTTCGTCGAGGACAGACGAAATTGTGCTTCCAAGGCAGGGGGGCTCGGGCAAGCCGACCTAACAACTGAGAGGAACTGTTTTTTTGGTGAGCACTCTCTCACATGCTTTTATTTCCTAAAAATTGATATATTTTTTATGTTAATCTAGCATATTTTGTAGTATTTTCTTTTTCTTATTTTTACTAAGTTTTTTTTTCTATTTTCGTCAATATCATCATTATATATTTTCTTTTGTTAAAAAACATTTAAGTTGCATGCAAAAATTTTGGAATATACAAAAATAATAAGTTTTCATATATTTTTTTATCCTTCATTTTATAGCTAACATTAAACAAAACTTTATATGTGTAACCTTTTTGTTGTCTTCCTTTTTTTCTTGCTTGAACACCCAAGGCAGCCCAAAACAATATCAAACTTTAGGTTAAAGTTTTTATTTTGTTAAAAAGGGGGTTTGTGGAGCGTTCAGAATTTTTTTTTTTCCTCCACGAGCTTTTTTAATTACCCCGTTCTTAACATTATATTTTTTGGCGTCCCCGGGTGGGCTGCATTGGCTGGTCAGATCGAGAAAAAAAAAAAGAAAGGTTTCGAGAAAAATTATATAGTAAATAATGCAGAATATTGATATCTTAAAAAGGGCTAGAGCCCCCAAAAGAGCTATTTTTACTCGGCTGTCCACCGAGTTTTGGGCTGAAATAGAAAAGCCAGATTTCGATACAGAAAAATATAGAGCTAAATATAACCGAATTTGTGCTCTCTCTAAGGAAATAAGTGAAATTGATTCAAGGTATCATGGGCTCCTTCTGGAGGATGAAACCATAACGGAGGTCAAAATCTAAGAAGAATTCGAGGGTTGTGAAAACTATGTTCAAGGGATGTTTGACATAGAAAATAAATATTTGTCTCGGTGTGAAACCGCGAGGGATAGGGTCGACGGCTCATTGGTGGAGTCCGCGGCGAATTCGGTTGTAAATACCGAATCTAAAAGAACTATAAGGTTGCCAAAAGTGGAGCTACCAAAATTTAAGGGCAACCTAGAGGAGTGGCTCTCATGGTGGGGGCAATTTAGCAAAATTAATGACGATGAAACTCTTGGGGATGTAGATAAATTTCACTATCTGCTACAAGCTGTAGACTTCAGGCTCTGATGGACTTCCTTCGGGATGAGGTGAAGGGTGCTGAGCGAATGGCATTTGCTAAGGAGAATTTTGAGGGTAATAGCTCAATGAGGGCTACAGGTTCTCAACTAAAGACTCCTCGGAAGACACCGCCCACTGTCTCCAATTTATTCGGCAGCGCATTTAAGAGAAAATGCATATTCTGCCAGAGGGATAATCACCTGAGTAGTAGATGTTTTGTTGCCTCGCGTCTTACACCTAGCGAGAGGGATCAAAGGATAAAGGAGGCTAAAGTCTGCTTTAAGTGTCTAAAGGGTAACCATCTGAAAAGGGAATGCCGAGCAGACATAAAATGTAGAAATTGCGGAAAAGATCATCTAGATATCTTTTGCAATAAAATTGCTTTGAAGCAAGGAGGAAACAATAGTTTCAAAGGTGAAACATCTAAGGTTGTTAATGAAGGAAATGCAACATGCACGGGTGTTAATATGTCTGCGCGAACATGCGCCAATGACATCTTACTCATGACTTCCGTGGCGAAATTGAAAGGGGCTAAAGAGACTAAAGAAGTAAAAGTGTTATTTGACACTGGAAGTCACTACTCCTATATAAAGAGATCAATTGTCGAAAAACTGGGTTTAAACAAAATAGGAGAGATAAGTTTGGAAAAATCTCTTTTCGGGGGAGGAAATATGAAGGAGGCGTTGCATGGGAAATATGTTTTGAAACTGGGAAGTCTAACCAATAAAATTGATGTAGACATAGTCGCCCTCGATCAACCAGAAATTTGTGCAAGGATACCGCCGATTCCAAGAGGACGTTTGTTATACAAATTAAAACGGAAAAAGATCTATATTCACCCGTCAAATTTTAGAAATGAGGAAATAGATATTTTAATAGGTAGTGACTATTTTGGACAATTACTGACCGGGAAGGTCGTCCATCTAGGAGAGGACCTAACTGCCGTAGAGACAAAATTAGGATGGACGCTTATGGGGCAATCTCCGGTGGTGTGTAAGGAGGATAAGGTCCAAATTGCATTGAATATGTTGGTTGCAAGAAACAACTTGAAGGATCTTTGGGAGCTGGATGTCTTGGGAATCCAAGATCCCATCGAAGTTGTCTCAAAAAAGAAAAGGGAAACTGAACTAAGGGAACATTTTATAAAAAATATAAAGAGGGATGAAGATCAACGATATTCAGTCGCGCTACCATGGAAATGCGAAAGAAATAATATACCCTCAAATTTAGAAATAGCGCAGAGGAGATTGGAAGCATGCACTAATAAGTTAAGGAAGGAGAAAAGGGTTATTGAATATTCTACTATTCTTCAAGAATGGGAGAGAGAGGGCCTAATTGAGAGGATAGAGGAGAATAGGCCTCAAAAGAAGGGCCATTATTTACCGCATAGGCCGGTGTTCAAGGCTGAAAGTAGGACGACGCCTCTTCGTCCTGTTTTCGATGCCTCCTGCAGGTCGTATAATGGTCTTTCTCTGAATGACTATCTAGAAAAGGGACCTAACCTTTTGGAAAAAATACCTGAAATATTAATTAGGTTTAGAGAAAAGGGTATTGGTGTTCTAGCCGATATTCGAAAGGCATTTCAGATGATTACAGTGCAGCTTCAAGACCAGGACTTTCTTCGCTTCCTTTGGTGGGATCAAACTGACCCTATGAAGTTAACCGTTTTTAGACATAAACGTGTGGTATTTGGGCTTAACTGTAGTCCATTCATCTTGGGTGCAGTTATTGATCATCATCTGAATTCTGTACAAGGTCCGGCAGCTGAAATCGCAAAGACTATGGCGAGATCCTTTTATATGGATAATTTGGTAACATCCCTCTCCTCTCAGGAGGAGGTCCAACAATTCCAGAATACAGCTGTCAATATCATGGAAATGGCAAAAATGGACTTGCGTGAGTGGGAATTTAATTTACCAGTGAGTAATTCAAAGGAGGAAAAAGGAACTACTACCAAGGTGTTGGGACTTGTGTGGGACAAAGTAGAAGATGTACTTAATTGTGATGTTTCTATTGAAAAGGATCTCCCCCGAAGACTAACCAAGAGGATTATCCTTTCTAAAATTCAGCAAGTTTTTGATCCTTTGGGAGTTCATAGTCCTATATTTTTGCCTCCTAAACTATTATTACAGAGGTCCTGGGAGTTGAAAATTGGATGGGATTCTCAATTACCCGAAGATATGGATCGGGAGTTTAGAACATGGTACTCCCAAATTGGTCTATTAAGTCAAATCAAAATTCCCAGGCATATTTGGTTTGATCAAACTAATGAGAATGAAATACACGTCTTCTGCGATGCCAGTAAATCAGCTTATGCAGCAGTGGCATATATGAGAAGTGAAGTGCAGGGGGGAGTACATTTGTCTCTGCTTTGGAGCAAATCTAGGCTTGCGCCAACCAAGAGGGTAACCATTCCTCGGTTAGAACTTTTGGCCTGCGTTTTAGGAGCTAGACTTGTTAAATCTATTTCGACTGCCTTAACAAATAGTTGCCCTGTTACTTTATGGACCGATTCCTCAACCGTTATGGCTTGGCTCAAGAGAAAAAATGATTGGAATGTGTTTGTAAGAAACCGAGTACATGAAATACGAGACACTGTCAATAATGAGAACTGGAAGTTTGTTTACGGAAAATTTAATCCAGCGGATTTGCCTTCTCGAGGGTGCTCTATCTCGACCAACTGGTGGGAGGGTCCTGAATGGCTCAAAGGGGAAAAGGAGAGTTGGCCTAGTTTTGAACCGACTATTGATGAGGAAGAGATCATCAAAGAAAAAAGAAAAACCTTACAGGCCCACACCACTCTCATTGTCGAGGCAAATCGATGGTTCCTAGATAGAAGATCCAAGTATAGCTTAAACATTAGGATTATGGCTTGGGTTTTAAGATTCTTGGACAATGCGAGAAGAATACTGTTAGGATTTTATAAGTTGTTTTTTCCTAGATTAGTTTATTTATATTTTGACCAGATGACTGGACGATTTTACATGTATATAAATTGGTTTTTAATGATGTAAATTAGTTAGTCATGATAGGTAATTAAAAGTGTTGATTTTCTGAGAGGTGTAGTGTTTGACTCTGCTCGATTGGTAGACTAGGAAAGAATTGGTTCCTAACAGGTTATGGGCCCAGCACGCTTCCACTGCGCCGTAGAGAGAAATTAGAAGTTTAGGCTAAAGAAGAAAAAAGCTGAAAGTTAAAGCTAAGAAAGTAAAGAAGAAAAAGCTGAAAGTTAAAGCTGAAGGGAAAGCCAAAGAAGAAAAGTTTATTAGGCTAACTAAGATAGAGAATAGAATTAAGAAATTTAGATAGAGAAATTTGAGTGATTTAAAGACTGAACTTTGTGCAACGAAGAAGAAGAAAAAAGCTTTGAGTTATAATTTTTTGTCAGATTTGCATACCTAGAAATATCAATGGCTGACGAGTTAAGAATACCTAAACTAGATGGGAATAATTATTATTCCTGGGCTATAAGAACTAAATCTATTTTGATCCAGAAGGATATATGGGATGCGATTGAGCCTGGATTTCCTAGGGAAACTACAGAAAAACAGAAGCGGAAAGATAGCTTGGCATTATCCGTCATATTATTAGCAGTTGAAGATTCATTCCTAGATGACATCGGTGATTGTAAACGAGCGATCGATGCATGGCAGATGCTGGAGGATATCCACACAAAGTATGGATTACTGCATATATTGCAGCTACTGAGAGAATTTTTCAATATTGTCAAAAGAAATGACGAAGACATGAAGGAATATTTCGCGAGAATAATGGAATGTCATAGAAAATTAGCAAAGTGCCACCATGGATTTGGTGATGGCGAATTAGCTTTGATTATGCTATTGGGATTACCAAAGAGTTACGAGCCGCTGATTCTCAGTTTAGAACAGCAAGAAGAGAAGCTATCTACTAGTGTGGTAAAATCCAAGTTACTTTTAGAAGAAAAAAGACAGAAACAGCGTCAAATTCCTCAAGAAGATCCTAATTGCGCTTTTGCGGTAAGAAGAAAAGAGGATACATGCAAATCACCATGTCAAGAGCGAAAAATATTTGAATATGATCAACCAAGGAATTATCATAATACGTGGACGGAAAGGAAAAGGGAAAACTATAATTATTCCAGGCAGATAAGATGTTTCAATTGTGGCAAATTGGGACACATAGCTAGGAATTGCAGGAAAAGGGAAAACTATAATTATTCCAGGCAGATAAGATGTTTCAGTTGTGGCAGATTAGGGCACATAGCTAGGAATTGCAGATTTGCCAACTCCTCAAGGAGAATTAGCGAAGGTATGCTGAAACGGGGTACGCTAGACCTGACTCATAAGGTCCTATTTGCGAACGGCTTTGAAAACAATAATTCGCAGAATATCTGGTTTCTGGACAGTGGAGCTACTGAACATATGACGTCGAACAGACTGAAATTGACGAACACAAAAAGTATCTCAACTTCAGTAGAAATGGCTAACAATGAGAAAATAAAAGTATCAGAGATGGGTGATGTAACCATCAAACTCGGTCACGAATATGGAGGTGAGACCTTGTTCTTAGAAAACGTATTATACGTTCCTGAGTTAGACGGAAATATTTTGTCTGTTGGAAGGATTGAGGAAAGAGGAAACAAAGTTTTATTCCAGAATGGCAAGGCCTCTGTTTTTGGTAGTGATGGCGGGTTAATTTTGAAATCTAATAGAAGAGGCAGAATCTATACAGTGGAAGAACTTAAGATAGCAAAAGTGAAGTCACCTAGTGCAGATATCTGGCACAGAAGACTGGGACACGTTTACAAAAGGGATCTCCAAAATGTGAGTGACACAGCAGAGTGCGAGGTGTGCCTTGAAGGTAAAATGAGAAGACTCCCATTTCCTTCCAAGCCTGTCGAAAGTAAGAGAACTTCATCACCTTTGGAGCTCATCCATTCGGATGTAGTGGGTCCCATTAGCCCAATGTCGAAGGGAGGAAACAATTATTTTGTGACGTTCATAGACGACTTCACCCATTACACTACAGTATATTTTACTAGCGGACCCGCCCGGCTTCGCCCGGGTTTTACCCGAGTAAAAGTTTGTCTAACGAATCTCTCGATAAAGTGAACATTTTTTTCCCGGTCCCTTGAAAATACTCGATAAGTTGAATAAAATCAATATTAATTGGTTCCCTCGGTAATTCGGAGTTAAAGGAATAGTATCTTGCCTTGGAATTGTATCATTATTCTTGTATCGATGTACCCGGCTTCGCCCGGGTTTTACCCGAGTAAAGGTTTGTTTAACGAATATCTCGATAAAGTGAACATTTTTTCCCTGTCCCTTGAAAAATACTCGATAAGTTGAATAAAATCAATATTAATTGGTTCCCTCGGTAATTGGAAGTTAAAGGAATAGTATCTTGCCTTGGAATTGTATCATTATTCTTGTATGGATGTACCCGGCTTCGCCCGGGTTTTACCCGAGTAAAGGTTTGTTTAACGAATCTCTCGATAAAGTGAACATTTTTTCCCGGTCCCTTGAAAAAATACTCGATAAGTTGAATAAAATCAATATTAATTGGTTCCCTCGGTAATTGGAAGTTAAAGGAATAGTATCTTGCCTTTGAATTGTATCATTATTCTTGTCTCAAATAAATTGCCGTGTCATCCTGAATTTTGTCTTTCCTAATTTTCTACATTACAAAATCATCGTATCATCATGATAATATTTAGAGCAGATTGTTGAATTATAACAGATAAATTAGAATATTTATTTTGATTATTTCTAGGCGAAAAGTTATTTCAAAAATTTTATTTGCTAGAAACCTTCCCAGTACTATACTAAATAACTTCCCAAAGTTTCATGGCGATCCAATGAGTGGTTTGGTCAGGCATAAAGGACAAACAAACAGACATACACTCATTTTTATATATATAGATGAGATCTAAATCAGAGGTCCTTGAAAGATTTAAAGAATATAAGAACAGTGTTGAGAATTACCACAGCAGAAAAATCAAAGTCTTAAGAAGTGATAATGGGACGGAATATGTTAATGGCGAATTTAATAAATTTCTTAATGAAAATGGCATCAAACGACAACTTACAGTTCCAAGAACACCTCAGCAAAATGGAACTGCAGAAAGAATGAATCAAACATTGCTAAACACAGCAAGATGCATTTTGCTTGAATCAGGGATTCCCAAATCATTCTGGGCAGATGCCGTAAATACAGCTTGTTACTTGAGAAACAAATGTTCTAGCAAGGCGATAAGTAACAAAATACCAGAAGAAATGTGGACCGAACGGCCGGTGAAGATTGAGCATATCCGAGTTTTCGGTTGTCAGACCTGGGCATACAACGACCAGCGTCGATCCAAATTTGACTCAAGAAGCAGAGAATGTGTTTTAATTGGTTATCCGGAAGGAGTCAAGGGATACAAGGTTTGGGACTTCAGAAACAATAAGGTCTTCGTAACCAGAAATGTCAGATTTAGAGAAGACGTTTTCCCAACTAAGAAAATTGACAAACAAATTTCACATGAAACTGATTTTTTCCAGGTTTTAAATAATAAATTTGAAGAAGACTATGAATCTGTAAATGGGGAAGATACGAAATTGGTGGAAAGGAATCAGAAAGACGAACTTAAGAAGGAAGACGAGGAAGGTCAAAATGAGGCTGCGATCCCAAGAGGATATTCAGGGACTGATGAAGAAGCAATATCGGTAGAGAGAAATCTGAATAACTTAGAACGAAAAGAGGATGAAGAGCAGGCCTGTGGAGACGAAGAACTGAGGAGAGAAGACGAAGAGGAAGGCCAGAATGAAACTGTAATCCCAAGAAGATCTTCAAGAATTGCGGCTTGGCGGAGGGAGTATTGCAGATATTCTAACTGGGGGAATTGGAAGAGTTAAACTAACCAGGATCTTGACCACTCTAGGCCTCCGATGAGGGTATGAAAACAACTTTAAAATGGGGGGGCATTGTTAGGATTTTATAAGTTGTTTTTTCCTAGATTAGTTTATTTATATTTTGACCAGATGACTGGACGATTTTACATGTATATAAATTGGTTTTTAATGATGTAAATTAGTTAGTCATGATAGGTAATTAAAAGTGTTGATTTTCTGAGAGGTGTAGTGTTTGACTCTGCTCGATTGGTAGACTAGGAAAGAATTGGTTCCTAACAAATACCCACTGAAAGGGGAAATTTGAAAGTAATAGAGTTAGAAAGGGCCGAAAGGAAGCTGTTGAAATTGGTTCAACAAGAGACTTTCCCAGGAAAACAGGCTCCGAAAAATGGATTAAAGACTATTAAATCCGTCGAAGGTCTGTGGTGCGTTGAGACGAATCTGCTACATGGACAAGATTCAGAAGTGTTTAAACGACCTATTTTACTACCTCGTAATCATCCTTTGGTGGAACAGATGGTTCGTGAAATACACCAACAAAATGGGCATGGAGGGGCCCAATTCATTCTTTCACAATTGAGAGAGAAATTCTGGATCATTGGTGGTCGCAGATTGATTAAACAAATAATTGGGAAATGTGTGATATGTAGGAGGCATAATCAGAAACCTATTCAGACTCCTGGCGCGGCTTTGCCGACTAATAGAATAGGGTTAGGCAAACCCTTCGAGGTGACAGGTGTGGATCTGTTGGGACCGCTACATCTTAAAGGTGGCAGCAAGGTTTGGGTGGCCTTGTTTACTTGCGCTGTTTACAGAGCTGTCCACATAGAGATTGTGAGAACATTAGAGGCAAACACTTTTTTGTTAGCTCTAAAAAGATTCATTTGTCGGCGTGGACGTCCCGGAAAAATATATAGTGATAACGGGACAAATTTCTCAAAAACAAACGAATTACTTAAACGCTTGGATTGGGGGGAGATTGAAAGGGAATCGAGTGTAAAAAGAATCCAATGGATTTTTATCCCTCCCTCAGCGCCTTGGTGGGGAGGGTTTTGGGAGAGATTAGTAAGGGTTGTTAAGAGTTTATTGGTTCGTATGCTCGGATTTAGTAAATTGAATTATGTACAACTTGAGACTGCTTTATGTGAGGTAGAGAGTATTATCAACAATAGAGCTCTTTCATATATATCGGAAGATGACCAAGACCTCATTCCCTTGACCCCTCAAATGTTTCTGCAGACTAACGCAAACAATGAGTTTCCGGAGCTAGAGAAAATAAGAGTGAATTCTTTCACCAGAAAATACAAGATTTTGAGTAAACTAAATGAGGAACTCAAACAGAGATTCCGCAAGGAATATTTGGGGGTACTGATGCAACGGGCCGAAAATAAAAGGGAGCGATGCATAAAAGAAGGGGATTTAGTCCTTATAGGCCAGGACAACACTAAAAGAATTCTCTGGCCTGTTGGAAAAATAATAAAACTTTACTTGGGGAAAGATGGGGTGAACAGGGTTGCCAGAGTCAAGACATCTACAGGCGAATGGCTACGCCCTGTACAGAGACTGTTTCCCCTTGAGATTTCCTCTGAGGAAACTCCTGAAAAGGTGTCTGGGGATAAAAAACCTCTAACGATCGAAACAAGATCCGGACGTGAAGTCCGCAAACCAATAAGGTTTGCTCCTGATGTTTTGAATCAGTGACAAAAGAAAGGGAGAGCACATTTCCTTGTTTTTTTTTTTTTTGTGTTTTCACACAAAGAAAAGGTGGGGGTATGTTAGAACTCATGGAATATTGTATGTATATATGTAAATATTACAACTATTTTTTCATATTTTTGGTTTTTTGTGTGTCTGACCCCTCAGCGAAGGGGAATCTATTTTTTGCTGTTTCTTCTCCTCTTTTCACACACCGCCCCCCCCCCCTTGCCGAGAGAATGTAAGCGTCCACCGGCCGGATGGACCGTCCAAAGTACCCACCGACCAATTGGAGGGGCGGAGGGGTCAAAAAGGTCAGGGCGCGGGCGCCAGAGTTGGTGTCACAGCTGTGCGGAGTAGACAAGAAAAAAGCCTCGCGGCGGCTTGCCCTAGATGAGCTCCGGGAACTTCGTCCATCTTCCATAAACGACCATACAAGCGGTCTGAGAAGGGACAGGGTGGCTGACATCTCAAAGAAAGGTGAAGCCGAGACGAATCGTCGAGAGATTCGCATAGTGGTTGGAGTACGTCAAGAGCGACGAATTGTGCTTCATCTGAAGATTCCAGGAAGTTCGTCGAGGACAGACGAAATTGTGCTTCCAAGGCAGGGGGGCTCGGGCAAGCCGACCTAACAACTGAGAGGAACTGTTTTTTTGGTGAGCACTCTCTCACATGCTTTTATTTCCTAAAAATTGATATATTTTTTATGTTAATCTAGCATATTTTGTAGTATTTTTCTTTTTCTTATTTTTACTAAGTTTTTTTTTCTATTTTCGTCAATATCATCATTATATATTTTCTTTTGTTAAAAAACATTTAAGTTGCATGCAAAAATTTTGGAATATACAAAAATAATAAGTTTTCATATATTTTTTTATCCTTCATTTTATAGCTAACATTAAACAAAACTTTATATGTGTAACCTTTTTGTTGTCTTCCTTTTTTTCTTGCTTGAACACCCAAGGCAGCCCAAAACAATATCAAATTTTATCAATATCAAGTTTTTATTTTGTTAAAAAGGGGGTTTGTGGAGCGTTCAGAATTTTTTTTTTTTCCTCCACGAGCTTTTTTAATTACCCCGTTCTTAACATTTATGTTTATATCTTGCGACTTCATAGTTTGTCCTTCCCTGAAATAAATTGTTGTCTCCTCCTGAAGTTTTTGTCTTCCCTAATTTTCCACGTGGCAATATGGAAGTTTTTAATAGTTTAAAATAATTCAGACACACATTGTATACCTTGGAGATTTCTTGTTGCTTATTCCACGGTAATGGTGGGAAGGAGTATTCCAGCGACCGTAGTTACTGGAAGTCGTCCACAAACGGATCGACTTTTGTTTTTACACAGTTCGGTTACTTGCGCTTGGGTCGGATTTATTGCAAGAATCAATGACCTTATTGAAGCAATTTTCTTTTTCAAAACGTACCAATTTTGGATTAAATAGCTGGCAGCTATATCGAAAATGTAACAATTTAACCCACCAACCTTTAACTCAGAGATGTGGTTAACAATCTATTCTGGTATAAAATTTGTATCTAATATATTTTGGCAGTATGTTTCACCCATTCCTTACTCACCACACACACACAAATATGCACAAACACCACGCACTCACACGCACCCATAGTTCTCGGACGCCCATTTCACGTCCAATCATCTGTTCATGAAGTTAGTAACGCCGTTTCTCTTCTACGTCCCGATTCATCTAAAAAAAAAAAGTAAACACTCAAACAACACATTTTTAAAAAACCTCTCGTCTTATGTATCATCGTATATTGAGAGAAAAGGTAAAATATACAGTAAAACATCAAAACTTACTTATGAGTTGCTTCTTATTAAATCATTTTATGTTTTAAATATATGATGCTCGTCTGATTTATATAAATCTAATTACATTTATAAATTCAATTGTCATATATCGATAAAATTGTAAAATTTTTTGGCAAATGTGTTTCTTTTTGATAATATCGTCAAATGTCTACAGACCTTCATTCAGTGATATGAGTTATTGAATGAGAGGGCTTGGCTCATCAGTGGTTAAACTTCTCAGCGGTTTTGCCAAATTACTCTTCAGACCACTCTACCATTGTATTGGATTAGTTTACTTATATTTCCTGTAATTTCTAAGGAAGGCAGCTTAGAGTACTTTAAGGAACCTATGGACATAAGCTTATAGGTCTGTAGAAGTGCATACATATCATTTCAAGAAATAGCATCCAGCCAAGTTCTTCTGCAAATAAGGTTCAATATCAAAGCTATATTATCAATGCCGAACTTATATATAGAAGCTGCTATGAATGGATGATTCTTAATGAAGGAGTCCAGCCTCGCTGTAGGTCAACAATGGATGATATAAACAATTCCGAACTTATAGATAGTAGCTGCTAGCTGTAGAAAATTATAAACGGCGGAGTCCAGCGTCGCCATAGATCAATGATGGATTAGATCAATAATGTGGAACTTATAGATATAAGCTGCAAGTTATAAATAATTATCAACGGTTGTGTCCAGTGTCCCCTTGGATCAACAATGGATTAGGTCAACAATAACGAACTTATAGATCGTAGCTGCTAGCTTTAGATAATTATCAACTGTTGAGTCCAGCGTGGCCATAGAACAACAATGGATGGGGTCAACAATTCCCAACTTATAGATCAAAGCGGTTAGCTTTAGATAATTATAAACGGTGTTATCCAGCGTCGCCTTAGATCAACAATGGATGTAATCAACAATGCCGAACTTATAGATCAAAGCGGAAAGCTGTGGATAATTATCAACGGTTGAGTCCAAGGTCGCCAAAGCTCAACAATCGATGAGACCAATTGATCGCAGCTGCGAGTTATAGATAATTATCAACGGTGGATTCCAGCGTGGCCATAGATCAACATTCGACGAGGTCAACAATGCCCAACTTATTGATCGCAGGTGTTAGCTGTAGGTAATTATAAACGGTGGGGTCCAGCGTCGCCATAGGTCAACAATGACTGAGGTCAATAATGCCCAACCTATAGATCGTAGCACTTAGCTGTAGATAATTATCAACGGTGCAGTCAATTGTGGCTATAGATCAACAACAGATGAGTTTAAAATTTTCGAACTTATAGATCGCAGCGGCTAGCTCTGGATAATTATCAACGGTGGTGTCCAGCGTCGCCTTAAATCAACAATGGATGGGGTAAACAATGACGAGCTTATAGATCGTAGCTGCTAGTTGTAGATAATGATCAACAGTCGAGTCCAGCGTCGTCATAGGTAAAAAATTAACGGGGTCAACAATTCCGAACTTATAGATCAAGCGGCTAGTTCTGGATAATTATCAACGGTGGTGTCCAGCGTTGCCATAGGTCAACAATGGATGAGGTCAACAATGCTGAACTCATAGATCGCAGCGGCTAGCCCTGGATGATTATCAACGGTGGAGTCCAGCCTCTCCACAGGTCAACAATGGATGAGGTCAACAATGTCGAACTTATATATCGCATCTGCTAGATTTAGATAATTAAAAACGGTTGTGTCCAGTGTCGCCTTAGATCAACAATGAATAAGGTAGACAATGCCGAACTTATAAATCGTAGCACCTAGCTGTAGATAATTATCAACGGTGGATTCAAGTGTGGCCATAAGTCGAATATAGATGAGGACAATAATGTCAATAGATCGTAGCTGCTAGCTGTAGATAATTATCAACGGTGGAGTACAGCGTCGCCATAAGTCAAATATAGATGAGGACAATAAGGTCAATAGATCATAGCTGCTAGCTGTAGATAATTATCAACGGTGGAGTACAGCGTCGCCATATATCAACAATGGATGATGTCAACAATTCCGAAATTATTGATAACAGCGGCTAGTTCTGGAAAATTATAAACGGAGGTGTCCAGCGTCGCCTTAGATCAACAATGGATGAGGTCAACAATACCGATCATATAGATCGTAGCTGCTAGCTGTGGATAATTATCAACGGCTTGTCCAGCGTCGCTATAGGTCAACCATGAATGATGTCAACAATGCCGAACTTATAGATCACAGATTCTATCTCTGGATGAATAACAAAGTTGGAGTCAAGCGTCGCCACAGGTCAACAATGGATGGGGTCAATAATGCCCAACTTATAGATCGCAGCATTTAGCTGTAGATAAATATAAACGGTGGAATACAGGGTCGCCATAGATTAACAAAGGTTGAGGTCAACAAAGCCGATATTATAGATCGTAGCTGCTACTGTAGATAATTATCAACGGTGGAGTCCAGCGTGGCCATTAATCAACAATGGATGAGGTCAACAATTCCGAAATGATAGATCGGAGCGGCTAGTTCTGGATAATTATAAACGGTGGTGTCCAGCGTCGCTTTAGATCAATAATTGATGAGGTCAACAATACCGAAATTATAGATCGCAGCTGTTAGCTGTAGATAATTATCAACGGTGGATTCAAGTGTGGCCATAAGTCGAATATAGATGAGGACAATAATGTCAATAGATCGTAGCTGCTAGCTGTAGATAATTATCAACGGTGGAGTACAGCGTCGCCATAAGTCAAATATAGATGAGGACAATAATGTCAATAGATCATAGCTGCTAGCTGTAGATAATTATCAACGGTGGAGTACAGCGTCGCCATATATCAACAATGGATGATGTCAACAATTCCGAAATTATTGATAACAGCGGCTAGTTCTGGAAAATTATAAACGGAGGTGTCCAGCGTCGCCTTAGATCAACAATGGATGAGGTCAACAATACCGAAATTATAGATCGCAGCTGTTAGCTGTAGATAATTATCAACGGTGGATTCAAGTGTGGCCATAAGTCGAATATAGATGAGGACAATAAGTCAATAGATCGTAGCTGCTACCTGTAGATAATTATCAACGGTGGATTCAAGTGTGGCCATAAGTCGAATATAGATGAGGACAATAATGTCAATAGATCGTAGCAGCTAGCTGTAGATAATTATCAACGGTGGAGTACAGCCTCGCCATAAGTCAAATATAGATGAGGACAATAATGTCAATAGATCATAGCTGCTAGCTGTAGATAATTATCAACAGTGGAGTACAGCGTCGCCATAAATCAAATATAGATGAGGACAATAATGTCAATAGATCATAGCTGCTAGCTGTAGATAATTATCAACGGTGGAAAACAGCGTCGCCATAAGTCAAATATAGATGAGGACAATAATGTCAATAGATCATAGCTGCTAGCTGTAGATAATTATCAACGGTGGAGTACAGCGTCGCCATATATCAACAATGGATGATGTCAACAATGCCAAACTTATAGATCGTAGCCTTTATCTCTGGATAATTATCAACGGTGTTGTCCAGCGTCGCCTTAGATCAATAATGAATGAGGTCAACAATGCCGAACTTATAGATTGCAGCGGCTAGCTGTAGATAGTTATCAACGGTGGAGTCCAGCGTCGCCATATATCAACAATGGATTAGGTAACAATGCCGAACTTATAGATCGCAGCTGCTAGCTGTGGATAATTATCAACGGGCTTTCCAGCGTCGCTATAGGTCCACCATGAATGAGGTCAACATTGCCGAACTTATAGATCGCAACTGCTAGATTTAGATAATTATAAACGGTTGTGTCCAGCGTCGCCTTAGATCAACAATGGATGAAGTAGACAATGCCGAATTAATAGATCGTAGCACCTAGCTGTAGATAATTATCAACGGTGGAGTACAGTGTCGCCATATATCAACGATGGATGATGTCAACAATGCCAAACTTATAGATTGCAGCTTCTATCTCTGGATAATTAACAACGGTGGAGTCGAACATCGCCACAGATCAACAATGGATGATGTTAACAATGTCGAGCTTATAGATGTTAGCTGTTAACTGTAGATAATAATCAATGGTGGACTCCAGCGTGGCCATATATAAACAATGGATGAGGTCAAGAATTCCGAAACTATAGATAGCAGCGGCTAGTTCTGGATAATTATAAATGGTGGTGTGCTGAGAACATGTAAGAAAATATCTATGTATGTTTTCCCACGTGACGCAGCGGAGCGTGACCTTGCCAGCACGGGTGAGTCAGTTGTTATTTTGCTCTCTGTGTAGATGGACATTAAAACATGGTGGCAGCGATAACTGGATAAAATACGAACCCGTATTGCAAAATATCGATTTTTGCGTACTTTGGAAGATAATTCAACATGGCTCAGATTCAACCTCCAGAAACTTTCGACTTCTCGACTCCCAACGAATGGCCCAAATGGAGGAAGAGATTCGAACGATACCTCGTGGTCAGTGGAATGAAGAAGAAAGAGGAGGCGGACAAGATCGATTTGTTCATGTACTTGATGGGCGACCGCGCGGATGATATATTCGGGACCTTCAAGTTCGAAAAGGAGAAAGAGGCAACGAAAATTGATTCCGTCCTCAAGGCGTTCGACAGCCACTTCTTTGTCAGGAAGAATATTATCTACGAACGTGCGAAATTTAATTCAAGAATCCAAGAGGATCGGGAGCCAGTGGACGAATTCATCACTTCATTGTACAAATTGGCTGATAGTTGCGAATTTGAGGGTCTTCATGAGCAGTTGATCCGTGACCGAATTGTGGTTGGAGTGAAGGGCAAAGCTTTATCGGAAAGAATGCAGTTGGACAGCGAACTGACTTTGGAAAAGGCGGTGAAAATGGTTCGACAGCAGGAAGCCGTTCGACAGCAGCAAGTCGACCTGCAGCGTCCCTCAGCAAGCCAAAAGGTCAGTCAGGTGAAGTTCAACTCGAAGAAACAATCACCGAAACAACAACAGCAGCCTTCGAGGAAGAAGGAGAAGTCAGCCAAAACAAGATCACGATGTCCAAAGTGCGGAGGTTTCACCCACAGGGAAGGACAGGCTTGCCGTGCTGAAGGACAAAAATGTAACCTGTGTTCCTCTGTGTCTCTTCAGGAAGATAATGGGACAGCAACGACTAGTGAAAAGTGATATCAACACTGCGAAATGGCAATTATGAAATCAAGGAGAAGATTTATGTCATTCGTCGTTTGAGTGAACCTCTTCTGAGTCGCCGGGCATGTGAGCTCTTGAACCTGGCGAGGCGGATTGAAGTGGTTGCGACGAGAATTAACCCAATCAAGGAATTCCCTGAAGTATTTGAAGGACTGGGACAGATCGGAAACCCTTACGAAATCAAATTGAAACCTGGAGCAAAACCATATGCTGTGCATACTCCTCGACGGGTACCAATACCTTTGATGGAAAAGCTCAAAACAAGATTGGAAGAGCTCGAGAAGGCGGGAATCATAGCACAAGTTAACGTTGCGACTGAATGGTGTGCACCGACTGTGATTGCTGGTAAACCGAATGGCGACATACGACTCTGTGTGGATCTCTCAAGGCTGAACGAACATGTACAGCGCGAAGTGCATCCCATGCCAGTGGTGGAGCACATGCTGGGGCAACTGGGGGAAGCAAGATTCTTTTCGAAACTGGACGCGAACAGTGGCTTTCACCAGATTCCGTTGAGCCCGGACTGCCAGCATTTAACGACCTTCATCACTCCTTTTGGGAGATATAAATACTGCAGGATGCCATTTGGAATCTCACTCGCCCCAGAGTATTTTCAGAAAGTTATGTCAATAATCTTGCAAGGCATGGACGGTGTAATGTGTTACCTGGACGATATCCTGATATTTGCCTCCGACTCCAAGACTCACGATCGAATTCTTCGTTTAGTGCTCCGAAAACTGAAAGAGGCGAAAGTTACACTAAACAAGGCCAAGTGTGTGTTCGGCGTGCCAAGAATTAATTTTCTTGGGCACATACTGGATGAAGACGGTATCCGACCAGATCCAGCGAAAATCGAAGCAGTGGCGAAGATGCCTGCTCCGACCGATGTTCATGGCGTAAGAAGATTTCTTGGCATGGTGAACCATCTGGGACGCTTTGTGGAAAATTTATCTGAAATTGTGGCACCACTGAACCAGTTGCTGGTGAAAGGTCAAGACTTCGTTTGGGATTGCAGCCAGGAGCGAGCATTCCGAAAGTTGAAAGAATTGCTCACGACTCAACCCATCTTGGCAGCATACGACGTCAGGAAACCAACTATGGTGTCATCCGACGCATCTTCATACGGCTTGGGAGCGGTACTGAAGCAAGAAGGTAAGAATGGAATCTGGCGACCTGTTGCTTATTCTTCTAGAACTATGACACCTACCGAAAAACGATATGCTCAGATCGAGAAAGAGGCTCTCGCAATTACATGGGCTTGCGAACGTTTTCAAGATTTCCTGCTTGGAAAGCGTTTCCGAATTGAGACCGACCATAAGCCTCTCATTCCTCTATTTTCGACGAAAGAATTGAGTTCGCTGACCCCAAGACTGCAACGTTTCAGAATGCGTATGATGAGGTTTGGATTCGAAATAGTGCATATCCCTGGAAAGGAGCTGCTCGACGCCGATGCATTATCCAGACAACCACTTCTTACAACCGAGGGAGGTGAAAACGAACGGCAAACCTCAGCGCATATAAATGCAGTTCTCTCGAGTATAACCGACAAAGACAAGATGTTGACGAAGATTTTTGAAGCTCAACAAGAAGATACGACCCTGAAAGCAGTAGCCAACTACCTTGAGCAAGGCTGGCCAGATAAGAAGAAGATGTCACAGGCTCTGCTCTCTTATTGGCATGTCAAGGATGAACTCGGCGTTCAAAATGGACTACTGATGCGTAGCTGTCGTCTTGTTATTCCAGCAAGTATGAAACTGGAGATCCTAGATAAGTTGCACGCTGGGCACTTCGGGATAACAAAAACAAGACTTCGCGCACGTGAGACGGTATGGTGGCCTGGAATTTCGGAAGAGATCGCGGAAACGGTCAGAAAGTGCAGTGTCTGTATCCAGGAAGCCGTCTCAAAACATGAACCTTTGATACCAACCAACTTTCCTACGCGACCGTGGCAAAAGGTTGGAATGGATTTGTTCAAGTTCGAGAATAAGTGGTATCTAGTCGTCATTGACTATTATTCTCGATATCCTGAAATGGTTCAGCTGGATCGGCTCACAGCCAGTGTGGTGGTGCGTAGTTGCAAATCCATATTTGCCCGACATGGAATACCAGAAACTGTTGTAAGCGATAATGGGACGCAATTTGGAGCTGCTCGTGAGTTTGCAAATTTCGCAAGGCAGTACGGATTCACACATGTCACTTCAAGTCCTCGATTCCCGCAGAGCAATGGGATGGCAGAAGCAGGTGTGAAAATTGCTAAGTTGATCCTCAAGAAAAATCAAGACCCATCGCTTGGACTCCTGGAGTATCGATCGACCCCCTTGGAGAACGGTTACAGCCCTGCTGAGCTTCTCATGGGACGTAAACTCCGAACGACCTTGCCAATTGCACCAGAGAATCTTAATCCAAAGTTGGTGGACTCTCAGACCCTGAAAAGAAAGGAGGGGAGAAGGAGAAAGGATATGAAATCCAGATATGATCGACGCTGCGGAGCTACGGACATGGAGGAGCTATCCGAAGGTGACACGGTTTGGATTACAGATATGCGAACCTGGGGGATTGTAAAGAAGAAAGCATCGACACCAAGGTCGTATATGGTTGATACTCCAGTTGGGACTTTACGTCGAAACAGGTTCCATCTACGAAAAGGATATGCAGTGCAATATCCAGCCGACCCATCGACGCCGACCTTTTCGGAGGAGGAACTGGTTGAAAATGAAAAGACCCCAGTTGTGGATTATCCCTCTAACGACTCAGAAGACGGCCAGATAAGAACCCGGAGTGGACGAATTGTTAAACCTGTGGATCGCCTTCATTATTAATTATATTATGCATTTAAAGTTTGTAATGTATATATATATTTCAAGTCTTAAAAAGGGGGATGTGCTGAGAACATGTAAGAAAATATCTATGTATGTTTTCCCACGTGACGCAGCGGAGCGTGACCTTGCCAGCACGGGTGAGTCAGTTGTTATTTTGCTCTCTGTGTAGATGGACATTAAAACAGGTGGTGTCCAGCGTCTCCTTAGATTAACAATTGATGAGGTCAACAATACCGACCTTATAGATGGCAGCGGCTATTTGTGGATAATGATCAACGGTGGATTCCAGCGTCGCCATTGGTAAAAAATGAACGAGGTCAACCATTCCGATCTTATAGATCGCACCTGCTGAATGTGGATAATTATCAACGGCTTGTCCTGCGTCGCTATAGGACAACCACGAATGATGTCAACAAAGCCGAACTTATAGATCACAGCTTCTATCTCTGGATGATTAACAACGTTGGAGTCCAGCATCGCCACAGGTCAACAATGGATGGGGTCAATAATGCCTAACTTATAGATCGCAGCTGTTACCTGTATATAAATATAAACGGTGGAATACAGGGTCGCCGTATATCAATAATGGATGCGGTCAATTTAGGCCGAACTCATAGATCGCAGAGTCTAGCTGTAGATAATTATCAACGGTGGAGAACAGCGTCGCTATATATCAACAATGGGTGAGGTCAACAATGCCGAACTTATAGATGGCAGCTTTTATCTCTGGATAATTAACAACGGTGGAGTCGAACATCGCCACAGATCAACAATGGATGATGTCAATAATGCCCAACTTATAGATCGCAACTGCTAGCTGTAGATAAATATAAACGGTGGAATACAGGGTCGCCATAGATCAATAATAGTTGAGGTCAATGATGCCGAACTCATAGATCGCATCGTCTAGCTGTAGATAATTATCAACGGCGGAGAACAGCGTCGCCATATATCAACAATGGATAAGGTCAACAATGCCGAACTTATAGATCGCAACTGCTAGCTTAGATAAATATAAACGGTGGAGTTAAACGTCGCCATATTTCAACAATGGATGATGTTATCAATGCTGAACTTATAGATCGTAGCAGCTAGCTGTAAATAATTATCAACGGTGGATTCAAGTGTGGCCATAAATCGAATATAGATGAGGTCAATAATTTAAATAGATCGTAGCTGGAGCTCTGTAGATAATTATGAAGATATAAGCTGCAAGTTATAAATAATTATCAACGGTAGTGTCCAGTGTCGCCTTGGATCCACAATGGATTAGGTCAACAATAACGAACTTATAGATCGTAGCTGCTAGCTTTAGATAATTATCAACTGTTGAGTCCAGCGTGGCCTTAGAACAACAATGGATGGGGTCAACAATTCGCAACTTATAGATCAGAGCGGTTAGCTTTCGATAATTATAAACGGTGTTATCCAGCGTCGCCTTAGATCAACAATGGATGTAATCAACAATGCCGAACTTATAGATCAAAGCGGCAAGCTGTGGATAATTATCAACGGTGGAGTCCAAGGTCGCCAAAGCTCAACAATCGATGAGACCAATTGATCGCAGCTGCGAGTTATAGATAATTATCAACGGTGGATTCCAGCGTGGCCATAGATCAACATTCGACGAGGTCAACAATGCCCAACTTATTGATCGCAGGTGTTAGCTGTAGGTAATTATAAACGGTGGGGTCCAGCGTCGCCATAGGTCAACAATGACTGAGGTCAATAATGCCCAACCTATAGATCGTAGCACCTAGCTGTAGATAATTATCAACGGTGCAGTTAATTGTGGCTATAGATCAACAACAGATGAGTTTAAAATTTTCGAACTTATAGATCGCAGCGGCTAGCTCTGAATAATTATAAACGGTGGGGTCCAGCGTCGCCATATATCAAAAATGGATGATGTCAACAATGCCAAACTTATAGATCGCAGCTTCTATCTCTGGATAATTATCGACGGTGTTGTCCAGCGTCGCATTAAATCAACAATGGATAAGGTCAACAATGCCGAGCTTATAGATAGTAGCTGCCAACTGTAGATAATTATCAATGGTGGAGTCCAGCGTCCCCATAGATCAACAATGGATGAGATCAACAATGCCGAACTCAGAGATTGCAGCTCTTCGCTTTATATAATTATAAACGGTGGAGTCCAGCGTGGCCATATATCAAAAATGGATGAGGTCGACAAATCCGAAATATAGATCACAACGGCTAGCTCTCAATATAATTATAAACGGCGTTTTCCATTTAACCTTATATCAACAATGGAGGAGGTTAATAATGCCGAACTTATAGATCGTAGCTGCAAGCTGTAGATAATTATAAACGGTGGAGTCAAGCGTGGTCATAGATCAACAATCGATGAGGTCAACAATGCCGAACTTATTAATCGCAGTGGCTAGATGTAGATAATTATCAACGGTGAAGTCCAGCGTCGCCATAAGTCGAATATATATGAGGTCAATAATGTCAATAGATCGTAGCTGCTAGCTGTAGATAATTATCAACAGTGGAATCCAGCCTCACCACAGGTAAAAAAGAAACGAGGTCAACAATTCCGAACTTATAGATCGTAGAGAGTAGCTTTGAATAATTATAAATGGTGGTGTTCAGCGTCGCCATAGATCAACAATGGATAAGTTCAACAATGCCCACCTATAGATTGTAGCTGTAGTTAATTATCAACGGTGAACTCCAGCTTGGCCATAGATAAACAATGGATGAGGTCAACAATTCCGAACTTATAGATCGCAGCGGCTATCTCTGGATGATTATCAACGATGGTGTCTAACGTCGCCTCAGATCAAAAATGGATGAGGCCAGTAATGCCAAAATTATAGATCGCAGTTGGTAGTTGTAGATAATTATCAACGGTGGAGTTCATCGTTGCCATAGATCAACAATGGATAAATTCAACAATTTTCATTTATTAATTTACTAGCGTACGTACCCGGCTTTGCCCGGATTTTACCCGAGTAAAGGTTTGTCTAACGAATCTCTCGATAAAGTGAACATTTATTCCCGGTCCCTTGAAAAATACTCGATAAGTTGAATAAAATCAATATTAATTGGTTCCCTCGGTAATTGGAAGTTAAAGGAATAGTATCTTGCTTAACGTTCCGTCGGCGGTTTCATGTTCAAGTCTTTCGCGCAGTCTCTTGAGATTAAAGGATTTGCTTCAAGCGAGGGGTGGCTCTCAAATTTAAAAAAAAAAAAAAAAAACGACACGGGATATCATTTTAAAAATCTGCGGAGAGAGCGCCAGCGTGGATATTTTCATTTGTTCGCAAAGGATTGACGACCTAAACCAACTTTTAAATGGCTATGACCTATGGTTATCGTCCAATTTCTACTAATTCAAAAATGAATAGAGGTTCGTATCAAGCAAATTCAAAGGGAAAACAGGAAACTTCATCAAGTTGGTATGCTTACAGGACGAAACTATGCAAAAGTTTCTATATAAGTTATTTAATTTTTAGTATCGCATTTATATTTATTCAAATTTTAAATTTAAACGATACTCATTATTTCTTTTGATTTTTATATATCGTATATATCGTCTTGAACAATTATTTAAACTTTTTAAAATAAAGTACAATACTTAAAATAAAATATGTTTCTTATACAATCTAAAATTAGAAAATAAACTTTTAAATCGGTAACCTCAAGGAGATAGCCATTATAAAGCACTAATATTTGAATTAGTTTTACTTAATATATTAGCCCTGAAAGACCCAAGGTCATCAGGCGTGGAGCAGACTTCCTGCCTAAGCCTATCTCCGTCGCAATGGTGGCGCTGCTTGCGAGTTAAATCTACAAATCTGCAAATAACTCTAAGGATATTCAAGATATTCAAGAAATTATTTTTCAGAAACCTTCCCAGTACTATACTAAATAACTTCCCAAAGTTTCATGGCGTTCCAATGAGTGGTTTGGTCAGGCATAAAGGACACACACACACATACATTCATTTTTATATATATAGACTAGCGGATGTACCCGGCTTTGCCCGGGTTTTACCCGAGTAAAGGTTTGTCTAACGAACATTTGTTAAAACAATTCTCTATAAACTTATAAAAAAAAAGATATATTTTGATAATTTGAAACTCGTAAATTTGAATCTCTCGATAAAGTGATCATTTTTCCCCGGTCCCTGTGTGCCGTGTCATTCTGAATTTTGGCTTTCCTAATTTTCTACATTACAAAATCAGCATTTTATCTAGTGAACATTTTTTTCCCGGTCCCTTGAAAAATATTCGAAAATAATAGATATATTTTGATAATTTGAAACTCGTATATTTGAATCTCTCGATAAAGTGATCATTTTTTCCCGGTCCCTGTGTGCCGTGTCATTCTGAATTTTGGCTTTCCTAATTTTCTACATTACAAAATCATCGTTTTATCTACTGAACATTTTTTCCCGGTCCCTTGAAAAATACTCGATAAGTTGAATAAAATCATAGTCGTTTATGGAAGATGGACGAAGTTCCCGCCGAGCCTTTTTTTCTTGTCTACTTGGCACAGCTGTGTCACCAACTCTGCCCCCGCGCGCCAGGACATCTTGACCTCTGATTGGTCGGTGGGTACTTGGACTGTCCATCGGCAGACCTAAGCCTATCTCCGTCGCAAGGTGGCGCTGCTTGCGAGTTAAAGCTACAAATCTGCAAATAACTCTAAGGATATTCAAGATATTCAAGAAATTATTTTTCAAAAACCTGTCCGGGGATATACCTAATAATATCCCAAAATTTCACGGCGATTGGATGTATGGTTTTTGAACCTATAGAGAAGACACACACAGACATTCATTTATATATATATATATATAGATTTAACAGTTGCCAAGACACGCCATATCCATAATTAGGATAATTGCGTGTAAATTTGAAGATATATACAAATTAAATAATCTTGAAATTAACATAATTAAACATTGGGAAGCAGGCAAATTACAAATTTGATGTTAAATTTTCCATATAGTAATTAGAAATAGTAGCTCAAAATATGCACCTGTATAGTAATGAAAAGTCTACAAAAAATGCCATTTACAACAGTTAGAACAACGTGTAGACGCAGAATCTATTAAACTTGAAGTATTGGTCTTTATTGTAACCAACTAATTTTGTATTTGTCAGTTAAAGTTGGTTTTCTTCCCTTAGATCAGAAGTTAACGGACAGTTTATTTAGAAGGTGTTAAGGGATTTGTTTTTCATTTCCACATGTGCACGCAGGTGAACCAATTTTACCCATTCTAAACAAATATGTGTTAAAGTCACAATGTCCAGTAAAAAATTGAACGTTATAGAAGTTAGGTTGAACATAGTTAGGAATTCTTGAAGTCTCAAAGAATCTCTTGAAATTAACATTAACACTTCCATAGTATTCCTCAAATTTCTGGTTTATAATATTAGATATAAATTTTCTTTTAGTTGGATCTGATTTTTTATATCCAATGTTTATTTTTAGTATACTCGTATTTGTTTCAATAAAATCCGTGAGCTTTGTTGTCCTAGCAACAAAATGAGTACAGTTTGAAGATGTTGATTTATAAACCCGAGTACTGTGCTTCAAATTTTATACTGCAAAGAGTTTAATTTATCTTTGATTTTTTTTTGGGTATAAAGTTGTACCAGATCTTGGAAACATAGGTTAGTGTACTACGAAACAATGTCTTATAAAGTACTATTATTCTTTTACTGTCCAGTCACCATGCTTTCCCCGTTAATTCCCCGTCCACTAGCTCTATCTGTTTTACTAATAATCTCATCAATATGGGGGCACAAAATCCAATTTATTTTTATTTCTGGGATTTTTAAAAGTTATTCCCATAATCTTCCGTTTTTACACCCGATTGGCAGTGATAGTGTTCGAAATTTTGGAGGTATTTTGCTATTGAACAAGTATAAGATTTTCGCAGATTTTCCCACAACAGTCTAATAATCTCCCCATGACCTTTCCTGTTGTATTCCAAAGTTCTGTCAAGTTGTTTCCCCAACAGTTATAACATCCGCTTAAGCAATGATTTCACTGTTTGATTCTGAATAGTTATCCAATAAATTGTTTAGAATAATATTTCATATTGTATGGGGATAAAGGCCCACCCTATGGGAATCCCTTGCTTAATTTTTTATGGATTTCATTTGATGAATATCTAAATCTCACTCTTCTATTATTAAAGAAAGATTGTAGCGGTTTTATCATTGAAGCTTGAACGTTGTCCTTATCTAGTCTTTTTAGCACCATCGGCCACCATGTATTGTCGAACGCTCCACTTATATCAACTGCGATTATAGCTGTATATTCTTTTTTCAACAATGCCCACCTATAGATTGTAGCTGATAGCTGTAGATAATTATCAATGGTAGAGTCCAGCAAAGCCATAGATAAACAATGGATGAGGTCAACAATTCCGACAACAAACAATCGCAGCGGCTATCTCTGGATGGTTATCAACGGTGGTGTCCAGCGTTGTCATAGAACAACAGTGGATAAGTTCAACAATGCCCACCTATAGATCTTAGCTTTAAGCTGTAGATAAATACCATTGGTGGAGTCCAGCGCGGCCATAAAACATAAATTGAAAGGTCAACAATTCCGAACTTATAGATCGCAGCGGCTAGCCCTGGATGATTATCAAAGGTGGTGTCCAGTGTCGCCAAATTTTAGCAATTGATGAGGTCAACAATGCCGAACTATAGATCAAAGCTGCTAGCTGTAGATAATTATCAACGGTGGAATCCAGCGTCGCCATATGTCAACATTGAAAGCGGTCAATAATGCCGAACTTAGAGATAGCAGCTGCTTGTTATAGATATTTATCAACTCTGGAGTCCAGCGTCGCTATAGATCAACATTGAATGAGATCAACAATGCGGAAAATATAGATCATAGCTGCTATCTATGGATGATTATCAACGGTGGAGACCAGGGTCACCATAGGTCAACAATGGATGAGGTCAACAATGCGAACTTATATATCACAGTTCTTATTTGTGTATGATTATCAACGGTGGGTTCAACAATTAATGAGGTCAACAATCCCGAATTTATAGATCGTAGCTGCTAGTTATAGGTAAATATCAACTTTGGAGTCCAGCGTCGCCATAGATCAATAATGCATGAGGTCAATATTGCCAAACCTATTGATAGCAACTGCTATTTGTAGATAATTATCAACCATGGTGTCCCGAGTCGCCTTAGATCAATAGTGGATGAGGTCAACAATGCCGAACTTATAGATTGCAGCTGCTAGCTGTAGATAATTATCAACTGTCGAGTCCAGAGTAGCCATAGATCAACAATTAATGAGGTCCACATTGTCTAAATTATAGATCGTAGCTGCTTAACTATAGATAATTAAAAATAGTGAATTCCAGCGTCGCCATAGGTGAAAAATGAATGAGGAAAACAAAGCGGCATATATAGATCGCAGCTGCTAGTTGTGGATTTTTATCAACGGGAGGTTTAGCGTCGCAATGGGTCAACAATGAATGAGGTCAACAATTCCTAACTTATAGATCGGAGCGGCTAGCTCTCGATATTTATCAACGGTGGAGTCCAGCGTCGCCATAGAACAACAATGTATGAGGTCAACAATGCCGAACTCATAGATCTCAGCTGCTAGCTGTTGATAATTATAAACGATGATGTCGAGCGTCACCATAGATCAATAATGGATGATATCAATAATTCCAAACTTATTGATCGCAACTGTTAGATGTATATAATTGTCAACAGTGGTGTCCATAGTCGCCTTAGATCAATAATGGATGAGGTCAACAATGCCGAATTTAGAGATTGCAGCTGCTAGCTGTAGGGTGGAGTTCAGCGTCGCCATAGGTCAAATATTGTTGAGGTCAATAATGTAGAACTTATAGATCGCAGCTCCTAGTTGTGAATAATTATCAACTGTGGAGTCCAACATGGCCATAGACCAACAATTGATGAGGTCAACAATGCCGAACTTATAGATCGTAGCTGCTTGCTGTAGATAATTATAAATTGTGGAGTGTAGCGTGCCATAGGTAAATTAGGAATGAAGACAACAATGCAGAACATATAGATCGCAGCTGCTAGCTGTAAATAATTATCAATGGTGGATTCAAGCGTCGCTATAGATCAACAATGGATGAGGCCAACAATGCCGAACTTATAGAGCGCAGCTTCTATCTGTAGATAATTATCATCGGTGGAGTCGCTATAAATCAACAATGGATGAGGTCAACAATTCCGAAATTATAGATCGCAGCTGTAGATAATTATAAACGGTGGAGTCCAGCGTCGCCATAGATCAATAATGGATGAGGTCAACAATGCCGAACTTATAGATTCCAGTTGCTAGCTGGGGATAATTATCAACGGTGGAGTCCATCGTTGGCTTTTATCAACAATGGATGAGGTCAATAATGCCAAACATATATATCGCAGCTGCTAGTTGTAGATAAGTATCAAGGGTGGTGTCCATCGTCGCCTTAGATCAACAATGGATGTGTTCATCAATGCTGAAATTATAAATCGTAGCTACCAGTTGTAGATAATTGTCAACGGTAGAGTCAAGCGTGGCCATAGATCAACAATAGATGAGGTCAAAAATCTGATCATATAGATCGCAGCTGCTAGCTGTAGATAACTATAAACAGTGGAGTCCAGCGTCGCCATAGATCAACAATGCCGAACATATAGATCGCAGGTGCTAGGTTTGGATAATTATTAATGTGATGTCCAGCTTTGCCATAGCACAACAATGATTAAGGTCAACAATGCCCTCCTATGAATCGTAGCTGGTAGCTTTAGATAATTATCAATGGTGGAGTCCAGTGTGGCCATAGATCATCAATGGGCGAGGTTAACAATTCCGAACTTATAGATTGCAGCGGCTAGCCCTGAGTGATTATCAACGGTGGAGTACAGCGTCGCCCTAGGTCAACAACGCCGAACTTTAAGATTGTAGCTGCTAGCTGTAGATAATTATCAACGGTGGAATCCAGCGTAGCCATAGATCAACAATGGGTGAGGTCAATAATATCGAACCTATAGATCGCAGCTGCTAGTTGTAGGTAATTATCAACGGCGGAGTCCAGGCAGTCGCCATAGGTAAAAAAGAACGAGGTAAACAATGCCGAACATATAGAACATGCTACTATCTGTGGATGAATATCACCGGTGGAGTCTAGCGTCGACATAGGTCAACAATGCCGAACTTATAGATCGCAGCTGTTATTTCTGTATGATTATCAATCGGGGTACCAGCATCGCTATAGGTCAACAATGAATGAGGTCAACACTGCCGAATTTATATATCGTAGCTGTTAGTTGTAGATAAATATCAACTGTGGAATCCAGCATCGTTATTGGTCAGCAATGCCGAACTTATTGATTGTAGCTGCTAGTTGTAGATGATTATTAATGGCAGGCCCAGCGTCGTCATAGTTCAACAATGGATAAAGTTAATAATGCCAAATATTTAGATAGCAGCTGCTATTTGTGGATAATTATCAAAGGTGGGGCCGAGTGTCGCCATAGTCCAACAATAAATGCGGTCAACAATTCCGAACATATAGATCGCAGCTGCTAATTGCAGATAATTATAAACGGTGGAGTCCAGCGTCGCCATAGGTCAAAAATGGATGAGGGTAAAAGTGCCAAACGAATAAATCGCAGCTGCTAGTCTTTATATATATAAAATTGAATGTCTGTCTGTATGTTTGTACTCTATAGATTCAAAAACCATAAATTCAATCGCCGTGAAATTCTGGGATATTATTAGGTATATCCCCGGGAAGGGTTTCGAAAATAATTTCTTGAATATCTTGAATATCCTAGGAGTTTTTTGCAGATTTGTAGATTTAACTCGCAAGCAGCGCCCCCATTGCGACGATAATAACAAGTTTTTTTTTATAAGTTTTATTATCACTAAGTTTATTATCTTAAAGATTTTTTATCCAAAGTAAGATTTTCTACCTATTAATTGCGCACAATTCAAAGTTAGTTTTATCATTTACTAGACGCCGACCCGGGCTTCGCCCCGGGATTGACCCGTGTGCATATCTACCCGAGTGATATATATTTAGATAAGATTTTTTTTTAAATAATTGTTTTTACTCAAGGGAATGTTTGTAGTCTAGTACGTTGATATAATCAATCTATCTGAATATTAGGAAAGGTCAGGTAATTTTTTTGTAGGGTGATGCTCTGAAAAAGAACGCTATACCACTTTATCACTAAACAAATTGGCGAGTCAAAAATAAGCAACCTAAACAATCCATTAGCTTTGCAAGATAAGAACAGAAATAGAGAAATGCATGCAAAATTTTCAACACAAATCAAAATCTTTAATCCTCATTATTATTATTTTTTTTTTTTTGCTTATTCCTAGTACACGTGGTACAGGCCATGATAAGCATGGTGGGTAGTTAGCGACTGCTTTTTACTGTAAGCGCACCACATGTCTACACATGTGAAAGCAGTTCGACTTTGCACTTACAAATGTGCCAGAGCCCCGTTTGGTTACTTGCACTCGCTGGTGGGGTTGGACTTTTGCAAGAATCGGGGGGGCCATTGGAGCATTTTTTTTTTTAACAGAAAAAAGTGTCCAATGCGGGGATCGAACCCGGGACGTAGTGGTCGTATTTTGTTTCTATTACATTACATGGAATAGTTTTTTTTTTTTTCTAATAAAATTTACTGACCTCTTTGTTCACTGAAACCGAAACAATTTGATGAAACTATTGATATAATCAATCTATCTGAATATTAGGAAAGGTCAGGTAATTTTTTTGTAGGGTGATGCTCTGAAAAAGAACGCTATACCACTTTATCACTAAACAAATTGGCGAGTCAAAAATAAGCAACCTAAACAATCCATTAGCTTTGCAAGATAAGAACAGAAATAGAGAAATGCATGCAAAATTTTCAACACAAATCAAAATCTTTAATCCTCATTATTTTTTTATTTTTTTGCTTATCCCTAGTACACGTGGTACAGGCCATGATAAGCATGGTGGGTAGTTAGCGACTGCTTTTTACTGTAAGCGCACCACATGTCTACACATGTGAAAGCAGTTCGACTTTGCACTTACAAATGTGCCAGAGCCCCGTTTGGTTACTTGCACTCGCTGGTGGGGTTGGACTTTTGCAAGAATCGGGGGGGCCATTGGAGCATTTTTTTTTTAAACAGATAAAAGTGTCCAATGCGGGGATCGAACCCGGGTCGTAGTGGTCGCATTTTGTTTCTATTACATTACATGGAATAGTTTTTTTTTTTTCTAATAAAATTTACTGACCTCTTTGTTCACTGAAACCGAAACAATGTGTATGTTAGACCACTCTTTGTTCAACCTTACACATTGTTTAGGTCTCTTATTAGGTGCAAGATGTATACTTATGCTAAAATGGTAATTTGGGTAAACATAGGTAAATTCATGTGAAGCAAGTTGTGCTAAAACTAATATTTCCAATCAAATTATCAAAAAATAACACATACTATGTAATATAAACACATGTATGTAAAATAAACACAATAAAATAACCAATAATTAAAAACCATAAATTTTTCTAACACAGTATACTTCTTAAGTAAGAATACCTTACCATGAAGGTTGAAAACCCTACACAGTGAAACATGTGAAAAATGTAGCATGTGTGGTGTATGATGGGCTTGAAGAGAAAATATTTAAAAAAGATATTTATTGAAACTTTTGTAATACCACACAAAATATGCATATTTACAGTTACAACTTGTCTAGCACCAAAAGATGTCATTTGGAATATAGAGTTATATCTACGGATATGCAGCAAGAAGGACTTCGATAGAGGATGTAGGCCAGAGAGCAAAGAGAAAATAGGTTCTGGAGGGGACTCAATAGCAAGTAGAGAAACTCTACCTTGTTTACAACAGAGGCCAAAGGGTTCATCTTTAAATCTCAAAGCAGAGCAAAACTGGCATACCCGAGACATTTGGCCTATATCGACAGATGAATCAGCTTTATAATCAATATGGGTATTATACTGCAAACCTGAAAACGGCTTATGAGTCCAAAGCTGAATACGCTGAACAGGAACTTGCATAGTTTTTGCAGCTGCGACGCGGGCTTCAGAATACCTAAGACGGCGAAGCGCACGACGCGTCTCACTTTGAAGTGGTGTCTCAATAGCTATAGCATTCCTATATCTCCTGGAAGCAGCCGTATTCCTACCAATTAAAGGTCGGCTGCGGCGAGGCATATTCTGAAAAAAAATATTGAGATTAATAACAAAAGCTTAAAAACCAGCAATTTATAAACAAAGCATAAAAAATACCTGTCTTTTTGAGGTAAAAATCAAAATTCCTAAATCTTTTCTTCAAAATAACCTTCCAGATATGTTAAAAAGATTATAAAAAACTAAAAGCATAATATTAAAGCTAAAAAATTAATGTACAAAACCATTTATCATTAAAAAGCCTCAAAAATAGACCAACCGCAGGACACGGCAATGAAAAAGCATGCTTTTTTGAGGAAAAAAATAGAAATAAGAAAAATAAGAAATAAGAAATAAGAAAAAGCATGCTTTTTCTTCAAAATAACCTTCCAGATATGTTAAAAAGATTATAAAAAACTAAAAGCATAATATTAAAAAAAAAAAAGCTAAAAAATTAATGTACAAAACCATTTATCATTAAAAAGCCTCAAAAATAGACCAACCGCAGGACACGGCAATGAAAAAGCATGCTTTTTTGAGGAAAAAAATAGAAATAAGAAATAAGAAAAAAGCATGCTTTTTCTTCAAAATAACCTTCCAGATATGTTAAAAAGATTATAAAAAACTAAAAGCATAATATTAAAAAGCTAAAAAATTAATGTACAAAACCAGTTATCATTAAAAATGATATCTTTTAAAAATATAAATAACCTATTTTTTAGATACAACCCATATATGTAGAAAATATAATAAATAAACTGTATTTAAAAGATAAAAGCAATAATTAAAAACCTCCATAAGAAAATTTAAAAAAGGACTTCAATAAATAAATACCAAATATTTCGAATTAGAGCAGTTATTTTAAACGGCGAATTAGATCAGTTAAATCTAAAAATGAAAATATATATATAAATAAATAAAACAATCAAAATATTTCAAGAGCAGTTATTAAGCTACGCTTGGCATCATAATGTTCGCATGTAAAGCTATTTCAGGCCTTACATATTTCTAACAACCTTTTTGAAATAGGTTTTTGAAACATGGAAATTATAATACTTCAAATAAATTGAAATAGAGTGAACACAAATAAAACATACCAAATATTTCGAATTAGAGCAGTTATTTTAAACGGCGAATTAGATCAGTTATATCTAAAATATCTAAAAATGAAAATATAAATAAATAAATAAAACATACCAAATATTTCAAGAGAAGTTATTTTAAACGACGAATTAGATCAGTTATATCTAAAAATGAAAATATATAAATAAATAAAACCTACCAAATATTTCAAATTAGAGCAGTTAGCAAGTAGCGGAAAGTAAACACTTTTGAAAATATAAATACTTTTACTCTGTTGAATTTTTTTGTATTTTATCGATAACAGCAAAGTTATGTATTTTAAAGTTAGGAAAAATATTTTGATGTTAAGCAAAACCTGCACCATCTCGTTTTACATAAATGTTGAAAATTTGGTTGAAATTGATGCATTGTAACGAAAGTTTATAGTGATGTACTCTTATGAAATTTGCATTTTATTAATATATAGATCTACAACAAATATATTAGGAGAATAGATAAAATGATGATTTTGAATGTAGAAAATTAGGAAAGACAAAATTCAGGATGACACGGCAATTTATTTGAGACAAGAATAATGATACAATTCCAAGGCAAAGATACTCTTCCTATAACTTCCAATTACCGAGGGAACCAATTAATATTGATTTTATTCAACTTATCGAGTATTTTTCAAGGGACCGGGAAAAAATGTTCACTAGATAAAATGATGATTTTGTAATGTAGAAAATTAGGAAAGACAAAATTCAGGATGACACGGAAATTTATTTGAGACAATAATAATGATACAATTCCAAGGCAAGATACTATTCCTTTAACTTCCAATTACCGAAGGAACCAATTAATATTGATTTTATTCAACTTATCGAGTATTTTGCAAGGGACCGGGAAAAAATGTTCACTTTATCGAGATATTCAAATTTACGAGTTTCAAATTATCAAAATATATCTATTATTTTTTTTTATAAGTTTATAGAGAATTGTTTTAACAAATGTTCGTTAGACAAACCTTTACTCGGGTAAAACCCGGGCGAAGCCGGGTACATCCGCTAGTCTATATATATAAAATTGAATGTCTGTGTGTGTGTCTGTGTGTGTGTGTGTCCTCTATGGATTCGAAAACCATACAGCCAATCGCCGTGAAATATTGGGATATTATTAGGTGTATCTCCGGAAAGGTTTACGAAAAATAATTTCTTGAATATCTTTAATATCCTTAGAGTTATTTGCAGATTTGTAGCTTTAACTCGCAAGCAGCGCCGCCATTGAGACCGAGATAGGCTTAGGTTTTGGTCCACGCCTGATGACCTTGGGTCTTCAGGGCTAATATATTAAGTAAAACTAATTCAAATATTAGTGCTTTAGTGCTATCTCCTTGAGGTTACCGATTTAAAAGTTTATTTTCTAATTTTAGATTTATAGGAAACATATTTTATTTTAAGTATTGTACTCTATGAAACATATTTTATTTTAAGTATTGTACTTTATTTTAAAAAGATTAAATAATTGTGCAAGACGATATATATGATATATAAAAATCAAAAGAAATACTGAGTATCGTTTAAATATTAAATTCGAATAAATATAAATGCGATACTAAAAATTAAATTTTAGGATGCGCCTCGAAATATTGGGATATTATTAGGTGTATCTCCGGAAAGTTTTACGAACGGAGATAGGCTTAGGTCTGCCCCCCCGTCCGGCCGCCGGCCATTGGACAGTCCAAGTTCCCACCGACCAATCAGAGGGATCAAGAGCCCCCCCGCCCCCACCCCCCCCCCCCCCCCCCCACCCCCGTCCGGCCGCCGGCCAATCAGAGGGATCAATAGGTCCTGGCACGCGGGGGGACAGGTGACCTCCGGGAACAACGTCCATTTCCATGAACGACCATGATTCTATTCAACTTATCGAGTATTTTTCAAGGGACCGGGAAAATATGTTGATAAAACGATGATTTTGTATTGTAGAAAATTAGGAAAGACAAAATTCAGGAAGACACGGCACACAGGGACCGGGAAAAAATAATCACTTTATCGAGAGATTCACGACCATGATTTTATTCAACTTATCGAGTATTTTTCAAGGGACCGGGAAAATGTGTTCACTAGATAAAACGATGATTTTGTAATGTAGAAAATTATGAAAGACAAAATTCAGGATGACACGGCACACAGGGACCGGGAAAAAATGTTCACTTTATCGAGAGATTCAAATTTACGTGTTTCAAATTATCAAAATATATCTTTTTTATTTATAAGTTTATAAGTTTTATAAGTTTTTATAAGTTCGTTAGACAAACCTTTACTCGGGTGAAACCTCGGGCGAAGCCGGGTACGCCGCTAGTAGTAGATAATTATCAACGGTGGAGTTCATCGTCGCCAATGACTAATATCATCAATAACGAACTTATAGATCGAAGCTGCTATTTGTAGATGATTATCAACGGGGGAGTCCAGCATCGCCACAGGTCAACAATGGATGAGTTCAAAAGTGTCGAATATATAGATCGCAGCTGCTAGCTCTGGATGATTATCAACTGCAGAGTCCAGTAACGCCATTGGTCAACAATGGATTTATTTATTTATTTATTATCATTTACAAAGCACGCGATATCCGTCTTGGATATTTGCATGCATACACAAGTTTGGGAGCTTATTTACAGTAATTATTAATATGATTTTAGTTATTATAATAGAAATTATTAACATATTTGTCAGTTAGTTAACGATTCAATTACCCTATAATGAATATTAGTGAACATCACAGATAAGAACAGAAATTTAGAGCTATTTACAGCATATAACTATATATCAGTTATTACAGCCCAGGCTATCTATTACCAAAAAACATTCTACAAAATCTATTAAAAAATATATACATATATCTATTATTAACTATTTGATTTAGTCAATTTATATTTATTTGATTTTATATGAGATTAACAATGCTGAACATATAGATCGCAGCAGCTCTCTATGGATAATTATCAACGATGGAGTCTAGGGTCCCAGAATTATGTTAATAACGACGCGGAATGGCCGTTTCAAGCATGGATGAGGTTAGCAAAGATCGCTCAAACAGATATAACAAAAGACGAGGCCAAGATCACCAGAATTAAGCAATGACAGATCAAGAGTAAATAATGTCATTCAATATGATAATATCAGCAAATATGAAGTCTGGCATTGACAACAACCAGGAGGTATTAATCCTCAAAGAGGCCAAAAAATAGTCAGTAGGATCCAACAATGAACGAGTTTAGACTAGGCAAAAATGTGCGAGAAATTAATATTTATTTCATATTAACAAAAAAAACTTTTGAAAATGTTATTTTAAGCAAAAACGTGCAATAAAAGAGACGATTATTAAAATTAAAAGCTTCATTCAAACGCCATAAATATTCTTTCTCTCAACTAATATTACAACACACACAGATATAATAAAAAATATCATATTTTTAATAATTATAAAAATATAAGTTTGAAAATAAACGTGCGTTGAAATATTTATTCTAGTGTTGACTAGTAATGCTGTCTGCCCTCATAGCTTTCCTCTATTACATACACTATATAATATATGAACATTCTTTTTGCTAACTATAGCGTAACCAAAGCTCCACATCATTTTCCCATATGACCTTTCCAATGTTGGTATGATCGACCACCTAAATATTGATATGCCTCATCGCTCCAGAAGTAGACACTTCGGTTAGGTCAGTTCAAGTCATTTTTTTGGTGTTACAGAGATGATAGTTCATGAGAGATATTTACTGTTCTCTATTTAAAAAACACATTGACATCTTTTTATTTCGCGCGCATCAATAAAATTTCTAATATTGAAATAAGGCACAATTTTAAAAATATTCCCGAAGTCTAGGCGTCTTCCTGATGATTTTTTTAAAACTTTATTTTTTCATAATAAATTTGTATAAAAATTCCATCGAACCGTTCTTTCAGGCAGTCAGATTTAGCTCGTTTTAGTGATAAGAGAACAGTAAGGTATAATAATAGAAAAAGATAAAATTATCAACCCAAATTTTCAAAGTTAAAAAAGAGAATGAAAATTTCTATTTCACCTTTTGTTATACCAAGAAAACTTTAAACCTTTAAATAGTACTGGCAGCCATATGCAGATGGCGTTACAGGTTTACCTGGCCTAAACATGTCCATTGTTATATAACAGTATTAAAACAAGTTTAAATAAATCATTATTGCAACTATTCTTAGATTTGAAATACAGTAATTCTCGCAATTTTGCCACGGTACTCGCTTAAGTCAAACTCACGTAAGCCGGGTGTTCTACATTACATAGTTGTACGAAGAGCTCAGCTTACGTAGAATAAACCAATGTTCACTGATCTCGAGTCTGAAAACCCATCCCATGACAGAACGGAGAACTCTGGGTTGCAGCGGTGACAAAGAAAAAACACAGCATTACTCCGAGTCTACATAAGTCAGAGTGGTATTGTAATTATAACGCAGCTTACTTATGATTATTTATATTTAGTTGAAACACACACTTAATTTTAATCGCGAATTAAAAAAATAAATAAAGCAAATTTCTCTTCTTCCCTCTCTGCAATAGCTTCTTATTTCACGAGTAGGTGGCGTACTAGGTCACTATATCTAATTGATGATAACTAGCGTATTTAAGGCATATTTGTGAAAGAGCTATTGCTCTATATATTTCCTCAGGGATTATGTTCATTGTTCCTAAAATTGTTTTCTCAACTGTGCCCAGATATATAATCTATACAGCCCAATGCAATATTATACGGTGTGGAAGATTAAACTGGAGAAACCGCTCGGAGGGTTCACCACTGAGGAGCCAAACCCTCCCAATATTTTCCATCGCAGAAAGGACAGTAAGAAGTTGTTTCATTTATTAATGAAAAATTCACGCTGAAAATACTTTCGAATCTCACGTACAGATGAAGCGATTTGTCTTTATATTTAATTGTTGTTGAATAGATCATATACGTTTGTGAGTTTCTTGGAGGATCGTTGTAAGAAGATTATTTGCCTAACCTCGATTTAAACAACAATAAGAAGCGAAAGAATAACTGGGTGAATTTGTGCAGTGGTCAAGTTGTGACATGTAGTAGGAACGATACCTATATTTAGCCAACCGTATGGAGTTTTGATAAAATTGCTTCTTTCTCCCACCGCAATCCCAACACTAGCAGTAAATTGTGGGAAATAGCAAAAATGTTTCTGACATCAAATTTGAGCTGCTGTATTAATATGTAGACATGTGTGCACTGTGTAATTAGCTACAAAAATCTAGCTGAAATGACTATTCGGTTCTGAAATACCTATGAGATCTTGATTTTTTGTATCTCTCACTTAAAAATAAAGCCTTATTTTAGGACGCTCCGATTACAAATTTCTTCGCCTTTAGAATAGTTATCAACGTATACTGAAAGTTCGCCGTACAATAAGAGAGTAACAAAGATTATAATAAAGATAAAAACACATCAACGTTATTCAACTTTATTGTCTGTCTTTACTGTGACGTTGATCTGTTGCCAATTATCAAAAGTCTGACTACAAACACGTGGAGGGGGTCGATTAAAAATAAAATAGAATTGAAAATGGGGACCAGAATGCCATGAAATAGAGTGTTGACGTATTTTAAACTTTAGTTTATAGCAATCCCTTCCCCCCTACAATACTGATTTATTTTTTATTACAATTCGAACGCGCACTACCTTTATTTGTTAAAAATAAAGAATATACTAGAACAATAGCCGTTTTACACCTAATATGTATTGCTTTATCATGAGGCATTATATTTGGTAGACTACTATATATTATAAATATCTCCATTTATATCTTATTCCTTTTATTAAATGTCACCTTATTTATTTAACATGAGTACAACATTTATAAAAGTAGATGCGTACCCATTTCAATTGCATATTAACAATAAGACTATATTCTATATACAGTTACGAGCGTCATGCGTTCTTCATCTCTGTCACCGTTTGCTTTTTTTTTTTTTGGAATGGCGCTCTCCTATTGGTTCGCTACGATGGCGCCGCCACTGCGCGAGACACTTTGTTTTTGACTTTGCCCCCCCCCCCCCCCACTCGCTCTTTGGTTTTTGTAACTATTGTGTTGGAGCGGGTCGCTCCTTAAATAAATGCATATATTAGTTAATAACTAAATGGAATCCTCTCTTTCTTTTTCCCAGTAAGAGACGCCTACGGAAGCCAACAGTACATAGACAGATAAAGCACATAGGCTATAGTTATTAACTAATATATGCATTTATTTAAGGCGCCAATTTATAATTGTAACAAATAGTATTTGAATAAAAACATTCAATCGGGTAAAACACGGGCGTTAATGATCCAACAGGTCCACGTGTCTAAATTAAAACACGGGCGTTGCCCGGGTCATTCGGCTAGTTGATATACATTTCAAAAAACAGACAGTTTTCATAAATTACAATATACATATATTGTATTTACAGTTGGAGAAAAACAAATACATTGAAAATTAAAACATCGTCAATTGTGTAGATACTATACCGATCCAATGTTACTATATGGGATTCCTGATATCCGTTAAGCAAGAGCTTCCCTGATTTCATCAGCACCGGGGAACGGGAGAAGCGCGGTTTAAATAGCGGTAAGTGAGTTATCGCTGCCAACATCTAAAAATACGGTCACAGGGCGTTTCATCAGAAACATACTTCCTTCTTTTCTAGAAATGCATGTATGTGGTCGGCCACTGTGTGGTGCGTCGATATGGATAATGAGAGAGTTGTGTGGAGATACAATTAATTTATAAATTTTAAAAACCTTATTATAGTTATTAATATTCACGTGTGGAATTCTTCAACGTAATTAATTGATTTTAATGATATACCTTTTCCAAAGTTCTTGAACGTTTTTTAATTGTACCTGCAAAAAACTATTTTTATTGGAAGATAAGTGTCCAGCCTGCAGTTGAGCATCAGACCTAAAGATTGTCCCATTAAAATTATGTTATGCAAATAAACAGAAGTAATAAATGGTATTATACCTGGAAATATACAGGAAGATTCCAAAAAGTTCAATCCCAAAGATAAAATATTGTCCAGGCTTTGCGATATGTAGCCTGGCTTGTCTTGTGTAGAATAACCTTTTTTAAAGAGGAGAAAGGCCTAAAGAAGTTTTGATTCAATATTCTAGCTTAAATATATTTTATAAAATGGCAATGTACATTTTCTATATATTCACTAGTCTCATTAATATCCATAGAAATATTGTATTCTATGATAAATCCTTTCATATTGTAAAATTGTTTATTACCGTATTAACCGAAACGACTTGGTGTTGTTCTACTCCTCCAAATGCTTCGAAACATCAAGCATGGATCTACCTCCACAACAATCTTGACCGGCCATGGTTACATTCAGGCAGACCTTGCAACGGTATCGAAAGAAGACCCAACTTGCCCCCACTGCCAAGATGAAGACCAAACCGTAGACCACCTCCTCTTCACTTGCCCAACCTTCCAATACCAAAGATTCCAGACAGCCACTCTCCTAGGTATCACCAACATATGTCCAGCATCCCTAGAAAATCTCCCAAGAAAGAAATCTGCCTGGCGACACCTCATTAATTGGACTTCCACTGGCATTGTATATAAATCCAAGAAGACTTAGGTCAGAAGGACATCCCGGGTAGTTGGCGACTTCTGTACGCTCCAGGAACCTGGGTTACTTAAATAAATAATAATTGGTGTTGTTAAGTAGACAATTCTTCGGAAAATTTGTGAATTTTGGTTTTTCCTATGTGAATGTTCGATATTTTGATAAGCAGAGAGTCAGGATCATAAATGGAATTATTTAGTATTTAATTTTTTTTGTGTAAGAAGGAAATATAAGAAATTGAAACTATTTTAAACGCGTTCTTTTTAAAATTCAACAATTTTCTAATACCCTTACTGCATTGATAATTTAATGAGAGGGCCTGGCTAAGGGCAGCAGAAATTGTTTAATTCTAAAAAGAACCAAACGCGTTTAAAATAGTTTCAATTTCTGATAACAGATGGCGCGCTAATGCATCACTATAATTATTATAAAAAAGGAAATATTCAATAGTCACTCATCTCTCATATATCTTATGTATATTTTATACTCTAATTAGGAATGAAAAGGTTTGCTGACTGGTTAATATATTTAGTTTTTATATAGCTGAGTTGAATATAGCGCAATGTGCGAATATTTATAAACGTTATACACAAAATACAGTAGAACTTGGATAATTCGAACTTCTTTAATTCGAAAACCTCTTTAATTCGAATATTTATCTTGGTCCCCAGAATTTCCTATAATTATAATTTCCGTTTTTAATTCGAATTTTTGGATAATTCGAATTTTTTTATGGTCCCTTGGGGTTCGAATTATCCAAGAGTTCGACTGTATTTTATATTAAAGTTATTGGCTTTATTTGGTTCATTCTTGCACATCTTGGAGCGCTTCACGATTTTGCGCGTCATTTTTGTACAGAGGCCAAGCAAATGTTCTCTAGATTCAGAACATGAGCAACATCATTTGCATCAAAGACACTATTTGTGAGAAGAGAAATACATGTATTTTAATTGTTTCCTATGGAAGGACAGGTTTTGGGTAAATTCATCAAACATGAACAATTGTCAACTTCCTTTATAACAGGTTAATTTTTTACCGAGTAGGCGTCTTAGAGATATTAGAATATACACATAAAATGACTGATATATTTTTTTAAATGTTTATTTTAACAGTTTCCTTTGAATTCAACAAAAATCTAGAATTGCTATTATCTTCGATAAATTTAGGTGCCAGATTATGATGCGTTTACCGGAAAGAAAATAATAGAGAATGAAAAAGGAAACTTCTTTATGTAAACGAGCCGGTAAACTGCGCTTTCATCGATTACACAGGTCTACACAATTTTTAAAGGTTTTTGATGTTTGAGCATTTAAAATGCTTTTTAGGTAATCCAATGGCGCTGATTCCGAATCTGCTCTTAGTTTTTCGGTAGGTCATCAAAATCTATTGATAATGACCATAAAGTGTATTTAACCAAAATAATATTTTCATAAAGGAAACTGCCAAGTCATTATGGTTGCTTCATAATTTTTACAATCATCACATCTCAAAGTTCTTCTAAAACATACGCCATTAACTTCATATAAAAATAAAATTTTAACAAATAAAATAAATAAAAAACTTCCAAACATTATACCATCACTTCTAATTTTAAATTGTCCAAAAATTAAATAAGTAATCAAATTTTTAGTGAAAATATATTTTATTCACACATATTAAATTTAATAAAAAATATTATTTCAAGCATCATTCATTTAAAAGCTATGCGATCAACTTTATAATAATAAAATTTTAACACATTAATAAATTCACTTCCAGACATGGTTTCCAAAAGAAGATCCTGAAAAAACGACCCAAATATTTTCTGTTATATATGTGGCGAATATACTGTAAAAGCGCAAAGAAATGCAATAACAGACTTTGTAAAGCGGGCGTATTTCGCATATTTTGGTATAAAATTAGGGGACCAGGACAAGACATGGGCTCCACATAAGGTATGCAAAACGTGTGTCGAAACACTGCGCCTGTGGACAAAGGGTGAAAGGCAACTGACATTTGGGATCTCTATGGTTTGGCGAGAGCCAAAAAATCATGTCAATGATTGTTACTTTTTCGTACAAGACTGGAAACACTTTAACAGGAATGGTAAGAAAAAACTTATATACAAAGACCTATATTCAGCTAGACTTCCAATACCACACAGCCCAAATAGTCCCCTTCCAGTTTTTTCATCCAGTGCTAATAATCCACTTTATGGTGAATCAGAAGACATCACACAAAAATATATCGCACTGGATGATTCTGATAGTGAGAACTATGGAGAACAAGAATGTCCAAAACGTTTTTCACAACCAAAACTGAATGATTTGACACGTGACCTGAGACTTTCAAAGCAAGATTAAAAGAAATGAGCCAACTCGAAGACGATGTCAACGTAACATTTTATAGGACAAGAGAAAGTTCGTTCCTTCCTTTCTATCAGCAGGATGCAAATCTGGTTTACTGCAGGGAGAATGTTGAAAATATAAAAACCATCTTGAATAAAATCAAATACAATGATCATAATTGGTTTATTTGCGTTGATTTAAAAATGGTTAACTTTTTACTGGGATTTCAAAGCGTATAAACCAAGTATCATTGTTTTTTATGCATGTGTGATCTCAGTGCACGGCAAATACATTGGAAAACAAACAAATGGCCTCTTCGAGATGAACTTACAGTAGGAAAAGCTAATGTGATTAGCAAACCTTTGGTGTCTCGGAAAGAAATCATTCTACCACCATTACATATAAAGCTAGGTTTATGTAAGCAGTTTGTAAAGGCTCTAGATAAAGATGGAGAATGCTTCAAATATATGTGTTTTTTCCCAGATATTAGCCTAGAAAAGATAAAAGCAGGAGTTTTTTGATGGACCTCAAATCAAGAGGCTCCTGAATGACAAAAATGTTCTAATAACCATGAATGAAATTGAAGAAGCAGCATGGTCAGGCTTTAAGGCTGTAGTACATGGATTTTTAGGTAATAGAAGAGACGATAATTACAAAGAGCTTGTCCAAAATATGCTTAAAAGCAATGAAGTTTTGGGTGTAAATATGAGTATTAAGGTTCACTACTTGCATAGTCACCTGGACAAATTCCCTGATAATCTCGGTGCATATAGTGATGAACAAGGCGAGCGATTCCATCAAGACATGAAAGTGATGGAAGAGAGATATCAAGGTGTCTGGGACTGCTGCATGATGGCAGATTACTGCTGGAATCTGTCCCGCGACTTGCCGGAATACACTTATGAGAGAAAATCAAAAAGGTTGAAATTCATGAAGGATTGACTGTAGCATTTTACAATTTTTTTTGTATAGATTCGGTTTTCTTATACTACAGTAAATAAAGTACCTTTTGGTATGACGTTCTCAGTTTTTATTTGCGTTCAATGTGCTTTTCGTACCGCTTATATGGACTGATGTACCACATTGTGGCCTAAATACGAGGTGTGTTTAAAAAGTATCGCGACTTTTGTGTTTTTCAAAATTTATTTATTTATTCATGAATAGCTATTTTGTCCCCTTCAAAGCAATCCCCATGAGATTTTATACACTTGTGCCAACGGTTTTTCCAATCTTCGAATCACTTCAAAAAATCATTTTAAAAAATCTTTTTCAGCTCCTCCTTCGATGCCGTCTTTATCTCGTCAAGCGTAGCGTAACGTCGTCCTTTCATGAGCTTCTTCAGTTTAGGGAACAAGAAAGATTCACAGGGGGCCAGTTCTGGGGAATATGGTGGCTGCGGCATCATTAGTGTGTTATATTTGGCCAAAAAGTCGCGCACAAGCAACGATGTGTGAGCAGGGGCGTTATCGTGGTGCAAAAGCCAATTTTTGTTCTTCCACAAATCCGGGCGTTTCTGGCGGATTGCTTCGCGCAAATTGCGCATAACTTGCAGGTAATATTCCTTATTGACCGTTCTACCCTGTGGCAAGAACTCATGATGCATCACGCCCCTGCAATCGAAGAAAACTGTCAGCAAAACTTTCACATTCGACCGAACTTGGCGCGCTTTTTTCGGTCTTGGTTCGTGCGGCAGCTTCCATTGAGATGATTGAGCTTTGGTTTCCACGTCATAACCATAAACCCACGCTTCGTCACCAGTTATGACCCTCTGGAGCAAATTTGGGTCGTCGCGGACAGAGTCCAACATCTCATTAGCAATGTTCATGCGATGCTGTTTTTGGTCGCAATTGAGCGGCGACCCGTCTCATGCCCAAATCATTGATAAAAATCGAATGGCACGAGCCAATCGATATGTTTAGGTCCTCAGCAACTTCTCTAACGGTGATTCGACGATTGGCCAATATCATTTTCTCCACTTCATTAATTTTTTCGTCTGTTGTTGAAGTGCTCGGGCGTCCGGCACGCTCTTCGTCGTTCACATCTTCTCGGCCTTCTGAGAACATTTTGTACCACCGATAAACGTTGCTTCGGTCCAAGGTAGCTTCTCCGTATGCCACAGTCAACATTCGGAATGCATCCGCGCACTTAATTTCGTTTTTCACACAAAATTTGTAACAGGTTCTTTGATCCATTTTTTAATAGGTAAAAATCGAAGACGATCCAAAACATCTGCAAGCAAAGCAGCTGTCAACAATTAAGTGAACATTCAAAATGGCCGAGCTTGTCGGCATAAGTGAGAGACATGACTACCAACATAAAGCCACAAAAAGATCGAAATTCGAATATACGTAACCCGCGAAAATTCAAATGTCGCGATACCTTTTGAAGACACATCGTATGTATATGTTATATTTATAAAATTTGATGAGATACATAAAACCTAGCATTATATTTGGGCTCAGCACCTAAAACTGTGTCAGAAACTGATGCATTATCAAAAACATAATATATTTTAGTGTAGAGACCAGTGTTATCTTTGAGCAATTTCTGACCGCCACTCATATCCGAAACTGAAATAGTTCGCATAGAGGCCACTGATATGTTTGAAGGCTCAATTTTTATTTTTATTTTTTGAAAGAGACATTCGGTGCGCTATATTTTCAAAATGATATATTTTATAAAATTAGATTCAAACCACACGCACACACAGTTTTGAGACTATAGAAAACAATAACATTTAATGCATATTTTAAGTTCTGAAGAAAACGTCAGAAAGTGTAAACTTCAAATTTTTCAAAAAGATGATTGAGAAGGTAATGTATGTGTTTTAGAAATTTAGAGACATTTTTTCTTTGCTGATGAAATACGAAAATAAATCTTAAAGCGTTTACTATATAATGAGAGCTCTTTTATAATATTTATTTATAGAATAAACTTTTAAAACTTATTTCAATTTTTAAAATATATCTCAATGAAATGTTTGTCTCTAATAATCAGGTGTCTTGTAATTAAGCGAATATTACTGAATATATAGGCGCGCGCTCAGTCAATATATATTAGATTTAATATATTAGAGTCATAATATCAAACCTAATATTTTACATCTTTTAAGGGAATAAGGGAGAGGTAGTTCCAGGAAGGATTTGTCGAGTCTACAAGGAACACAAAGGAATACAAAAAGGAGAAGAAACGTGTGTGGAACAGAGAGAAATGGACTTCATTGTTGATACAAACCATGAATGGCTCGCTATATAGGATTATTTCCTACACACCATGATTACCACAAGGTCTGTATTACACACCATGAATGATTTCCTACTCACCATGATTACCACAAGGTCTGTATTATACTCCATGAATGATTTCCTACTCACCATGATTACCACAAGGTCTGTATTATACTCCATGAATGATTCCCTACACACCATGATTGCTACAAGATCTGTATCACACACCATGAATGATTCCCTACACACCATGATTGCTACAAGATCTGTATTACACACCATGAATGATTCCCTACACACCATGATTGCTACAAGGTCTGTATTACACACCATGAATGATTTCCTACACACCATGATTGCTACAAGATCTGGATTACACACCATGAATGATTCCCTACACACCATGATTGCTACAAGGTCTGTATTACACACCATGAATGATTTCCTACACACCATGATTGCTACAAGATCTGGATTACACACCATGAATGATTTCCTACACACCATGATTACCACAAGGTCTGTATTACACTCCATGAATGATTCCCTACACACCATGATTGCTACAAGGTCTGTATCACACACCATGAATGATTTCATACACACCATGATTACTACAAGGTCTGTATTACACACCATGAATGATTTCCTACACACCATGATTGCTACAAGATCTGGATTACACACCATGAATGATTTCCTACACACCATGATTGCCACAAGGTCTGGAATACACACCATGAATGATTTCCTACACACCATGATTACTACAAGGTCTGGATTACACACCATGAATGATTTCCTACACACCATGATTGCTACAAGATCTGTATTACACACCATGAATGATTTCCTACACACCATGATTGCTACAAGGTCTGGATTACACACCATGAATGATTTCCTACACACCATGATTACTACAAGGTCTGGATTACACACCATGAATGATTTCCTACACACCATGATTACTACAAGGTCTGGATTACACACCATGAATGATTTCCTACATACCATGATTGCTACAAGGTCTGTATTACACACCATGAATGATTTCCTACACACCATGATTACTTTTCTACAAGGTCTGGATTACACACCATGAATGATTTCCTACACACCATGATTACCTTTCTACAAGGTCTGGATTACACACCATGAATGATTTCCTACACACCATGATTACCTTTCTACAAGGTCTGGATTACACACCATGAATGATTTCCTACACACCATGATTACATTTCTACAATGTCTGGATTACACACCATGGATGATTCCCTACACACCATGATTAAATTTCTACAATGTCTGGATTACACACCAAGAAGGCTACACACTATGGCTATGAATGAATGGATACTACAGGATGACGTATGACGGGAAGAGTACGGTCTGGCCGTGGGCGTAGCACGTAATACGCCCCCGCACTCTCTGACGTCCGGCCACCTCTAATTACTGTAATTAACCCCTGACGTTGTTTCCAATTACTTAATTGGTTTCTATGTTTGAATGCTACTCTCACCAGATGATATTTCTTTTTGATTTAACTCCACTGATTGATTTTACAACGCTCATTTTTGTTCTATTGCTTGAAATATTTTACCACTCTGGCCATATTCTTTCTCTTTATATCCTTTATTTTTGACATAGTTAAGCTTATGCACATTTGTCACAAAAATTACTTTTATACTTTCACTACGCAATATATAAAAACAAAATAGGCATATCCCGACCGCTCACTTGAGCATTTTATATGGAAGAGCGCCATCTAGTGAAACAAATCAATAGTTAAACTATCCTGTCAAATCAAAGCTACGGTCGTGTAGTTGGTAAAAGGGAGGCGGACTTCCGAGAGAGATAAATCACAGTATATAACAAAGCAGACAGTGACCGCCATAAACCATCCAATTGTTCCTGCACACTCCAAGATGGTCCGTCGTAGACAGATTTAGTGCCGGGATGACGTCGGTGGACAGCAGCCTATTGACAGAAGACGATAAAAATCACTCAAATCCTAAAAAAAGCTATTTGATATTTTTGATTTTATATTTTATTTGTTTTTAGGAGTAAAACATGAAATATTTGACTATCTTCAAACAATAAAAAGGTATATATTGGATTGTCCAGGCATATGTTATCTAAAGATTTACAGATGTATTGCTCTTTTTCAGAACCATTTTATAATATATTTTGAATTATTATTATTTTTTTTGTATATACCTTTTCCAAATAATTGAATTATAAAATTGTGTGTAGGTAAGTGTGCATGTGTTAAATCAATCTAGTTGAAGTGAAAGTAATGTTGTTTGGTGTTTAGCATTTATATATATTGAATTTTAAAAAAATTCAAATTACTTGGTATTTATTTGTATCAAGAATTAGTCTACATGGGATGGCAGTTTGTGAAAAAACAAGTCTAAATTTCAGCACTGTTGACTATCTAATGATGTCTTGACACCAACTAAGGTTTTCAACCAGTTGGCATAATGAAATCGTCAAGTCACAATAATGGCTCTCTTGCCTGTCTGATGACATTTTATGCAACACACAGCGCTAATTTAGAATAGATTAAGATAACATGGTGACTCCAGTCGCTATTTGATTGTCATCAGTCGAGATTTCAGCTGTCGGCAGACGATGTAATCGTCGCTGATAATTCTCCACCAACTCACATGTCAGTTTCCATCTTCTCAGTCGCCACTTAATGATTTGATCAAAAAGAACTATCTTATATATATTACGCAGCATAAATACTAAAGAAAATCTTCTGATTTGTGAATCAGATAAAATCACAATATTATTTTAAATTAATAAAATATTCTGAAAGAAAAATAAAAAAATAGTATCCAGAAATGGCTTTACGCTCAGAGTTTATTTTCTCATCAAATGTGTTAGTAATTTACAAAACGTGTTATTCGTTCTTAAAATAAAAATATTGAAGGGAAATTATATCCTATCAGAAGATGCATCTGTTGTGATCTACTTGGTGCAAACGCACAGAATCCAACCTTATCACAACACTGTCGTCAAATATTGATTCTCAGTAGATGAGGCATGATTTTATCCTTTCTGGTTTTTTCAATTTCATATTACCAATATTTAATTAAAAAGGCATATATTGGATCAAAAAATCATTTATTTTACCAATATTTCAGCTGGCTGAACGCCAACCTTTATCAAGGTGTTATAACATTTTAAGCTGTGTGTCACAATCACACTTTAAAATGTTATAACACCTTGATAAAGGTTGGCGTTCAGCCAGCTGAAATATTGGTAAAATAAATGATCTTTTGATCCAATATATGCCTTTTTAATTAAAGATTTATCTATGGATTGCTCTATTTTCAAAATATTATCAATATATGTAGCAATGGAGTTGTCCTATATCGATAAGGCCCATAAAGTCCTCAACAACAGAGCTTTTAATATTTTCCTAATTTGTACGTTCAAGAATCATAAAACCCAATTTCGTGCCGTGTTTCCTGCCGTGATTACAATTAATCTATTGAATACCTTGGATGTTTGTTGAAGTACAGCCACACTGACGACACCCAACATCCCGAAAGGTGAACCTCGTCGTTTTTTCCTGATTATCGAGAAAACGTTTTTGGTCAACATTAGGAAATTAAAAAGGTTCAGTTACCATAACTCGGTAGACCATCATGGTTCATTTGTATAGGATTAGAAGATGCTTTTGTTGTCAGATTGCATGCCATCTTAACCAGTAGAGAGACTTGGGAGAAGAAGCTTCCGCGAAAGATTGGCGCCAAGGTTAAATGAGGCAAATTGCAATATTTACGATCTGTTGTGTCACCCGATCTTGTCCACGACGGAGATGGAAGCGAAAGTGGCATCAAGAAGGTTTAGAAATAACATTAAGCCATATATCGGCATTTCACGGTTTGTGTGAAATTTTTCTGATTTTGATTCCAAAGTAAATAAAGTTTACCCTCAACAATGAGGTTTCTAATGTTCAAAATATTTTAGTTTAAAATATACAATTATATATTTCTCTCAAAAAAGCATATGATATAGATAAAGCCTTGTCTCAATATTTTTTAAAAAGTATTCAAAATAAAAGAATTAGCACGCTCGATGTAAAATAAAGTAAAATGTGATTCCAATCAAATAATACAACAGGTTTCTGAAGATGATTTTCTTTTTATTATATTAACGCAATCTCGAGATTTCGGGCATTTCTGTCCTTCTACCGGAGTATATAAAAACGAATAAACGCCGTTAAGATGCTAATTCGAGGGTTGTGAAGTCGAACCCGCCCTGTTGTACTGATGAGGCCGAAAGCATGGTATATAGGTTGGATCTTTTTGTCTGAATTTGTCAAAAAATGGTGTTGTGGCTTTATCAATACTAGTGAAGGGTGATGAACAGTGCATCGTTCTGATGCATTATGAAAGGGAGAGGTGCCTCTCTTTTGGAGCATTATATATAAGAGCAAGTAAAGAAGAGTGATCAAAATTCGTTGTTTATTATTTTAATCATTTGTACAGTTATTCACAGATGCTCATTTGTGGCAAGATACTATTTCTTCAACTTCAAATTACCGAGGGGACCAATTAACATTGATTTTATTCAACTTATCGAGTATTTTTCAAGGGACCGGGAAAATATTTCGAATTATCGAGAGATTCAAATTAACGAGTTTCAAATTATCGAGAGTCGACCATATATGACCCGCCCGCGAACTAACTAAACAAAGTTAGAGCTAAATTTCCCACGCCGAGCGGGCAGCAGTTTCACATTTCAACTGGGCGACTAGGCGTAGGCGGTCGTACTGAAAGGATTCAATTTTATAACACGTGGACTATAGTCGCTTCCTGCACCTACAGACAAAATCTTCAAAGCAACTATCGTCGCATTCCGCACCCAAAGGGTTAAAGTGAGTCCTTTAATGTTTGATTGTGTCATTAAAATGAATTCAAGAAGGAACAAGTGTCTTTCCATATGTGAAAAAAGCGTGTGATTCAAACTGTGGAGAATGGACAATTAAAAAAAAAATATGTGGCTAAACAGTTTGTCTTTTTACCTCCCAATAAATTTACTACTTTAAAAACTTGCAGTAAGTCTTATTTTTAATCTTCTATCAACATAGATTTTAATCTTCTAGATTTTAATCTTCTATCAACATTCTATCAACATTTTAATATATATTCTCTACTCGAATTTTTCTCTATATTTTTCTATCAACATAGTATGTATATCCCGAAACTGCCAAAACTTCAAACTCTTGTTTACTTGAAATTTTCCCTCCCTCCCTCTTGGTTACTCTTGTTATTTTGAACTCTTGATAAATTGAAAAATTTCCCTGGTCTCTTGAGTTTCAAATTATCGAGACTCGACTGTATATATGTAATATGTTGAGGTCTGGTAGCCTCTTGTAGAATCCTGTCGACTCTCGCTATAGGCTGTGATAACCGAGGGTCAAACCTGTAGTAGCCGAGAGGGACAGTCAGGGCGTGGAGAGTTTTCCAGTACCTCTCTGTACTTTGGAAGACCTTTAACAGTTTTCACAGAGTACAGGCAGTCGTGGTCGAGGCAGAGCGGAAAGCTTGGGAATGTCCACACACACAAAACGAAGAGACACAGCTGAAGTAGGAAAGTTCCATGAACAGATAGGAGTTGAGCTAAGCAAGATGGAGTTAGAAGGGTTCTTACTGTTTACATGACGCTGAGGTAGTCCTGGCTAAGACTGACAAGGGCTCACGCTGACGGTGGAAGGGGTGACTGCTGACTAACCATTGTCGGCTAAAACCGAGGTGTTTATATACCATTCCCGAGGAGGGGGGGGAGACATCTGCGAATTTGAACTTTGAACGTCTGGGGCATTCTGCACCCTTTGGATCAGATGGCAACGGGCTGCCGAATTCCTTTTCAGGGTTGTTGGATTGTCTGAGAATGTGAACTTTGAACGTCTGCACCCTTTGGCCTTGATGGCAACGACTCGCTAAATTCCTCTTCAGGATTGTTGGGTTTCTCTCTCGATCTTAGACGTTTTTTGAATTTCTCAATCTTGCTTTAACTTAGCTCTTAATCTATTACATAGTTTTATTTATTTGTCTTTAATTTGTACAAAGTACATTACATATGGTGATGCAATGACACAGATTAATCATGCGCATAATTATTTATAGATGTGTTTCTATATACAACATGACAATCTTGTTATAAATAATTATACAATATAGGGTTGTTGGTTTAAATTACCATATATATATAAAAGTATACGTGCATATAAATAAGGTCAGGTGTTGATATTAAAAATAAAAGAGCCTTTCCCGACCGCTCATATGAGAATTTTTAGATGGCAGAGTGCGAATATGGATTTTAACTTGGATAAACCGAACTGTGGAAATACAGGTGGTGAGTTGATTTTCTATCGTTTTTACTCTACACCGAACTTCACAGATATTCTAAAATAGAGTATTTTACTTTGATACCCGCCACACGTATAATGTCATTAAACGAACAATTTCATTTTTTATCTTGAATAATTACAGAGGAATCAGTTCTAACGCTGTTTAAGAATTACTAGGTGTAATTCAGCAATCATAGAGTGCAAGGTTGCCAGATGCGGGTTGAGCAACACGCCGTAGTAAGGGTTACATAATTTACACATGTGACACCGTCCTGCCACTTTTTATCTCTTGGCGGCGTCGCCTTAATTAAATTTTGTTAATTAAGGTTTTTGTTAGAATCCTGCAGGAAAATTTGTATATAAATTGGTGGTTTAAGCCTGGTTAAATATTTGTAAAGATTTACATCAGAAATTAGGGGGCGCCGTCCTTCATTGCCGAGATTGACTAGCAAGATATACCCTGAGGTAGATTTTGGTTTACATTCCGGGGAGAATATTCTGGGTTTGTTTACACTGGCCTGGCATAATATAAACACATCGATATCGTTTTCCAGCGCGTAATGCACGCATAACATATTTACTGAACTTTTCCCCTTTATATTTTGAACTTAGGTTTTTTTCAATACCTTTAAGAACTCATTAAAAATCAACGAGAATAGTTGATATTTATTCCGATAGATGGCGCAAGCCATCAGCAACTTTCAGTTGCACGATAAGGAGATGCCTTTTCTTAATTTAAGAACTCAGTTACAAAATATGTAACCAAATCTCGATATAGCGAATCACAATGGGACTGAACTTTTGGTTCATCATAGCCATTTCTATTATAGAAATAATGGTATAGAGACCTAAAAGTAGGTTCGTTATATATATTGAGGTAATTCGTTATAACTCGAGTGTTTCTCACTGGAAAGGAATTGTGAATTGTTTTAGCCTCGATATAAGTAGAGGTTCACTTATGTCCCCGGTTAGTTTTTAGTGAGGCTTTACAATAATTTCAAAATTAAGACCTTATGATGTCATTCATGCTATTCTTGGACATTTTTAATTTGTCGAAATTGACAAAGGGACTATAGCTGAACTCTCTCTGCCCAATATATTTTATGGAGTATAATTCCATATGCGCTCTCCTATTTTGACCTGCAACTCTCGAAAAAAAAAAAACATAATATCAAAATTCAGGCTTCGTTATGCCGCCACCTCTATTTATAGTCGTTTGAATCGTTTCATTTATATTTAAAACTCCGGAAGAGTTCTCCGGACAGGAAAATCCCGATTATATTTTTAAAAAGTGTAAATAAACAGAAATGTGTGTGTGCGTGCGTTTATTCCACACACATTTCCTCCATAATTTATATATTTCTATGAAACTTTGAGGTAATATAGAGTCAGGTCTGGACGAAGTCACTCAGTTTTGACCTCATTGCTCCAAGTTGGTCCGATACCAGACTAATTTGCAAATTACCTTTATTCCGCATACATTTCCACAATATTTGATCTATCCGAAAGGAAATCTGAGACGATGTAGAGTAGTTCTTATTCATAGTTTCATAGGTTCATAGTTTCTAATCTGGACTTTCTAATAGGTCTGATGACAGACTAATTACGTGTAAAAAGCATTCTTACCTTAATTTTTTTCATTTCCTAATTTATGACTAACTGGCCTTGTTCTTATTGTTTGCGGAAGATCATTGCTCGATGCAAATATTTATATGTAATTATACTGTCCTAAGAGCTTATGTCCATAGTTTGCCTGAATACCATTTCTGAGATTCAACTCTTTAGTGTAGCATATATAAGCAGAATCGTCCAATACAGTATTAGAGTTCTAAAAAGCGGTCTGGTAGATTAAATTATCGAAACTACTGGGAGGGTTCACAATGATGAGCCAAGCACTCCCAATATTTTTTCATAGCAGTAAGGACAGTAGAAGTTTGTTTTATATGCAAAAGAAACATACATGCCTTAATGATTTCATTTGCTATATATAGATGGCGCGTTATTGATCTAGAGAGAGATATGTTGGGAAGAGATCACTTTCGTAGTTTCGAGCTCGGACTATGCAAAATAATCCGATTATAGAATAAGTTGTATATTTTCTTTCAAACGAAATAAAAAGTCGTTTCTGTCCCATAATTGGTGGCAGAAATGCCCAGATCACCATGTATATGTACGCTGCAGTCGGCACCATGTTTTAAAGAGCGTTTTATAATTAATCTTATCTCTGGCAAAAGTATTAAACTTATAATAGCTTTTTTCTCTTCTTAATTTGAATGTTGTTTTTTATATAATGCTTCAAGAGGTTTATTATCACCATGAAATCCTTTGTGTTTCTATCAAAGAAGTTTCAATATCAAGAATAAGTTATATCGTCCTATTTAATAAGAATTTTGTCATCTTAAGTGTCATTATAGTGATAATTGTGCCGTCTCACTACACACACACACTATTATATTACTACTTATAAAACTATATATATACAATAAAATAATATTTGTGAAGGAGATATATAAACAATATTGTATGGAATTTGAAACTATATTTAGAATGAGGTTTTTTCTATTATAAACCAACTAGCCGAATGACCCGGGCAACGCCCGTGTTTTACCCGATTGAATGTTTTTATTCAAATAGTATTTGTTACAATTATAAATTGGCGCCTTAAATAAATGCATATATTAGTTAATACCTATAGCCTATGTGCTTTATCTGTCTATGTACTGTTGGCTTCCGTAGGCGTCTCATACTGGGAAAAAGAAAGAGAGGATTCCATTTAGTTATTAACTAATATATGCATTTATTTAAGGAGCGACCCGCTCCAACACAATAGTTACAAAAACGTTAAAGCGAGTGGGGGAGGCATGATGGGGGGGCAAAGGTGACGCGATCGTAGCCAACCAATAGGAGGGCGACATTCCAAAAAAAAAAAAAAAGCAAACGGTGACAGAGTTGATTAGGAGATGAGGAATGACGCTCGTAACTGTATATAGAATCATTTATTAACTGTGTCCTCTTTCTGATATGAACAATATATTTTGGGAGGGTCAATAATTAACGACTTTGAGTCCTATTATGTTTTAAAAGTTTATTATCGCTTTATAATCCTCTCATGTTTTACTAAGAATATATAGTATATCAATAATAGGTTTTACCACCCTATGCTATAAAAATCGTTGTTATTTAAAGTGCTATTTAATTAATCATTTTTGTATCGTTACTATATTACTACTGGTATGTATAAATTAAAAAATAGATTGTATGGGAAAACACATTCACTTTGAAAGATCCCATGAGAGGCCCATTAAATCGTCGAGTTTAATGTATGGGAAATGAACCATATACAAAATATATGCCAACTAAATTATAAATCAATTTTGCAAAACACAAAAGGCATATTTATAAAACTGAAACCTCTGATAAATGTACAATTCGTATACATAGTTTGTTCTTCAAAAATTTCAATTATGTAAATTCTTATGTCATATATTTGCAAAGATATCGCTTTAAAATACTACTAGCCGAATGACCCGGGCAACGCCCGGGTTTTTCCCGATTAAATGCTTTTATTCAAATACTATTCGTTACAATTATAAATTGGCGCCGTGGATGTCATTCTTGTATAATATATAAATGAGTTTTAATTCAAACGGGGTTCAACTCATTTTGAGATTTATTTTGAATTATATAAAAAACTACTAAATTCCATTGGAACGCTTTTATTTAGAAATTAACTCTTTATAGTATTGTTTTAATTGAATAATTCTCTAATATCTAGCATATTTTCATTTTTTAATCTGTAAATTGCTTATCTCGAATGCACACAATACTTTACACAATTTGATTTCATGTAACTAAATTTGCATACCAACCCTTTATACATATATCAATTGTGTTTATATATATTTTTTATATTTTCATCTAACTAACTTGCATACTAATTCTGTACATATTTAAAATATCTTTCTTTCTTTTCTTTCAAAATTTTTGTTTATCTTTAAAGTGCAAGTGTCTCTAGGGGGACATAGCGCTCTAAGTCAAAATAAAGAAAACAGATTTATATTCGATGTAGTTTAAATTACTAGCTACAACAGTCTCGAGACGAGTGCGGAATGAAGCACAGGCCTTGGCGAGGATGACCTTATCCATTAGGGTCATCACCGTGTGAACCGCTCTCTTGACAGACTGGATGGTGTTGTGGGAAGCTTTGCTGACATATCTCTCAATAACACCCTATACATAGTTGTCGAGGGGATTGCAGTCTGGAGAGTTAGTTGGATAAATATCAGGACTCCGAGACTGGGAATGTCAAGTGTCAGTCACGATTGTGTATTTTTTCCCTTGTGGGCTGGAGCCGAGTCCTGTTGGAAGATATCCTTCCTTCCAGTGGCCAACATGTCCATCCAAGGCTTCACCACGGTCTCCGAGACTTTGATGTAGGTATCAGCGTTCATTCTAAGATTATTTTCAAAGAAATTGGAAGGCGTGACAACAACTTCACTGCTGATAACGCAGTCACGGAGGCAGGAAATTTAATGTGAATCACGACAGGTGTACTTCTGAAGAGTCTTTACATATCCAGCGACCATTCCTGAGATTTATATTTTGGTCCACGTCAAAGTTATTCTCATCAGAGAAGAAATTCAGCATAACACAAGCGTCATTTTTCACGTTGTTGAGGAGGGCAGAAGCCTTTACTTTTCTGTTATATACTCAGTCAGCTTTTGGTCTTTTTGAAGGGAACATGACTTGAGACCAAAGTCCTCATGGATAGTTCGGAGAATTGTCATAAAGTCAAAGTCCATTTCCTTGGCTATAGCGCGCTCATTCTCTTCCCAGGGCTTCAATTAATCTTTTCCTTGACATTTTGGGCAAATTCTTTGCTTCTTACCTTGTCCGATCGACGTGGGTGGTTTTTCTTTGCAACCATTCCCTCTTTGTTACTGTCGGCCTCATCAAACTGCTTCTTGACACGATAAATATTGGTTTTGGTCAACTTATGAAAGTCCACTATCTTTTTGGGGCTCATTCCGGCGCACAGAGCAACCATGATGATAGCTCGATTTTAGAATTCTTAATTATTGTTCCAAACTACAATGGACACACATGTACTGTTACATTTTACTTATATACGGAAGGAAAAAAAGCATTTTTTTTTTAAATTCAAAGTAGTATTTGTCTTAAGGACTGTCAAACCTATTCCCAATTTACCTGATACACCCTCTACTACCAGTTTTGTGGTTCGGGGCAGAAAATGAAAAATAAAAAAAAAAGTTTACTAAAGCACGCCTAGTGTTTGTTGTCTAAATGTTTTTTTTTTTTCATGGAAACACATTTTAGCCACAATTATTCTATTTTGAAAACGGCACACATGTCTTATTGTTATAAAGTATTGATCATTATATATATAGATTGTGATCGCATTTGGTATTCGTATGATTCATTCTATTTGTAAATTTTCTCTAGTTGTTCAGGAGGATGAAGGATATGACGACACCAAGATATGGCAGTAGCTCAGAATATTTTATCATTTGATATTACTCATCTCCCTCTGTATTCATTTTATTAGCCGTGAATGTGTGGCGCGGCGTTGTTATGTTTAGAGACTGTTCACTAGACAAACATTGTTATAACACAAATTACACATTCTAGTTATTTATTATGGATCAACATCATATATACATAGTAGTAGTCGTGATGATAGAAATCATCATTACTAAATCATCATCATCACTGATCTCCATTATATACAAATTAGTACACTCTTGCGCTAATTTGTTTAGGCCTTGAATAGCTTATATGTTAAAATATATATCTTTTTAAGCTATTCTGTTATAACGTTATATCTTCATGCGAGCGGTCAGGAAATGCCAATTTTGTTTTTAATATATATATATATATATATACAGTCGACTCTCGATAATTCGAAATTAAAGGGACCAGAGAAAATTTTCAATTTATCAAGAGTTCAAAATAACAGGAGTTTAAACAACCAAGAGGGAGGAAGGGAAAAAAACAAGTAAACAAGTATTTTAATGAAAAAATCATGATTTATTATTTTAAACATTTGTAAAGTTATTCACAAATGTTTATTTGTGGCAAGATACTATTCATTTAACTTCTAATTACTAAGGGGACCAATCAATATTGAATTTATTCAACTTATCGATTATTTTTCAAGGGACCTGGAAAACATTCCAAATTTTCGAGAGATTCAAATAAACGAGTTTCAAATAATCGAGAGTTGAGTGTATATCTTCAGTTACCTACAAGGAACTTTTATTAAAGATTGAATAAGGAGTACCAGTGTATCAGTAGAGAAGTGCAGTAAAATTCATTCAGCATATGACATTTATATCTTTACAATAAAATTGTTGATATTTTACAAAATGAGGAAACCATTTATATATATTCAGTATTTTCTTAAAATGTAAAAAGGTCAAAACTCACAAAAATATTATAAAGAAACCTTGTTAAATTTCCGCAAGCAACAATTCCAGTAACAACACGTCACAAATTGAGTTTTGTTAGGAGGGGAAACATTCTATTTTGTCGTGACGTCGAATTGTTTGAACAAATCAAAGCTTCGGTCAGAACAACAGCTTTTGCTGCTGATGCGCCATGGGATCAATTAAGGTTAATCAGGACCCATCATTCCTCCATGTCGTGCCATAGTGTGTCATAAACCTGTCCAGTGATTTATATTGTGTTCCTTGGAGAGGAACAGGAGGCGTCTTGAAGCTGTGGAATGATTGTGTCTAACCTGCACAGTAGTTATGTGATTCGTATTGTATTACAAGGAGAAATACATAGCCCACCATTCTTTTATAGCGTACGGTAAACCTGTGGAAAGATTGGGTTGAACCTGCACAGTAGTTATGTGATTCATATTGTATTATAAGGAGAAATTCATAGCTCGTCATTCTTTCATAGCGTACGGTAAACCTGTGGAAAGATTGGGTTGAACCTGCACAGTAGTTATGTGATTCATATTGTATTATAAGGAGAAATCCATAGCTCATCATTCTTTCATAGCGTACGGTAAACCTGTGCATCGAATATGTGATCGATATTGGGTTCTGAGAGAAAGTCGAAGTGAAGGCTATCAGATCACTTGACTAGTGTCAGCTATTTGCGCACAGTAACACTTATTAGTAGTGTGTTGTAGTTATAATAATATTCTAATAGTAAGAATAGAATAGAGAATATATCATAATTATAGGTTGGATTTTAATAAGTTGAAGACTTCAGCAACCTTTTAATAAACGTTTATTGTCCTTCGACATTTCAGCGCCCCACTGTCGCCTTCTAAAATAAAGGTGGAAAGCCTATTAGTAAAGTATTGTCTTTGTCGATATATTATTCCGTATATACACATATGGTAAATTGTTGCCAATTTTTGTCAAAATCTTTCCAAAGAATTTCAATTATTCAGAATTTTCTCTTTCCTACGTGTCATTCACTTTCTAAGAGGATCTAGCCAGAACGCAAGAGCCTTTAGTTTTATGTCTTTGAGACATCCGCGGAGAGAGAAAGATATGTCTTTATAATTATTTTTATCATATTGAGATTCATTTTTATGTTGTTAGAAATAGCTTAAAGTTAGAACTTGCTAATGCACCTCTAGGAATATCCTTGCTAAGCAATTAACTCTCCATATAAACTGTCTGACCTAAATATTTATTGTTTATTCCATACAATCAATCTCTATGTCGTTCTTGGAACTGTTATCCGTATTCTAATTTTCCTCTCTCTGCATATATATGATCAAATAGTTTATATTCTTAGTGACAATAACAATTCAGATACGACTGTCTGGGTAAATGCTATCAAATTGTACTCGTATTGTTGACAATCACAAATTTTCTTTTTTAAAATAGAACTATGCAGATACATTTCCCGGTGGTGAAAAGTAGTAAAGATGCGATAATCTACGAATACCTGTTGCTGATAGGGATGTGTCTTTCAAATGTTTTTCTTTTTAGAAACTAGTGATCAACACATTAAAACACCATTTTAACTACTTGTAAATGAATACATACAAGTATACTTGTATATATATATCTTTCTATTTTCATAACTATATTATAAGAAAATATATAGAGTTATAAACTTATTCTCGTTTTTATATACTTTACTGGAAATTAGTGACTGCTGACAAATTTACGCCACTTCGTTCTGTCTGCGGCAATCTGTCTTGTTTCTACCCTGGCAGTGTGTATGGTTCAGTGATGCCGTGGTCTAACCTGACCTGGGCTGCTGCAGCTGTCTTCTGAATAGGAATTAATAAAGAAAAAATGGGAGTAACCATTCATGCTGTTGCCATGTTGAAACATTTTATAACATAAAAAGTGATGTTTAATATTAGGAAAGGCCAGAATAGGACGTTTTAGTGTAATTCAGGGGTTATTTTTATTTGATCTGCAATATAAACGGCTCCGAAACATTCAATGCTGAGTTATAGGAGCTAGTTTCGCCGTGAATTTATTATTTTTAATTTTTTTAGTCATTACTCATGTCCTGAGGTTGAAAAATCTATTTTTTAAAATGTTCATACAATAGTCCTGTGTATATAGAGAAAATGTATAATTATAATAACACGATAATATGGGTAAGATCTCTGGATTTCTTAAGAAAGAATGATGGTTGATTGAATATTCGGTTTATTTTTTCAATTACCCCTTGTAAACGTGGGGTACAATCCATGCCAGAGTCCCTTTTGGTTACTCGAGTTCACTGGTAGGGCTGGACTTTTGCAATAATCGGGGACCTTTGGAGCAATTATTTTTCTGTAAAAAGTACTCAGTGTGGGAATCGATCCCGGGCCATGGCCCCCGTTATACCCCCCGTCCACCCACACGGAAATAGGAGCCGTCACCTGACGTCCATTGTTTCACGTTCACATAAATTTTTAGCTGACAGAGCTCCATCTAGAGGAACAGAAATCAATTAAACGTTGATTTAGCTTGTTCCTTGATATTTGGCCAACCCATTTTCTTAATAAATCAAGAAAAGCCATCCACGAACGCGTTTTTGGGCTGTTGGCCCTCGTCAACGTGGTGCAGGCTGTATCAAGAAAATGGTTTGGGCAAATATCAGGAAACAATCAACCTTTAGTTATTTATGTTTCATTATATGGCGCTCTGCCATTTAAAAGCTTATGTGAACGTGGTCAGGTTATTCCCCTTTTGATTTTATTATATACTGTGTATTATAATTCTAAATAAACTTACATTTTACTGTTATGTTTACTTTCTAATCACTTCTATAAAACTTGTGTTTAATTTACACTAACTTTATTTTCTCTTTGTGGCTGATGTATTTTTATATCAGCCACAGCTATCAGCTTTGTGCTAAATGTTTGAGTAACTTTTACTTTTTATTTATTCCTCATTTTTTCTGCATTCCATGTTCACTTTATTATTTTTATGCGTATAAACATGTGTATTATCTTTATTCTCATGCGTAGTATGGATCATATTATTTTTCCTAATAAGGTGTATTTTACCAAACAAACCCATCATACAATAGAAGTAAAATACATAGATACGATTTTCTAATTCTCTCTATGCTTTAGGCTAAACCACACATCGTTAATTCTACACATTTATGATTAACCCAGTCGGGAACTACAAGGGTTGTCTTCAGGCTCAATTCTATTACATTAGGTGGCGGTAGGCAGGTTTATGTTTTTACAAGATTTCGACCACTCTCATAGATATTTTTACGGGCTAATATATCTATCTTCTGAATATTATATACATATCTATTATTATAGATATATGTATCTAGTAAAACGACACTTGAAGTTACACCGCATGAATTTCTTTTAAACGAAAAATCAAATTTTTATTTCAAGGTAAAATATCGACTATTTTTAACCTTTTTTGGATGAGGTATGAAAGGGTGAATTATGAAGAATAATGACGAACGGAAAAATAAAAGTGTCCAGGGATGGGATGTGTCCCTGGACACTTTTATTTTTCCGTTCGTCATTATTCTTCATAATTCACCCTTTCATACCTCATCCAAAAAAGGTTAAAAATAGTCGATATTTTACCTTGAAATAAAAATTTGATTTTTCGTTTAAAAGAAATTCATGCGGTGTAGCTTCAAGTGTCGTTTTACAATCACAGGCCGCAGTGTATTATATTGTATTATATGTATCTATTATTATAGATACATAAATATTTTTGTTGAAACGTTAAGAAAATAAAACTTTAACTGGCCGCAGTGTTTATTTTTAAAGAAAAATATACCATGTTTAAAATGTTTTATTTAAATAATAACTTTAGTAAATATTAGGATATGTAAAATTTTACTTACATTATAGCTCGAACCAATTAATTTTTGCTTGGAGTATTAGGTCTATTTGGTATAAAATATTAGGAATAGTTAAATTATATAAATGAAAATTAAATTTTCAATATTATTTTTAAAATTTAAGGTAATCATTTTGACTATACTTGATAAACGAATTTGTTCATCTGACCCTAAAATGTGTATAGTTGCGTATATATGTATATGTTCGGATACTACTACTATTATATTTTGTTAAATAAAATTATAAAATTTGTTTGTTCATTTGAAATATTAGTTTACTTGTAATCTCACATGTTTTTACTATTTATTTGTGAGCCATCAAAATATATAGAATGATGTAATAATCACAACACATGTTATCGTTTGAAACCAATGCAGAATCTCAAATCCTTAGTAATAATTCCAATTTTAATTTAAAATTAGAAACAGTCCTTGACCTCAAGCTCAATAAATGCCTCAAATGTTCAAATTTATTGAGCATTGCTGTGAAAAAGTGCATGATGCAATAGTTGCTCTTCTTGCATTGCCAGTTAGGTTCGTACTATTTGGCTGTCAGTAAAAAACAACAGTAAATCCCCTGAAAATAAATACTTTGAAAAATATAATCCACGTTTGAGCATCACAGAATTTAACTTGGATTCAGGTCTTTCTAAACTGACACAGAATACACTTATACATTTATCATTGATCCTATTCTGACCAATGTCCAATGTTTGACCAATGCTCAAAACTGATTTATTTTAAATAAAAAATAATGTTTTTCTATATTAAAAATAAAGCAAGAAATAAATTGTTATCTAATAATACCTAAAGTGAATACCTCTTATATGCTTCTAAATCCATAGGATCCCCATGTAATCTAGGCCGTGTCCTCGAGAACCTATGTAAACTATGTAACCTCTAGTCATGTTTCTCGAATGATTGCATAAGAAAGGTTTTCAAAAATGTATGCAGAATAAAATATTATGTGAGAAATTATGCATTGTAGCATTGCACAATTTGTTGATGACAATACAAATAGCAAACACAAAAAATAAAACACCGCAGACAGAAATCTATAGAAAACGGACCATAGATTCCCTCAAGGTTCTACCGTTAGAGGTATGTATGTGCCAGTTGTTTCAGACATATGCCAGGACTGCGATATAGGGCTGCATGATGCAATAAACCTGGCTTAGATGTGGGTAGATACAGTCATATTTAGTGAGTAATTAATTAAAAACACAAATTTGGTGCATTAATAATTAACTTCGAATAACTATATAACCCAATCAAATTTCTGAATTAATAAACAGAATGTTTCCAAATTGATGAAGTGACGTCAAATGACCTAAAACCCAACCTACTTTTATAATATCTTTCTGAACAAATAATCCAGTTTATAAATACACCCGATTTACGTGACGGTTATTAACCCTGTTGTTTATCATTATAAAGTTGATATAATATACGCATTAGAGTTTATTTTATAATCTCAAAGGAAATGAGAGCATTAGCATTAGTGCTTTCAACTACTTATACTTTACGTCGCTATATACTGTCAAACCTGTCTAAGGAGGAAATTCATGGGCCAAAAGGAAACAGCAAGATTGCAAGGCAGCTTAATCCAGATTCAAGTGTATGTACTATGGGATCATGTGGTGCATAGAACAGTGATTTGCGGCCTGCTAACGATAGGTATTCGAACTTCGGAAAATATTTTTAAAAATAGCTCAAATGTGTAGGTTTTATAGTAGAAGGTACGATCTATATAGATACTAAATACCTTAAGTGAAGAGAAAAGCTACCATGGTTTGTAACCATATAGTGAAATACTTATACCTATCAACGAATTTCAAAATCACAACCATTTATGCCACGTGTTCTTTTTTTCAATGAAATGTCTCATGTGTGCGGGGAATATCTATATTTTCTCTAACAGTTTGAAATTTAATTCCATGTGTGAAATTTGGTTCCAGAGAAACCAAACACACAAACAGAAACTCTAAATAGAATAGCGGCGACAAAACTTCATTACTGTTGCGATCTAACAGTGTATTTCTTAAATAGGCATCTAATTACTGAGATGGTAGTTAATGTTCAAATTTTAAAACATAAATAGCTTTCATTTAAAAATGTATAACCACGATTCTAAGATATGCCATGAGAATGAAGTGTGTGTTACACAGATTGCAACAAGATAAACAAATTGATTGTGGCTTTTTCCTATCCGAGTTATCGAAATGAACTTTGGCATTTTTTGCTGTGAGATGCTTTCTGAATTTTAATCATTGAATCCTTTTATTAGTGGATATTCTGAATTCCTAAGTTGGGTCCTGGAGCAGTTCTCCCGAGAGGAACCGAATGGAAACAAGCCCACAATGGCGGTACCGTGTGTATGTTTACATCCCTCCCGTCTGTACACAACCGGCGCATGTGGCGTGGAGGAGGCGTGTCCCCACGTGACCGACACTGCTATAAGTTGGCCCCACGCGCGGCCCACTCAGAAATGGCAGCGTTGTCAGCAGCGGGATTCTTGTCCGCCTTGTTCCTGGCGTCCAGAGGAGACCTGGACTACCTGCAGGACTCTCCCCACGCCGCGCTATTGCACGTGTCGGCGTTCGCCGTGCACTTCGGCACTCAGATCTGGATGTCCTGCATCTCAGGTACGTCCTTCCTTCACAGGAAACTCTGAAAACCTCTCAAATACAATCCATCGGTAATATGAACAGTTTTTGCAAATTTATAACTGAATTGACAAAACACAACCTCGACCAGCAGAAAGTAGAAAAAAATATCCGTGTTTTTTTCAGATAGCCTTTCATGGGAGGTTCTACATAACATGCTCGCATGATTTTCTGGCCTTGTTTAAAAGGTTACACTCTCAAATCAATATTCCTTCCGTTATAAAATAAATATTTCAGTAAGATAAATGACAGGAATATTGTTCTCTGATACCATGGTGGAATATTATTTCCTTCGCAAAACACCATTTAACAAATTAAATTCAATAAAGCGATATTAAATTTCGCACACAATATTTCAAATCAAGAATATATCATATATTACCTTTTTATTTATTCCTGTCATGTGAAACATGTTTAAGATTTAAGCTCAGGGAGCATGCATTGCTTGGCATAACTTCACACCGTCTCCCAGTATTGAGGCAAAGTGCGTATGGCCACTCAAATCACAAACTTCGTCAACTTAATTCTTTTGAAATATATCAATCCTCTGAAATATTGAACAATAATATATTTTAAAAAGGAATACGCGATAACAATTTTGGGTAAGGCATAACGAGGACAATACACACTAATAGGTTCTTCTCTTCATTTCTACATTTCATTTCAAGCGGCTCTGGGAAATATTTAAGTACTAAAATATTTAAATAACTAAATGCTTTTAGAAATTCTCTAAATGGATAAATGAAAGAATCAGATGTTTATCCAAATATAGGAAATATTATATACAGGGGGTTTCTCATCAATTTTAATAATAACTGCGCTTCTTTACTTCCTTAAATAACAGTATCATGATAATATGCTAGTTGAATAATTTTAAAATAACGATCTTTAATATGATATTTGAAAAATATTTAGACAATATATTTTTACGGAGAGTGTTTCTGGGTTAAAATCGAGTGTCCGTGGAAGTATTTTCATAGAGTCAAAATATTTTATTCAATTTCCAGTTTTAATAATAAATACAATGGTTTGATATTTCAATCATCAAATTGAAGACAATGCCTTATACAGTTAAACATGTTTACTGTTTGTTTATTGCTTTTATATCAAATATATATTGAATAAACTCTTGGATCATAATAAATGCTCACATATTATTTTGTTCTTCAAGTATAGGATTTATTCTTGTGTTCTGAAATGAAGTAAAATAGGTGTATAAGCGTTTTACCAAAAATAGATCTACTTTCATATTTGACTTGCAATATAATGAGCTAGTGATAGATATGATGTTAATCACATGATTTAAAATCTGCTACATTTATCTATTAAAAAATCTAAAATCTCTAATTATGCGAAATGCGCAGTAACTTATTAGAGTAAATAAACGAATTCTAATCGAACCCAGAAATGTTCAACCAAACAAATATAAATCTAATAGGTTTTAATTAAGTGAGTTAATGATATGTTTATGAAACTCTGTGTATGATTGATTAATTACTCAAAATATTATCACAAGAAATTAATGGTCTCACTGAATTGGAATACAGCGTCTAGTTTCTTTTTGATGTTAGTCAAAGAACCAAGAGCCATGGGTTTGACAAAACTTGTGACAAAACATATATAGCTTTACTATATCGATTTAAATAATAATTATTCAAATATTTTAAAATTTGTATTACAATATTTACATATTCACAATATAAAGAGAATAATATACGATCAGGTTTTAGTCCGAAAGGAAGATTCACTTTTGTATCCTCTGGTCGAATCACGTGGCCACTGAGCGCTCAACGACCTTTCCACGACAATCAGTTGGACGTTTTCTCTGGAATTATTGGCTATTGAGGCCGAGAGTACTTGACCGAGTTTAGCTCAGCACTGACTCAGTTTTTGATTAGCGATTGTTTGGTGATTAGTACTGGAGCACCTAGTCTACTGGGCTGGCAGTCTGGGAGAAACATTTAGCGATTGGTACTGGAACACCTACTCTACTGGGCTGGCAGTCTGGGAGAAACATTTAGCGATTAGTACTGGTGCACCTACTCTACAGGGCTGGCAGTCTGGGAGAAACATTTACCGAATAGAACTGGTGCACCTACTCTACTGGGCTGGGAGTCTGGGAGAAACATTTAGCGAATAGAACTGGTGCACCTACTCTACTGGGCTGGGAGTCTGGGAGAAACATTTAGCGAATATATGGTGATTAGTAGTGGTGCACTTACTCTACTGTGTCGGCAGTCCTAGGTAAATTTAACTATTTTTATGTGATTAGTACTGGTGCACCTACTGTACTGGGCGGGCAGTGTGGGGGAAGCGAAGAGAACAAAGTAAAGAAGAGAACCGAGGTGGCTGAAAAAACATGGATTTGTTGAGAATATATTCTAAGTCAATATTCGGAAAGACAATAAAATTTTTAGTTAATATTTATTTCAATATATGTTGCAAACCATCAACAATGTTCAGGAAAGTTTAATAAAGCTTTTGTATATTTTGAATGAAGTCTTATTGCGTGGATTTATGATGTAAACCAATAATTAAAATATTTTATAGTTTTTTAAAAACTCGTTCGTGCGAATCACATTCAGAGAATTGTGGCGCTGTTGATATGAGGTATAAAATACTTAAAATATATTTGGAAAATATTTTATCATTCAGAGAGAGGGAAGTACAAAGGGAAATAAATTTCAACTGGGGATAGGGACTATATGCATATAAAATGTACTAAAATAGATTAACATCGTTTTACGATTTATAGGGGGCACATGTTTGTTATGATTTGAGAAAATTCTTGCCAAATATAGATTGAATGTTTCTTTTTACGGCCAATGTAAAATACTGATTTTACTTCAGTAAGCTAGAAAAGAGATAGGCTTAACAAACATAGATTGATGTTTGTTATGATATCCAAAGAAGAACTACGGGACTGGCCCACATAGCTTAATGAACGAGGGAAAGCCTAAACAAATGTTTGTTGTGACGGCGAGAGGAGGGAGTCATGGGCAGGTTGCACTCGGGTTGGAAATACACCAAGGGCAAGGCGGCCTTGCTCGCTGAAGCTCTATGGAACTATTTTAACATAATTACCCTAAATTTGTGTGTACATATATAAACCACACGTGGAAAATAAAGCTCAAGTAATTTGCCATATTTATTTCAAATTGACCTACAATTATCTGGGTACCTGGATAAACGAAAATATACCTCCATAGGGATGGAATCGTTGCATAGAGTAGTGGCATTTACCTTGAATTGACATTTGTTGTTGTTATTGAGTGGTGCTTTCCGCTGTTTACGTGTGCTCCATCCAAGTCTAGAGAAATAAGAGATGTGCTCTCTAAGAGGTCAGCCACAAAAAACAAACAAAAACACACACACAGCAGATATTTTATAAAGATTCAAAATAGAATATTATATGTTTTAAAAGAAGCATGCAAAATCAAAGCTGTGAACCAATTTTATATTTATGCTATAGTGGTTGTTCCTTCTATATTTTTCTCAAGTTCCAAACGCCTCCAAGTATTTTAGGTTCACTAGAAATTTAGGAAAAATCAAATTTATACTTTATTATTTATCCAGAAACCAGTTACATTATTTAATTGTATATATATTTATTTATTATATTATGTTTAATATAATTATATTTGATTAACTAATTAATCAATATTCTAATTTAAACTTTCTATTCTTGTTTTTGTTCTTCAATTAATGATGGAATCGCGCAGGCATCGTGCTCTACTTGAGGCTACCGAGGCATCTATTCGGCCAAGTCCAGACCAATCTCTTCCCCGCCTACTTCTGGTTCAACTGTTTCCTGGGACTGCCCACCATCCTATACTGCCCCGAGTCTATATCTCAGGTAGGTTCTTCTTTCTCTGTAGGGGCAGATTTAGACCTAGGATCTCACTTGAAATGTCCTTGTTTATGTGGTAAAGAAGGAAAGATAACTTACATACAGTCAAATATGTCTCATGCGTTTTATATTTCTCGACGTTTCAATTTTGATTTTAAACCGAAATTTCTAATCAATATCTAGAAAATTCAAGAAAATGTGTAATGGGAACACATTGCAGAAGCCATCACATGACACATTATATCGAGGGATTACCTCGTTATTTAATGAATGCAAGAGCAATTCCCATGGAAACCTTGCCAACACAAAAACAATGGCGCCTGTGCAAAAAGTAGCCAGACGTGGAGCGAATTTTAAAAATAGTGTCGACGAGGGTGATTCAAGGCGACGACATGTTTCATCACCCATTCATCCTGTCTCTACCGGCTTCCACACGCCACAACATTGACGTATGTTTACATCTCGAGGCTTTAACGATCTGGGTTTGGCTGGATTCACTTCACTCACATGCATGTTCTATTAACGTCAAAAAAAAATTGCACGCAAGCGCCCCTAAACAATGCGTGTTATAAAATTGAGTTCTACATTTTATAAGCAAAACTGCTTGCACCAATTTCATACCAATATATATTTCCTTGTGATATATTATATCATATGCTATAAATAAATATATATATATATATCTATATCAAATATATATATATATCTATATCAAATATATATATATAATTATATACGAGTGTTAAAATTATTTTGTGTTTTTCTTCAAAAACGATACAGGGCGGATTTCTACTAAATTAACGGAAGATAAAAAAAAATTATGATTGATATATAACTTTTATATAGATAAATAAATTGCGTTATATCTTTGATGCAGGCCAAAATGGCTATTAAACCTAAGGTTTATATATGATATAGTTTGCTTTAGAATGTAACAGATTTTATTAAATTTAGCTATATACATTCACATTCGCTATATGGTAAAGAGAAAATGATCGATTTAGGTTCTTGACTTTATTGTTAACGAAGTTGAAAAGTAATTCTATCTTTCTGCGCGATTCCTGTTGTTGGAATTCCTGCGATTTCCTCTCACGAGACCGCTGTCGTGTTTCCACCGTGAGTCAGGGCCAATCCTCGGATCTGTTACACGCTCAGTGTTGATTCAATTAATCCTGCCACGTCACGGTGTTTATACACGATGGCTGGCCAATAACATCTTCACAACTCTCTCTGATGTATTGACGAATTTTTCTTGACAACCTTTCGAAGGGGTCGTTCTGATGCCCACTTTATTTTTGCTATTCTTATATGTAAATATCATCGATTTTTTTAGAAAATAAATTGGTCTTCTGTTCAAATATCGAGAATTTAACTGCTCATCGTAATTTCTTACGGTATAAAACATCATAAAAACTATCTTAGATGTTATTTGGGTTGTAAAAACGCACACACAACACTGCTTGAAATATATTTTCTCAAGATACTTCATTTGTAAAGACAAAATACAATAAACATTTTATTGCCAATATTCCTTTCTCTCTCTATAGATTAGTGATAATTATTAATCAGAGAAACATTGTACAGAGCTGAAAACATCTCACGAATATGTAGCATGTGAAATAAATGTTTAATTTACAGGATTCCTAACTCTAAGGCCAAAATCTAAATAGCTATTACATGGATTTTACTAATGAATTGAGGAGTGATCTGGTTTGCAAATTAGATCACAATTAAAGAAAATAGGCTGTATATAGCTGTTAGAATTCCACTAACAATAGTAATCTTTTAAAACATTAAGTTATATGCGTTTTAAACTTATCCGGGTCATAACTCAGTAAGCACTCATTTCGGAAATCAATTGAAAATTTACAAACTCAGATAAATCCCACTTTAATGCGTTTCGTAATAGACGAAATATGAAAAAGTATTTATTTATGGGATATTTATGTGAAGAAATGGTATTACCATTTTTTATGATTGAGGTGCCTTTTCTTTAGCTGAAAGACATCTGACCTACCAGTTGATATGGCCCACGCTGTATTTAAAACTACCTTATAGAGACCACGACGTTCTAAAGAGTAACTGTTCAATAGTAAGTCGACTTGAAAAGTCAATGTGTGTGACAACTGGATTTCTTTTAGAATTCGGAATGTCATTCTCGGACCTGGGAATCGACTATCCATCCAGAATGTATGTTAGCCGTGGTTATGTCGACCAGTATATCGATAAAACCAATCGCTCTTTACGGATTCATCTCCTGCGTTCCGAGCGGTGCCGTAATGTAGCGGGTGCCATTCATCCGCCACAATTGCAGACGGGGTTATTCCACCGACGTTGCGCAAGGCCCATTGTCCGGCTGCTCCTGTTTACTCCGTCTCCGGCCCTGAACTTCCAGGGACACGTGACACCGGTATTATCTGGGTTAATCATCTTTGATCGAGGATGAATACGGCGGCGCGGATATCTAACCATCCTGTTATCTGAGCTGCGTCCATTGTCATCTCGAACACATCCAGAATCTTTGCATGTTTATCGAGAAGAATCTTTTAATCTAAAGCCCCAAAATAATGAATATTTGAATAAAAAACTTTTCACTTAGTCTATCCTTGTTGGGAAAGAGTTAAGAGATAAAATATCTTTCTATGATGAATATATTTATTGTGGTATATTTTTTACAGCTATTCTTTGTCTATCTCAGCTATTACCTTCAAACATCCTTTAGCTATATCTAATTTCAAATCATATTTCAGCAATATCGTAGAAAGATCACTTCACCCTCTTTTCTCCTCACACACACACACACACACACACAGTGGCTTAGATCTCTATATATAAATTCTTTTACCACATGATTTTCTCATTGACAAAATGTATTTTAAAACGGTCAAGTGTTAAGGAAAAGTGCCTCTATGTAATACAAATTTCTGACTATGCTTCCGACCCAAGGACTAACGTAAAGTTTGAATGTTTTCAGAGATGGGCTCTGAGCGCGTGTTTCCTGATGGAGTTGGTGTGCCTCTACGTGGTCGTGCCTTGCATGAAGCGCACGTGGGCCGAGCGGATACGTCTGGAGACCAAAGATACCGGGCCTCCAACCTTTGATGTCCGGCAGAAGATGAAACGTAAATTCCGGATTCTGCACGCATCGTGCGCCATCCTCAACTTCGGAGCCATGTACTGCAACTTCTTGCATCTGTGCGAGTTAGCAGCTTTGCTACGAGCATGAAGCCTGGAGGGAGGGAGGCTAAATCCTTCCTTCAGATTATTGTGACATTCCTTCTTATTTATTTAGTTTTGAAATCTTTTAGCGTTGAAACTTTGTTGAGTTCTGTAAATAATCCATCCTTCTTACTCAATGTTTGTTGTTACTCTCTAGATTTTGTAATGGTGTCTTATGCCTGCGTCAACAATTAATATATTTTTTTAATACCAATTGTTATTTTAAAAAACAAAAGTAATATTAAAAGAGATTAATATACTTAAAATGTTGTTATTAATAGTTAAATATCTATAACGAAAAGCAAAATATGCACATATATATTTTAATTTCAGAAAAAAAATTTTATTCAAAAACTTAATTTTGAGCTGCGCGCATGGAAGGTTGAAGTTCCTGTAGTAATCTGCTGTGATATTCACCTGTTATATATATATCATACAACTGTTGTAGGAATTCATATCACAAACATTTTGGTGCTTAAATCCATATATTTTAAAATTTGTAAATATTTTTATTGTACCAATCTGCCAAATTATTAGTTTTAAGTATCATTCTATTCGTTGATTTACTTATTTTTCATAAAAAAATAAATTATTGTATTTTTAATGTTAACTATTTTAAAATATTTATTAACTATTTTCATATATATTTGTATCACAGGGTATATTTGATCTATATTTATAATAATTTTTATATAAAAATATAAAAATAACTTTAAAAATTAAATTGTTATCAGAATGTTATATTATTTATTATTTTATTTTAAAAATTTTATGTGTGAAAATTTTTAAACATTAACTTACTTAGGAGTAATTACTTAAATTTTCAAAATTTCACACACACTATTTTTAAAAAATGAAATAAAATTTACTCATATAACATTAAATGTATATAGTACACCCTTGTATATATTGTGATTATGAAAATATAGTATTTATAGAAAACTCTTATATTTAATGTACATAAAATTTTGTATTAAAGTTTGCCATATTGGTGAAATAAAATATAAAAAAATATATATTTTTTAATATTCAATCAACTAACCCCACACACAAAAACTTACAACAAAACTTTATTGATAAAATAAGAATATTTTTAAATAGTAAAAATGGTTAGCAAAAATTGAGTTGAATTTTATTAAATTTAAAAATATTAAAGCGCCTTTTTAAGTCGACTGTTAGTACTAAAACTGTTGATCTCTAATTATACCATTTAAAGTATATAAAATCGATTAAAAATTATATCATATATTCCGAGTTATAATCGGCAAAATATTTGAATTTTAATACCAGCGATACATCTCTCTTTCTCTCAAGAGAGAGACTGTTTTAATTTAAGCCTATTTGTTAAGAAAATTTCTACTATAAATGTATATATATTATATTTAATTGCGGATTATCGTATTTGATGTGACGCCGCTATAGCTAGAATATACCTTAAAAGGAGGTTTCAGATTTTTAAAACGTAGTCACTAACCTGTTGTAGTCTGCAGCAGGTATTTTTATTATGCTAGAATAAACATGATATCAACAATTTTAATATATAAATTAGATACTGGTAAATGGTGAGGTTTCAAGCTTAGCAATAAATCTCTACAAGAATTCTGTGCGAGACTTGGCTTCAACAATATTGTTTCCTCACTTCCAGTATTCTATCACAATTATCGAGTCCCGCTCCCCATCTCTCTCAAGTCTTAAGAGAAATGGGATACTTCACACAATAATAATAAGTTCGATATATGACTTAGCGGATTTAGAATCTTTTACGAGAGATTTTGCCAAGTTTAAAATATAATTTAATATGAAATCGAATCAGAAAATAGATCTATCGTTATTAAGTACCGAATTGAATTTATAACAGTACTTAATAGTCCGAATAGTTTTATATTCTTATTTTTCAAATTGATCGTATTTATTGCCAATATTCTGCATTCCATTTGCTTATCTTTATTTGTAAGAAGGATTGTGTGTATTGTATTAAAGGAAGTGCTGAACTTCGCCACTAGACCGAGCTGGCTGGTGTACGTACCAAGTACATAGCTGATATTTACATACATTCCGAGTTCATATGAAGCTTTCGTCCCAGAATTAGAATTATTCGCTATTTTTCTATTTAATATTAAATTGAAAATAACTATCGAGAATTCCCGAGATAACAATGGCGAATTCTCGAAGAAATTTTGCCAGTTCATTGGTTTTTTTCAAACCAATTCATTTTTGAAAATGGTTAAACGAATATTTTATATATAGAGTGATGATATATTTTCACATTATCTCGTAGTACGCTAACTTTCCTATTTTGTGTTCATAGAAAACAAACGTGAGTGAAATGTGAAATTCCAACTCATTATCATCGCTAATAATTTTACTTTTTTTAAGACAGTTTTCTACACTCACGTTAAACGGAAGATAAACATATTGGAAGGGCCATCAGTGTCCCTAGTGTCTAACATACTGGTTGTGTTGGCTCTCTAATTATAGTCTGTTAGTTACTCACTATTATTGCTTTCTTATATATACATTGGGTGAAAATTGTTTAAATACAATAAAAATCCTTATATATATAGCTTTGTCACAGCTTGAAGGCCTTGTGTACGGTGTAGTCACATTTTCCAGTTATAGGCTAGGACAGAAAAGGTGATACATTTTTTTAAATGTGACTTTTTATCCTTTATTATTGAAAATTAATGCACACAATATAAAGTACACCGGAATAAATATAAAATGATAAATGCTATTAAAAATAATATCAAACAAATGAAGTATGTCCGTTTTCAGTTTCACATGAATGAGGAAAATTTGCCATAACTTTGTCAAGTTTACCTGAACCTTTTTCAAGAGCTCATAAATGATAGTCTTCTTTAGCTGTAGGATGGTTTAAATAAGATTAATGTATAGGTAATGTTCTCTCTTCCATTTAGTCACCAATCTTGAAGATAGTTTTCTTTCTGCGCCTCTTATATTCTGTGTGTCAACAGGCGCGATGGAGGAATTATTTTACAAATAACTTTATTTTCTCTCTCATCTCTATATTGGGTTGTAATTTTTTCTATTCTGAATCTTCCAAACTTTCATTATTATATTCTGAAGCAAATACATTTTTAAAGTTAAAAATGATTTATTTAACAAAAACCAACCTTGCGGGGACCCGCTGTTTCAAGGAAAACTATTTTGATAATGATTACTTATCGGGATAGTTTACCTTGAATATGGCTACATCGGGTCACAGAAATGTTTGTATAAAGTTTTTTTTTAAATTGAAGTAAATCATTTAAACCTCAATTATATATTCAAGTTGCAAAATGTAGATTTCCGAACAAATTTGTAATTATTTTTCATAAAGGAGGGCCCACCCTGTTTACAAGGGTAATTTAGAAACTATCAAAAGTGTGCGTATATGGCGGCAAATCATTACTAAAGGAAACAACTGTTATCTGACGTCCTACTCTGACGGCAGGTCTGCGGGTCGACGCTCGGGCGTGGGCGGCTCATTGCGGACTTCCCGCAAAACTAGAACACCAGAACCTTGGTATATACATTTTGAATGGGTAGTTAAATATATGTAACTTGTATTTCAAAGATAATATTTCCCATCAGTAAACCGTTCATTTAGTATATGTAATAAGTTGAGGTCTGGTAGCCTCTTGTAGAATCCTGTCGACTTAGATGTGATGAGGAGTTGCTGTCGACTTATCTGTGATGAGATCCTGTCGACTCTCTGTAATAAGTTGAGGTCTGGTAGCCTCTTGTAGAATCCTGTCGACTCTCGCTATAAGCTGTGGTAACCGGTGGTCAAACCTGTAGTAGCCGAGAGGGACAGTCAGGGCGTGGAGAGTTTTCCAGTACCTCTCTGCACTTTGGAAGACCTTTAACAGTCTTCACAGAGTACAGGCAGTCGTGGTCGAGGCAGAGTGGAAAGTTTGGGAATGTCCACACACACAAAACGAAGAGACACAGCTGTAGTAGGAAAGTTCCATGAACAGATAGGAGTTGAGCTAAGCAAGATGGAGATAAGAGTTTCTTACTGTTTTACATGGTCGATGAGGTGGACCTGGCTACAAGCGACAAAGGCTTGCGCCGACGGTGAAGAGACTAACTAACTATTGTCGGCTAAAACCGAGGTGTTTATATACCATTCCCGAGGAGGGGGGGAGACATCTGCGAATTTGAACTTTGAACGTCTGGGGCATTCTGCACCCTTTGGACCAGATGGCAACGGGCTGCCGAATTCCTTTTCAGGGTTGTCTCGAATTTAGACGTTTTTGATGCTCAATCTTGCTTTAACTTAGCTCCTCATCTATTACATAGTTTTATTTATTCATCCTTAGTTTGTACAAAGTACATTACATATGGTGATGCAATGACACAGATTAATCATGCATATAATTATTTATAGATGTGTTTCTATATACAACATGACAATCTTGTTATAAGTAATTATACAATATAGGGTTGTTGGTTTAAATTACCATATATACACACTATTTCACCGAATATGTCACAGTATCTATCGGCTGCCGGACTTGGAGCTTCGCGGTGGGCCGCGGTAGTGAGATACGAGATCTACGTTTCCTTCGTAGACTGCGAAATGCATGGAGATCCTGTGACAACCTTCATGTGGACACTACAACGGTAGCAGAACTGTAATGTAGATATCTACTCTACATAGTATTCATTTAATTATCATAAATTCCTTATCATTTTGTATATTTATCATTAAATAATTGTACAACTTAACAAATTTAAATATAATTATGTTAATTGTCATATTGTCTCTCTCGGTGTCCATCCCTCGGTGGACGTCACCAATCAACACATATTTAACAATTATTTAATCCATATATAAATACACTAAAAGTTTTTAGGAAAGTTTTAAGCAATCTCCTCCAGAGATACTGAACTATATATAGCGCTCTATATACCAAAATTTTGTTTTTTTACTTGATGTGTTACACTTATTTTTAGACTTCAAATATCAATAGTTATATTTATATTTTAATATATTACATTTTCCAATCGTATATTTTTTGCTCTCAAATTTTACTTTATTTATCATTACCAAATTGCTTTGTTTTCAAAAACGTGCGTATTATTGAATTTTATTAATTTTTAATGGAAGATATTTCATGTTTCTAATTTATTTTTTAATTCCTTTTATTATTATTATATGTATAGGTTCTTACATATTCCATATTTAATTTTTCACAAGCAAATATCTGCAAAGAGTAAATAAAATTTCAATATATCTATTATAAAAATAAAAATACAACCTTTCGCATTGAGTTTCTTTTATTATGATAAAGATATCATAATAAAAGAAACTCAATGCGAAAGGTTGTATTTTTATTTTTATAATTTGTAGCGCATTTATTTCGTTTACTTCAACATATCTATTATATTTCAGTACTCTAATTCCAATATCATCACACATATCCATATAAATAATACACTAACAGAGTTTTTAGTTGGAAAGTTTTAATCAATCTCCTCCAAAGATACCGAACTATACCCAGCGATCTACATACCAAATTATTTTCGTTATTTTTTATTTGATGTATCACACTTATTTTTATTCTCCAAATATTAGTAGATATATTTATTTTTAATTTATTCAATTTTCCAATCTTAGATTTTTTCTTCCAATTTTGACTTTGGGTATCTAATTTGAATGCCCAGGATTCATCTGTGTGCGTATCTGCCTGAATGTATATACTTCGCTTAGAAAGAATTTTTATTCAACCTTCTTGAAATTCTGCTTCTAAAAAAATAAGAATATACCTATTGCAATTTTTAAGTCACTATCTATACTCTTAATGTGTCTCACAGGCCCCTCTGGCAAACCCGGGGCGTTTCCCGGGCCACTCGGCTAGTTTATTTATATATTTAACTTTTAATTAAACGTATATAACGATGAAATGAAGTATTTTTCAATCTCAATTTTTCCCTGAGACCATCGTCCTATTGGGATCGGCGACGCCCATTACCCGCCTCACCAGTCGGTACACGGCTGCTCGGTGGACCCCCACCGTTATTGTGCCTCGCTTTATCCCCTGGGCCAACCTGCGTGCCTCTTGGTGCACAATGCAGATATCGCGCTAAGGCGCTACACGTCTTACCCATCCTGACTATTTGCCTCAAGGCGTTCACCTGTGCCGCCTGTGAGTCCAACGACGGATCGCTAACCCACAGATGCCGAGCCGTGCGACACCTGAAGGTGTTCATTTCCTGTGACTTGCACTCGGATCTGTAGGCCTGTCTGTTCAACTTCGGCCTCCATCCTGAGGCAATGGAAACCTCAAATGTGGCGAGAGCTACCATCAACAAATACCATCTTGGTCTTGAGTTGGGAAATGTCAGACACCAATCTACCTGTCTCGGTGCGAAAAAACTCTTGCGGTCCATCGTTTGTGGATTTTTCTCGCGGTGAGAGATGTCAATGAAGAAAGAATATATATTCATTAATTCTATATATACTTATTTTAGTTATAGGTTTAAAATTATTTAATATTATTTATTTTTAGTCATTTTTTCTCAATTTATTCATTCTTATAATACCTTACAGGGACGATGTAATAAAGTAGTTTCGAGTTCGATCTTTCTCTAGGCCGTGCGAGCTCCGCTAGTATTCAACCTGATGATGGAATTTATGGCAGTCAGCAATCGATATCATATATTGGCAGGAAATCACAAACAATAACTCCACGAGGATAGCATTCGCAAATGGAATTCGCAAGTTAACTTCTGAAATAAATTAAGCAAAGCATTTTTTGAATTTGGAAACAAATGCGGGACATGAAAATTTGTACTTTGGAAAAGCGCAAAGGGTGTCAAGTACATGGGTGAAACGATGCCAGCATAATCTCATACGGCGTCAATTGAGACAAGTACCACCGCCAAGGACATCGGCGTGCCAGCTGCCCCTGGAGGAACATGGAGGAACGCTCCACTCAACAGACCATCTCCTAGCTTGATATCTCTCTCCTCCATCCAGATATCGCCCTCGTTGGGACCTGTCGCAACTGCGCCAGCTACAGTTATCTATAATAAGCCAGAAAAGGCCGCTTCCGAAGAGGATCCTATTCCCGCGAAAATTTCCTTCTGCCAGCTCAACCGACGGTGCCGAAGCTCCATCAGCGGCGACAGAAGAGTCTATATCAAGTATATTGAGCCTGCCAAAAACCACAGCCTCTATCTTGACCCTTACTCTTGGATCACACAGGTGAAGGAGAGAATGATGATCATTAAGAGAGATGAGGCATTTTTAGCGAAGCGTCGCTGGCGGTCGACTGCATTCCTTCTGGAGATCAATGGAGTAAATCAAGTAAATTGAAGCAGGACCTGGTTGAAAACATGAAGTTTCTCTACATTTCCCGCTCTGAAGACGAACACTACGTCGCCAGAGAAACCCGTTCCTGTGCTCTAGGCAGAGACCGTAGACGCCGAACTACCCTTCGCTGCCTGAGCTTGGGCGCGCTTTGCGCTTCCGACGACATCGCACAGGACCGACGACTGCCTTCATCGCCCAGGGAAACCCCGTCGAGAATGAAAGCCTAAAGTGCTCAGTCTTCAATTCCTTCAGTAATTTTGACAGCTTTTCCTGCAGTATAACTCTGGAGAATAGTGAACCGCTTCATCGAGCAGATATCTTCTTGAGGAAGGGGGGAGCTGTCATCAGCTGTCTGACTCGAAGGAAAGCGACTGGCTGGGAAAGCGTGTCCTGCGAGCTTTTCAAGGTCTTCGAGGACTTCTTCGCGAGCCATCCTTCGAGTCCTCGTCGAATCCATGTTTCGCGGGGCTCTGACGGAATTCTCGAGAAGAAATATAATCTGCCTTAACACAAAGCAATAACGCGCCATCTATACATATAAAATAAAAGGATTTAAAAGCGCGAATGTTTCTTTTATACATAAAACGAAGACAGTAGAAGTTCGTTTTATGTATAAAAGAAACATTCGCGCTTTTAAATCCTTTTATTTTATAATCTGCCTTGTCCCCAAAGCGAAAGCTGATCCGGGCCTAAGCGGTTACCGGCCTATATCTTTAACGATGGCGGGCTACAGAATCGTCAGCGTAATTCTTCTGGGTCGTCTACGTCGCCACTTGCCAGCCATCGTTCCGGAATGCCAGACGTACGACGTTCCGGGAAGATGTCCCTTTTGGAACATCGCGTACGTGTCTGAAGAGGTTGCCCTGGCCTTCAAATAAAAGTCGTCTCTGGCAGTCATCTTCCCCGACCTACAGACCGCCTTTGACAACGTGGATCAAGAGTTACTGGCCTCCCGGCTGCGCCCCATCAGCTTGTCCTGCCTTTCGTGTAAAGGCTCCACCAGCTCAACACGGAGGTCGATACAACCATCAACTTCGATTGGAAACTTAATCAGGACATGAAACATCAGTCCAGGAAATTCTTCAGCTGGTAGTCCTGGAAGAGGCGATCTTCAGATGGTCCTTTATATCCGTGGCTTCTCCATGTCGGGCGAACGAGAGCGGCCAGCTCTCTGGTACCGGCGGCGGTGCTCCATCATCTTCACGGCTACCTGCTCGACGACGCCACTATCGCCAAATTGCAGCCCAGGCTGGTTCGTCTGAGGGTCTTGCCATCGCGCCGACTGGCTCGCGGTCTACTGGCACGACATAGGGCTGTTGTATATCAAGACCCAACTCCAGCTCGCCTGCTTCAAGGGTGTTCGGGCTGCATGCAGAGTTGGAGAAAATAACGCCTACTTATGGCTGACGGAGTCTGGAGCCTGAATGCTCTCTTGTTCTCCTGTTCCTGGCTGTTGCCCCGTAGCTGTCGGCTGCAGGATATATGTGAGCAGGCCTCCTAGATGATGAGCCTGAAACACCGGATGACGGTCACTTCCATTCTATTGAACCTGCTCCTCGTCGGTGCCTGTAGGTTTCTGGCAACGCCATCGCTTCGGGCTCCCTCAAGGTGGAGAGGAATATGTGTTCGCGACCTGGTGGGCCCTGCTACGCCTCTCATCACCAGGCTAAAAAGAAGCACCCTTGATGATGCAGTTGCTGATGGTTTAGCAACTTAAACCCACTGTTAAAGGGATAGAAATCCTTCCAGACGCCTTGTCTGGGAGTTGGTTTTTCCAAGTACCATATCCGAACACCAGTTTGGATACCGTTCTTTGGGTAATTGAGTAAACTATCGGCGAAGGGCATCCTTTACATGCCGGCTTATGAACGGAAAGGTCTGGGTGGCCATTTTCTTCTAGAATGTTAAAAGTAGTAAGGAAAGGCCTCGCTGGGAGGCGATGTCTAGTGTGCGCCACAGAGTGCCTCCCACGATCACCAGAGAGAGATAAAAGGTCAGCAGGCAAGAATAGCGAGTCATAGCATCAGGGATTAGAGGAGGAGTAAGGAACCATTAGCGATTAGGGCAGCAAGAAGAATAACCAGGCATTGGAGCAGCGAAGGAATCAGCAGGGAGAGAAGAAACAATGAGGAAGCATCAAGTATCATGACAGCAGGAGAGAACATCGCGGTTGGGCAGAGGGAAAAATCGGATTAGAGCTGGCGTAAGAAAGCATCGGGTAGCGGAGCAGAAGAAGGAAGCATCGGGTAGCGGAGTAGAGAAGGAAGCATCAGGTAGCGGAGCAGAAGAAGGAAGCATCGGGTAGCGGAGCAGAAGAAGGAAACATCGGGTAGCGGAACAGAAGAAGGAAGCATCGAGTAGCGGAGCAGAAGAAGGAAAAATCGGGTAGCGGAGCAGAAGAAGGAAGCATCGGGTAGCGGAGCAGAAGAAGGAAGCATCGGGTAGCGGAGAGTAAGAAGGAGACATCAGATAGAGGAGAAGAAGAAGGAAGCATCGGGTAGCGGAGCAGAAGAAGGAAGCATCGGGTAGCGGAGCAGAAGAAGGAGAGATCAGATAGAGGAGAAGAAGGAGGAACATCGGGTAGCGGAGAGTAAGAAGGAAGCATCGGGTAGCGGAGCAGAAGAAGGAAGCATCGGGTAGCGGAGCAGAAGAAGGAGAGGTCAGATAGTAGACGACTAATAAGACCTATGTTTTTTGTACTTTTTGACACGGCGATAGCTTATAAATAACCGGGGGAAATATTGGAAGGCCACCAAGTGCCTTTCTCAACGTTATATCCCTTTATGACACTTTTGAAATCAACCAAAAGGAAAACAGAATATTTTGATGTAATTGTGTTTAGTTTTTTTTTTAAAGTCGCCTCTTCCGTCAACATAGACGCTAAAACTGAGCGCCATCATGAAGTCCGCGATTACGAAGATCATTATCCCGACACCATGGTCTCCAGGCGGAGGCTTCTCAGTTTGCCAAAGCTGGTGCTGTGGCTTTGACACCGAACTGAATCCGCTAGCTTGCAGAAACGGTTAAAATATGGCGCTTAGTTTTAACCTCCATTTTGAAGGAAGAGGCGGTCTTAATTTTTATAGAATCCCAAGGTCATCACCTTGCTTGAAATTTGATTACTTTTTCCTTTTTTCCTTGAATAGAGTGTTGTGTTTATATTCTGATTGGTTGCAGTGCGGCTGTTTTATGGTTAGGATTCACAGACCCTCCCTAAACCTATCAATAATTCATTAACAGGTTCTGAGAAGGTTTCTGTGAATGAATGATCAATTCGGAGTACATATTAGTGTTTAATCAGCACATTTGAAATAAGGTGCATAAGTATGGATCTCTATATATAAATAATCTTCAAAATATTTTTTATGGTTTGATTTTTACCTCTTTGATATAATTTAGTTTAGAAAAACTTTACAGACTCTGAGCATACAGCTCAGATATTTCATCCTCAGCAGGGCGCTACTCAGTTTAAACAATAAAATTGATAAATCTATTTACACTGGTGTCCAAAAAATAAGAAACTTAACCAATATTGAAATTTCTCAAAAGCTAATTTATTAACAAATATAAAATTTAGTATACAAATAGTTTAAACTATGGAGAATTTGACTAGCTATATGAAAATAAAAAAAATATTTGAAATTATGAAATATGCAAATCATTACCAACATACCCAAAGCTAAGGTTCCAGATCTTAAAGAATATAAGATATCAATAGGGAGTATGATAACTTCTAACAGCTATCAAGGTCTCACAGCGAGCCCTCACACTGTTTACCAGGCTTTGGAGGAGGTCCATGGGTAGTAAACCCCACTCCTCCAATAGAGCAGTTCTTAGCTAAACGAGGGTTCTGGGAGAGGGGTGACGAGCTCCAATACGCCTCCCTAGAGCATCCCACATATGCTCTATTGGATTCAGGTCCGGAGATCTGGCTGGCCAATCCATCCTTCGAATATTCTCACTCTGGTGATATTCATTGACTAGCCTAGCCCTATGCGGACGAGCATTATCGTCCATTAAAATTAAATTGTGACCAATTTGATCTCTTTAAGGTCTTAGATAGGGCTCAAGGATCTCGTCTCTGTACCTTTGGGCAGTTAAAGTGCCCCCAGAAAAAATGTGGAGGGGTGTGCGTCTGCTAGAACTGATGCCAGCCTAAGAGACTGCCCCCTCTAAAACTGTCTATTTCCCTGATGTTACTGGGATGATAGCGGGTTTCAGGCTCCCTCCAGATGAAAACTCGTCGAGAATCTGTGTTTAAAATAAATCTTGACTCGTCACTGAAGAGAACATTGGCCCACTGATCATTGAGTCCAGGCGTGATGTACCAAGCACCAATTCAAGCGGGCTCTCCTGTGAGCAGAGGTTAAAGGGATACAGACCATTGGTCGTCTTGCATAAAGAGCACCTTCGTGAAGCCTTCGGTAAACAGTTTGTCTTGAAATTCTCGTTCCAGTAGCACTTGAGAGTTCATTAGAGAGTTGAATAGCTGTCATCTCCCTATAGCGCTTGGCAGTTACGACCAGATAACGGTCTTCAGAGGTAGCTGTTTTTCTTTTTCTACCAGAACCTTATTTTCTTTTGATGGTTCCTGTCTCAATGAACTATTTCCATATTTTGCTGACCACAGATTTATTCACATTTAGCCATTTTGCTACTTCAACTTGTGATTGCCCTGCCTCCATTCTTCCAACAGCTCTCCATTTTAAATCATCTGCTAAAATTTTTCGTAAACTCATAAATAACTAAGGATTAAATAAAATTATAATTGGACAATTCTTAGATGGGGTAAACGACACGCCAAATAGCACACTTATAAAGACAAGCAAAAAATTGCATATGTTCAATTTTACCGAATCGAATGGTTGCGATAAATAAATTCTACGTCTTAAAAAACCTAATTAAATTACTTTTTAGCTTTTAGCGTTGTATATTTTAAAACCTATCATTAAAAAACAAAAGTTTCTTATTTTTTGGACACCAGTGTATTTTATAATTGTGCACATATATGATGAAGATTTTACTCTCAATGTTGCCCCTTTTTGTTACCTGCCAAAATATCTCTGACTTTGAAAATTTAAGCAGTTACCAAGTATTAATATATAAAACTATGTCGAACACCATAGAAAATTATTAAATGGGTTTATTTTCTGTAACAAAACTTGAAAATATTTATATATTAATTTTAGAGGCATCAAAAATGATTAACCGAATACTTCTAAAAATGAAAACGATAGGTTGATAAAAATTTGAGGATGTTCATTTTAGATAAGAATTTTGTGAAAGTTCAAGAATATGAATCTATTTAAGATCTTTTGAGATATACCTTACTACAGAGAACCTCCCATGATCGGCCCATCAGATCTTCTTCGTAAAATTAGAAAACAACTTATCTATCGTAAAGATAGAGGCTGCCTGGTCGGCATTCATAGTTCTTAAAATTAAATATACTTCGGCCATTAAATCTTTTTATAATCACTACAAAAACTAAAACATTTGGCAAGGCGTTAAAAATTATTCAAAGGCTGCAAGGGCATTCTCACGTGATATTTAAAATTTTGTACAACATCTAAAGCACGAGTAAAAAAAATGACTGAAGTATCTTTAATTTTTAGAATTTATTTATCTTTTAAAGAACAACCGTCCCCAAGAAAGAGAGATACAAAAATATATTTTCAGTTACTTTCTCATATGAGGGTTCTACTGAATCTGTTCAAATCGAGAAAATTGATTCAACAACAAAAATAACCGAGTATCTCAATGAAGTCAAATTTTCATAGTTTATTTAGAAACATCGCAGATAATAATTGTCATAATGTGATAACAAAAACCTTATTAACTTCAACCGTTCTTATTTCGATCTAAGGGCGACAGCGGCTCGCCGAAGCGTCGATATAAATAAGATTGAAGTGATACGCTAATATTATTTATAACCCAACCTGTATTACTTTTGTATTTTAAACTTGATTTATTAATATCGATATTTAAAAAGACACAGAGAACCTAACTTCCTCTGAATTCAGAGTTTCAGAAGTTCACTGGTTGATAAAACACCCTAGACGTACTGTATTCCGAAATATATCAGATTCAAGAAATTCTACTAAACTTGAAAATAAGTTCATTCAATGGCATAATGTTCGTCTTACTACCTAGGTCGATCCATGTCGCCGAACAGCAGCTAGAACGCAGTACCATGGCCAAGTTTCTCTACTTGGGCTTCATTCTATCTTTAATGTTATTCAATTGGTGACTCCCCGCGCCGACATCTCGTGATGTTGTTAGTGCAATGTCCGCTTCTCTTTTGGTTTCTTTCCCTCTCTTTTATCTCTTTTATGGATAGCTACTCTTACTGTTTTACCTGACCTCCGGTCTATTTACTAGAGTTTCCTTATCACATTTTACAAAGATGAAAATATCAATACTTTTACTGATAGTCTGAATGAGACAGTGTTCACTCCCTCCTGAACCTAGAGACAAAATTAAACAACTATTAAAGAAACTTATCCCCGGAAGAGGATCTTAGATTTTTATTTATGCAATTAAACAACCATTATTGACATTTGGTCAATTATACATATGGGGACAAACCATAGTAGATATACATAAATGTATGCAGGGTCGAAGAAGCACCCCAACGATAAAGGGTCCTCCTCCACGCAATGAGGCGATCCTCGTTGATTTGCCTCATTTCCAAGTTCATGAAAAACCTGACATTTAGGATTTCTCCAAGGCAGTTCCTCTTTGTTCTGGTCTGGTTCATATACTCTGCCAGTCTGGTGGCAGCTGAAAGATGGAGAACACAGAGAGAGAAAGTGGATAAATAATTTCACCTAATTTTTCAAAGTGCAGGTGGTGGTTGACCTTTGTGAGTACCTTTAACGTAAGCGTATATTTGTACAGAGATTCAAGATTACAGAAATCCATTTAGTTACTTTCACTCACTATTGGGCTTGGACTTGTGAACGATAGCAGCTTTTAAGGAAATCAATTATTAGCTAGCATTTAAATCCTGATACAAACCTTTACTTCAAGGTTAGCTGCAAGCAAAAGCACGCATAATATACAGCATATTCAAGAATTATATTTAAAAATATTGGAACCACATGAAAACATATCAAAGAAACTCTGTGGCGTTTATTTACCGAAATATTTGTGTAAATTACTCAATTTAGCCAAACAGCGAAACTTTCCATAATTGACCACCTCTTTGAGAGAAAACCTTTGTAAATTAAAATATCTAGACTAGATCCAATCCAACCTCCAATGAACGACCATCTCCAGGAGAAATCAGGAAATTCGTGTTTCCAGACGGTCTCTCATTAAAGGTGAACTTAAAAAATAAATTTCACCTAAAAATTGTAAACTCTGGTTGCCTACGCTCGCAGACCTCCATAAAACATCAGAGCGTATGTTGACGAAAAACGTAAATCAGATCAGAGAAGAATAGATTCTATCTTTGCTCAATGTTGAGAAATTTATATTTTCCAGAACTGTGGCGTTTCACACTTGTTCGACTTTGCTTGTCGCATATAAATTATTTTATGTCGTCTTGGACGCTTTGGTTGTCTGTACCTTTTATTTTTGTGAATTCGTTGTATGGCTTTATAGTTCTGGAACCATTGATTCTTTGTTAGCGTTTAGAGATACTGTCAAGTAAGGGGGTATCAAAGCTCCAACTTGAAAATGAAAACACTACAAGAATATATATTTTTTAAAACTCCAATGGCCCGATTCGGGCACACACTTGTCTATCCCTATAAGTAAATACAAGTGAAGGAAATAGGTTTCAAGGAACTTGTTAATACAAAGTCTCGAACTGCTTTCTAAATATATAATCCCACCATGATTATTATTTCTTATACTGCGTTTTCTTGGGATATAAATAAAACAAATAATATTCTAAAGAGAGCTAATATAGGTTGAGAGTTTTTTATATATATATATATATATATATATATATATATATATATATACTAGCGGATGTGTACCCGGCTTCGCCCGGGTTTTATCCGAGTGAAAGTTTGCCTAACGAATATTATTGATAATAATTTTCCGGAACATAGAATATTATGATAATAATGATAATAACATTCATTACACTATATATTTATATAATATATAAAATATATTTTTCGAGCAAACATATCCACTTTTTCTACTGAATATATTTTTAAAAGATATATATAAATAAAAATACCTACATATATATACTACATGATCTTAGCCAAAAGGCCGAGAAACGATAATTTATATATAGAAATAACCTGACCTCGCTTGTAGAATTTTGTTCCTGCCTACTAATATTTTATCTGGCTTCGCCCGTGGTCTGCTTTATTGAATATTCCCCTAAAGAATTTTGTTTATGTTAATCAAGCATGATACAGCAATATTGTCATAATCATTTTTGACTAAAAAAATATTGTTGCTTAGTACTTGGTTAATCATAATTTTTCTTAGTTAAAGCGCGACAAAAAACTCTTCCACATTTAACTCTTTGTCTTGTTTAAATTTCAGCGAGATTAGTTACATATTGAGGGCATGCATAGCCGACAAACATATATATATATAAACAATATTTAAAAAAGAAATATTTACTATTTCTAACTTTTTTGAATGAAGTATGAAAGGGTGAAAATATAAAGAGTAATGGCGATATTTCTCTTTTAAATAAATATATATTTTCACAAAAAAGAAACTTATGCGGTATAACTTTAAGTATTGTTTATAATCACCTACCGCAGTGCTTTATAATATATTATATATATATGTTCCCGGCTTCGCCCGGTTTTACCCGAGTAAAGGTTTGCCTAACGAACATTTGTTAAAACGATTCTAGCAAACATCCAATTCTTACTGAATCTACACTTTTCTATACTCTCGATAATTTGAAATATTTTCCCGGTCCCTTTAAAAATACTCGATAAGTTGAATAAAATCAATATTAATTGGTCCACTCGGTAATTTGAAGTTGAAGGAATAGTATCTTGCCTAAAACAAACATTTGTAAATAACTGTATTTAGCGAATGTACCCGGCTTCGCCCGGTTTTTACCCGAGTAAAAGTTTGCATAACGAACATTTGTTAAAACGATTCTAGAAAACATCCAATCCACCTATATATAGATTTATAAACGTATATAAATATAAATATTATTATATTCGTTTAAATATATTTTTGAAACATATATTTTTTTAAATATTTAGTAAATTATAAATAAGATATTGTCACGTTTGTGAATTTTATAATTAATTATTTCTTTTTTTTTCTGATTCAATTATGTATATTATATTCATTTTTGTTATCATCATCACATACAATGTAATTTTTATATAAACAAACACAATAATAAACAACAACAACAATGTAATTTTTATCTTCATTATTATAAAACAACAACAAATTAAATTAACAATGTAAAAATATATTTTAACAATACAACATTTCAACATTTAACACAAAAACGTTATAATATTTTCTTTAAATATATATTGATATTGAAATGCCAAGTTTTTTTTAACGTCATTGGAATATTATATTACTAAATTCTCAAATTAAAATTATTATAATTGGAACACATTTTAAAATTTTTACAATTGATAAATGTAATTTCACCAGAATCCGAGAGAGGCGCTGCTTGCGAGTGAAAGTATAAAATTTGCAAATATAAAATTGCAACGAATATTTATTTCAATTCAAATTCAAAACAGAAACCTTCCCAGTAGTCTAGTAAATAACTTCCTAAAGTTTCACGGCGATTGGACAATCTTACCTTTAAAAACATTCATCGTGTAAACAAACTAACATTCATCGTGTAAACAAACTACGTGTGAAATTATTAACCAATCAAATTCATTTATCGTCGCGACCAGTGCGGCGCCAAGCGGTAAAAAGCTGGAACTAACGCTTTTTGGTTTTACATTTAAAAAAAAGCACATTAACCTTTTTAGTTTTTTGAATAGGCTATATGTTAACCGAAATCTTCAGCTACCTACAGGCGAAATTTCATAATGATTAATTCTGTAGATTTTGCGCAACGCTATAACAAACATCGATTTTGGATTTCATTTTTATAGATATAAGGATATATGAAAAAAACAATAGAAAAAAATAAAAGTGGGTCTGGTGTTTATATTAAAAAATAAAGAAGGCATTTCCTGACCACGATCACATGTGCTTTTTAGATGGCAGAGCTCCATCTAGTGGAGCAAAAATAAACTAAGCGTTTATTTAACTTGCTCCGTGATATTTGGCCAACCCAATTTCTTGATAAATCAAGAAAAGCCATCCACGAGCGCGTTTCGCGCTATTGGCGCTCGTCAGCGTGGAGTAGGCTGTAACAACTGCGACCAAAAATTTTTTCTCCGTGATATTTGGCCAACCCAATTTCCTGATAAATCAAGAAAAGCCATCCACCAACGCGCTTCGCGCTATTGGCGCTCGTCAGCGTGGAGTAGGCTGTAACCAGTGGTCTTTTTGGTCGCAGTGGTTACAGCCTACTCCACGCTGACGAGCGCCAATAGCGCGAAACGCGTTCGTGGATGGCTTTTCTTGATTTATCAGGAAATTGGGTTGGCCAAATATCACGGAGCAAGTTAAATAAACGTTTAGTTTATTTTTGCTACACTAGATGGCGCTCTGCCATCTAAAAAGCACATGTGCTCGTGGTCAGGAAATGCCTTTTTATTTTTAATATATATATATGTTATATTAAAATATTTCATTTAAAATTATGTTATATTAAAGTATTATTTTATTTTAAAAATTATATATTTCATAGATAAATACTCTGTTTAAATCGACCGCCAGAGGTCACGCTTACCATATAAAATCTCATTGTTGTTCTTCCCCGTTGGCCGACCCAACACTTTTGTACATTATGTAAATAAGCTTTTCTTTTTTTATTCTTACGCCTTAAGCCAGGCAGTACTTTAATCAAATTATGTTCTTATATATCACTTTAGCTCAAATAAATCAATAACTGATCAAAACCATATTATTATTTTTATTTCAAAATTATTTAACCACGACTGCACCACCATGGAATAATCCTCAACATAATCTAAATTCAAGCAGAAAATATATCTTTTATTCTTATAATATAAGATATATATATAAGAAACTAAATTTAACGAATAAGAACTAAACTTGAGAAGTTTTTGAATAAATGCTTAATGTTTTATTGCAGATATTAAGCAAAAATTGTAACACACATTATAGGATCGTAAAACAGAGGCATTTAAAATGAAGCGAACATTTTGAAAATGCTTGAATTGTGAGGCATTTCCATTGTGATATATTTCCATAAAGTAAATATATAAAATAATACCATACATGTAACTGTACAGGAAAATGCAATGCTCATACATTTTATTCGTTTCCTGCTTAAAATATTGTTTTCAAGTCTCTCGATTGAATATTTTGGAAATATTCTATTAATAATATTTTATTTGTACATTGGTTTACGTATGTGTGCCAACTTCGAAGGTTTTGTTTTTAGGCAGTTCTTGAAAATAAAGCCTCGATACATTTTTGCCGAAAATTCTTTAATCTTCAGGCTTCAACGATTTCATGATGAAGAAGTAGGTATCTATTATAAAAAATTCGTATAAAAGTAAATCTGAAATGAAAATTATTATATTAAAAAACAACCAAAATAATTTTACAGTAATAACCCTAAATAAATACTCTAAAGAAGGGAAATTTTCATGTAAACTCCTTTCATTGATAGAGATGGAAGAGTGCTGCGGGCTTTCCTGGCCTGGGGATAGAGCCCTCCTTACCCCAATCCCCACAAACCTTTCTCCTTGATTCCTCTTGCTTTTCTCCTTGACCCAAGCTTTCCTCCAGTCTCTCCATTTCTCATCACGCTCCATTGGCCTCCTTTACTACTTGGAGCTCCCCATATTTCCCGCGGGGAAGACACACATGTATCCATAATACACTAACAGAGTTAACAGTTGTAAAGTTTGAAGCCTCCAAAGATACTGAACTATACATAGTCATCTATATACCATATATTTCCTTATTTTTTACTTCGCGTGTATCGCATTTATTTTTATTATCACAATTAAAGTAAATTGTGATTATAATCTGTTTTATTATTTTTACCACGACTGCAAAACAATATCTTAAAATACTCATGTATCCTCAATATAATAAGCATCGGCGAGTAATAATTCTATATCTCTAATTCCAAAATCAACAGAAAAATATATTTTGTAATATACATATATATTCAATTAAAAAGGCATATATTGGATCAAAATATCATTTATTTTCCCAATATTTCAGTTGGCTGAACGCCAACCTTTTTCAAGGTATTATAACATATTAATATGTGTCAACAATAAACTCAGCGCCAAATAACGTTAATAGAATTAAGTTTAAAAAATATTTTTGCTTATATATATATATTCAATGAGGAGAAAAAAATGTATTTATTTATATTATAGGCAAAATAAATTTTGGGATACAAGGGTGTGAATATTTTGAATATTAACAATGAAGCCTATTTTATATTTACAATTATTTGTAGTATGTGTAAAAAGATTATATATATCGCAAAATATAATTTCTGTTGATTTTGGAATATTATTGAGATACAAGATGTTTAATTTAACTATAATCATAAATATTCTAACTAAATTAAACACAAGAGATACAACTTGTATATTTGTGATATTGCAGTATATAACTATTACTTGCTGATGCTGATTAATATTTTGGATACATGAGTATATAAATGATATTGTTTTGATATTATTTTGATATATGAGTATGTTTGTGATATTGCAGTATATGATTATTACTTGCTGATCATTTTGAGGATTAGAATACATGAGTATTGCTATGCAATCGGGGCAAAAATAATAAATCAATGTATCGATACTATCACAAATATCGATTTGGGAAGATGACCGATTTCTACGACGTGTACAACGGAATTGTTTGAGATTCTTCGGTACATCGCACGACGCAGGGGGATGGAGTACAAAAACTGACCGGAAAGACGTCTGGGCGACGCATACCTGGATGCCCGCCGAGACACGCTTCGTTGACCAATTAAAGGAACTCACTGGCTTAACGGTCACCGAGATGGTATATCGAGCTATAGACAGAGATGCTGGCGTCGCATCGTGTTGAGGATGGAATACGTACAGTGGGCCACAACGTTCGATCGCGAATAAAATTATATTACTACTTCCCAACCCTGACCACGTTTGATGCGAGAGTTGACCTAGCTGACCCCCCACCCACCTAACACCATTCGTCGTTTCAAAAGAGCTATTGCGACAGACATGCAATAAGCTCCAGTTTTATAGTATAGCTTAATTGACATCATGGATATTGTAAATAATAAATCAAATAATAAAAAATAGCCGATTATATAATGCTTAAATTAATCGTGGAATTTACTTTGAGAATTTCATCTCTTGCTTGCTTATAGTCATGATTGTGAAATATATTTTTGTGTGTGTGTGCTGAGTGTGATGTTTTACCTGTTTGATTTAATCCAAAATTTCTTAACTCTGTTTATTTTAACTCGAAAGACTCCTGGACCTCACTATCGTGACAATATAGTCGAAATGACTATAAAAGTAGAAGGCGATAGGTAGTGTCAAAAATTTCCCTTAGTCCTGTTGGTAGTCCAATATTGCATATTATTGCGTTATTAACGATAGAACAGCCGTCAACCTCAGGTACAGCACACGAGAGAGATACATTTATATAGATAAGCGATAGAACTCTTCCTGTTTAGGTAATCAAATAAAATAAAGCGTGAAGGAAGATGAGTTTCTTTCTTTTTTTTAAGAAACTCATCATCCTTCACGCTTTATTTTATTTGATTTATATAGATATACTAGACGTATGACCCGGCTTCGCCCGAGAATTCCCCCGATTGCAATTTCCTTCATACTGAAAGTACATCTATATATATAAAAATGAATGTATGTCTGTTTGTCCTTTATGCCTGACCAAACCACTCATTGGATCGCCATGAAACTTTGGGAAGTTATTTAGTATAGTACTGGGAAGGTTTCTAGCAAATAAAATTTTGAAATAACTTTTCGCCTAGATATAATCAAGATAAATATTCTAATTTATCTGTTATAATTCAACAATCTGCTCTAAATATTACCATGATGATACGATGATTTTGTAATGTAGAAAATTAGGAAAGACAAAATTCAGGATGACACGGCAATTTATTTGAGACAAGAATAATGATACAATTCAAAGGCAAGATACTATTCCTTTAACTTCCAATTACCGAGGGAACCAATTAATATTGATTTTATTCAACTTATCGAGTATTTTTTCAAGGGACCGGGAAAAAATGTTCACTTTATCGAGAGATTCGTTAAACAAACCTTTACTCGGGTAAAACCCGGGCGAAGCCGGGTACATCCATACAAGAATAATGATACAATTCCAAGGCAAGATACTATTCCTTTAACTTCCAATTACGGAGGGAACCAATTAATATTGATTTTATTCAACTTATCGAGTATTTTCAAGGGACCGGGAAAAAAATGTTCACTTTATCGAGAGATTCGTTAGACAAACTTTTACTCGGGTAAAACCCGGGCGAAGCCGGGCGGGTCCGCTAGTCAATAATAAATATTAGAAGTGCCATAGAATAGCAATACAGAAGTAACACATAAACTACAGGAAAAAAGTGTGTGTGATGGCAAAAATTGTATTATATTAGTGTTTAGGTATTTGATTTAATTAATATAGTTGATATTATAATATATATTTATATTATATATAACAGTTTATGAGTTTAAAAAACAGGTTATGAGTTTTAAAAATTGAAAAAATAAAATAAAATGCATCGGCCGGGAATCGAACCCGGGCCGCCCGCGTGGCAGGCGAGCATTCTACCACTGAACCACCGATGCTTTAAAAAAATGGCCATATTTAGGTATTCATTCCATTCCGGATTAGTCCGCGTAAAAAAGTTCTTCAAATGAAAAAAAGAAATAGCCAAAAATACTAATCAAAATGCAGCCGAAAATTCTCCTCAGGTTTATAAAAAGCGACATGCAAAATTTGGTACCAATTGGTTCAGTAGTTTTGAGTTTATCGCGAAACAGACAGACAGACATTGACTTATATATATATATAGATAATAAATACTACTATTTGATAAAAATGACGATATAATTTATAGCAGTTATCCAAAGTGAGCGCTGAAGTCTTCTAAAGAGGGGCTAGTGAGTTCAGTAGTATTTGGGAGACGTTCAAGTAACCCAGGGGTTGGAAATAACTTCAACGATACTTATTCAGATACCTATAATTAAAAGTTATTTCTACACACCTTATACTGCAATGAATGAAATTTGAATGAAGGAGGGCTCATCAGTGGTGAGCCTTCCAGTGCTTTCGCCATTTTATTCTCCAGACCACTTTACTTTATCGTTTTTTGGGCTGAATTTCTTATATAACTTGCATTTGTTATCGAATACAATAAATGGGTGTTTAAGAGAACTATGGAGACAAATGATTCCATAACTGTATAAATATATACCTGAATATTGAAGATTTAGGGCATCGAGCACTGCTCTTCTTCAAAATAACCAACTGTTAGGCAACAAGTTAAATATCAACCTCCATATTAGCGCCATATTTCGCTGAAATTTTTCTATTATTTGACCCTTTAATTAAGAGTCTCTTATCACATTTAGAAATGGAATCTATAGGAATCGCAACAAGTGAACAACTAAAATTAAAATCCAAAAGTCGGAATCAATAATTCTGGTTTCTGAAATAAAAACGAGGCTTGGATTATGGGATATAGTGAATGGAATTTTAATTAAATTTCCATCTTATATTTGTTCGGGCGTGATTCTAATTAGTGATGCGAAGAATAAAGAGAAGGAGCCATAGAACTGACTGTATCTGACTGGCACACTCACTGTCTCTGAGATGAAACCCCATTTACAACAAACTTTTATAATGCATACGGCTCATCATTAACATTAATTAAATTTTGAAAGGCAATTTTGATGGCATTTTAATTATTACAATATAATTCTTACTCAGTGAGATATAAAATCTAATAATATGAAATCAGAATTTTCATATTTAAGCCATTGTATGAAACTGTGCAAATTGTAACAGTTACAGCACAGTGTTCACAATATTTACACATGGGCGACATCAGATTCGGGATAGCTGTGTTGGCCATTACTTTACAACAATTTACTTTATTCATGATGAAATTGTGGAAAATGCTTGAAACTTTGCTTAAGCAGAAATTAATCATTAGTTTAAATTTACAACGAAATTATCATATTGTTATTTCAAATTGTTTGAGCGTGAAAACTACTACTCAATGTATTTCTTGAAAAGTAGGAGGTGGCCAGAAAAGTTTGAAAACATTATTTATAGGAAGAATGGTTCGATGTTCACACATAATCATATAGTTTTATTTTTTATTAAATGCACTTTGTATAGTTTTGTGAAATTTTCGAAATATAAGAAAATGTATATCTAGAATCCATTGTCAAAACAATCCCTGAGACTAGGCCGGAAGAGTAGGCGATGAACTTGGCCGTGCAAGGCCTTAGAAAGTTGGCGGAATGCGACCTGTCCACACCAGCAGCATTCCATAGATAGGACGGGTCAGTCGACGAGAAATATGGGCCCTAGCCTAGATTGGATCTTGGCATTGGCTCACACGGAGGGTTTTAAGATGGTGAACAACTAGCTGAAAGTGTGTTTATATAAGACATTTTGTTGGTCAAACGACAGCATTGTATAGCTTTAGGAAAGTTAATCCCAGGCCTATATTATGCCGAGCATCGGCTAAGACACATGGGATTTAATTATTTTAAAGAAACTGTGCGTAGTTATTATTTATAATGTGACAAAGACTACAATTATTAGGTCGCTCAGAAATTTGAGACACACCTCATATTACACTAGTGAACGAAACTTGAGGAAGTTGTACCTTTTAACATGTATATCGGGATTCGGACAATAACTCTGAAATCTATTTGATACACGGTGACCTTTATTGAAGACCCACGAGATAACCAAGTGTGAACAAAATTGTCTTTGTCTCCTTAAAAAAAGGAGACCAACGACATCAAAATATGATACTTCCTTAAGTTTTGACCTCGAGTGTATATGACAACCACCTTTTTCCAATTTAGAAACACGTCCACGCTTGCGCCTACAAATTCCAGAGTTCAGTTTTTTTTATCTACTGGTGTGTTTGAACTATTGTGAGCATAAAGCAAGTGTAACAATAGATAGCAGGCTGTTCATTGCATACCTCGTGAGTGAGGAACGGAACTTTTTCAACGGTTTTTGTAGTCCTTCACACAAAATTTATTTTTTAGGAGAAACCAACTAAGAGATTGATGCCATAAGGGTTAATAACCAAACTCTGGCGTCTACAGCACACTTTTTGCCTGAGTTTATTAACGTAAAATTACCCAATACCAGGTTTTACAGTATTTATAAAGATTTATTTTTTTGTGAAGGTAATTACCTATTTTTATCACCATCACTATTTTTATTTTCAGATCAAATTTTGTCGTATCCGAAAAGAATATTTTTGTACCCGCTAAGTATCGCCTATTGAGAGATTTTCAATTCCAAATAAATCAAATATTTGTACCAAGTTATACTTGTATATATAGCTTTTATTTTATATTTATTTTTCAGAGAGACACATCTACTCTAATTTTCAGAAAAAAAGTATTGTTCAAATTTAGGAATAAACCAGTTGATATGTTAAAACCCTAGTTGGCAATAGACGCAGCAGCCTGCACTCGATTAAACTAAATTCTATCTTCAATTATTACTTAATACAGAGTGGGACATTTATTTTCAATATTATGTAAGGTATGTTGAATATACTACATTTTATCGCACAAATCTCATAATTTATATTGTTGATATTAGTAATGTCACTGAACTGTTGCAATAGTTGTGCGACCTCCAAGTCTGTGGTGCCCCGAGAGTGCTTCAGCTGTTTTTGTCTTCCACATCAATACATATTGGGTCATCTTGAAAGTCATCTAAATTGTGACTATTTGCAAGTGCGAAATAACAACCAACCATGTGGGCAACGTATTTTATTGTAACGGGACAATGGACACAATGTACATATGTAGTTATGTGTGGGTAGCATGTTCAACATACTTCTGCATTGTTCGATGTGTAAACCTCGGTCTATAAATATGGACAAGTGGCCGGAATTTACATGGGACATCCAGTATGTACACATCAAGTATATAAAGTGCTCAAGGTAGGTACATAGATACAACAACATAGATATATACAATGTGAGAGTACAGATAGGAATTTGAAAATCATCGGTTCATTCAATCCTATTTTATACAATAGCTTTACATTAGTTCTACCTAGGTTAACTGCTGGGGGAGAGTTGTACTATGACTTTTCAGACATTCTTTACAACAACGAAGAGTTGGAAGCAAGATTGGCACATCTTACAGAGAGAAAATTCGATACTTGTCTTATCTCTATGAGTTTTATATTCATTTACGATTCCATTTATTGTATAGAACGTTCCCCCACCCCATCAGTTCGTATCCCGGACATTATGCAACTGTCCTATTTTGTCTTCCAACTTCCTATCTAGTTGTTGACATCCAGACGATCCTGTGTCACCAGGATTCAAGTGAGTGCGCCTCCTAAATTTTATATTTTGAAAAGGTGTTGGTGCTAAGAAGATTTAAAGTCTGAAATCTGTAGAAATCGTAGGACGGGCTGTGATTAGCATTATTGTGTGAACAGCTGAATGTTGCATAATGTATATATAGAGATAATGATCATATCAAACATTTCTTATCTACATGTAAATTATGTGCAGAGAAAACTGTTGGAATTGTTAAAAACAAGTCCGATATACGTGGATGTGTTCCCAGTTGATGAAGCTATAATCAATAATATATATATATAAATAATACCATATGTAGGTAATGAGACGATATAATTAGATTATGTAATATATACATGAAATAAAAATGTTACAGCTAGCTCTAACTTGGCCTGTGATATAACGTCTAGAAGAATGGAGTGTGTGTGAACTAGCGTTGTCAAAGATAGAAGTTAGAGATTCCAGTTACGAGGGGAGAACAATACGTGTATAATATCAATTAAAAGCAAATGTGTGCACGTAATTAGAATAATGTTTTAAATATTATTTAGATTTAAAAATAATAGTCTTATTTCCAATATGCCGACGTGTTATACGCTAAAATCACTTTACAAAGTTTTTGTCTTGAGTTTGCGGCACTTCATATGCTATTAGGTATATGTTTGAAATAAACTAATTTTATTATACAAAATTGACCCTTTCTTTTAAAAATAGTAATTTATGAATTGTCACCCCCGTCATATTTAGAATAAAGATTTTTGAATATATAAATGACACACCATACTTTGGGTAAAGAAATACGCTAAAGGAGATTACCATTACCTGTGCAATGTGCTTTTTTTTTTATTAAAAAAATGCAGAAATTTACTTCTTTGGGCGATTTTATTCTAACAGTATTTTTAAAAACATTTTTGTACATTCTCCTTGAACAACCGGAACTAACCAATGTTTTAAATTATTTTACATTTGTCATTACATGTAAAACTGAACAATTGTGCATGTAAAACATGTAAATATGAGACATTCAGCTCCAGACCTACCTGACTGTACTTGAACCTAAATATCTTCAGTTCGGCGCTTATTTGACAGAGAAATTAGTTTCTTCTTTATAAGATGTACTGTAGGCTTTATTATTTATACAAAAATAAGCCAATATATAGTGGCAAAACTTCTCAAAAATATTTTCATTACGCGCGGCTATATCAAGATACATATTCTCTTTTAAAACTGAAATTTAAAATATAGATATAAAAGTTAAACATATTTTCTTATCATTCTGCGTGTTTATCTTGGGTAAAGAGGTAACTCGTGGCTTATTGATTTGTTAAGAAATATGAAAAATAATTTAGAGCTAATTTATATTCGACAATAACTATTATGTTTTATCTAGTTTCAAATCAAGTAGTTTTTGTGGATGTAATTGTACACCAGCAGAGGAGTAGCCTTAGTGTAACAGATGCCAATATTCTGTAGGCAATCAAGCTTCAATAGATAAGTATAGCTCTCTTTAAGACAAATGTTTACTTTAAATATTTTTTTCCCTCAGTTCGATTAATAATTTTTATAACCTGCAAGGGTTAATAGTTTAGCCTTTTAAAAATTTCGCCCGTATTATCTTTAAATTCAGCAAAGAGCGAAATATGTTTTAAAAAAACAATAAATTAGGCGTCTATATTGTTTTAAAATGGGTGATATGTGAGAAAGCATGTTTATAAATCTTGGGAAAATCCTTTAAACCTTGGTCGGTGTGCAATCCGTGGTTCCACACTCAGTGCTCAGGGGGGTCCAGCGGGTAGCCCCGCTCTGCCGTAGCGTTGCGGATCCAGGAGACGTACATCTGGACGTTGGTGTAGATCCCCGGCAGGTTGGGCTGCGCACACTTGATGCCCCAGCTCACCACCCCCGTCACGGCCCAGCGGTCGGAGAAGAGACACAGCAGAGGTCCGCCGCTGTCGCCCTGCCAGCCCACCATTAGTACAACCTTACTAAATAGATCTAGCGAATCGTTCTTTATAACAAACCTAAAATCACAATTCCATTATATGAGAAATACATAAAGGTAAAACGCACTTTGAATAATGAACTTCACTATTAAGAATCTCATTTTAAGCCCCAAATATTTTCAGTCTCATTGGGGTGATGTATAGCGAGGTAGTTTCCACGGTTTATAAGGTATCTCTTGATGGTTTTGAAAGTTAGATTTCTGGAGGGATTATCTAGATGAATATCTTCATCCTTTATGTATTATTTAGATGAATATCTACATAATATATATATTAGCTAGATGAATATCTACATTATTCTTACATCTAGATGAGATACTTCTCTTAACCATGCCTATCTATGGTTATAGGTTTGAATTAATTACCATTAGCATTTTGTTCTCTCTTTATTTATCACAACGACAAATTGCTCTACAAAAATTGAACAGAAGATACAATTATTAGAGGGCTTGGCGCATCAGTGGTGAATCCTTCCAGCAGTTTCTCTAATTTAATCAACCAGAACTCCAATTTCCCCATGTGAATGGCGCTATAGGTTAAGTTTAAACCATGTCTTCCTATAGAAGAGGAACCGCAAGAGAGTTGAAGAGCTAAAAGATCTGTTTAGCTGAAAAGAGAATTTATAAATAATGTGAAACTCGATAAATTAACAGAAGCTTTGCAGAAAGCTGGCGGGATCGATGCAGAAATATGTGAGAAGTGATACGACCATTATAGAACAGTGCTACACGAACAGAGAAACACAAGGTGGGAGATCCACATGAACATGGAAGTGGAGAAGCATAAGCTCCAACACGAAAATCTTCCAGGAGCAGCGTCAAGCAATCTGCAGTCAGGAGAGATCAGTGGACAAACCTGGCAGGCATCCTTGCGGCCCTCGGGGAAGCCGGCACACAGCATGCGGTCCGAGATGGTGAAACCCTGGGTGGCGTACCACTCGGCGCAGGTGTGGGACTTGACGACAGGGACCTGGACCTCGTGGAGCACGGAGAGGTACTCGGCCTCTGTCAGCATGGACCTCAGGTGTTTGCTTTTTATTTAAACTATTTTATAAAGTGGGGAAAATATGTCTTGGCAAAGTTGTGATTTTAAAGCCCATGAATAAAGAAAAATATTTGTAACGTTTTTATTTTATATTTTAACAAAAGATTGTGAAATTTAATAAAATTATTACAAAACACAATCCTTGTTTACAGAAATATTTCCTTTGGCTGCCGCTCAGTGGCGCTAGATGTTTTGGAACATAATGACAGGTTTATTAAAACTATATATATATATTATGTAGTTAAAACGCACATATATTATATACAAAGCATCGGCGTTGAAATAATACCAGTTCATATTTCCAGAATAATTACAAAATAAGTCGAGAGATGGCGCCAGGTCAGTACCGGTGCCATCTAGTGCGATATTTACTTGAGAGAAATCTGTTTACTAACGTTATTAATAGGTCTCTCGCAGATAGATTGCAAAAGAATGAGAGGTTCAAATTTTATTCTATTCAAAATCCTTTGTTTAGAATTCACCTTGTGTGGACAGGTGAATCTTGACCAGTTTATACCGATATACAGGGTGATCCAAAAGTCCCGCACTATTTTAAAAATTAATAACTCCGCGAATATTTGCGCTAGAGCAATGCGGTAAACACCATTGTTTTCAGGATGCAATGGGATTTTTTATGGCAAATAATGAAAAATTCGAAATTGATTTTAGTTACAATTTTATTCGCCAGATGGCGCTCTACCAGAATCAGAGATTCAGCGGCCAAATTGTTTGATAAATTGAAAAATATAACTGATCGGCATGTATTTTTCCTTTTTGAATACCAGGAAAGAACCCTAATAATATCAAAAAAAACAAATTAATAAAACACCACTTCGCCAAAAGTATGAAGAATTGGTTAACGATTTTCAAATACAATCAGAGATATGTAAAATAGGTAAATGCAAATTAAAACATGTAGCAAAAGGAAAATTGATATTTTAGATACGGTTTGTTTCCGAAGATAATAAATTTCTAATATTTTTAATTCAACTCTCACTCAGTATCGATTATATTTATTTTAATTCATTCTAAAAATATGTATCTATCTCTGATAATTTATTTTACTCTGGAATGCCGTTGTTGTTGTCGTGTCCAATAAAGAGCCTCAGATGTATCCATGTATCTCCATCACAGCAGCAGCAATGTCCACTATCTTAGGTGTGTAAAGCTGCTGCTCAGGGGCTATGTCTAATTTTTGCAAGGCTGCGGCCATTGCTGGCTATAAGAATATGTGGGTAGGTGTAAGTTCCACACCAGGACAATTGTTGCATGCCCTATAGGTTCTTGTGCCATCTGGATGTATTGTCATTCCTTTATAGTGTTTTGTTCTAAGTCTTGTTATAGTTTTTGTCATTTTTCTCTCAGAGTTTATTTCGCATTTCGATCTTTTCTTATTTTTTCGTTTAATAATCTTGTATTTTGACAAAGAATCAGCGTCAAACAATGACATTTGTTCTTTCCTTTGGCTCAACTTTCTGGCTTCCTTTGCCAATTCGAATGCCATTTCATTACCCCTGATCCCAGCATGGGCAGGGATTCATTGTAGAATGCAGTTATTCTCCAATGGTTCCAGTTGGGTAAGTAACGAGTGTATTTTCTGTGTCATTTTAGTATTGCCCTTCTGAATTTCTTCTAGAGCGGATATGGAGTCGCTGTATATTAAAATTCCTTCTGCTTGATGCAGGGATGGTTGGTTAAGGCATACATCAAGGGCTTTCCAGATAGCTGTCAGTTCACAAGTGAAGTTTGACGAAATCTGTCCTGCTCCTTCTTTTATTTTGATGTTTGTTTCATCTTGCAGTATTATGTTAATTCCGGCCCCTCCATTACTCAGGGTAAGGTCTGAAGATCCATCTGTATATGCTGTTGAAGGGCGTGGCCTAGCAATTTTAATCAAGAATTTGTACTATGAGGACATAGCCGTTAATATTACAAACACATTAGACCTCGAAGCCCAAGGTATCAAAGTCTACCTCAATCAAAACAAAGCCATCCACATATACAATATGTATCACCCTCCAAACAATACATTTATTGACGATGGAACAATGGCTCAATTTCTTACAGACAACACTATTATTGTAGGTGATCTTAATGCCAAACATCAACTATGGGGATGTTCTACGCCAAACCCAAGAGGCAAAATACTATCAAACATATTTGACGACAATGCCTTCATGTGCTTAAATGATGGGAATCCTACCCATCATTCCTACAAGCTATAATACTGCACAAGCCCTTGATATAAGTTTTTACTATCCTGACATTTTCCACAAATGCAAATAGAAAATATTAAAAAGTTTTGGAAGTGATAATTTGCCTAATTTGATAGAAATTAGCACCAAGACCAAAACTAGCTCAATTAAGAAAAATTCTGGAACTTCAAAAAGGCTAAAATGATATCTTTCGAAAACACCTTTATTAAAGCAGCCAAAGTTTCAATACCAAGAGGTAATATTAAGAAATGGATTCCAAATTATACACACCAGGCAAAAAATATTCAAAGACTTATAACTAAAAGAAATGAACTACAAAAAAGTGCACCCAAAACCAAAAATATTGTAGAACTGAACTGAACATAGTGATTGCAAAAATAAAAAAAGATTATGCGTAAATATGAAAAGGGAAAATGGAAACAAACTTGTGAAAACCTGAACCCAAGAAACCCAAATACAAAACTTTGGAATTGGGCAAAACAAATTGACAGAGTCCAGCCACAAACTGAAAACACAAATATGATTAAGAATACAGATGGTACACCAGCAACTAATGACAAAATTGCTGCCAATCCTTTAGGTAATTCATATCAAATAAGTAGTAAAATCAAGGTTGAAAAAAGGCCCGAAAGATTATTCATGACTGTAAAAAATGTCACCAGCACTCATAATATTTTCCATGAAAAAAATCAATATGAAAGAGCTAGCTTATGCAAGACTCCTGGGCCAGATGGAATCTATGGCCGAATGATATCAAACTTGGGCAAAATTGGCAAAGAAAGACTTCTTAATATTTTCAATAACTCCTGGAAAACTGGAAAATTGCCTCAAGACTGTAAAAATGCAACAATAATTTCCATTAAAAAACTTGACAAATCTGCTGATGACCCAAAAAACTACCGACCTATCTCCCTAACAAATATTTGCTGCAAATTAATGGAAAAAATTATACTCAGACGACTCACCTACCACCCCGACACAAGAAATCTCTTACCAGAAGAACAATATGGATTTAGGAAAGGACATGGGACAATAGACCAACTCTTATTTTTCACACAAAAGGTAAAAGATGCACAAAACGAAAAACCAACTAACCACACCATAGCTGCTTTTTAGACCTTACACAAGCTTTTGATAAGGTATGGAAAAACAAGTTAATTACAAAATTATACAAACATTTCAAAATTGATGGAAAAGCTATCACTTGGATAAATTATTCTCTTAAAAATATATAAATCAAGATAAAATATAATGGCACTCTATCTAAAACCTTCAAATTGTACCAAGGATTACCACAAGGATCAGTCCTTAGCCCAACTCTCTTCACCCTATTTATTGCAGGCATAGAAAAATAAATTTTACATAAAATCAATATTGGACTTTTCGCTGATGACATTATTCTATGGAGCAGCAGCACTAACTGGAAAAAAACTGAAAGAGATTTAACAAGACTCTTCTCCACCTAGAAAAATTTGCTAATAAACATAAATTAGAATTTAACCCCCAAAAATCTGAAACCTGTCTTTTTACTACCGATAAGAAACTATACAAAATAAGACCAAATATTATTCTGAAAGAACAACAATTGCAATATAATAAACATCCTGAATATCTCGGCTACACCCTGGATCCAGAAATCAACTCCAGTAAGCATATTGAAGGAGTTGTTAGAAAAGGAAGAGACCGACTAAAAATCTTGAAATATATTTCAGGAAGAGTGGGGAGCTGAAGCAACAACAATAAAATTAACTTACACATCTCTAATGAGACCTATCCTGGAATATGGATATCAAATCTATGGTACAGCATCTGAAACAAATCTAAAATCACTGGAAAGGATACAACTAAGTGCAGCTAGAATTATTACAGGTCTTTGAAAACCCTGCCCTAATGATATTGTACTTTACGAGGCAGACATTATGCCCTTAAAGAATAGAATAAGCTACAATCTGCCAAAATATATAAACAAAATCAAGAGTTATGAAAACAAACACAGAACTTTCAATTACATACTTAATTGGGAATCCAATCTAAGACTCAAAAAAGAAGGCCCTCTCCACCTGGCCAAAAGAAATGGATTTTTAAAATATAAAGTGGAAAATAATTATTTAGCTGAAAAAAATATCTCCATGCGAACCACTAACAAAATGTTATTTTTAATGCCACTTTAAATGAAACCACCAACAGACAATACCAAAATCCAGAATACTTAAAACAATTATCATTAGAAATAATTAATATAAAATTCCTAAAAATGCAATAACTATCTATACCGATGGTAGCAGAGATGAGTTGGGACACACTGGCAGTGGCTCTCTCATTAAAACCACAAATGGCATTGAGAAAATAAACAGAAGAAACCCAGAATTTTGCTCAGTCTTCAGATCAGAACTTATAGCCATCTATGAAGTCTTAAAATCCATCAGAAACATTAAACATCACGATATATGGATTCTTACTGATAGTAGAAGTGCCATACAACACTTTAGTCACACAGGGGAACTTAGAGACAAAGTAAGCAGGAACATAATTGGTTATCTCCAAAAACTCTCAATACCTCAAAAATTCACCTTCAATGGATACTCTTACATGTTAGCATTGAAGGCAATGAAGCTGCTGATGCGCTAGCGAAAACCTTGCTACAGAAAAATAAACTTACTTTTAAAGAAATAGAAACAGTAGCCAAAATAAACAAGAACTGGAGGATCCCACCTAAGCACAGTTGGTATACCCTAGAAGCAGATGGCCACCCAGACCTTTCGGTCCACAAGCCGGCATGCGAAGCATGCCTTCGCTGCTATTCTGTTCAACTCATAAGCCAAGTAACGGTATCCAAGCTAGTGATTGGACATTGTACCTTGAAACACCACCTCCCAGACAACGTGTCTGGAAGGATTTCTATACCGGTGGCCTTTAATCACAGCAAAATAGGAAACTTTCTACTGTGTCCAGCAGGGACCGCGGGGAGGCAGACCCCGGTCGACTCTGTTCACTCACAGCTGAGGAAAAGCTCAGCTGCCACGTCGTGGGCTTTCTCAAGAAGCTTGCTGTGATTTCTCAGCAGCTCACTCTCGATCGCGCCCCTCGCCCTCCTTCTCTCTTCCTGCACACCCACTACCCTTGGACAATCCAAGAGGTAGTGGCGTGCATTCACATCCCTTTCTCCACAGACGCAATCAGGATTGCTCTTAATTTCAAATCTGTGGAGACTTGGGGAAGAGCCCATGTCCCGAACTACCCTAATGAGTTTGTGGGACATTACCTTACAGAGGTACTTGGGTGTTGTTACCCCATTGAATAACTCTCTCCCCTTCACAATGTTTCTCCATCTGTCCAAACATAAGTCCTGGACGTGCCCCCTGATCCTCCTATAAACTTCTTTCTTGGTCACTGTGGTCCTCAGTGATCTACCTTTCAAGCATCCTGCCTTAGAGATCCTGTCTGCGAACTCATTACCTTCGATGATGCTGTGTCTCCTAAACCAAGGGAGCTCCGGAGCCCGCGTCATCATCTCCAGCTCCTGGATTATTTGATGCGCGAGTTGCCCTTTCTCCAGATTGATGGCGACGAGGGCCGACATACAATCTGAATAGAGGCGGTCCGGGCTGAAGTTCTTCTCGGCACACACTCTGCGGGCTACCCTGATCGCAACCAGCTCGGCTGAAAAGACCAATTCGTCCACTCTGAGTGTTAAACTTTCTTGGAAGATCAGCTCTCCATTAGTGAATATCACTACCCCAGCTCCAGTATTGGTTCCAGACCTACTCCCATCAGTGAAAACATCCGTGCCATTCCCTGTCGGCTCTCCAGGACTCCAATTCCACTTTGGCAACCACTGCGGAGGCTTTCTTGGGTCCCTCTTCCATTCCAGGGCACCCGCTTCAAGTCCCAGGGCATCTTCCCTGTTCTCTTAGATCTTCTGTCTGATGGTCTCCTCCTCTAGTTTCAACTCCAGGGGAATAAGCCCAGCGAGGACCAAAAAGGCCTCACTGCTGGTAGTGCGATATCCCCGTGTGATTCTGAGTGCCGCTGTCCTCTGCACTCTCTCTAGAGTAGTCGCCACCTTCTGATCTCTGTTTCGGCGCCACCAAGCCCTGGAAGCATATAGCAGGATTGGCTCGACACAGGAGAGGCAGAGGTTCCTAAAAATAGTACCCTCCTTCTCCCCCCCCCCCCCCCTTTTGAGAGCCAACCAGGACAGGCCTGCACAACGCCTCCCTGCCTCTCGCCACCATCTCCTCCTCCTGGTATTGCCAACCCATCTTGTCATCAATGACCACCCCCAGGATGGTCATCCTATTGACCAACGCTACTCTCCGTCCTTCGATCCCGATAGCCGGCTTGTGTTCCCATTTGATCCCTTTCCTTTTAGTTCTTATGTCCCTAGGCTTAAAGCTGAGGGCTTTAGTTTTGAAGACATTGAACTTAAGGCCAGAGTCATGGGCCCAGTTCGAGAGAATTTGGAGAGAAGTTTCAACACACTTCTCAGCCTTCGCTCTCGAAGCAGCCTCAACAATGAGGAACTGGTCGTCAGCATAGAGAACCAGCCTGGCTCCCTCAGGGAGCTCCTCCTGGAAAACGGTGTTTACCAGGATATTCCACAGAATAGGTCCGCAGCAAGAACCCTGGGGGCAACCCCTAGCACAGTTTCTTTCCAACTTCCGCCCACCAAAACTGAGGCTAATCCGTCTATCCCTCAGGAAGTCACGAACCAAGCTGCACAAATTATCAGGACAACCCATGTCCATCAAATTTCTCATCAGCTTGTTCCAGTTCATGGAGTTGAACGCGCCATCAATGTCCAGGGCCACGAAAAGAACCCAAGCACCCTTATTTAAGCCCATCTCAACCCCCTCTAACACCTCGTTCAGAATTGTGGTTGTGGACTTCCCTTCCCTAAAACCATGTTGGAAAGAGGAAAGGAGCTCATTACTTTCTAGCCAGTGCTTCAGTCGCTGAGCTAGTAGGCTATCCAGGACCTTACCTAGACACGCTAGTAAAGAAAGCATACGATAATCATTAGGAGAATTACCCTTTCTACCAGACTTTTCGAGAAGCACTACTCGGGCAACCTTCCATGCCTCAGGAAAAGTACCAGTGTCCAGGCACCTATTGAATAACCTGGAAAGAAGCGATGGGTGCATCCTTACCAGGGCTTTCACGACCGTGTTATCGATCCCTTCGGGACCAGGAGATTTCCTTTTCCCGAACTTGAAAGCCGTCAGTTTCACCTCATTCTCAGAAAAGGGCGGATCTACCAAACCACAAGTGGTCAGAGAGATCTCGTCCTTTGGTTCCTCGTTTCCGAAGTGCCGATCCAAGTTGTTTTTATTTTGTCTTCTGCTTTCGAGCAAGTAGGTCTAGAACACATTCTCTCTGAATTTTCTCATTGTTGGTGGATGAAACAGCACCAGTGATTATTTTGGCCGCTTTTGCTTGAACACTGTCTAGTCTTACTTTTAGTGATGAGCTTGAGGGAGCCCAGACCGGTGTTGCATATTCCATTATCGGCCTTATTAAGGTGGTATATGTTGTTCTGAGAATTCTAGGTTTTGCTCCCCAATTTGTTCCACATAGCCTTCTCAGAATGTTTAGTTTTCTGATAGTTCTATTTGAGGTGCTAATTACGTGTTCTGAAAATTCCAATTCCTCATCAATAATAATTAAAATAATTTTGTTGACATCTTGTCAATACATGCACAGTTTGCACTATTAAAAAAAGATAATATGCATTTAATACACTATGTACAATGAATATGGCGCCTCTTCCAGCGCTGCAGAGTTTGTGGAGAATCGCCAGTGGGTCTCCAGCGACACCACACATTTTGCGTTCTACGATGAATACGTAGATCGCGTACTTTGCCGCTTAGGAGATGGTGATGGCGTGGTTCTCGAGACCAACTTGAAAGATACAGGACTGCAGTATCACACCTAGGTATTATGGATTTATAATTTTATCAATCATTTGTTTGTTTATGCTTATTTTTTTGTTATACAGAGGGTGTTTCCTTTCAAATGAAACGATTTCAAACGTCCGTTAGAACTTTATTTTTCGAACGTGAATTTTTTCATGTGTTCTATGTGCTTCCCCTTCTTCTTGGCTATCTCCCTGCATCGGACTTTCCAAGCTGCGAACACTTCCTTGACTTTGGAGAGCGAAACATTCGACCACTCCTCTTGTGCGGCTTTCCAAAGTCCGGCCTCAGTTTTGGGACGTCGATTGAAGAGCCGTTGTTTCAACATACCGAACCCGTAAAAATCCAGTGGGCTGGCGTCGGGAGACTTCACTGGAATGTCCGAGTTCCTGATAAAATTTAGGCCTAGGGTGTCCTTCATTTCTTGTAGGAACTGTTGGGTTTTGTTGGAGGTATGGGAAGAGGCTTTGTCGTGATGAAGGAACACTTTGTCCATTTCCCCTGGGTAAAGGTCCTTCAGTTGTTCGATGACAGGTTTCAGAACGCATTCTATATAGAATTCTGAGTTCACCTTCACCTTCGATGGAACCTTTATGAGCGGAAGGACTCCACGGCCAGTCATTACCCCGACAACCATGAAACCTTTAGGGAAAGTTTCGGAGCATTGGTGAACCCAATTATCCGGGACCTGATTGCCTCTTTTGATGTAACAGATCTTCCGGATTCCATTGCAATACGTCACATACATCCATGCTTCGTCCAATGTTGCAGTATATTCCGATCTGGAACCGGCCAGGTGTTCCTCGTAGAGCTTCCGGGCATTCGTTGCACGGTTTTTCATGTGGAAAGGGGTGAGCTTGTGAACCTTGCCTTTTCGTCGGGTATCCAGTTCCAAATCTTTGTGAATGATGTTATTTATCGTTTTTAGCGATGTTCCACACATTCTGGAAAGTTGGCGCTGAGATGGTGGATTTTCAGTAGTTGCTAGCCGCTTTACCTTGGAAACCGTGGCGGGGGTCCGCACCGGACGTGGTCGATCGACTTGAAATATTTGCCCATTGGATTCAGCTTCCCTTTTCTTTCCGATGCCATTTACTACCCTACATATTGTAGCTTTGCCAACATCTAGTCCTTCTGCTTTTAGCTTTTTCACTATGACGCTATAACTGTTTCCTTCTTTAGAAAGGGTCCGAATTGTTTGTTCGACTTGGAGCGTTAGTCTCTCTCCCCCCATGTTGCAAAAATCATTATACCTGATGAAAATGAATTCTCCAGAAGATTCTAGATCTATTGGAACCAGTGTCGTGTGCAGCATGCCTGCACGTGCAAAACGCGAGCGCTCGAAAATCGTTTCATTTGAAAGGAAACACCCTCCGTATTTATGCCTTTTTCCCTGTGAGTGGAGAAGACGCATAGGTTTGGTTTTATTGGGTTTATGGTCATTTGGAGTTCCATTGCCCACTTCTCCAGTCCTCTCATTGATGTGTTCAGTATTTTTTACGATTTTTCTATGCTGCTACTTGTGTGCCATATGGCTATATCATCTGCATAACAGACAACCTTTGTGTCTTCAGTGAGGTAAGGATAGATGTCGTTAATATATAGCAGATAGAGTAGAGGACTGAGCACAGATCCCTGAGTTACACCAGCCCATGTTCTTCCTTCCTTGGAAAATTCTCCATTGACCCGAACCTTTAACCTTCTTCCCCTTAAGAAGTCTGCAATTCAGATTAAGGTTTTTCTCTTACTCCGATGTTGTGCAGCTTTTCACGTAATTTCTCCCTCCACACTCGATCAAAAGCTGAGGTCATATCAAGGAATATAGCCGTGGTCATCTTTGGCGGTTTTTCCTGGAAAGAATCTATTATTGATTGACAGAAGTAAAACAGTTGATCAGTCGTACAGTGCTGGGATCTATAGTCAGTTTGGTAGAGGTTTATTTTATTATTGTTAGTGAGCCAGACTCTGAGCCTAGAGTGGATAATTCGTTCTGGTATTTTACAAAGTTTGCTGGTGAGAGCAATTGGCCGATAGTTCTTGTATTCCTTGGCATCTTTGTTTGGCTTCAGAATTGGCACTATAATTGATATCTTCCAATTCTTTGGTAGTTTACCAGTTTGCCATGAAATGTTCAGTATTCGTAGGAGTTGATTATTAGCTTTGTCTTCAAAGTGTTTGATCATTCAACCAAAGATTAGATTATCTCTTGGTGACTTCTTGGATTTTTTATTGATAAGTTTAGCTCATTCAGTGTGAAGTCTCTCGAGAAAATATCTTGTTGATGGAAGTTTCTTGCTTGTTTAACTAACTGGTTTATATTATTTTTAGAGTCCTGTCTTCATTCGTATAGTTGAGTATGGAAGTGCTTGAAAGATATTCAGCAATTATGTCAGCCATCTGTTTGTTCTCGTTCGCGCTGTTCTATTCATATCGGTTAGAGTATTGGAGGATTGGTGTTGGTGTTGATTGTTCTCTAACACTCTAATCATATTCCAGTGTTGGCTGTCCTTTCTTGGATCCATTTTTTCGCAGAATTCTGCCATTTTTCTTGTTTGCATATCCAAATTTCTTGTTCTATTTTGTGACTAATTTCAATGAGTTCTTTCTCTTTTCTTCTGTTTTATTTTTTAAGAAGTTCATTGATATTGTCTCTCTCTCTGAAATCACTGCCTCGATGTTGTGGTCCTTACAGTAAGGTATCCACAGGTCTTTACGTCTACCTCTAGGTATCGATGCTTTTGCAGATTTTGAAATGTTCGAAGAGAATTTTTCCAAGTTTTTGTCAAGCGTTCTGTAATTCAATTTTTCGTTGCACAGTTCTTCAAGCTTTTCTGTGAATTTTTTCAAGTCGGCTTTCCTAAAGTTCCATGTTCTTTTATTCTAATGGACGTTCTCAATTTTGAAGTTTAGGGTTGTTAAAATTGGTCTGTGGTCACTGATTGCACCTCTCATGATTTTCCATTGTGTTGTGGGTGCGATGTTGTAATTTATCGCTGTGATGTCTTTTGCGGATTCTGTGCCTGTGGACTGAGATAGGTGTTCTCTCCGTTATTTAACGGTGTAAGGTCGAGGTCTGTTAGCATGTCCTCAACCTGATGACTTTTGTTACAGAAATGCCACTTTACCAGCCTAGAGTTACAGTTTTGAGTGGGTTCACTTCTTTTATTATTGGGCCATTTTTCTTTGAAAAATCAATGGAAGAACTTTTAAAACCGTTTTTGTAACTGATGAACGTTATGCCCAACTTTTGAGAGAAAAGGGTATTCCCATATTGCAGGGCAAAAGCACTAAGCGAAATAACATTCATGAAAGATGGAGGACCTCCTCATATCTCCCGAGGTGCCAAACAATTGCTGACGGATACGTTCTGTGAAAATCGTGTGATAAGTCGCCACTTTATATACCAGTGGCCTCCAAGATCACCAGACTTGATGCCTTGCGATTTTTGTTTATGGGGGTACATTAAATCGTGTGTTTATCGATGCTGGCCTACCACATTGGCCATGTTGAAGGCTTCTATCAGATGGCACGTTTTATCAATTTCAACAGATATGTTATTTAATGCTGTCCATTCTGTCATTTATCGTCTGCAGGCGGTGATTGAGAATGAAGGGTGCCACATTGAGCAAGGATTGTGACCTAATACAAGAGAGAAGGCAGTTACCTCATGTGTTATATAAGCCGCCATGTATTATATTATCTACCAATATTTTGCAGCTCTTTGTGTTGGGATATGGGGATAATAAATGCTGTCCTCACATCTTGACTATCTTTTTTTATTTGTGAACAGTAATTTTTTGTTTGTCATTTGCTCACATAATATGTCGTGCAAACTAGAGTGTTATAACTTCTCGAATAACACTGGTACACACAATTTTTCCCCTTATGTTTAGTTTTCGCTTTTCGCTCATTAGAAGAAATAGCATAAGGAATATTTTCTGTATACCAATAACTTTAGAAATTTTGTGAAAAAAAATAATACAAAATGATTTTACTACCACGTTTTTCAACGCAAAAGGTCGATTTAAAAATTATTTTTATTTGAGGGGAAACATTTTTTAAAATTGTGTACAGTATAATAAACAATGATAACATTTGACAAGCCCATAGGATATTTGGAATAAAGTACGACAAATATATTTTGTCACTCCCCTCTATATTTCATTTGTTGGATCATGCCAAATATCCAGTTAAATAGTCAAAGGTCTCCAATTAGTCAAGAAACTACACATTTCTTATAGCAAGAAATCCTATTAGTAGTGCCATCATAATTTTTGGTACTATATTAACATATCAAAAATTCGTGTATTGATATCAGCAGTATTTTTCAAACATTCAATCTATTTAACAAAACCCCATATAAAATATAAATATTTTTTCTACATGTTTTAATTTGCATTTGCCTATTTTACATATCTCTGATTGTATTTGAAAATCGTTAACCAATTCTTTATACTTTTGGCGAAGTGGTGTTTTATTAATTTGTTATTTGATATTATTAGGGTTCTTTCCTGGTATTCAAAAAGTAAAAATACGTGTCGTTCAATTATATTTTTCAATTTATCAAACAATTTGGCCGCTGAATATCTGAATCTGGTAGAGCGCCATCTGGTGAATAAAATTGTAACTAAAATCAATTTCGAATTTTTCATTATTTGCCATAAAAAATCCCATTGCATCCTGAACACAATGGTGTTTACCGCATTGCTCTAACGCAAATATTCGCGGAGTTATTAATTTTTAAAGTTGTGCGGGACTTTTGGATCACCCTGTATATCCAATGCATATATTGCAAAGGTAAATGTTAATATAGAGCAATAACGCGCCATCTATATATATAGGAAATGGAAACATTAAAACGTGAATGTTTCATTCACACATAAATCAAATCTCTTCTGTCCTTACTGCGATGAAAGAATATTAGGAGGGCTTGGCTCATCAGTGGTGAACCCTCCTAGCGGTTTCGCCAATTTAATCTGCCAAACCGCTTCTTTAGAATTCTAATGCTGTATTGAATCATTCTGCTTTTATACAAAACACTGAAGGGTGGAATCTTAGAAATGGTATTTAAACAAACTATATATGGACATAAGCTTTTAGGACAGTATAATTACATATACATATTTGCATCGAGCAATAATCTTCCGCAAACAATAAAGACAAGGCCAGTTAAGCATAAATTAATATGAAGCAAATATTTATTTATATTATATGCCTGAATGTATAATGTATATATTGTAAAAATGCGATAAAAATATGAGTGAGATATTATATATAATAATAATCTAATTAGGTTACAGATTTTGTTTAATGAAATAAAATGTTTTCTCTTAATATTGCATCAGATTTTATAGGTAATGAAATATAAGTAAGCTGTGCAGAAATACACTTATCCCTTTTAAAACACCGGTTTTGGCATATACGAGCAAATATCCAAAAGCCTGTATACTACGGCCTAGGGACCTAATGAACACAGAAGCAAATGTGATTTTATAACATCCAACTCGGCCCAATCTGCCAAAGAATGGTTCGAACTGGTCAAACGGTAGGGCGGATTTAAATGGAAATAGCCACTGAATTTTCAAAAATAAATATTTTGCTTTAAAATATCATAAATTAGAAGTGTAAAATTGAAGCTTGAGATCATGACTCTCAAATCCAATTTAGATTCTAATGCCCTCAGTCTTAATACTGATTAGGTTTCACAGCAGAATTGTGTTTAAAAAATTTGATCATATACCCATATATTAAAAACAAAATTAGCATTTCCAGACCGCTCACAGAGCATTTCAAATGGCACAGCGCCATTAAGGGGAATAAAAATCGACTAAACGTTGATTTAACTTATTTCAAAGATAATTGACCAACCCAATTTCTTGATAAATCAAGAGAAGTCAACCACGCTCGTCAGCGTGGTGCAGTCTGTACCTCTACGACCAAATTCATATTTACTATTAAAATATTATTTTTCATATTATGAGTTTTTTTATGCTAATCTTTTGCGCCTTTTATTAAAATTAAAATAGCGGCTATACTTTAGATATAATTCTCATTGTTATAGCAAACTTCGAGGTATCGGCCTATCCAGATATGCTGCTCGTATTTAAGAAAAATTCTTCACCAACGAATGAGGATTGAAAACCAAATTAAATTTGAAGTCAAATCAACCACTGGTACTTTAGAATCATGGTACCGAAGAGATAAACTATTTTAAAGATTAAATGTGGAAATAAAATCTTGGATAAATTTCTTTAAGGAAATATTTACGATTTATATAAACAAGAATAACGTAAAGACCGGTTATCCATCATATGGCAAAATTAACAACTATTACCTAAAGAAATCGGTACCATTATTTTTTCATTTAGAGAAAATATCATTACCAACCATCGCGTTAGCAACCTTTATAAAAATAACTATTCTAAAGCAAATAAATGCAGAAATCATGAAGGCTTTTGGAACCAAGGCTATCTATGAATGGAAAAAGGTCTCCAGCCACAAAGATATATTTCACGTCCACCTAGATAAGACACAAGTTATTTTACATCTGAAATGTAATCAATGAAATATGGCTCAACGCATCATGAATAATCCTGATAGCAATGCATATTTTGGGCAAAATATAATTACGAAGAGTAATTTTATTCGAAATACTAAGATCATCTCTCAGAGACTTGATAGAAGTCGAAATGCAGCTTTTTGATCGAATTTGATTGTGTCGCTGCAATAATGCAACCCAAGTAAAATGAAGGCGCTATGGATCACGGCTGGCATGTTTTATAAAATATATTTTTTATACTCATCTCTTCAAAATACAAATTCTTTCCGACAAAAATTTCGGATAATCCCAATTCACCTTTTATTCACAAATTATTCACTTTTTCATAATCAAAATCAATCAACATTTTGATTTAAATGACCAAAAGATCATACAAGCGACCTTTATCTACGATTATATCACACTACTGCAGCTCCTGGTCAAAATATTCAAATATATTTATGATCTTAGCGAGTTCTCTAGCTCAAACACATTTTATTTTATAAATTTATCGTAATATTTCAAAATAAATCATTTGAAAATTTGCTGAAAAACAACAATAACTTTCAATCATTGAACCTAATTATCAACTCTATCTTGATTTACTCTTTGATCTCAACAGAGTTTATTGTTTGAATAGTCAAGAATGATTTCTCCCAGAAACAAATTTTATTCTAATAAAAAAAAAAAATATTATAAATTTTCTATATTATTCTACTTGAAATCGATAAACCCTTTATTTACCCATATTAAATACCAAGTGTATTCATCTGATCAACCTCTAAAAAAACTTAAAATAGTTTCCAAGATATATTTCTATATCCCATATACACAGGTGTGTATGTTCCTATTCCAAATAGCACATCATTACATATGCTGATATGTATAAATATGATGTGAAGCTGACAAGAAAGGATAGTGAATCCCATTCCCAGATATACGCTTTCAATAGACTTCCTCTCAACCTAGCGAGAATTTAAAATCAATATCTTAGATTTATGGAAGCTAAGGAAACTTACGACGACTTCAAAATACAAGGGTAAGTGTGCTAATAGGTATTCATTACTATCTAGCTTATTAACTTCTTTGTTATTTTTGTTACTGCAATTCTTTGTCAAAGTATGTGGGTGATCCTTTCTTTTGGATCACTCCTAATTTATTATTATTATGTTAATATTTTTTAAAATTTACTATCGGCGCATTTTCAGAACCATATTCAAATGAATATCTAGAAAACAATGCTGGAGATTGGTAATAAATAAGGATGCTATAGCACCTATACACACATAACACATTAGTCCAACACCGAAAATGTAGCTTTTAACTATAACTAACCCTATACATTTTTACTGAATAAAAATGTTTTGTAAAAATTCAATAAATTGAAAAATTCGATACTTTAAATCATCACTGAACACAGATAAATATATATTTCACTTGGTAAAATAATTTATTATCCTGATTAGGTTTTCAAAAACAAGAGTTGGTTCAAAAACGAAAGTTTGTTATTTTAAGGTTTATATCAAATACCTGAAAAGGAGATAAGTAATGTGAGGACCATAGAACACCTATTATTATATCACATGCTTCGAAAAGCTTAACAAGAATATTATATATATATATCATCGCATGGAGAGAAAGGTTGATGAAATCCTACCAGAAGATAAGTTTATCTTCAAAAGAAACAGGAAAGAAGTGGGTCTTTGTTTCATAATTGAGACAGTACTACGAATAAACAAATCAATATACTTAGAATTTGTACATATTAAAATTGTAATTTTAATTCTAACACGTTATATATTTTGAAATGGGAAATCTGAATATATAATCTCTACCGAGACCGAAGAATGATACAGCAACTATACCTCGATGCACGGGGAAGAAATAAAGATAAAAAGAGGTGTGAAACAGGAGTGTGGACATTCACCACTAGTATATACATACATATTGAAGAGGCCATAAAATATTCACAGGAACAAACCAAATACACTTAAATGGACAACAGGTCAATTAGGTATGCGAGTGATGGGGAAAGTCACTGAGAAACGACCGAAGATTTTAGTTAAGAAAACTGTTAAATGAGGATCAATGACGGTCAACATAATGAAATGCATTAAAGAAAGTAAGGATAAGGCTTAAGTTGGTCAGGTGGTCGAAACCCGAGCCTCAGTTACTTCAATTCCGTACCTCGGCAGCCTAATCACCTCAGAAGTCAAGGAGATATAAAGACAACAATAAAAAAAAGGGGAAATTGTAAATCAACAAGAAAAAAATCTTTAAACATAAAAAATATGTCATTTAAAACCGCCATCAACAATGAGATTTATATGCGTAAAAAATAAAAGCGGCGTGGGGGAACAATAATCATATATATTGAGTCAAAAGATATTTTAAAATACTGAAATATATAAAATGTACCTATCAATTTCTTCATAGTGAATTACACAAACTCTTAAAAATTCATCATTGCGCCAATTTCATTTTTACGCATCAAATTTAAGTGTTCAAAGGTGTTAGCTATAATTCACTCTTAGACAAAAATTAAGGAAGTGGAAAGTCTTTGATATCGCCAGTCGTTTGTTTTTGAATAAGATAGAGACAATTTCGTCCCCATTTTGTCATCTCGTGTGTCTTTAATTTAGGTCACTGTGTATCAAATATACTTCATAGTTATTTTCTCTTTTTAGTGAATTTTAATAGACGCTCTTCTTTAAAACTTATTTTTAATTAATTAATTATTAACATAGGGAGTACGAATTACTATTCACATTTGGCATAATGTATTCATTCGTTATAGATATTTCAACCTAATTTTGAAGGCTGAATGTTTAAAGGCTTGTTTATTGCGAATGAGGATGCAGTTATATTTATAAACTTATTAAACTGAAATATTTTTTAGTTTTATGATATTGATCAGGTCTCCAGAGGCGCCTTGTCTTGAGCTATTCTTTTAATTGCTTCGTAGCTTCTCCTTTCCATTCAATTCACAAGCCCAGTTCATTCCAATATTCCCGTTTCTTTCATTTTCCATAAATTCATTCATCAATTTATTTTATCTCAATATACCACAACATATGTTCCATCCAATTCTTCTGTATTATCCTTCAACAGGCTTCATTCCTCTGTGTGAATTTGCCAACCATGGTATTGTGGCACAATATTTATCGCCAACAGTACTTTTTTGTACTGAGGAGATACAATTACATTTTCAAAATGTATATTTAAAGGGAGATGTGCTTCCTTTTATTAAATGAATACAAATCTTCCTCAACTTTGTGTTATCTTTTGGAAATATTAGAAATTTTCGAAATACTTTGAAAAATTTGTGAGATCCCTGACTTTTATGTTGCATAAAGAAGCTATTCTATTATAACAGCACTTATCAAGCTATACTAATATTTTCACGAAATTAATACAATACATCACATCTTCCTACTTATCTATACACCTGAGGCAGGTGTGGTCATCAATAGACAGCAACAAGTGAAACCAACCCAGCATTAGAGATAGACATCGTTACCCCTGGGTCTCTTAGGTGGCCGCGGTGTGTCATGTCAGTTTTTCTTCAAGTGGACGAGCATTAGTAGGTTTGTTAATAAAATATCTTACAGTATCTACAGAGTTCTTATTTGAAGATCAGAATAAAAAAAAAACACGTCGTTTTAAAGTTTTCCGTGAAAATACGCGTAAGTTAGCGGCAAGGGGGTTTACCGTCGTCGTGCAGGGCCTTGCCCCAGCCGGCTACAATACATCGTAACTCCTCCAGCTTCCTCTTCCAGGTCCCTGGGGGAGGGGGCAGGCAGGCAGGTCGCACCAGGTCCCCCAGGGGCACGGGCCTATCCAGCCGCAGCAAGGCCAGGTCGTTGCTGTACAGGTCCACGAACTCCGGGTACCGCACGATCTCGGCTACTCCGCGGATGACGGCTCCGGAGGCCGGACGGCGGGTCATGCCTAGCTTCAGCGTCCAGCCGCCCAGCTCGGTCTGGCTGCACATAAAACACCGTTTGACACTAACCTTTATTTATTAACCTTTATACAAAGTATGAACTTTAGTAAGATACTATTTATTTAAAAACTTTGAGAACTTTCCATGTACCTCTCCTCGAGGTGGTTTCACATTAGAGATAGATTCGATCAATAATTTTGATATTGCAAAATTGGCACTCGTGAAGATAGCCATTCAGTATCTCATTAGTATATCATTCTTATATAGATATAATAGACCGCCTTTAACCTCAAACTGCTTCATTATTAGGGATTGGGTTTCGTTGAAATTCTCGAGAGCAGAATATTACCTTGTGATTAGGACCATTTAACTCTAGTTTACAGAATTTACCCGATATTGGCCTTTCTCTCCTTTATTAAACTGGAAAAAAATCGATATGAGTTACATACATTTGAATCAAATATCAGAGCGAAAAAAAAAAAACAGCCGAAACTTCCATTTTTATGTAACCGAGATGTTTTTACAAATCTTTAAATCTATAGTGAAAAGTGATTCCTATTTCAGGAAAACCAGCACCGAAGGAATGTAAGATTTATCAGTTGCACCCACCAGGAATCAAAATATAACGACATCTTTCAACAATAAATCGAGGAAATATAGTTTCCAACCCCTCTGGTATCTCAGCTACAGGTACTATTGTTGGATTGGGCGAGACGCAATTTCTCGCAGAAATTATAATTAACCTTCAGCAATATCTTGCAATATGAGAAAGTACTTAATAGAGCACTGTATCCACACTTATATAAGATTTTGACTGTGGGACAAATCTGCCATTCATTTTATTAGTTGAATTTAAAAAATAAATTGACCCACTAGTAAGTGAAAGTAATCAAACTAGGCTCTGACACATTTGTTAGTGTAAAAGTCGGACTTTTGAATACAAATAAAGGCATGTGGGGAACATACAGTAAAAGCAGCCGCCAACTACTAAATTAATACTACTATCTTCAAATATTATAATGGCCTATACCGCGTTAACTAGGTATAATAAAAAAAAACAATCATATAAATCTCTATTGATGATAAAATTGTGAAAAACGTTTCAAAATACAAAAATAACAATCAATTGGCCTTTTGAATAAGTAAAAGGTATTTTATCTGAACCAGCTGTAAATATTTGGTCCTAAGTTTCAGTTTGTTGGGTTTTACTTGTTTTCTCTGTAAGAGGAGCAAATAATTCCATATCGCGCCTTGGTAAATGTGAAATAAATGTGAACCAGCAACAATAAAAAGACACCTGATAAAGCGATGATTGCTGCCTCCAGAATTAACACCTTAGACGAACCAATTTATCTATGTGTATTTTATACAACCAAATTGGGTTTATCAATGGAAACATTTAACGTTTTTTTCCATAAAATATACGAGTTATCAGACTCTATATTTGTAGAAACACTTAATATGCTCAACTAGATGTTTATAAAGTAAACAAAATCAGAAATACCAACACGGGAAGAAAATAAACGTATCAAAAACTAAGATCATGCACATATATCAAAGATACCACAATCGATTGCTCTGACACTTGATGTCGATCAAGGGCAGATATTTTTCTACTTAGCACAGGCCATTACATACATAGGATTGTTACTGCTGCTTCAGGAGCGATAACAGACTTGAAGACATTTGTGTGGAACACAGGACTGTTAGCCACAAAGGTCAAGTTGCTGGGAGATGTGGGGCTGGAGATGTTGAGATCGTGGATTATGCACGTGCCACAAATGGCGTTAGCCTTAGCGGGAGAAAACAGATACCTAATATAAATACTAAGAAAAACGAAGACTGAATTAGATTGGCTACGTATTGTAGCCTGATACTAGTCAAAAGCTTATTTGAAGCACGCATTGACGGCAATAGAACAAGAGGATACCCTTTGGCTGTATTTATAGATAATTGAAATTAACGCAGCGTCTTACAACCATTTGAAATCTATGGATTGATCGCCTTGGAGAACCCTTACCGAAGAGGCATACCGATCTAAGGACTAATTCGTCCGATAAATAGCTTTTCCTAGATCAAATGATTTATTATATATCCTCCGAAATTTCGACGAGGCCGACATGACCTAGAAGGCGATTAGCCTCGTCCCAATATCAGAAGATATCAATAAACTATTTGATCCAAGATCGGCTCTTCACCATTAATGAGTTTTGTATGGATTGCTCTAGATTACTGAAGTCCGGAGCTTGGACTTACTTGCCGATGCAGTGGGCCGCGCTCAGCACCCACCAATCCGACAGCAGAGTGCCCCCGCAGAAGAAGACTTCCATGGGGCCCCCATGTAGGGCCACCATCCATGGCCACCTACCTGGGGAGGCCTCTAGGCCCCCCACGATCCTGGCTTGAGGGTGGAGGGGCGCCCTCCCGCAGTCTACACACCAGCTAGCCATTAGACTATCAGCCACTACTCTACGGGAGATCACATTCAAAAGGTTATTTGTTATAACTCACAGAACATTTTTATCATTACATGTAGTACCATCTTCGATTCAAATATCACTGCTCCTCGCGCTTTTATGGCAGTTTCTGAAGCGGCACTAGGGTCTTATATTGGTCCGCGACTTTGCAGGCCCAAAAGAGTAATGTCTTGCACTCAGATGCTTGAAATAGAGTGAATCTCTATTAAAATATGTATGCATTTTTGCATATGATATTTTATGGATATTTTCTGGGATTATATTGATCTATATAAAAAGAAATATCGTTTCTCTCGTCAAAATAGACGATAAATATAATTTTAACATGAGAGGTGACCTTTCTTTTTAAAATATTTTAAATTTCATTTTCTCTCAGAAAACCAATTAGAAATTCAAAATATATACATTTTATTCATATATCTACCTAATAATAAAACATTTTTGGCACTAATATAGAACATTATCATTCTGAAATATTGATTAACGATACACACTCCGGTGTTCTCTTCTCATTTAGAAATATCGACAAGGCTTAGAGACATTGTGTTAAATAGATCGATGGAATCTTCAACGCACACAAACACCCCAACCTTTATTTCACGATAAGCATTAGATTGATGGATTTTTATTCTATTTATAATCACACACAAATTATGCCTCACGTATGTTAAACGTGTTTTCACATTAATGCTCATCTTTATTAAATATAATTCTTTCTCGGAAGAGAGAAAAATAAAGCGTGTAAACATCTCGCCCTCAACCACAATAATTATTTGCAACATAAACATTTCTACAAGAACAACAAATTGATTTTTTGAAATTATCTCCAACACACAATGGAATATCACCTACCGATATTATTTTTACATTCAAAGAATTAGTTCCAACATCCCCCCCACCAAAGCTTCTACTGTGCGCCTATCTAATATTACCAAATGTCCCTCCAAGTTAATTAATTAATATTTGTTTTCTCTACTCAATCAACAGAGAGAGATCATTCGCTCGCTATCTGTGTTCAATAGGGTCTTTATTTCTGGGTTCACAAATAAACTAAATGCACCTCTCTCTTATTACGCAAATAGACATTTTTCTCTAAAGAGATTTAGAGACATGTCTCTATAAAGAGACATTTTTCTATAAAGAGATGGTTTTAATTGCTTCAAAAATTCCCTTTGAAGTTTCTCTTAGTCGAAATGAAAGGCCCGTTGTTTAACGTCGCCATGGAAACAATGTTATCGAGAGGAAAACCGGACAAACTTGTGATTTAAGCGAGGTGGAGTCAATGTGAGGGAAAGGCACACTCCCTCGACCCGGGAGCGAATCGCGCATTGAGCACTTTTCCTGCTATGATGGCCCCGGATCTTTCACAAGTCCAACCAGTGAGTGCAAGCAACCAAACGTGGCTCTTGTAGTCCAAAGGTCGAACTGCTTTTTACACGTATAGACATGTGATGGCATTACAGTAATAAGAGTCGCTAACTTTCCACCACCGTTATCGTAGACTGTACCATGTGTAAAAACCATAGTTTCACTTTATTTAATATATATATTTATATCTATATAATCCTGGAAGTAGTCTCTCATTGGAGTTTTGATTAGTCAGTTCAAGTCAGTTGTCCCGGCCACAAAGATGGCCACGCGCTCAGAGACGTGGATGATCATCAAGATGGTCCAAAAGAGAGATTAGTTAATTGGAACACTGAGGCCTATACAACGTCAACTTACCGTAGCCCTTACAGCTGACGTGGACTGAGGAATCACTGGTGCACGTTGGCCTTATGCACATACACAGATGTGGTTAGGTATCATATTGACATAGTAGCCTCTCCTGTACTGTAAGTCATAGCACTGGAAGGTAACAGTAGTATTAGAATAGACACCTGCTATTCATTACTTTCATATCATGACCACCTACACAACAATTGCTATATTCTCCTTGCAGACATATAAGAAAACAGGATAAGACGAAGCCTATAGAGGGTGTTATAATGTAGTGGTTTCTACAAATGCCATAGGGGAGGTTGTTGATGTCCTTGAAAACATTTCACTTGGAATGTATTTCACCTCGGAATATTTGCATAGTCTATTGTTGTATCATCCTGAAATGGGAGATATAATATCTATTTATCTGAAATATTTAGAATACCTAGAGCTCTCTATATATGATATATTTGAAGAATATGAAAATATTTGATGAATACATTTAAATATTATAAATATAGATAAATCATATTCACATACTCCGTGTACCACACCAGCCGTTTACCTAGAAGCCCGGGGTCGACCAGCCACCCGGGTGCGGGCAGGCTCCAAGCGCCGCAGTTCCGTGTGGCCAGCGCTGCGGTAGCCGAGGTCGCGGCACGCATCAAGCGACCTGTTCTCGTTCCAGCCGTCCGCGCACACGGGCTGCCACACGCGGCCCGCGTAGCTCTCTAGCCGGGTCTCGGGGCTGAGGCGTAGGCAACGCGCTTCGTCTCTGCCATCGGGGCAATCTCGCGTGCCGTCGCAGCGGCGCTCGGCGGGCAGACAACCCGGGGGTCCGCCGCAGTACACCTCGCCCTCCCCGCACCCCCCTGTCGTAACAGTACAAATTTCTATCTCCTCCTTGGCTTAGTCCAGTTGGTTGGATCATGAAAATTGTAACTCTGAGCTTTGTGCGTCAGTATTTAATAATGGTATGTTTAATAAAGGTATGTATCAAAAGTAGCACAACTCCCCCTTTAAATTTCATTAAAATCACGCATTCGGCTTATTACCCCAGTACAAAACGCAAAGGTGTTGATAAAGAATGAAACACAACATCAGTTCTGGAAAATTCAGGCAAAGGCCAACCTGAATAACATGGATTCGGGAGTTGACCCTCATAAGCACAGGAACGGCTCAATTTCATAACATCCTACGAGAGCCACTGTTGTGGCTTAATCGCCATAATTACGTTTTGTACAAGGATAGTAAACAATAGGCATCGTTTTAAAGTATTTAAAAGGGAGAGATGACACATTTGGTGCATGAATACCATCCTTCCGCAACTTTAAGTTATATTCAAGGTAAGTTCAAATAATTATAGGATTGGCTGCATGAATTAATTTGTACATTATACATATATCAATGCATCGCAATAATTATATTTTGCACATCTAGCGAAAGAAGTAGGTAAAAAGCATTTTTCTGAAAGCTTTTCGGGCCATCAGTAATTTTCATTCGATTTTTTTTTTACATCAAATCTGTTTCCCTTCATGAACATTTTAAATTTGCAGTAAAAAGTAAAAGATCATGTAGAGATGAATATGGAGAATAGGGGTGATGGGAATATGTAAATCAGTAGTGATTTCAAAGCAAAAATGGCATTGTCTGTATGAGATCGCGCATTATCGCGCATTTTTAAAATACTTTTCTGGTATTTCGATTTTAATCGATTTCTTTAAACACCACAAACCGATCAGATGATTGATTGTAATTATTGACATTATTTCTACTGATTCGTGTCTTCTATGATAGCTTTTTTTTCGAGCAATTTATGATTGAAATTGACATGTTGTTGTCGGTAGTTATGCCGATTGATAGTTTGGCCCGATTTCAGCACTTCATGGTAAACGATTCCTTTCTGATCCTACCAAACGCAGAGCAATCGCTCTTTTATGAATCGAATTGGCCGTGCTATCAAAGATAAGGCTTCGTAAGGTGAAAGTCTTTTTTTTTTTTGCTTTTGAGATTTTAGAAATATACCCGACTCTAATCACCAGCAACAATCCAATGCAGGAATCTCTTTCCTTTTTTCGAAAAAGCTAAATTTCTAAAGTGGTTCTTCAATCTTTCATCCGCCTCTTAGTCAACTCATGTGGCGCTCATTTCCCTTTCTTTTGAATTCTCCACACATGCTAAGCTTTGAAATACCATGGCGAGTCATGTTTAATTCCTTCGCAAGTTGATCTTGTGTTTGAGTTTAAATTTCATCCAATAACGCTTGCAGATCGGCGTCCTCCATTTTTTGTTTTAGTTTCTAGAGAATTCCCTCTCTCTCCTCAGTAGTGAAATTCCCCCTTTTGAAGATTTTAAAACCAAAATTTAAAGCAAACAACGTTATTCAAATTATTTTTCAAGCTTTCCACAAGTACTGATCGTTTGTTAGAAAAATACTTTTTTTTTCGCGTTGCGGCATGTGTTTGCATTACTGGTAATTGTTGGCAGATGTCCAACCTGTAATAACGCAACGTTATACGTGATGACGATAGCGCCATTCATGTTTAGAATTCGGAAATTTAGTTGCGCACTTAGTATGTTGTACCGTCTTGATACAAAGAGTCAAATGAACCGTATGATCGGTAGATGCCATCATAGAGGGAAAGAGGAGAAGAGTTCTCACCGCAATCTGTTTCATCCGAGAGATCTTCGCAATCTGCGATGCCATCACAGCGCCAGTTTGATTGCAGACAGCGTTTGGGGTGGTCGCACTGGAGGCCAGTGGCGCAGCCTGAAAACACATGTTAACAATACCGAATTAATATTAGGGACCGGTGGCGTACCCTGGAAACACGTGTTAACAATACCACCGAATTAACATTAGAGACCAGTGGCGTACCCTGGAAACACGTGTCAACAATACTGAATTAATATTAGAGACCAGTGGCGTACCCTGGAAACACGTGTCAACAATACCGAATTAATATTAGAGACCGGTGGCGTACCCTGGAAACACGTGTCAACAATACCGAATTAATATTAGAGACCGGTGGCGTACCCTGGAAACACGTGTCAACAATACCGAATTAATATTAGAGACCGGTGGCGTACCCTGGAAACACGTGTTAACAATACCACCGAATTAACATTAGAGACCAGTGGCGTACCCTGGAAACACGTGTCAACAATACCGAATTAATATTAGAGACCAGTGGCGTACCCTGGAAACACGTGTCAACAATACCGAATTAATATTAGAGACCGGTGGCGCACCCTGGAAACACGTGTCAACAATACCATAGAATTAACATTAGAGACCAGTGGCGTACCCTGGAAACACGTGTCAACAATACCGAATTAACATTAGAGACCAGTGGCGTACCCTGGAAATACGTGCTAACAATACCGAATTAACATTAGAGACCGGTGGCGAACAATGAAAACACGTGTCAACAATACCGAATTAACATTAGAGACCAGTGGCGTACCCTGGAAACACGTGTCAACAATACCACCGAATTAATATTAGAGACCGGTGGCGTACCCTGGAAATACGTGTCAACAATACCGAATTATTATTAGAGACCGGTGGCGTACCCTGGAAACACGTGTCAACAATACCGAATTAATATTAGAGACCGGTGGCGCACCCTGGAAACACGTGTCAACAATACCACCGAATTAACATTAGAGGCCAGTGGCGTACCCTGTAAACACGTGTCAACAATACCGAATTAACAATAGAGGCTAGTGACGTATCCTGGAAACACGTGTCAACAATACCGAATTAACATTAGAGACCAGTGGCGTACCCTGGAAATACGTGCTAACAATACCGAATTAACATTAGAGACCGGTGGCGCACAATGAAAACACGTGTCAACAATACCGAATTAACATTAGAGACCAGTGGCGTACCCTGGAAACACGTGTCAACAATACCACCGAAATAACATTAGAGACCAGTGGTGTACCCTGGAAACACGTGTCAACAATACCGAATTAATATTAGAGACCGGTGGCGCACCCTGGAAACACGTGTCAACAATACCGAATTAATATTAGAGACCGGTGGCGTACCCTGGAAACACGTGTCAACAATACCGAATTAATATTAGAGACCGGTGGCGCACCCTGGAAACACGTGTCAACAATACCACCGAATTAACATTAGAGACCAGTGGCGTACCCTGGAAACACGTGTCAACAATACCGAATTGATATTAGAGACCGGTGGCGTACCCTGGAAACTCGTGTCAACAATACCGAATTAATATTAGAGACCGGTGGCGCACCCTGGAAACACGTGTCAACAATACCGAATTAATATTAGAGACCGGTGGCGCACCCTGGAAACACGTGCTAACAATACCGAATTAACATTAGAGACCGGTGGCGCACAATGAAAACACGTGTCAACAATACCGAATTAACATTAGAGACCAGTGGCGTACCCTGGAAACACGTGTCAACAATACCACCGAAATAACATTAGAGACCAGTGGTGTACCCTGGAAACACGTGTCAACAATACCGAATTAATATTAGAGACCGGTGGCGCACCCTGGAAACACGTGTCAACAATACCGAATTAATATTAGAGACCGGTGGCGTACCCTGGAAACACGTGTTAACAATACCAACGAATTAACATTAGAGACCAGTGGGGTACCCTGGAAGCACGCGTCAACAATACCGAATTAATATTAGAGACCGGTGGCGCACCCTGGAAACACGTGTCAACAATACCACCGAATTAACATTAGAGACCAGTGGCGTACCCTGGAAACACGTGTCAACAATACCGAATTAATATTAGAGACCGGTGGCGCACCCTGGAAACACGTGTCAACAATACCACCGAATTAACATTAGAGACCAGTGGCGTACCCTGGAAACACGTGTCAACAATACCGAATTAATATTAGAGACCGGTGGCGCACCCTGGAAACACGTGTCAACAATACCGAATTAATATTAGAGACCGGTGGCGCACCCTGGAAACATGTGTCAACAATACCGAATTAATATTAGAGACCGGTGGCGTACCCTGGAAACACGTGTCAACAATACCGAATTAATATTAGAGACCGGTGGCGTACCCTGGAAACACGTGTCAACAATACCGAATTAATATTAGAGACCGGTGGCGCACCCTGGAAACACGTGTCAACAATACCACCGAATCAACATTAGAGACCAGTGGCGTACCCTGGAAACACGTGTCAACAATACCACCGAATTAACATTAGAGACCGGTGGCGCACCCTGGAAACACGTGTCAACAATACCACCGAATTAACATTAGAGACCAGTGGCGTACCCTGGAAACACGTGTCAACAATACCGAATTAATATTAGAGACCGGTGGCGCACCCTGGAAACACGTGTCAACAATACCGAATTAATATTAGAGACCGGTGGCGTACCCTGGAAAAACGTGTCAACTATACCACCGAATTAACATTAGAGACCAGTGGCGTACCCTGGAAACATGTGTCAACAATACCGAATTAATATTAGAGACCGGTGGCGTACCCTGGAAACACGTGTCAACAATACCGAATTAATATTAGAGACCGGTGGCGCACCCTGGAAACACGTGTCAACAATACCACCGAATCAACATTAGAGACCAGTGGCATACCCTGGAAACACGTGTCAACAATACCACCGAATTAACATTAGAGACCGGTGGCGCACCCTGGAAACACGTGTCAACAATACCGAATTAATATTAGAGACCAGTGGCGTACCCTGGAAACACGTGTCAACAATACCGAATTTATATTAGAGACCGGTGGCGCACCCTGGAAAATTGTGTCAACAATGCCACCGAATTAACATTAGAGACCAGTGGCGTACCCTGTAAACACGTGTCAACAATACCGAATTAACAATAGAGGCCATTGGCGTACCCTGGAAACACGTGTCAACAATACCGAATTAATATTAGAGACCGGTGGCGTACCCTGGAAACACGTGTTAACAATACCAACGAATTAACATTAGAGACCAGTGGGGTACCCTGGAAGCACGTGTCAACAATACCGAATTAATATTAGAGACCGGTGGCGCACCCTGGAAACACGTGTCAACAATACCACCGAATTAACATTAGAGACCAGTGGCGTACCCTGGAAACACGTGTCAACAATACCGAATTAATATTAGAGACCGGTGGCGCACCCTGGAAACACGTGTCAACAATACCACCGAATTAACATTAGAGACCAGTGGCGTACCCTGGAAACACGTGTCAACAATACCGAATTAATATTAGAGACCGGTGGCGCACCCTGGAAACACGTGTCAACAATACCGAATTAATATTAGAGACCGGTGGCGCACCCTGGAAACATGTGTCAACAATACCGAATTAATATTAGAGACCGGTGGCGTACCCTGGAAACACGTGTCAACAATACCGAATTAATATTAGAGACCGGTGGCGTACCCTGGAAAAACGTGTCAACTATACCACCGAATTAACATTAGAGACCAGTGGCGTACCCTGGAAACATGTGTCAACAATACCGAATTAATATTAGAGACCGGTGGCGTACCCTGGAAACACGTGTCAACAATACCGAATTAATATTAGAGACCGGTGGCGCACCCTGGAAACACGTGTCAACAATACCACCGAATCAACATTAGAGACCAGTGGCGTACCCTGGAAACACGTGTCAACAATACCACCGAATTAACATTAGAGACCGGTGGCGCACCCTGGAAACACGTGTCAACAATACCACCGAATTAACATTAGAGACCAGTGGCGTACCCTGGAAACACGTGTCAACAATACCGAATTAATATTAGAGACCGGTGGCGCACCCTGGAAACACGTGTCAACAATACCGAATTAATATTAGAGACCGGTGGCGTACCCTGGAAAAACGTGTCAACTATACCACCGAATTAACATTAGAGACCAGTGGCGTACCCTGGAAACATGTGTCAACAATACCGAATTAATATTAGAGACCGGTGGCGTACCCTGGAAACACGTGTCAACAATACCGAATTAATATTAGAGACCGGTGGCGCACCCTGGAAACACGTGTCAACAATACCACCGAATCAACATTAGAGACCAGTGGCATACCCTGGAAACACGTGTCAACAATACCACCGAATTAACATTAGAGACCGGTGGCGCACCCTGGAAACACGTGTCAACAATACCGAATTAATATTAGAGACCAGTGGCGTACCCTGGAAACACGTGTCAACAATACCGAATTTATATTAGAGACCGGTGGCGCACCCTGGAAAATTGTGTCAACAATGCCACCGAATTAACATTAGAGACCAGTGGCGTACCCTGTAAACACGTGTCAACAATACCGAATTAACAATAGAGGCCATTGGCGTACCCTGGAAACACGTGTCAACAATACCGAATTAACATTAGAGACCAGTGGCGTACCCTGGAAATACGTGCTAACAATACCGAATTAACATTAGAGACCGGTGGCGCACAATGAAAACAAGTGTCAACAATACCGAATTAACATTAGAGACCATTGGCGTACCCTGGAAACACGTGTCAACAATACCACCGAATTAACATTAGAGACCAGTGGCGTACCCTGGAAACACGTGTCAACAATACCGAATTAATATTAGAGACCGGTGGCGTACCCTGGAAACACGTGTCAACAATACCGAATTAATATTAGAGACCGGTGGCGTACCCTGGAAACACGTGTTAACAATACCAGCGAATTAACATTAGAGACCAGTAGGGTACCCTGGAAGCACGTGTCAACAATACCGAATTAATATTAGAGACCGGTGGCGCACCCTGGAAACACGTGTCAACAATACCACCGAATTAACATTAGAGACCAGTGGCGTACCCTGGAAACACGTGTCAACAATACCGAATTAATATTAGAGACCGGTGGCGCACCCTGGAAACACGTGTCAACAATACCACCGAATTAACATTAGAGACCAGTGGCGTACCCTGGAAACACGTGTCAACAATACCGAATTAACATTAGAGGCCAGTGGCGTACCCTGGAAACATGTGTCAACAATACCGAATTAACATTAGAGGCCAGTGGCGTACCCTGGAAACACGTGTCAACAATACCGAATTAACATTAAAGACCAGTGGCTTACCCTGGAAACACGTGTCAACAATACCAAATTAACATTAGAGACCAGTGGCGTACCCTGGAAACACGTGTCAACAATACCGAATTAACATTAGAGATCAGTGGCGTACCCTGGAAACACGTGTCAACAATTCTGAATTACATTAGAGACCAGTGGCGTAATCTGGAAACACGTGTCAACAATACCGAATTAACATTAGAGACCGGTGGCGCACAATGAAAACACGTGTCAACGATACCGAATTTACACTGGAGACCAATGGTATAGCCTGAAAACCCGTGTTAACAACAGGGAATTAACATAAGAGATCAGTGGCGTATCCTGAAAACATGTGTCAACAATATTCAATATACACTAGAGACCGATGGCGTATCCTGAAACATGTGTGTCAACAATACCGAGTTAACACTCGAGACCGGTGGCGCACCCTGAAAACACGTGTCAACAATCTCGAATTAACACTGGAGACCAATGGTGCAGCCTGACAACACGTTGTGATACGAGATTAACACTATAGACCGGTGGGACAGTCTGCGAACACACGACATAACACTGTAGAAACACTATAGAAACATTAGTTAGAAACCTTACCACTGCTCAGTGGTGTAATGTACGTTACCAAAATGACCTAACAACTTGTCTGTAAGTAAGCGGTAGCCATACAGACTCAACACCAGTGGCACAAACTGTAAATACGTAAACTTCCTTTTTCAGACATGAACAAACTACATTCTTTTACAAGTGAAGGTGAGGGGTTAAAAAAACTCCTTTATTTTAAAATTATTTGTTAAGTTTTAAATATGATAGAGGGAAACCTGGACATTTCTTCGGAGTGAAGGGAATCTCAATTGTGGTGGAGTGGCAAAATTTCGCAGATATCTGCTAGATTGGCTAAATTATCGACCTATGGTGTAGGCTTATGTTTTCTGATTGGATTTCCTTAGTTCTAACTCCTAGCAAAGAAAATCAATTTAGAGAGAATAGGTGCTCATAAAAATTCCTTAAATATGCCAGATTAAAATTCCTATTTAATTATAAATCTTTCCTGTTTTGAACCCATAATTTATATTGAATAAAAGCACATTTTAAAATGATAATTGCAGAGTTCTAAATCATGTCTTTTTTTAAATAAAATGTTGAAATAAACTTTAAACCAAACCTTACTTTAAGACCCCTTCAAGTTATATTATATACGTGTATATATAGAAAAATCGTGAGATAGCATATTTCAATCAAAGTTTTTGAAAAATTTATAAACAATTTTGAGAGATATATAAAAACTCTTATTGCTAAAAAAAATCATCATAGAGATAACCATTTTCATATTAAGAGTATTTTTAGAGAAAATTAGGTTTTAAATTTTAATTAATTGCTTTGAAGGCATGACCAATCAATTCGAATATTAGTTTTCAACAGATAATTTAAACGAAGTTAAATAAATTTTGTGATTTCAAAGAACTATTGTCTGGACAAGCAATTGTCTTGACGTACGAACTGAAGAGCTTTGTTGGAATCAAAACATGTTTTCGCAATTATTCGCAGTCTGACGAGTAGGTCAGAATGTACCATTCAATACTTCCAATGGGAATTTGGCCAAACTCCAGGCCATCCAAATATTTTACATTTTGCGCTTAATAATATCAGAAAATATCCTTGTACATCATAGAATTTAACACCAAATAATTTTATTCTTAAGTCTTATTTGATAAATTTAGGAAATGTTTAAAGATATATCAAAAAAAGAAGAAAATTGCTTATAAAACTTTAGGTCTAAATTTGTTGAAGAGGTTTCAGTTTCCATGTTAAATAACCCTAACTTAAAAGGTTACCTCATCATTGCTTGTAAACATTTTACGCTATAATAGGGTTAGTGAACATTTGAACCCGTCCCGAAACATTCCTTTGTGTTAAATTAGCATATCGTGCATCAAAAAATAAAAATTCTCAAATTTGCATCAATATCTTGAAATTATTTTAATTGCATCAAAATTCAACAAATTTGTAGATTTAAATGATCATTATACAAAAATAAATATAAAACTTTCCATTTGCAGAAATCAAAATCATTACAATAGCTATTTACTTTTTGAATGTTCTCGGCTTTTATAAATGACTAGAAGCTTAAGCAAAATAGCTTGCCTGAAATTTACATTTTTTTTCTTTCGTCAAGAGGATAGATATGAAAATCTCGTAAAAATAACTTTTTTTTTTTGCCTCCTAGTGGTAGCTTTTTGGTAATTTAGAAACTTGTTTGAAAGGAAATTTGGGTTCTTGTTTGAGATGGAAAAGTATGCAAAACTGCCTGTTTTGAGGATTTTTGCACACTTCGTGTATTTGGAAAATTTTGAAAAATACTTTCTAATTTCCGATCCTCCATTATAATCCACTATTTGACTTTTTACAACATCCAATAATGGTACATTTTGTGTCAACCATAAGGGTGGATTAAGGGTTTTCGAAAAAAAAGCGCCCTTTTACTATACATTTGCAAATGTTACATAAGGGTACTTTCACTAATCAATCTAGTGAAAATTGTTCCAAGAATTCGATTGCCCAAGAAAGTTTCATTGAAAATGCGCTTCTATAGAGTTGGAGCCTGCGTTCTGGGTTATAAATGCACGAAACAAATTCCACTGCAAATATTTTATTGGAACATCATTTGTCGCTAGAGTGGAGACTTGGTGCAGTTTGGAACGGAGCTATCCCCTTTGATGCCTTCTTGAGCATCCTTTACCGCTGCAGAAGGCTTGTGCTCCACCTTGATGGGTACGGACTTCTCACTGGGGGGCTGCAGATGTTTTTTAGGCGCTTCCACGGTCAACACCCCGTTGGCCGTGAGCTTGGAGGTGAGGGCCTGGTGGTCGACCAACGGCGGCAACATGTAGCGCCTGGTGAACTCCCGCGACACCCAGCCGTGCTCGTCCTCCTTCTCCTCGTGCTTGCCGTGGATCACCACGGCGTCGTCCACCATCTTGACGGAGAGCTCGTCGAGCTGGTACTGGCTGACGTCCAGCTGGATGAGGATCTTATGCTGAGTGTTGATCACTTCCGAGCGGCCGCAGCTGCTGCTCTGCTTCCGGGGTAACACGATGTTCCAGAGGTCCGGGGTCATCAAGGACCTTCTACCGAGATCACGAGGGACGTCCCATAGAAGCAAGTCCATGATCAACTCTTACGGCGGTTTCAAGACTTATGATCACGGTAAATTAGGTGAGCGCCTTATATGAGCGCGGAAATGCTCCCAGCGCCTCCAACCTCAAGTGATTGGTAGGCAAATAATTACGTCATAACTAATTGCTACTCCAAAATATACTAATGTATCTTCATATAACTTTAACTCATGCAAATTTTGTTCAAATTGTATTGTTTTTATATTTATATGAAACATTTTAACTGATTATTATATATAATATTATATATCAACTCATAGTCTAAAACAGCGCGAAAAATTTACATTTTAAAATCATATTTCATTTAAAAAATTATTGACACTTAGATCTTTACGGAATATTGAGTTCTAGGTAAATTATTAATTATATATTCGAAAACAACCAACTTGGTTCATACATAATGTATAATTTTTATTTTGTGTGCTCCGTTACACTTTGTTTTCAAACCACCTTTTGGGTTCTCTCACTTCCTTTTGCTGTGTTATAAAGGCATTTAGCATTAATATATGTGGGTTACTGATTTTAATATAACTGTCAACTAATGTGATTATAAACGCATATATTATTGGAAATAAAGATTTAATTGAGGTGAAAGTATCGAATAATATTTATTATAAAGTCGCATTCAAATGAATAATGTATATAGTGTTGTTGTGTCGGCATATACAAGCGGGGTATCCCGCTCCCAAGGCAATGGTGTAAACATTTAGAGGGATAATGGCGGCATATAAACTGCCCACACATATTTCAAGTTTAATTCTGAATAAATAAATTTCTCCTCCGTTGCGTCATCCAAGGTTAATCTCTCAGAAACAGGGTATATAAGGTATTTGAGCACATATGTTTGTATACATAGAACTCAAAGTGTTTATATGTTCTCCTTCTTTTATATCTTTTGCAGCTAAACTATGGAAAACCTTTGGAACACAAGACTATGAAATGCCATGCCGTCATGGTTGCAATCTTCGCATAATTATAGAAATAGATTCCTAGCGACTGCCAGATCATTTGTCCATAAACTGCGAAAAGTGGTGGAGTCAACTGGCGGGGAGATCTCACATGCGGCAAGAAGAAAAAGCAGTGCTCCGACACTATAAGGACACCCCAGTATGCCTAGCTGGCACGAGGGAGTCTTATAACCTCCATAAAAGCCATTGACAGAGATCTCCAAGTGACCATAGAAATGATACTTTATGTTTCATGAAATTTAGCGGTACAGGCCATACGTCATTCTAAAAGGAGAGTTTATATCAGCGAAAACACAGTAAAAACGTCTATTCTGCCGTGAATGCCTCTTTAGAAAAATTGAGCAAGCAAAAGAAGTGCTATGTTTTGATTCTATTCCGACGAGAAAAATTCCACCCAGGATAATAAGGTTAAACTTTCGATGGGTGGTTGTCTTTCGATCCTGCTGCTGCCCAAATAGTTTCTCAAAATATCATATTTCTAGAAGTCTGAGACACGATATTAACAAGTGATGCCACCCCATATTTTTGCTCATGGCCTTCTAATGAATGTCATGTTGGGGTGCTGGAAAGCGTTGCAAAATCGGAGATTTACAGCGGGGAAATGAAATATTTTCGTCTTCTAAAAGGATGCCCCTTCTCCAAAACCATTGTAATACAATAATGGATGGCAGTTAATCTGCATGACCATGCAACCAAACATATGGTCACCGGACGCTTCAGACATTATTCCTCTGGCAAATTAGCGTCAGGCGTGCTTGAATATGAGAATAAATTGACATCCACAAAGCAATATTGATACTCTGAGAGCTTTAATTGTCGACGCAATGTCCACTATTAAAAAGACCCATTTAACTCGGGCACGCCGAGATTTATGTTCATATATTGAAGTCCTTATTGAAGGAGATGGGACAAAAAATATACTTCAGTCCAAGTCCATCAAGTCTTTTGTGGTTCGTGAGATACAGATGGTTTTAATTTCCGCTTTCAACTCTGACCTCAAATACCTTATACACCTTGTAGAAATCTAAAAATGCCGTAACTCATAGTAAATTTGCTCTAGACTAATGTTTAGGATTTTAAAGTGATTTTATCAACACCAATATTCCTATGAGAGCAGACATACAACTTTCTCGAGGTTTGGCCATGTGTCTACAAGGATCACCGGCCTCGAATTGCTATAGTCAAAGGACAAAACTTGGGAAAGATGGTGGTCTGTTCGGCGAAATATTGGTGTTCCGAGGTATGGCTATTATTCAGAACTCTAGAGAATAATTTACTCTGAACGAATTTCTAACAAATATATTCCTTTCGAAAAAAAAATGTTTCACCTATGAAAGCAGTCTTACCGTTACAAGGCATTTCTATATTTGAAATTTGCGGAATATACTACATTGATTAAAATTGAATAAATTTATTTGTAAATAACTTGCGGTCCTTCATATTTATCGTAAAGGTAGAGGTTGCCTGGCCGACACTCTATTTTTGTGATTATTAAAACTATCAAATATAATTATAATTATTGAAATTAAAGATACTTCGGCCAGTAAATCTTTTTAATACCTCGACGTTTCGACAAAAATCTTTTGTCCTCTTCAGGAGCACACAAAATATTTTTGTCGAAACGTCGAGGTAATAAAAAGATTCACTGGCTGAAGTATCTTGAATCATTCATATTTAATTTCTATCTGCAATTCTACCTATTTAAGTAAATGGTAAGGAGTATTTAGATGAAATAATGTGCACATTTAGATAAAGAGAGCGAGCTGAATCAACTAGGTTAGGTGGCACTCACCATGCTGGGACCGCCGCACCACCTCGGTGTCATTGTGGCCCAGACAGACGCTGGGGTCCCTACTGTCCGGCAGGTCCTCGCACGCCTGGTCGTTGGGCCACGTCAGTGTGAAGACGCCCAGGAAGAAGTCGCAGTGTCGCCTCGTCTCTATTACCACACCCCGTCATCCCTGATCTTTTTGCGTACTTTGCATCAACATTATATAAATATAAGAAAATACATGGAAATTTTGAAAGAGTATTGTATTCATGTTGAAAAAATAAGCTTTTAAAATGAAAAGGTTAGTGCTGAATTGCACATTTCTGTATTCACAACAGGTGCGTTTTCATACGGGTCAGCAGGTGGATTTTAAAGCTAGAGAAATTTTGCTGTAGAGAAATACCTATCTTTAGAACTTACCTGTAATAAATAAACCCGAGTACAAGCCTTCTAATTCGAAAGAAATATTTTGCAATTATTTAGTTTTATAAAAGATAAACTTCTTTTAAAATACTGAATGAACAATTCATTCAATAACTCGTTTTGTTTAGAGCGAACAAATCCAAATAAGTAATCAGTCACAATGCTTCTATACCCAGTTGTTATTACATCGGTATCCTTTAGTTAACCCAATATTCATCTTGTTCCAATAATCTTTGGAAACCTCAAATTTGTTATGATAGAATTTATAATTTATCAGAAAATATTATCGACATATTAATTCATTTTTAGATTTTTATGCTAAAATTTGTTTTATTAGAATCCCTGTGTGGGCTTAATTTGGCACTTGAATTGTAAAAAGCGCTTGGAGTAACTTTTATATTTGAAATTTTAAAATTTGTGTGGGAAAAATCGAATTGATTGATTCTTTAAAATATGAATCGATGTGAAAATGACTTGTGGTACAAAAATATAATCAACTATATTGTCAAAATAATTAATTTAAAAACTAACGAACACAAACACACGTAACAAACATGATGCGGCGTTAAGGAGGTTATAATCTTATAGAAGTCACATTTTGACTTGAGACCGACTCCGTGATGTAAATAGAAATTGGAACATTTTAGTTTAAATACTCAGCTATAGACTCGGGGGATTAAAGTTGACTTCGATGTCGTAGAGCGTCTAACAACCCATTCCACTTGGTTCTTGTCCTCCAGGTTTTCTTCAACCCACACATTTCCCTTATATTTATATATTTTTAAATATACTAATATATATATATGTGAGCAACAGTTACCTAGAAATTATTTGAAAAAGAAAGAATAAACAATATTAAGGTAAAGGGTTTCTTTTAATTTTGATTTTCGCAAGCTTTCGAGCAAAATTTGTGCTCTTCAACGGGCATATACTTCTATATACAATATCAAGATGAACTTTGTACAGTAATAATTCCAACACTTAAAAAGACGCCAACATCCCTTGGAATGGGACAGAATATAAAATTATTATCAAATATACTATTGTGAATTTCATTTCGTACAGTCAAGCTTCAACCTTTTTAGATTTTCATGTTATCATTTTTTAAAATAATCTAACTTCAAATATATTTTACACTTGATGTTCTAATTCCATTCCAATTGTCACCAAGCGTGTTGGATGATATCACACTATTCAACATATATTATTCAAATTTTATCATATATTATGAAATTCATAATATTTTATTCATTATATATATATATATATAATGTTACTTCACACAATTCTATGTGAGCATACGATGTTATTAATTTATTCAAAATAAATTGTGCTTTATATCCAGCACTTAAAAAGACGCCAACATCCCTTGGAATGGGACATAATATGTAAATTATTATCAAAATTGTTGAAGATATTAATCTGAGATTTTGAATGTTTCTTTTTGACCAGTACTTTTGTTTTGTTTTTGCTGTTTCCTAAAATGTTTTTTCTTCTTCTTCATTATTATTTGTTCTATATGTAAAGCTTTGTTTTTTGAGACTTGAATAAACAAATTCAAGTTTATTATATTTTTGTGGGCTTTTAAAGTTAAACCACAACAAAAATAAAAAATAATAAAGGTAAAAAGTAGGGAAAGAGAGAATAATCCAAATATTTCTGTAAAGAATAAGAATTCAAAATTTCTGTTTGATAAACTGTTTTGTCATCCTGACGTTTGACTTCCCCAATTGTTTAAATGACAATCGAAACATTCTATGAAGTATATCCTGCAGTAAATGGGCACAATTTCCTTCTAGAGAGTGTAAGTGATCTGATTAGGTGGGGCGAGCGTTACCTTCACAGAGGCTGCGGCACGGGGGCACGGTCCCCCCGCCCGGCTCCTCACACTTGGGGGCATACAGCGAGCAGAGGTACAGCGGCAGCAGGTGGTAGCAGTTGACGCTCACGATCGGCTCAAACCGCGACACCAGGTCCACGATGTCACCCTGAGAGATCCCGGCAACGGTCCTGGTGTACGGGACCTTGTACCGATAGCACAGGGGGATCCTCAGGGGCACACAGGAAGCCCCTGCTGATAATCCTCCGTTCCCAGTCTGGCTAAGAGATTCGCCGACTTCGACTTACCTCGGCTTTCAGTGGGCGAGGCCAGGATGCTTGGAGACGTTACTGCAACCAACATACAGTGATACATTTCTCGTCGATAACATTTTTCTTATCACACTTGGGCAGAAAATAAAGAGCAATAGAGATGTTTAATCTTCATGTACTCTTAAACATTTTCTCAAAGGAAAACATATAGAGTGAATCTTGAATATATTCCTCAAGAAAATGGTATTAGGTGAACATAAGGTGATAGGCACACTATTAGAGAGTCAAATACCTGTAACTAAAGGGATCTTTGTATTATAATATTAACTGAAAACTTCATAACCTTTATATATTTTAACAAACCTAGATGACTTCTGCGCAATGTTATTTGAATTTACTATTTATTTTGCGCATAAAAATCAATTTTAAACAGGTAGTGATAGAGACTTAGTCTAAAATCTTTATTTATATTCAATTATATTTAAAAATAATGCCTCAATATGTATTAGGACTCCGAGTGGTGGTTCATCATTAATCCCGGACGAAGAATCGGCTCCTACCTGTCAGGAGCCAGACAACCACACGGTGTTGGAACTACCCATCTGTCTGGAGCCAGATCACCACCCGGTGTTGGCCTCACCCATCTGTCTGGAGCCGAATCACCACCCACCCACCTGTCAGGAGCCAGACCATCACCCGGTGTTGGCACTACCGGTCTGTCTGGAGCCATATCACCACCCACCCACCTGTCAGGATCCAGACCACCACTCGGTGTTGGCACCACCCATCTGTCTGGAGCCAGATCACCACCCACCCACCTGTCAGGAGCCAAACCAACACTCGGTGTTGGCACCACCCATCTGTCTTGAGCCAGACAAACACCCTGTGTTGGCACCACCCTCCCATCTGCCAGGAGCCAGACCAACACCCGGTATTGGCACCACCCATCTGTCTGGAGCCAGATCACCACCCACCCACCTGTCAGGAGCCAGACCAACACTCGGTGTTGGCACCACCCATCTGTCTTGAGCCAGACAAACACCCTGTGTTGGAACCAACCCCCATCTGCCAGGAGCCAGACCAACACCCGGTGTTGGCACCACCCACGCACCTGTCAGGAGCCAGACCACCACTCGGTGTTGGCACCACCCACCTGTCAAGAGCCAGAGCACCAATCGGTGTTGGCACCACCCACCCACCTGTCAGAAGCCAGACAACCAATCGGTGTTGGCACCACCCACCTGTCAGGAGCCAGACCACCACCCGGTGTTGGCACCACCCACCCACCTGTCAGGAGCCAGACACCACCCGGTCTTGGCACCACCCACCCACCTGTCAGGAGTTAGACCACCACCCGGTGTTGGCACCACCCACCTGTCAGGAGCTAGACCACCACCCGGTCTTGGCACCACCCACCCACCTGTCAGGAGTTAGACCACCACCCGGTGTTGTCACCACCCACCCACCTGTCAGAAGCTAGACCATCACCCGGTGTTGGCACCACCCACTCATCTGTCAGGAGCCAGACCGCTACCCAGTGTTGGCACCACCACTACCCACCTGTCAGGAGCCAAACCACCACCCACCTGTCAGGAGCCAGACCAACACTACCCACCTGTCAGGAGCCAGACCAACACTACCCACCTGTCAGGAGCCAGACCACCGCTATCCACCTGCCAGGAGCCAGCCTGCCACTACCCACCTGTCAGGAGCCAGACCATCACTGCCCACCTGTCAGGAGCCAGACCGCCACCCAGTGTTGGCACTACCACTACCAACTTGTCAGGAGCCAGGTCAACACTACCCATCTGTCAGGAGGCATACCAACACTACCCACCTGTCAGGAGCCAGACCACGGCCGCCCCCAACACCAGCAGCAGCACGAGGAACATCACCAGGTACAGACCACGTCGGGAAGACAGCACGAACGACGTCCTGGGTAAGGAGCCCTGCATAAAACCATAACATGATCTCGCCAATTTCATAAAGTAAATCATTTTTAAACAAAACGTATAAAGTGCTTACTATGGGTTAAATATTATGCTCCCTCTTGCCTATTGTTTTATTGGTACATTTATGCTTAAATATATTATTATTGCTTTTTATATTGATAAAATATAAGTGCTTTCCATTCTATTAATATATACAATTATCATAAAATAAAAAATTTCATTCTGGATAAACTTTATTAAACTTTATTAACATCATGAAACGCGATATCCCAAACTCAGGGATATTTGCGTCAATACCTTTCACTGCATTACAGCAATTCGGCTTTATACAATCCTGTACAATTCATTATTTTACATAAATTAACTAAAGAAAATTGTCCAAAGAGAAAAACAAACAACAAAGCAAAACACACAGAGCAAGCATCGCAGTTCTTTTTTTTTTTCTCTAAGATTCCTTCTCTTTTTTCCAATTTAAGAGAAAGTTGTATATGTATTTACAAAATTGATCGATATTTTTATACTTTTCTTTTTTGTCTACAAATTCATCAAGCTGTCCAATACGACCAAATCTATTTTCCCTAATATCCCGGAAAATTGGGCACTCCAGAAGTAGATGTCTCGCGTCTTGAATTTCACCTCCGCAGAAGCATCCTGGTTCCTTCACGGCGCCGATAGTTGCCAAAAATTTCCCAAAATTGCCATGATCTGTAATGAATTGGATATTATAAAAATTTGGACGGAAATATCTTGGAATTCCAAATACGAAAAAGCTTCTGAAAATTTCATTAGTATTCTCAAAAATTCCATTCATTTTTGCGTGTAAGAATGATTTGACTATACTTGGAGCATGGGGTTCGTAAGTAATTAGATCTTCAATGGACAGTTGAGCTAGATCAAATTTTATTATTCTGGATTCTATATAGTCTGTTAGGGGTGGAATTTTTGCCAAACTATGCACACAGTTTGATGAAGTGGTTTTGTATGCTCTAACTGCCCATAAAATGATCTGGTACTGCATGGAGTTCAGTTTTTGTTTACAACGATTGTTTAAATATTTGAACCAAATTTCAGAACCGTATGTAAGTACAGACCTAATGATTGTTTTAAATAAAGTTAACCTCTTTTGTGTATCTAAACCCACATATTGCCACTTAGTGAACATAATAAATTTTTCATACGTCCTGCCTTACACAGAATATCATTAACATGCGGTGTAAAGTTAACTTTGTTTTTCCATTTATGATTAGAAAATTTCATTCCCAGAATTTTTACTTGCTTGACCGGTATTATATTGTTATTAACCTTAATAGGTATTTTTTGTCTGTTATGTAGGTATAGCATATTAGTCTTCTCTGTACTGATCGTTAATTTATTTCTATTACACCATTGGATCACATAATTTAAGGTGTATTCACTTGCGGTTTTTAGTCCTTCAATAGTCTTATTCCAGGAAATTATTGTAACGTCGTCTGCATAACATATAATATCTGCATTCATTGAATAAAAATTTATCAACAAATCATTTAGCAAAATATTCCATAGAAGTGGTGATAAAGGTCCCCTTATTGGATATCTGTTTTGACGCACAAATTTCTTGGCAAAACCACCGAGAGTATTTGTTTGCTGTTTGTATATTTACCGCCAAATGCATTACAAGAACAAAATCTAACAAACTTACTTAGGCATATTGAATATCACATAAATGAAGGTAACGAAGTGCTAATAGCCGGTGATATCAATATAAGAATAGGCAATGCTGGAGGCTTCCATAACCCACTGAAACTAAATTCATCCCTTAACAAATATAGAAAATCTAAAGACCCAATATCTTCGAAACTATCTGACAAACTAATTTCCTTCACAGAATCAAATTCTATAACAATAGCAAATGGCAGAACTAAAGGGGATACGAACGGCTCATTCACTTTTATTTCAGAAAGAGGTTAATCGGTTTTGGATTATTTTATGTACACACACGGTTTAACACAGATCATATCGGATATGTGGATCGAAGAACTTTCATATTCAGACCACTTACCAACTGTTTTACAAATTAATACTGGGTATGAAGCTATTAAATCCTCGTACAACAATGAAATACTGACACGAAAATTCATTTGGACGAAAGAAAATGTGGAGATGCTAAAACATAACTTAAGTGATATAGAAGATGGAAATGAAACCGATATTAACACAAAAACAGTAAATTTTACTAAACAGATCTACACGGCAATGGAATCGGCAAATATAATTAAATTCGCAAAACGACGACATCAACTTTCAAAACCTTGGTATGACAAAGATTGTTACATTATGAAAAAAACGACCAATGTAAGTTTACAAAGATGTAGGAACTCAAATAACACACACGACCGCCAAAAATATATTGAAGCTAGGAGGGAATATCTTAAGCTCCTGCAAAGAAAAAGAGATGAATTTAATAAGGACAAGAATGAAATGATAAAAAACGCCAAAGATCCCAAATCCTTCTGGAATGCCATTGCAGCCTTTAGAAAAAAACCAATAATACAAGGAGAGATTGATATAAAAGAATGGTTTTTATTTTATAAAAATTTACTGAACAAAGAAAATAATGAAGCTACTTTTCGTTAAACCAGATGATTGGTTGGAAAGATTCAGATTTAGACGCGGAAATAACCCTTGAAGAGATTTATGATGTAGTAAAAAAACTAGCGAATGGCAAAGCAGTGGGACTCGATGGTATACCAAATGAGTTGCTAAAGAATTTACCGACACCGACTTTAACTAAATTGAAAAACCTATTCAACAAAATAATGTCCACAGAAAAATACCCGCAACTCTGGACGAACTCAATAGTACACCCCATATATAAAAGCGGTGATAAAAACAACCCGACAAATTATAGAGGGATTGCCCTCTGCAGTAATATATCTAAATTATTCACTACAATACTAAGAAACAGATTAAACAACTGGATAGAAAAAAGAGAGATTATTTTAGAAAATCAAGCAGGTTTCCGTAAGAACAGATCATGCACTGACCACATACTACTACTGAATTCACTCATCCAATTATCTTTGAGAAGAAAACGAGGCAAGCTATATGTCTTCTTCGTCGATTTGACTAAAGATTTCGACACAGTACCACATGATTTACTTTGGCAAAAATTGCATAAAATGGGCATTAGCAATAAATTTGTAATGCTGATAAAAAACTTTTACCAAGAAGCTAAGATTACTATCCGATGGAAAGGGCAATATTCAAGTAATGTGAAAATTAATTCTGGAGTGTTGCAGGGAAAATCACTTTCCCCACTTTTATTTATATTATATATGGCCGACCTAATAGAACTTTATAATAACTCAGCACTTACAGGATTTCATCTCCCTGATTTTGGCGTTTTACACCTACTTATGTATGCGGATGACATAGCCATAATTGGAGAATCTAAAATTAACCTACAAACTAAAATCAATTTACTAAAGTCTTATCTGGACAATAACAAATTAGTTTTAAATGAAAATAAGTCCAAGGTGATGGTATTTAGAAATGGAGGAAGACCGGCAAGACACGAAAACTGGTACTGGTGGGACATCCCACTGACTGTTGCGTCCAATATTATGTATTTGGGATTTCCATTCACTACCACTAATAATAGCAAAAAGGTAGCCCTCTTTTATAAAGCCAAAGCAAATACGGCAATAAATGCAACTATTAGACTGATAAAAAGGGAAAAAATTAATTCATTAAAAGTTGCACTGAATTTATTTGACTCAGTTATTAAATCAATACTACTCTATGCGGCCCCTGTGTGGGCTTGGGACAATACCGATATTATAGACCAAATACAGAATACGTTTATCAAAAACTTTCTGAATCTGCCAAGATATATACCGGGGTATATTGTAAGGTTGGAAACAGGCAGATTATCTCTGACTTTTACAACGATCAAACTAATTATTAAATATTTCATTAGATTACAGGAAATGGAAGAAAATAGACTACCTAAGCTATGCTGGAATAGATTGAAGGAAATTTCCTTAATGACAAAAAAACCTATAGGATTCTGTAAAAATATCATGGATATCATCAATCATTGTGGACTCACACGGCTAAACCTTAGGTTAAATTATGATGACATACAGATCGAACTACCGAATATGCTAAAAATAAAAATTGAACAGCTATTGCAGCAAGATCTGGCAAAATTATCTCTTACGAAAACATACTCAAACTATAGGTTACTTTATGATTCATTCATTCCAGAACATTATTTTTCATGCAATCTGCCCTCAGCTTTAGTGAGTTTTATTGCACAGATCAGGATAATATCAACATTGATCAAAGAAAATCATATCTACGTAATTAAGAAAGAAGATTTGTACTGTAAGTTATGCGGAGGTCAGATAACCGATGAGATATACCATTTTACTGCCGAGTGCGGAGATCTGGAAGGTGAGAGAAAAAAGATCCTGAAAAGTCTTCCTAGACCACATTTGAACTCATTAAAGACAATAAAAACTGTTTCAGATAAGAAAAGTTGGGCAATAGAACTGTTCAACTACCAAAAATCGGTTGTAAATAAAATTGCACTCGTGGAAGAGAGAAGAACAGGGGCACAATAAAAATATTTGCCATATTTTAATTGTAAATACTCCATCTCGCCTTTTCTTCTTGTGTTGAATATTGTCAGTAATTCAAAGGCGAATCTGTACAGGGCAAGATGCCCTAATAAAGCTGTTTTGTTGTTGTTGTTGATAAAGGTCCACCCTGTGGACATCCTTTAGTTAGTTTCTTATAAAAAGTTTCTGATTCGTATGTAAATTTCACCTCCCTTTCATTATTCAAAAAATATTTTATTATCCGTATTAAATCTGAGGGAACATCATCATTATCCATTCTTTTTATAATAGCAGGCCACCATGCATTGTCGAATGCACCCGCAATATCTATAGCTATCAAGGAAGTTAATTCTTTTTGTTTATGTTTCAATATAGTTTCTATAATTTTATCCATTCCAGTAATTGTTGATCTAGTTTCATAAAACCATGCTGCCTTGAGCTCATTAAATTATTCTCTAAATAATAGTTACTTAATTTATTTTTTATTATATTCTCAAATGTTTTAGAGAGATTAGATGTCAATGATATAGGTCTATAACTTTTATTTATTTCATAATTCGTTTTGTCTGGTTTTGGAATTATTTTTAAGAATGATTTTATCCATTCATTCGGATAATATCCCATTTCTATACATTTATTGAATAATTTATGCAGAATTGGGAGTATTTTTATTTTAGCTTGTCTAATCATATTGTTACTAATGTAATCAGGGCCCGGTGCTTTTTTAATATTTGTTTTTAAAATTGTTTCATCTATTTCCTTAGATTCGATATAAACACTACTTTTATTTTTATATTTAGGCGTATAATTTCTAATCAAAATATGATCATCTTTATCCAAACCTCCAATATCATCCTGAAATAGATCGTTCATTAAACTTTTTATTTTGTCGATCTTTAAATGATCTGGTAAAATATCTATTAGTGGTAATCCTAAATTTCTATTTTTCGATCTCAATGACTTGAAAATCCTGTAAGCATTACCAAATGAGTTATTTGAATGACTTTCTTCTATAAAAATTCTCCAACTCGCTCTTTTTGCCTTTTTACTTTTATTTAAATATTTATTTCTCATTGATTTATAGGTCTTTTCAAAGACCTTTCCATGTCGGTAATATAAATTTCTAATATAGTGGAAATCATTTTTCATTTTCTCAAGCTACTCATCCCACCAGTATGTATTTGTTTTATGATTTACGCTTCTTGTCTTGACATTTAGTGACAGATAAGCTGCCTCTTTAATTATTTGTGTGAGAGTCTTTACAATGTTGTCAATATCTTTGATGTTTGACGCGTGGTTTATCATGGTGATAATATTATCTACATCTTGTATTGCTATTTTTTCGGTAAATGTTTTCCAAACAGCATCTTTTTCTATAAATTTCCATGTTGAGTTTTGAACTGTCCTTTGCCTGTTAAAATTAGAATAAATGTCAAAGGTTATTGCTACGTGATCTGAAATGTGCGTCAATATAGTCGTCTTCCAGTTTTGTACAAAACTTATTGATTTTTTGTTTGAAATCGTAAGATCTATAAAGCTAGAATTTCGGCAGGTGGGTATCTTAAGATTATGAATAAATAGGCTATGTTCATCTATGATGGAGTGGAATTTGAAACCATTGGAGTTTGTTGTCGAATCAAACCAGACTGGGTGTCTAGAATTGAAGTCACCACATAGTATAATAGGTTGTTGATTGTAGGTCTCCAGAAGCTCTTGGATAAATTTTCGACGAGTGTCATTAAATCTATGTGGATGAATATAAAGGTTTGCATATGTATTTGATTTTGCTGAATTTAAAGAAGTGGTTGTACAAAAGGAGTTTGTGAATTTATTGATTTTATTAAATTTTAAACTCTTATTCATAAATATCGTTGCAGTGTAAATTTGTTCATCTGTCGTTGAATGCACTATTTGAGATTCCAAATCGAAAATTACATCTCTATCAATCAGATAAGGTTCCTGTATTAGGATGATATCTGGTGGGTTGTCTTTTATAGCAGCTTGAAGCTCATTCAGTGCCAAGATACTTTTTCTTACATTTTGTTGTAAACATTTAATTCCTTTTCCCTGCATGATATTAAAACTAAATAAACAATAAACTTAGCTGCGAAAATTGCCTAATTGGCGGTTGGATGATATCTCGTTCGTTGGATAATTGTCTATCTGTATTTTGTATAGAGGACAGTCCGAGGAATTAGCTCTATGATTCGGCGAGTTTCTAAATTTAGGATATTTTAGACAGTTATAACAATTGCAAATTTTTGAACAATCATGAATTCTTTGCGCGCCGCATAATTTGCATATCTCGACGTTAGTACAATCGGCCAATTTATGGTTGGGATTAAATTGAAGGCATTTCTGACATTGCTTTACCAGAATCTTATTTTCCACAAAACAGCGTTCAAAGTCAGTGTATAATTTATTATTCATATTTTTAAGGATCTGGTAAACCTTTGGAGAAACACTTAGAACTATGTTGTGGTGGAGCGTGTTCGATTTCATGCTAAACAGAACATGGATATCCTTTTCCATTTCGTTCAATTCAGGGTTCCCACTACAGATTGTTTTAGTAAAATTAGCGGTTTCTGTAAGTTTATTAACATTTTTGACTACTACTGTAGGATCTCTTGGTTTGGGGATATGAATTTTGCTGATATTTGCGAGTTCCTCTGCCCTGCCTAACTCATCATTTAGAGATTCCATTTCTGATTCTGTAGGGGTCTTTATTATTACAGATTTCCTAGCATTTATAATTTTGTTAATTTTTATTTTTTTTCCTTCGTCCCTAAGCTTTTTAACTTTGCTTGATATAGTTTGATACATTTTTGTATTATCTTCCACATTTATAGGGGTTGCCACTATTGTGAACTCCTTATGTAAAATTTTTTTTTTTTTTAATGTAATCTTGTGTTTCTGTACGAGCCACTTGAGCATATGTTAGAGTTGTTTTAACTAATTCATCTTGGATCCCTTTCAGTTTTTGGTCCATAACATCTGTAATTGTTGTTTTCATTAGTTCCAATATATCTTGGTTATTTATTTTTTTTTAAGTTGAAATACCATCCTTGGTTTGCCTAACCATAGTTGACAAAAATGTAATATCATTTTTAGTTAGAATTTTTTTATTTTGTTGAACTTTTTTGTCAAAATAGTTATAAATTTCATCCAACTTATCATTTAATGTTTGAATAATTATTTCCATATTCTATTTTTGCATATTTGTGCGAAAACAACAATTGAAAAGGCTTTCAAAAATGATAATAACAAAACAAAAACAAAAAAGGAAATCTCCTAAACTCTTAAACTGGATATTTATCTTAATTATAATTTACACATTTTATTTTAAAAAATAGGTCTCAAAATAATTCGCATACATACAGATTTATTAAGACCACCAGTTCTATACAGATTCACCACAAGAAGGAAGCATAAATGGAGCTCCTATACTCCAGGCAGCTTAAAGCCCAACAGCCTCCATGTCCGACGGATGTCCAAAGGTCACAGAATCCACCGTGCATAGGTTAGCGTATCACCGAAAAGACGAGTGTAGAATCAGCCGAGTTTTAGACTTCGCTTTCCTCATCCAAATGAACCACGAAATTCGGCGAATCTATTAATCTCCCCCGAACGGTGATTGCGGTCTTGTAGAATTTATATAAGGGAAAAACCTTGATCAAACATAACTGTATTCATTCAGTTATATATTTGTTGACTATCGGATTGAGACAAGGATAAGTCGCCCAAGAGTTATTTTCTCTATTTCCCCAAGCAAAACCAACTAAATATTATATGCATGATTTCATCTTGTATTCTGATATTACACAGATCACAAGTTAAAGAACAATCAGTCTTCCAGCGCTTTGAACGATTTTCTGGAAAGAACACTCATAGGAGTCTCATTTGCGCAAAAAGTTTTTTGATCACCAGAGGAGTATTTGTGAGTAGATATAGTTCTGCTTCTATCGAATGTTTTAAGTGTTCGAAGCGACTAATGAGAGGTATATAAGATTTGCTCTTTGTCGTTTTGAATGCTTTGTTTAGTTGCTATTCAAATATTACCGGGTATTTCAGTCTGTATAATGGTAAGGTCCGTACAACCCTTCAAGAATGAGAAGCCCTCTGAGTCTAAAATAGTTGACAGTTTTTCAGAAAATTGCTCCTTGATGGTTGAGAAATGTCCAGAGGTGTGCCAAACATACGCGAGGCAACCTGCTCTCTTCCATTTTCATGATCCTCACCCAAAATCTCAAAATATGTTTAATAATGACAACTTCCAGTGATACTCGTCCACACTCCAATTTTAACATAAAGCCCGTAGTTTGGTAAATTCAGGTATCATCTTCGAAAGATATTCTGAACTTGGTCAACTACTTTTATTTTGTCAAGTGCCCAAAATGGTGTGGCGTATAGCATGTGATTCAAGATTGTCGATTTGCCCTTGTAATATGCAGATTATTTGTTTGGTGAGTTTGCAGTTGTAAGCGGGTATCCTAAGTATTGATATTTCGTAGTGACAGACAGCTGCCGCTCACCCCAAAACCATTTGTCATTTTGTGCTAATTCTGAAAACCATCATTTTTGACTTATTTTCTTTCAGGTTTAATAAATTTATTTCAAAATATCTTTTTAGCATACCGATTTTTATTTGAAGATTATTTTTAGATTCATCACAAATATTAGGACAATGTAGTCTGCATATAGCAAAATAATGAACATATCCATAATTTAGGAGGTATATTCCAGGGATATCTGAATTATTGAAAAGATCAATTAAGTCATTTACAAACAGTTGAAATAAATAAGGTGACATCGGTTCTCCAGGAGTTTTCCTGAGCGCACTTTTATTGACTCGGTGAATGGTTGTTCCATCGCACCACCGCCGTCATATTCGTATAATAACTTTTAATTAAGTTAACGAAACGCGATGATTAAGACCTGCATCTACTAGTTGTCTCCATAGTAATGAGTGGGGCACTGTATCGAAAGCCTTTTTCAAATCCGCGAAAAACATATAGCATTTTCTTCTCTTTCGGCTGTAGCGGCTCCCAAATATTAACTTTTCATATTTTCATTATAAGTTTTAATTTGTTTAATAACTATTTATAATTCAAATATTAAATTATTCATCTTATAAATATATAAAGCTCATAAAATATACTTCATTAAAATTATATAAATTAACATTAATATCATATTATTTGTTGTCATATTAATATAATAAAATAATTATACTTCATTCTAAATATAAATCATATAAAATGTAAATATTTATCTATAATATATCAAACACATATATCTAACATTTATAATCTAGAAATGATATTTGACCACACACACAGATATAAAAAGAACATCAACATGTAGTATACAACAATTTAACCCCTTCTGATAATTTGTATTAAAAAAATGTAATTAAAAGATGATTTTACGATAAATAATTTGTTGTCCGACTCCGCCTAGAATTTCATGCCGCCACACGGCTTATGGTCATTAGAATCAAGGATACAAGAGTGAATATGTTATCTTGGCAAGTGTGACCGCCTCTGAATCCCGCCTGATTCTCAGGAACAATCTATCTCATTTCTATCCAGCTGCCTAGATGAGATTTGAGGATTGATGGGAATAGTTTTGCTAAATTACTTAAGAGTGCGATGCCTCGATAGTTAGAGGGATTGTCTCGGTCACCATTCTTAAACATTGGTTGGATGACTGATTTTAGCCATGTTGTCGGGAATTCAGATGTTCTCAGGATTCTATTGAATATGTCCTTCAATGAAATCAAATATTCTTTATGGAGGGCCTATATTGATTCATTTATTATGCCATCAAAGCCAGTCACCCTATCACACATTATCCGAGAAATTTCTATGTTTATTTTGTTCAGAGTTATGTATTTAGTTATCTCATTATCTGAATTTAGTAATTAGTCATAGTAAGTGGTTCATAATATGGTATTATCTCCGTATCCAGGATTATTTCCGTAAAATTGCTGCCAGTCCAATATTGTTATATTGTCCTGCATATAGTTTATTTTTCTAAAGGAAGCTATTGTTTTCCAAAATTTTGTTGAGTGTCAAAATAACGCCTTTTATACACATTTACCTTTGAAATATAAAATATATATTTGACAAAGGTTTAATTAGCATTTTTAAATATTACTTTTATTTTAAAAGAGAGAATATATATAAATTGAGATTGACAAAAATAAATACAAAATATGTTCAAAACATTTATTTGTGCGCAAAAAAAGGGGGAAAATCGACAATCGAACTTGCGGTCATTTATGTTCAAGTCATTATGTCAAACCAGTAAGCTAAAGATGAATAAAGCATTAATTCGACTCAAAACTGATTGGCTGTTTAAGGTCACGTGAGAGCGGACGAACAACTAAAGTGAGAATAAACTGGGGGCGCCCTCATAAATGAAAATCTATAAAAGCATAGGGCGCCTCTCTCACCTCAAAATAAACGTCTAAAACCATCTATTGACAAACTAGCGGTGACAAAGCCACAAGACCAGCTTTGGCAAACTGAGAAGCATCCACATAGAGACAATGGTTTCGGGCTAATGGCCCTCGTCAGCCTAGGGCGGACTTTATTCCAAGAGATCCGCACGGGATATAAATAGAAATGATAAATTTTATCTTGGCTCTTTTTCTATTTGTTTAATAGCATTATATTTCTTCGAATGGCTGAAATGATCATCATTTAGTGGTATGTAGATGACTACAGATGAGGATACTTTCTAAAGGTTCACAGACTGTGAATGAGGATTGATTACGTATATTGGGAAATACATTTCACTCCTCTATTTTTATAACACATTAGTCTGACTCACACGTGACGGGAAAATGCGAGGATGTTTAAATACCGAAAATCTAAATATAGTTGAATTTTACCTTTAAATTTTCATAAATAAAACCGGTTGTGTCAAAAATCCTTGCTTAAAAACGTGTGCAGGTCGTTGTTGTCTTCCTTCCAGCGACAATGTAATTATTTAAATCAGCTGCTGGGTCTAGCAACCACCTTAAATTCAGTGTCTACACCCAGGGCTAATAGTTAATTTAGATTAGCCTGGTCTATCACACGGGGAGCTGAAAGATAAATTAATTTGCAATTAAATATCCTAATTCAATTCAATTTACTCCGAGCTAAGGGTGATTCCGAGGATACTCGGGTCGGAGAACCCACGTCGGCCATGACACAGAGGGAAATACCTCTCTGACGAAAGTTAACAAAGAACAATTTAATTATTTATTTGTATCACATAACTTTTCAAAATAATTAAAACAATTCAAACTATTTTTGTAAATATATGTTTCAAAATGCGATAAAAGATTTTTTCACAACGAGTTTTTTTTTTTATTATTTAAGAATACGAAATTTCTCAAGCTAAAATCGCATCTCTATAGACTTATATCAAAGAAACAAACAGTGGAAACTCAATTATTTAATACTTATTTGTTGTTACTTTTCGATCCTCATCGTTGTTGTTAGCATAATTTAATGAGCAAATGAAGATATATATTTTAGAGTCATTCTCTCTCTTTCTTCTTTTGATTTTTTCACAACTTTTCCAGGTCGTGGTCATCTTGAGTAAAAAGGTTTCCCCTTGTTTTATCCATCAGGTGTAATGTAAGATCCATAGATCAACCAATTCAATTTTAACTGTGTGATATTTTATCCATTTTCTGTTTCACACTTTAAGGTCGCTGAAGTTTGATACTCACGTCACAACGGACCGAATCTATTCACTTCTCTAGTTCTCCCTATCGTACCACTACCCTCATCATTCAATCATGGCAAGTCCTGCTGACGCCTCGGTGTATTTCTGGGTAACTAGCATCCTTGTCGTGTCTAATATGTAGTTGCATAACATTTTGTCCTGCTAATAGTTGGTCACCCTACTAGACCTATCTTCTCTATTATACCCAGCAGGAGGTGGGTGGCTGTGTAGTTTCAATGGGGACAGGAGAAATGTTTATCGCCTTTGTGAACACGTACGTGCCTCACTAGCTAGGCTGATTGTGTTGTCTTTATTCGCAGTGAGGGCAGGAAATGGGTTTTCATTTCGAGTACTTATGTGGATCACCAGGTTGAATACCTCGTGGCCATACAGGGAGCAGGGTTTGTTTCCGGAGTAGACACGGATGTGGGTGGCTAGTGGTGATAGTTCTTCGTCAGCAAGGCATGCTGATTCTTGGAGCAACCTTTGGCTGCCGGGTTTGTGGGGAGTATTTAGAGGGAGGTTTTCTGTACTCACTCTTTAGGATAACTAAGTTAACTACTATACTTTAATATACTATATGTATCAGCCGATGTCTATATATAGACGCGCGCTATTTTATTTAGGGTTTTATCAACTTTAACCTTAAATCTTATGCTAAACCAAACAACTAGTAAATGGAGGTACAGCGGCAGGAACCAGGGGATCCTCCAACATCTACATTTTACACAAGGTTCAGCTCGATAAAGGGAACATTTTGGACGGTCTCTCCACATAAATGTTCTTAGGTCACGTGCTCTCTCTCCCTACATAATTGCCATCAACCGTCTGCTATTAAATATGGCCATAAGTGGGAATTATTTTTGTTATAATCTCGACTCTGCTTCTCTTTCAGAGCAATTTTATTCTAAAATTAAATTATTTTTATTTTCATTTTGTTGCAACCAGAACACCTATATACACTGAATGCCTTAAGTCTCCATTTAAATTTTTAAAAAAGTGAAAAGGAAATAACAATTTATATTAAGGAAGGTACAGATTTCTGAAATAAAATTGTCTTGAAAATAATTTTTAAATAGATCATTCTAGTTCTCAAGCTATTAGTACAGGAATATTTAGAAAATTAGAAAGAATAGATAATTTGTACGTGTTTTGCAAATTATTTTTATTTCAAAAAAATTATTGTTCTGAGAAAAATAATTAAAATAGAGAGAATTCTCAAATTAAAAAAAAAATATATATATATGTATTATTGTTGCAAATGTGATCCTGCCGACGTATGGATAAGCTGGCAGTCGTGTACGTGAGGCGAGTGTTGATGTTCTTTCCACACACGGACAACAAGAAGCAGAGGCAGGGCTGGATGTTGGCACCGAGAGTGATCGGGGACAGCCCACGGGACAGAGGACATGACACAAACTTGGATGCCTATCACCGAGACCTGGAGAGAGAGAGACTGAGAGAGACAAAAGCGGCCTGTCGATCGACACACTGTAGAACATACTGCCGACCCCCTGCCAAAACCTGTCCTGTTTACAGGGGTCGTCTATAAAGAGTCCCTGGGGGCCCCACATGGGCTGGGCGTTGCCTTTTTCCTCCCCTCTGTCTGTCCCTGACATCAGCTGACCACTCTTTGTATTTTTATTTTGAGGTCACCAATTTTAGTTTAAATACAAATAAGGGTGTACAGGTTATATTAACAAAGATATAGCATATATACAAAATATGGGGTGGTAGCAAATAGAAACGGTGTACATTTTAATAGAAGGGTAGGATCTTATAAGGTATCGGCACTAACTAATTGGAAGATATGTGACATATACTAAAAGTATAATAACGAAAAGATTCAAAAAGGATAAGTTTCTTTATTTGAAAAATAAATTCGAGCTTTCGGGCGTAAGCTGCCTTTCTACAGGAATAATGGATATAATTTTAAGTAGTCATGTATTTACAGTTATAAATATTTTCTTTAAATGGTTTCTCGCTTTGGTCTTGTATAGCGCGAGTGGATCGCATACCCACGTGATTTAGTTTAAATCAAAGAAAAGCCTTGATAAAGAGAGGCGTGTTGCCCCTAGAAATACTAGTTGACCAATAATTTATATCCAGTATATGCCCTATATTTATCTATACATATATATATATATATATATATATATAAGCTATTTTTTGCATATCTAGGATTATTTATGTAGTTTTATATTTATTATTTAAGAAAAATTATTGCTATGTAAATTTTTTTTTTAATTGGCTTATATTATTATATGCAAAATTGTTAAGTGGTGTAATGAAGAGAAAACGGATAATTCTATTTTAGTATTTGGACCAGCCTAATACTAAAAGTGTCATTTTTATACAGTTTAAAATATACGATAGAATGTGCCCCCGGTGATGAAGGTTTGTTTGGGGGAAATGAAATAACATGAATGATGACCTAACAAACCTATTATAAAATAAAAGGAAATAATTTGGGCACAAATTAGTTAAAAATAAGGGAATAAAATAGGACAATAATATAATGATGACGTCTCAATAAGATATAGAATATGATGAAAGAAAAATATATAAGAATGAATGATAAAATTGAGAAAATATGCAAGATAAAATAAAAAATGCCGTAAAAGTAATTTACTTGTAGAAAAAAGAGAGAACCTATTGAATGAAAAAACAACTAAAATAAAAGCATAAAACTATTAAGTTGAACTAAGATTATAAGTTGACGCAGAGGGTTGATGAGGGTATATGGGATGTCTGAGTATGTTTCTGCAAAGAAATAGCTTAATGAGTTCTGCAATGCAGTACGAAATTGTGTTAGTGAGGTACTGTTTTAATTAACAGAACGTTCAAGATGTTTCGTTTGCATCATCAGTTCAGACTAGTAGCTCCCTACTATATAAGTAGGTAGAAGAATGTGAAAAGAGAGAGGTGAACGCAAGAGATGTACTGCTGCCAATGATGATGGTACCCGACTTGTATGATGAAAAAAAAAAGATAAAAATGATGAACCGGGAAATAAAAAAAGGAATATAGCTGGGTATCCTGAACTCACTATTGGGAACGATATAGCGAGGAAGGATGTTTCCAGTTGGATTAATCAAAAAATATTTCTGGCGAGCAAGAATCTCTTGAGAGGAATATATGAGATTGGGGAATGAAGAAAGGGAAAGTAGTTGCAAGGGTTGTTCTGTTGCCAATGATGATTTCACCCGACTTGAATGGTAATAAAAAAAAAAAGAAAAAAATGATGAGCCGGGTGATAAGAAAAATAATCTAGCTGTGTATCCTGAACGCACTATTGTGAATGATAGAGCGAGGAAGAATTTCTCAGTTGGATTAATCAATGGAAAAAAAAAATTGGCGAACAGGATGCCCTTGGGGTAAGGCATGAGAAGGTATGGGCAGGGGAGGTAAGGAGACGTCAACGATAAAATTAGAAAAACGAAATAGATAAAATATATAAATACAAAAATATCTTAAATTATTAAAAAATATTATTGACGTTTTTTTTTTTGTCAATATATTAAAAGTTCTAAAATGATGAGAAAGATGGTTGAAGGTATAATAATTGTGTAATAAGCCTAGATATGATGAAGAATACGATTTGAATTTCAAAAAAAAAAGAGATATAATTAGTTGTTGATGGCTGACAGCATTGCTTATGATGGTTAAATGAAACACAAAATAATAATAATGAATTATATAATTGATTAATGTTGAAATATTTTATACACATCTAGAGTTATATTAATTTAAATAGCATTGGGGCAGGTAAAATGAAGAAATTTATGAATTTACAATAATAATGCTATTGATTGAGTAGCTAATTTGGTGGGGGGGAACGGAGATAGTGTTACATTAATAGAGTTCTGTAGAGAAAATTCTCCTACCGGATGGTAGTACACCCTCTAGTGTGTATACTATATAGTGTGTACACCATCTAGTGTTTATACCATCTAATGTGTACACCATCTAGTGTTTATACCATCTAGTGTGTACACCATCTAGTGTTTATACCATCTAGTGTGTACACCATCTAGTGTTTATACCATCTAGTGTGTACACCATCTAGTGCTTATACCATCTAATGTGTACACCATCTAGTGTTTATACCATCTAGTGTGTACACCATCTAGTGTTTATACCATCTAGGGTGTACACCATCTAGTGTATACACCATCTACTGTGTATACCATCTAATGTATACACCATCTACGGTGTATACCATCTAATGTGTACACCATCTAGTGTGTACACCATCTAGTGTTTATACCATCTAGTGTGTACACCATCTAGTGTGTATATCATCTAGTGTTTACACCATCTAGTGTGTGTACCATCTAGTGTGTATACCATCTAGTGTGTATACCATCTAGTCAGTACACCATCTAGTGTGTATACCATCTAGTGTTTACACCATCTAGTATGTATACCATCTAGTGTGTTAATTCCATCTAGTGTGTATACCATCTAGTGTTTACACCATCTAGTATGTATACCATCTAGTGTGTTAATTCCATCTAGTGTGTTAATTCCATCTAGTGTGTTAATTCCATCTAGTCAGTACACCATATAGTGTGTACACCATCTTGTGTGTACACCATCTACTGTGTATACCATCTAATGTGTACACCATCTAGACAGTACACCATCTAGTGTGTACACCCTCTAGTGTGTATACTATATAGTGTGTACACCATCTAGTGTTTATACCATCTAATGTGTATACCATCTAATGTGTACACCATCTAGTGTGTACACCCTCTAATGTGTATACCATCTAATGTGTACACCATCTAGTGTGTACACCCTCTAGTGTGTATACTATATAGTGTGTATACCATCTAGTCAGTACACCATATAGTGTGTACACCATCTATTGTTTATACTATCTAGTGTGTACACCATCTACTGTTTATACCATCTAATGTGTACACCATCTACTGTTTATACCATCTAATGTGTACACCATCTAGTGTGTACACCATCTAGTGACTGTTGTAACAAAGGAACAAATAACGCCGAGACTTTTAATAAAAGGAATTAAAGAAGACTTCGATCAAGCCCTTCATCAGCCTGATGTACACATTGAGGTAAATTTAATAATAGAACGGCTTTTGTGGCTCTTTTAATTAAAAAGTCCGGGCGTTAGCTTTTACTCTGTTGCTATTGTCAAAACCCGCTTGATCCTGAGTGAATAACATGTTCTCACTGACAAAGCCCTTCCCCCGAGGCCATGTGTCACATCTTCTTCTCCGCAAATGTCACATACAATTCCGCCAACAGTTAAAAAAATCGCTCGAATAAAATTTGAAAGAATAAAATTTGATATACTCTGTGGCATTTCCGGAGTTTTATAACTAGATAGTCATTCTTTTCACACCGTATCCTACCTATATTGGCAAACCTTTTGCTGCGTTTTATATAAAAATATATAAAATTTCAATTTAAAAAAAATAATTGATAAAATTAATAAAATAATTGAAAAACAAATAACTAATCAATAATGTGTTATATTTAATATATTACTCTATTTTACAATTTGTTATATTAAAAAAAAAAGGTTTGCGCTAACAAATATAATTTTGTTAGCGCCAACCTTTTTTTCCAAAGATATAACAAATCCTACTGTCCTATCTGCTATGTTACAAATAATAGGAGGGCCTGGCTAACACACACACATCAGTTGTGAAGGCTTTCAGTATAGCTCTACCATTATCTCAGTAAGGGCATACAGAGAATAGAATTTGTTATGTTTGAAGCATTCTAACTAAAATAATGTGATTTTCTGATACCAGATGGCGCGCGAATACATCATGTGTAATATCACAAACATCATGGCACTCATTATCTATGGAAATTGTTTGAACATACAAAATTTAGTTGTTATAGATTACCAAAATGTGGTCGTTTATTGTCACATAGCTGAAGCAATAATTGTTCAGAATCTTTTTGCGAAAGCACACGCTATAACAGAGTGTTAATTCATTTTAAACCTATTTATCACGCGTTTCTTAATATTCATTTAACTTCTCCATTAAAATTAATATATACGTAAATAAATATATGAAACATATGATCTATAGATCTAGGTAAACTTTGTTTGCAGAACTTGCAACAAAGAACTCACCATATATCTACGCAATTGGGTATCGCACGTTTTAAAACAGCCCACGTATACCATTTTATAATTAATTGTTTGCTGATTAAACACAATTCAACATCATATTTAGAAAAGATGGCCCACATGTTTAATATTTGTTTTAAAATATTTATTTATATTTTACTTTTACGGTACTACAGTATTTTTGACAAAAGTTATTACTTTTGCGGGTTATCATACAAAAATGGAATATAGTAGTGCCTAAAGTAAATGTAACTCAATGCACAGAAAAGAGTACACTCAAGAGTGCAACACCAACAACAAGAAGGAGGTAAATAAAACTCGCGATTGGTAAAATAAAACAAAACGGTACTTAGCTTTATTGTAGCGATGGTAGGGATCGGACTCGGATGACACAGGGATGCGAAGAGAACAGCCAGACAGGGAAAACTTCGTAGAAAAACACTTTTAGCGACTCCACACCAATTTTCCACGCTCTGGGCCCCCCTCGCATTCCCTTAGTCCCCTCTTATATACAGACATGGCCACTTTCGTCCAATGAGAAGGCGTGAGAGATTGGTTCACCAACAAACGAAGACAACATTCTTCCCTCTAAAACCTGATCAGAAAAAAAAAACTGAAAATGTTTGTCAATATAATTTGACATTTTTATTTTTAAAAAGGATAATATATCTTATGGCGCTCTGCCTTCTAAAAAGCACATGTGCTCGTGGTCAGGAAATGCCTTCTTTATTTTTAATATCTTATTATAAATAAAAAGGGATATCCTGACAAGGAGCACATGTGCTTTTCAGAAGGCAGAGCGCCATCTGGTGGAACAGAAATCAACTAATCATTGATTTAGCCTGTTCCCTGATATTTGGCCAACCCAATTTCTTGATAAATCAAGAAAAGCCATCCACGAACGCGTTTCGCGCTGTTGGCGCTCTGCCTTCTGAAAGGCATATCTGCTCCTAGTCAGGATATTCCTTTTTTATTTTTAATATCAACACCTGACCTTTTTATTTTGTATTTTTCTATTGTTTTTTCATATCTTATTATATTTCACTGTGTAAAAGTGCCATCCATAATAAAATAACTTTAACATATACAAAAACCGCGCTTAGATAAAAACCACGAATTATGAATTGTGTTAGCGCTAAAAGATAATTCCTAATAAAAGAGCTAAATAAAGAAACTTCGCTATCCAAAAATTAAGGTTTTTTTAAAGCGAAGTAGCTAAGAACGTCGCGACAAAAGGATGGTTCAATCAGGGTCCCGCGGGAGGAGCCGCACAAAGACGGTGAATGGGACCGAGGAGGCAAACATGCCGCGGCATTCACAGCTCCTCACCTGGGATTTGTTCAGCCGCTCACCCTCCTCTTCTTCGGCGCCGTCTTCGTTGTTCTCCATCCTGCAGGAAAGTCCTGGACCACACGCCAAATATTAATACAAGACAGTTCCATCCTGCAGGAAAGTCCAGACCCACACGCCAAATATTAATACAAGACATTTCCATCCCGCAGGAAAGTCCTGGGCCACACGCCAAATATTAATACAAGACACTTGCATCCTGCAAGAAAGTCCTGGGCCACCGCCAAAAATTAATACAAGATACATCCATCCTGCAGGAAAGTCCTGGGCCACACCCCAAATATTAATACAAGACAGTTCCATCCTGCAGGAAAGTCAAGACCCACAAGCCAAATATTAATACAAGACATTTCCATCCTGCAGGAAAGTCCTGGGCCACACGCCAAATATTAATACAACGCACTTGCATCCTGCAGGAAAGTCCTGGGCCACACGCCAAACATTAATACAAGACCCTTGCATCCTGCAGGAAAGTCCTGGGCCACACGCCAAATATTAATACAAGACACATCCATCCTGCAGGAAAGTCCTGGGCCACACCCCAAATATTAATACAAGACACTTGCATCTTGCAGGAAAGTTCTGGACCACACGCCAACTATTAATACAACGCACTTGCATCCTGAAGGAAAGTCCTGGGCCACACGCCAAATATTAATACAAGACATTTCCATCCTGCAGGAAAGTCCTGGGCCACACGCCAACTATTAATACACGACATTTCCATCCTGAAGGAAAGTCCTGGGCCACACGCCAAATATTAATACAAGACATTTCCATCCTGCAGGAAAGTCCTAGGCCACACGCCAAACATTAATACAAGACCCTTGCATCCTGCAGGAAAGTCCTGGACCACACGCCAAATATTAATACAAGACATTTCCATCCTGCAGGAAAGTCCTGAGCCACACGCCAAATATTAATACAAGACATTTCCATCCTGCAGGAAAGTCTTGGGCCACACGCAAAATATTAATACAAGACACTTGCATCCTGCAGGAAAGTCCTGGGGCACATGCCAAATATTAATACAAGACACATCCATCCTATAGGAAAGTCCTGAGCCACACGCCAAATATTAATACAAGGCACTTGCATCCTGCAGGAAAGTCCTGGGCCACACCCCAAATATTAATACAAGACACATTCATACTCCTGCAGGAAAGTCCTGGGCCACACCCCAAATATTAATGCAAGACACTTTCATCCTGCAGGAAAGTCCTGGACCACACGCCAAATATTAATACAAGACATTTTCATCCTGCAGGAAATTCCTGGGCCACACGCCAAATATTAATACAAGACATTTCCATCCTGCAGAAAAGTCCTGAGCCACACGCCAAATTTTAATACAAGACATTTCCATCCTGCAGGAAAGTCTTGGGCCACACGCAAAATATTATTACAAGACACATCCATCCTGCAGGAAAGTCCTGGGGCACATGCCAAATATTAATACAAGACACATCCATCCTATAGGAAAGTCCTGGGCCACACGCCAAATATTAATACAAGGCACTTGCATCCTGCAGGAAAGTCCTGGGCCACAAGACAAACATTAATACAAGACTTTCATCCTGCAGGAAAGTCCTGGGCCACACGCCAAATATTAATACAAGGCACTTGCATCCTGCAGGAAAGTCATGGGTCACACGCCAAAGGGAGCAGTAATTACGAATGGGATAGTGATAAATAAAGAAAATTATATCTAGTCAAAGGGTCAGCTGGGTATTGCATAATTGTCCAGAATTTCTATTGTCCGGTGTATACTTCAGAGTTTAGGGGAAACCATGGCTTCTCCCTGTATGTTGCTATAGTCTACTATTGCTTGATTTAAGTTAAAGTTTCCCCAATGTCAGGGGATTGTGCTGCTATGTTAATAAAGATTTATTATCACAGTTTTTACGCACCTGCGATACTCAGTTAGGCGTATAGCTACTGTTCTACCTGTCTCACCACGTCATCGCATTCAGTTCATGAGGCAGAATTGACAGCATTGGGGCGGAGAAGGGGTTCTATTGTTGGTGATGGGATGTCTCAGTATGTTTTTTTGTTTATTTGTTAATCAACCAGGCGCGCGATATTGTAGTGTTTACGTCTATAACAGAGGAAACAAATATAAAACAACAAACGAATTAAAACTTAGAATTAAACATTCACAAATTAATATGTACAATTAATACTTGTATTAATCGACAGCGTTCATAAAATTTATATAGGCAAAGTTGCTGATATAAGAGAGATAAATCATTTATATCAGGGAACAATCTATTTCTCACTTCTTCAAAGTTCGAATAGTCATAGATGAGGTGAAGTTTGTTCTGTTTCTCCGCAGGAACAATTTGGTGTTTCTGATAGACCTCTTTTATGTAAGTATTTTTAGAACTTTCCGTGTGATGTGACAAATTGAGTGCTTATAAATTTGAATGGAACTGTATAGGAATTCCGTTTGGAAATATATATAGTGCGAATTGTATATAATTAGAGAGCATATATATTATTAATGAATTGATACAAATGGTTAATAATAATAGCTTTTCTTCTCTAATTATTGTTGTAAGTATTTCTCTGGTAAATTATATTTTTTTCAGTTCGTATTGTATTGATTTATAGTTGAGATAGTATTTTATCAACGGTGTATGCGAAAGGAGGTGTGAACATTCGTATGATATGCTTCGAAATCCATGTACGTCTGAGATAAGAATATTATGTTGTAGTAAATAAATTTTCTGTAAAGAACGTATAGAAAATATGGATACCATATTTCGCTAAAATAAGTGGCTTTCGATCGTATGAATGATTTATAAATTGTACTTTTTTCCTTATAGTCAACCCCCCAATAAATTTTGCAAATTGAGATAAGAGTGTTCTTTATTTTGCTGCATTGAGCTACAATATCCTATATTTGGTTTGAAAAGTTTATCTTGTTTTTGTTTCCTTTGTTATCGGAGAAAGAGAGTCCGAGTATTTTGATTTGATCGGTAATTTTCAAGCTTATTTCTTTGTGTTCTATTGTTAAATGAGGCTGATTATGAAAATAAGTTAAACATTTTTTTTTTTTTCGGTTGATAAAGATATTTTAGTTTCATCGCATCAATTGTCCATCACGTGAAGAACTGTTTGAATTAAATTTCTCAAATCAATAATATTTGTGGCCCAGAGAACGATATTAAAATCATCGGAATATGCTACAGGACGAATGTTTGATATTTGAATAAGGCGGACGAGAGCAGACCGTTGAGGATGTCGTTCCAAAGTAACGGAGACAGTGTTCCTTCTTGTGGTTATCCTTTGTTTGGTTGTTTTGATAAAAGAAATCCAGCGTATTCAAATATGACATGTCTCATTAGGTGGCCTAGGTCCGAGGTGTTGCTGTAATAAGTGTTAATTCCAAATTTACTTAAGGTGTCAACACATTGTATAAACCCAGTATGATCTATGTACCCGCGGCCATAATATTGATCCAATATGTAAAAAAGTCAACCAGAGAGGAGGAAGTCGTTGGGGAAATAAAGGCGCCCCAGCTCTCAGGAAATTGAAATCCAATTGGAAGGAAACATTCAAAATATAAAATAGATTTGTTTAAAGATTTTATTTACAAACGACATGGAAGATTGATTATACAGTATATATAAATTTAGCTGGCTCTTTTGAAGTGCTCTGTTACATTAAAAATGAGCCTATATTTTTTTAAATATAACTTTCTTTAATTGGTATTCTAAAATATATCTATATTTGATATAAAGGATAACACGCCAACTTTGTATTGTAGTTAAAACTTTTTTCCCGATCTTTTTTTTTTTTTTTATAAGTAAAAAAACCTTCTCTCTACGTCCTCACTACGATGAAACGTACGACCTGGTGCCTCAGTGGGGAAACCTCCCAGCAGCAGATGACGAAACCGATCAAAGTATCCACCACTGATGAGCCAAGCCTTCCCAATAATTTTTGCATCGAAGTAATGACAGTAGAAGAATTGTTGAAGAATGTCACGAAAATGTTTGAATTCTAATACAAACATGTGAGCAATAGTTACCCAGCAATTGTTCTAAAAAGGAAAAATTAAAAGAAACTATTTACCTGATTTTTATTTTTCATTTTTCAAATACAAATATATGTTTGGTCTATAAATTTATTCGGGGTAAGAATAAGTTGGTCTTTGAAGTGGAGCTGATTTTAACTGATCAAAGCTAGTCCATACGATTAAAAACAAATGGAAATTTCCCACGTGACACAATCTATAAGTTATCACTAGCCTCGTAAATCTCATTGTTCCATTATTATTCATTATCAGAAAGTGTAATAGAAGGAGTCGACTGTAGTGTATATACCTACTTTGGTAAACCACGTAGATGTGTTAGTCTACAGAGGGTGAATATAAAGTGATCAATGTTTTGAATTGCGGATTGAGAAGCTATTAATATTTATTTTGAATGTTGCTCCACAGGCTCACCTGTTTGATATCAGATCAAAGCCTGCGACTTATACATTTTGTATCTACTTACCCATCTCAATATTTGTTCATATCTCGTTGAATTATAGAGTTACTAATAAGGAATATGGATTTGAATTGGCTCTCTTCACGACATTTTTGAAATTAAGATTTAAAATCAGAAGTTTTTGTCAAAGAAATCTGTGCCGTGGAAAGTGTGAGGGCGATCAAAGAAAGGAGAGCTCAAAGATGGTTCTAAAATTTCAGAAAGGTGAATTTAGACCCTCGGATGGACCTCTCTACCCAAAAGAGCTTCCAGTGTGAATTGTGAATCATTACGTCACACCGTTAATGTTACCTCTACCACAAGTAAGCTCAGTCTATCCTACAAACTTGGAATATCCCCCAGCAAAGAGATGTTCATCATCTACGAAGCCCAGGAAGGTCGACAGGAGCTGTATAGTAGTGTCCAATTAATCGACACTCGCCCAAAATCAGCTCTGGATTGAGACCTGCCATTAATTTCTCAACTTCGTCATGATTTAATCAAATGTGAACCGCTACGTTTTAGATTAATATTGAATTCATTTCAAAAGTCCTGTCATGCGAAATCAATAGTTGGACCCAGTTCAACTTCCAGAACCAGTGGCTAAACGAAGGTTATGCTTTGTATTTATTGGAATTTGGAAGGACTAGTGATTTTTTTCCGGAATATTACGCCTAAGATTACTTTTTTTTTAGATTTTAAAATGTCCGAATTTAGACTTCAAATATTCAGCTATTGTAAGAGAGGGCTCCCTTCCTCAGCAAGACAACGCGCTGCCTCATAAGGAGCATTTAACCCTTAATAAAACTTGGAATTTGTAAAGAATTGAACTTTTGTTTCACCCAGCTTACTCCCTAAACTCTTCTCCACCGAAGAAAACACTTTTTCATATCTATGCAGGTTTCCTTGAAGAATAACACTCCGGAAATACTAAGGAAACTCTAAAATGTAGTTCGGGAGATTTTTATTTTGTTTCTGATGCAAAGCCATCGTCTGAACTCGAAATATGGTTGGTAGATGAGGTAAGACTATTAGAACATAATAATGTGAACTTTGAAGAATAAAACCTTTTTATTTTTATATTCAGATATAAATTTGTTTGACTTATTGTTTATAAAACATTGGTTTCTTTCTTTCGCCCACTCTATACGTCTTGAGTGGCTTCTCTATGAAGGCGCCTTTCAATGCACACCATGTTGTCATAACAATCCCAAAGCACTCTGGAGTACATCGGCTCTAAACCACCACATGATATCTTCTGAAATATTCGGCCGAATCCCCGTAGGATGTTAAGAAATCGAATCCGCTCTACTGATAAGGTTCACACTAAAAACCATTGTATACAGATTGGCTTTTTGTTCAATATTTCTAAAGCTGGTGTTGTGGCCGAATTACCTATCTGCACGATTCATGCAAAGAAGATAGAGAAAACGCAATACTATTTTTAAAAAGGGAGAGGTGTACGAATAACTTCATCCCGCATAATTAAAAATATAGAATAAATGTATAAAATATTTACTAAACATACAAAAGCATATTTCCTTCATTTAAAGTTAATCTATAGGTCATTAAAATAAAAGAAAATTGTACAAATTGGATATAAATAGATAAATAAATAACTCATTCTCCATAAAATTGGAAGGTTAGTAATAAAAAGAAAAGAGCCAAATAATGTCGCAGATTGAAGGAGGTTTTTGTCGGGGATGTAAGTGTCCTTAGCGAGAGACTTAATGAGATATTTAAATAATTAATAAACATTTTATTCATTAGTCCAGATAGCAGCATTACCCCTTGTTGACAACACAAATTAGTTCTCCTAATTCCAAGAACATTTGTGTTTTAATAATTAATTAGGAAGGTTTGTTTTGACATCACTCTCATAGAAATAAAACAAGTTTATTTTGAGACAGGCTTTCTCCCCAAATTTTATTATCTATTCTTCTTTTAAAAATAAAATTGACTAAATAATATTTGATTTATTTTATAAGTGGATTAAAAAGAAACATGTCCTATAAGAGTTTTCACTTTATATATTTCGGCAAGATAAATCTTCAAGCCAGTGTGATGTGTCTACCTGGGAGAGGTTAGCTAGGGTGGCTATCATAGTCACAGATTGTAAACTCTAGTGTTCGGCTCTCTTGTGAAGTGAACAGCTCGAAAAATCCTCTAAGTAAAATAAAACTTTCAGTTTTTTCTTTTCCACCCAAATTAAATTTACTTTAATTACATTTTACATCAAATGGATCCGAATTCCTCATGTTTCTAGTTCTCGTTCAATTTTATAGTTCATCCGAGAGGCGTTCTCTATTATCGAGCGAATCTGTAGTCTTGAATCTTTTCAGTTGGTCTCGTGAACCACGCAATCACCCTTTTTCTTAGATCGCGAAATGCGTGGTGTCGCTGGAAATCCGCTGGCGATTCTCCACAAACTCTGCAGCGGTGGCAGAGACGCCATGTACATATACATTGTATATATCTAATTATTTTGAAAAGGTAGTGTAGACTGTACACCTTTTCATCTATTGACCAAGTGTCAATAAAATATTTTAATTGACATTGTAAAATAAATGTTCAATAAATTCAATCGACAAATTTCTCTCTCTATCTGTTATCTATCGGGAAAATACCAACTGACGTTTTGTATTTTTTCTGGAATATAACTTTTGACTATTTTTCAATTAAAAATATATAAAAATTCTCTTAGTGTGTTTCCAACGAACAGTCTGAATCACGTAAGAGGGCCGACAGCCTGAAACGCGTTCATGATTGGCTTTTCGTGATAATTCTAAATAATGGATTTTTTAATTTTTTGGAGAGAATGTAAATAAATTCAATATCAGTCACCATCTTCTCCGATATATAGTAGTAAGACTTCAGCGACATTTTTTGCACGATCAGGAGGTGCTCTATTTTCCATTAATTCAGTTATAAAGTCAGTTTCATAAAGTCAATTTCATATCCGTCACTAGATTCACGCGCGGTACTTGCCGCTAGCTAAGCTGATAGACTACCAACAAGCCCTCCAATCTAACCAACGACCAGCAAAATTGATTCCTAAATTACATTTTTACTCGTCGTGAACCTATGTTATATAGGCCAATCTTTCGTAAAACTAATGAGCCTCACTAATCAGGTTCCTCCAAGATGATCTATCCATAGTTTACAACTGATGTCTTGGTCTCCACTTGGATCCACAAATATATTATACGTCTCAGTGATCTAGTGTCTTCATGAATGCATCCTTCAATCAATCATATCAGTAGGCTATCGTGTCTTGTTTTCAGTTTTCTCAGTATTTTAACGAAGCATTTGTTCTTTCAGGGGGTGCAAATGAATTAGGAGTAAATAAATATAAAAAACTGAGTGTTTCCATGTGTATATTGAATTATACATCGTGTTTGCTCTCTTATATTTTGTTTGATAGACTATAAATGCTCTTGTTAAAAGGTAAAACAATATTTGCCATTTATTTGTTATTCAAAATGCGTATTGAAATAACGAGGTGTCAACATGAATCAACATCAACATGAAAACTAAAATTGAATTCGGAACCTTTCAATATTATATCCTACTTGGCTTTCTATATGCGATAAATCATATTGTGTTCTCTATATTATATATGTACTAAGATTCTATTTATGAAAGGTAAAATCTTGGTAAAAAATTGTTGGCAAAACGTAAAAACGGAGAATCCACTTCAAGAAAAATAGAGCTCACACACATTCAAGGAATATTTAAAATCTATTTATAAACCGGTAGCGCATTGATTTGTGTGAAATTTCCATTCCGAATGCAAATCTTCTGCCATAATTGGCCCATTATGCTGGCAAGAAGGAAACCTTCCGCCGTTTGATATTAATGGGTGCCCGTCAATTAACGCCGTAACATTCAGCGTGAAGTAAAACAACGCTAGAGATAAAAAGAAGTTTCTGCTTAATTACACAGTCTCTGTAACTAAATATGATAATTGGTATTAGGTGACAGCTGAATTGTGTCTTTATTTACACGGCACAATTTGAATATATTAGATTGAATCTGGCAGAGAAATTTTTAAATTTTCGTAGATATATAAACGAAAATGTTCGTGATTGAAACCTCCATTTTTGTATTTTAAAATTTAAAATGAATTTTTAGTCTTTCTCCACACTTTTCTTGAATAGAAAGGGCTCGCGTATATAAACTTGGCCTCCTGACCCAAACTTCAAGTGTATTGATGATGCTTAATGAATGATCAAAACCACATATTTAATCAAATAACAGAATTATTTTATTTATTAAATTGAGTTGGCATATAAGAAAAAAAATATTTATATGGCATTAAAGAAACAATTAAAAGGGATTTACGTGTAATGACGAACCAAACCTTACTGATTGGCTGATTTTATTGAAATAAAGATATACATCGTCACGAATTTGAGTTTTCTTGATCTTAAATGACATCAGCGCTCTAAATACATTTTAGAATAAGTTGTAAGATCTATACTGATGCTCCTTGGAATGAGAGAAGGAGTAAAGCGTTTAATATCTGAGCCTGTCTGGATGTCAAATTCAAGAGATGTATATGTGACGAATGGAATCAAGTGCTATCTTTCCTATAAAAGGAACACAAACGTACCAACTGTCCACGAAGAACAGGCCTATAGGGAAATTCTGCTATAAACCGTGAACATTCCCGTTGTTGGCGCGAAAGTCCTGGAGCAAGCCATTCTCCACTTCGAACAACCCCCAAACTGCAGAGCCACTGGCGGCTGCTCTCTTCCCAGAACCTAGTTCCAGCGGCGATAGTTTTCGCTCATTTTCCATCCAATGAGCTCGATGAAGTCTATGTCATCTAAGGATAAATTAAACTTAACTAAGTGGAAAATGGATGTTATTTTAGAGAATGACAAGACCTCTGAAATCCTCTTTTCAATCTTCTCTCTCTATCTGACTTAAGTTAAATCGCTGGACTTGATCAAAGAATAATTCATCAAGGCCTTCGTCAACAATAGCAAGATTCAAGACCCTTCAACCTCCAAGCAGGAGAGGACCAAGACACTTTGACCATCACACTTAAGGCAATTACAAGCGAGACAAGTAGAACCCTGTAGAAGAATTTGTCACTTGACAGAACCTCTGCCAAATAGCACATATAAGCTTCCAGATTGAGACCCTGAATTGCCGATCTTCAGAGAATAATTCAGATCTATGATCTCTCAAGAAACACGAGGATGACATCTGATTCCTGCAGGAAACGAGCGTAAAGATCCTGCACAATGTAGGAGACCACTGCCACCACCGCCTTTGCACACACGATTATCACTTAGGAATCCTTGTTTATTAAGAGCGGATTCTTTGGTCGGAAAAAATAGATGTAATCGCCATCACCCCATGACGTTTATCAACGTGCATATCTCTCATGCCCCCGATGAGCGAAGCAGCAAATTGCAGATCCTCACAACTCAGTAACCTGAAGACCTGGCATAGGGTTCGGTAGAAGATATCGCGTAGCAACTAAACCACATTCTTCGATTCTGTTCTTAAACACAAGATGCACTTCACCATTGGACGCCGGAGCGACCCGTGTCATCCGGGAAGAATCCACACTCCGATCAGACTACTGAAACTGCGTCACCCAATACTAAAATTTAGATTTATTCCGATACTCAATCATTTAGTCATACTGATCAAAATGTGAGCTAGTTCCTACAAGGCTTGTGTGTTTGTGCATGCATCATAAATTTTCTGTAGTCTAGCCTGTTCGTCTATGGAAAGTAAATGTTTATGAATGGCATCTCTCAGAATTCCTAGAAAATATTACATTCCTGAAGTTGTGGAGCCATTGTATTATATTGGAGCCATTACATAAAAGTATAATTTCTTTGGACATGGAGTTAAGCGCTCGAAAGCCTTAGCTGAAAATATCTGATGACCTTGTATATGAAAAGCAGGGCTTGCCATCTGACTTCCTCGGGCGCATCTCTGTGCTCTAAAGAGTCGCCATCAGGGTAGGAGATTATCGCTTCAAGGCCTTTTCACTTATCAACGGAATGAGGAAGGAGTGCAGCCTCAATGCAATCTTTGTAATCATTTGAACGCTTATGGGCATCATTTTCTTCATCAATAACGTCTTTCGGGTTGAACTCATATCAATGATCTTCAAAGAACTCTGCATGTATCGATCGGGCTATTGGAGGGAGGTTTCGCGAGGTTTTCTCCCTTCAAGTGGCTTGAGGTTGGTGGGTTGGGCAAGCGGGGTTAACTTACTTGCCCTTGGATATATCGTACAACCCAACTGCCACTTTCCAAATGTGACGAGGTTTGTTGCAGGCGCGCCTCATAAGCTTCAAGAGGGAAACGAGTTAAGTCTAGTAGTGTTCGGAAGGCATTCTGGTGCGGTCTATTGAACATCGATTGCAAGCTTCGACTCACCTGTCTAATGGGGGTGCAGACTTCATTGCGCGGGCCGTCAACGACTTAGCTAATTCAAAGTCGGGCGTAGCTGACATCGCCAGCTCCTGACGCCTAGATTTCAACAAAGAGATCGACCACTTCTTAAACACTGAAATGCTGTCTACTTCGTTCTTGAACTGCACCCTCAGGTTGTACATTCCGCCAGTTCATGGGTTATCGAGGCAACAAAAGTTTTCTACAGCTGCCATACCTGCTGGCTCCTGGGCTTGTTGCATGCGACTGTCGGACACTTCTCTGAATATTCCAAATATTCCAAAATCAATGTCATTTAGTATTTTTATTTCAATTAACCTCCCCAACATCCTGATCTATTTCTCTGCTTTCACTTGATTTTAGGCATTTCAAAACACGCCAAGATCATGAAAGCTGCTATCAGCAAGGAGCGGGAACCTATAAAGGAATAAAAGTCGCAGTATTTTATTTGATTACCTAATATAAATCAAAAGGTACCTCTTTATGAGGAAAAGCTCTTTTTTTAAGAAATAAAAAGAATTCAAAAACTTGAATTATCGAATCATTAAATAATTTTTTTCAGTTTGTAATATTCCAATGTATCTTAAAGTCGTAATCGTCAAATGTTGATTCTGTAAAAGATTCCGACGCCCTGTGCACACAAGGCTTTGACAGAATTAGAAAATCGAAACAATCCAATTTAAAGTATGTCCACTTTTAAAACAGTTAATGCGGAAAGTCGCCTAGAGCACCGGGCCTTTGAAGAATATTCAGATGCATTTATTGACAGTTTCCTACTTCAAGGGGCTTCGAGCACCTGAGTGTTTGGGTTTCTTTCTCCCAAGTCTCAATGGTTCCCGAGTTGAAACCGCACATCACTGATACACAAACCGACCGACAAACAGACATTCACGCGTATAAAGATATATAAAGTTTTTTATATGTTATACATTTAGATATATTGTATTATATATACTTTTTTACTCGCCTTATGTGCATATAATCTTATATATTTTTCATACAAAATTATATAATCCTATATGGAGCTCTGTAATAAAGCATACATTGAATCATTCTTTTTTTCTGCCAAAGTACGCTCACAACTGTCAACTACGACGGAGGTCTTCAAATGGGCTCACCGAATTTCTCAAATCTGGTGATGAGACAATGTCTTGATTCAGAGGAGTCGGCAACCATATATATCTTCGAAATGTTTGATTCACTCATTTTTATTTTGAATCAAATAGGTATTGAAGTATTTTGAATATATGTACTATAATACATTTATAAATTCAATTGCCATCTATCGTTAAAATTTGCAACAAATAAATTTACTGGAATGTGTTTCTTTTTAATAATATCATCAGAATAGATGTAGAGATAATAATTGATGTTAGACTTGAAAATAATCACATTGCCAGCAAGTTTATTTGTTACAAACTGTAAAATATTCTTTCGTAAAATTTAACCCGATGTATTTAAATTGAAATAAGTCAATATTTATATTTGGGATTTACAAATCTAGAGAGGAGGATAGTAGGGAGCTCTAAAATTATTTTCCATCGTCCTGTTTATTCCACGAGGTAGTAAAATATCTCATAAAATGTATCCCCCACTCTTATCTCTCCACGTTAAAAACATGAAAGGAAAACAGAATAAAAAGGGGAGTTATCTTCTTTCAAAGCCACCGTTCCTCTTGTTTCTGATACCTCTATCGCTTTAACATGTGTTTATCGCTATGGGTTGGACAAAATATATTTCTAAAGAAATAAAGGACTGTTTGCGATGGTGTGTTTGTCCGGCATAGGTTTTTACGCAGTATTTGGACTATCTAGGGGTAACAGACACATCAACAAGATATATAGTTAGGTCTGGAAACACTCCATGTTATAGTTACGCCTACCAGTATTTAAACTATCTAGGGGTAACAGATACATCAACAAGATATAGAGTTAGGTCTGGAAACACTCCATGTTATAGTTACGTTCACCAGTATTTGAACTATCTAGGTGACAGATACATCAACAAGATATAGAGTTAGGTCTGGAAACACTCCATGTTATAGTTACATCTACCAGTATTTAAACTATCTAGGTGACAGGACACATCAACAAGATATATAGTTAGGTCTGGAAACACTCCATGTTATAGTTACATCTACCAGTATTTGAATTATCTAGGTGACAGGACACATCAACAAGATATATAGTTAGGTCTGGAAACACTCCATGTTATAGTTACATCTACCAGTATTTGAACTATCTAGGTGACAGACACATCAACAAGATATATAGTTAGGTCTGGAAACACTTCATGTTATAGTTACATCTACCAGTATTTGAACTATCTAGGTGACAGACACATCAACAATATATATAGTTAGGTCTGGAAACACTCCATGTTATAGTTACATCTACCAGTATTTGAACTATCTAGGTGACAGGACACATCAACAATATATATAGTTAGGTCTGGAAACACTCCATGTTATAGTTACATCTACCAGTATTTGAACTATCTAGGTGACAGGACACATCAACAAGATATATAGTTAGGTCTGGAAACACTCCATGTTATAGTTACATCTACCAGTATTTGAACTATCTAGGTGACAGACACGTCAACAAGATATATAGTTAGGTCTGGAAACGGTCCATGTTATAGTTACATCTACCAGTATTTGAACTATCTAGGTGACAGACACATCAACAAGATATATAGTTAGGTCTGGAAACACTTCATGTTATAGTTACATCTACCAGTATTTGAACTATCTAGGTGACAGACACATCAACAATATATATAGTTAGGTCTGGAAACACTCCATGTTATAGTTACATCTACCAGTATTTTAACTATCTAGGTGACAGGACACATCAACAATATATATAGTTAGGTCTGGAAACACTCCATGTTATAGTTACATCTACCAGTATTTGAACTATCTAGGTGACAGGACACATCAACAAGATATATAGTTAGGTCTGGAAACACTCCATGTTATAGTTACATCTACCAGTATTTGAACTATCTAGGTGACAGACACGTCAACAAGATATATAGTTAGGTCTGGAAACGGTCCATGTTATAGTTCCGTTCACCAGTATTTGAACTATCTAGGTGACAGATACATCAACCAGATATAGAGTTAGGTCTGGAAACACTCCATGTTATAGTTACGTCTACCAGTATTTGAACTACCTAGGTGACAGATACATCAACAAGATATATAGGTAGGTCTGGAAACACTCCATGTTATAGTTACATCTACCAGTATTTGAACTATCTAGGTGACAGACACATCAACAAGATATATAGTTAGGTCTGGAAACACTCCATGTTATAGTTACATCTACCAGTATTTGAACTATCTAGGTGACAGGACACATCAACAAGATATATAGTTAGGTCTGGAAACACTCCATGTTATAGTTACATCTACCAGTATTTGAACTATCTAGGTGACAGACACATCAACAATATATATAGTTAGGTCTGGAAACACTCCATGTTATAGTTACATCTACCAGTATTTGAACTATCTAGGTGACAGATACATCAACAAGATATATAGTTAGGTCTGGAAACACTCCATGTTATAGTTACATCTACCAGTATTTGAACTATTTAGGTGACAGGACACATCAACAAGATATATAGTTAGGTCTGGAAACACTTCATGTTATAGTTACATCTACCAGTATTTGAACTATCTAGGTGACAGATACATCAACCAGATATAGAGTTAGGTCTGGAAACACTCCAGGTTATATTTACATCTACCAGTATTTGAACTATCTAGGTGACAGATACATCAACCAGATATATAGTTAGGTCTGGAAACACTCCATGTTATATTTACATCTACCAGTATTTGAACTATCTAGGTGACAGGACACATCAACAAGATATATAGTTAGGTCTGGAAACACTCCATGTTATAGTTCCGTTCACCAGTATTTAAACTATCTAGGTGACAGGACACATCAACAAGATATATAGTTAGGTCTGGAAACACTCCATGTTATAGTTACATCTACCAGTATTTGAACTATTTAGGTGACAGGACACATCAACAAGATATATAGTTAGGTCTGGAAACACTCCATGTTATAGTTACATCTACCAGTATTTGAACTATTTAGGTGACAGGACACATCAACAAGATATATAGTTAGGTCTGGAAACACTCCATGTTATAGTTACATCTACCAGTATTTAAACTATCTAGGGGTAACAGATACATCAACCAGATATAGAGTTAGGTCTGGAAACACTCCAGGTTATAGTTACGTCTACCAGTATTTGAACTATTTAGGTGACAGGACACATCAACAAGATATAGAGTTAGGTCTGGAAACACTCCATGTTATAGTTACATCTACCAGTATTTGAACTATTTAGGTGACAGGACACATCAACAAGATATATAGTTAGGTCTGGAAACACTCCATGTTATAGTTACATCTACCAGTATTTGAACTATTTAGGTGACAGGACACATCAACAAGATATAGAGTTAGGTCTGGAAACACTCCATGTTATAGTTACATCTACCAGTATTTGAACTATTTAGGTGACAGGACACATCAACAAGATATATAGTTAGGTCTGGAAACACTCCATGTTATAGTTACATCTACCAGTATTTGAACTATTTAGGTGACAGGACACATCAACAAGATATAGAGTTAGGTCTGGAAACACTCCATGTTATAGTTACATCTACCAGTATTTGAACTATTTAGGTGACAGGACACATCAACAAGATATATAGTTAGGTCTGGAAACACTCCATGTTATAGTTACATCTACCAGTATTTGAACTATTTAGGTGACAGGACACATCAACAAGATATAGAGTTAGGTCTGGAAACACTCCATGTTATAGTTACATCTACCAGTATTTGAACTATTTAGGTGACAGGACACATCAACAAGATATATAGTTAGGTCTGGAAACACTCCATGTTATAGTTACATCTACCAGTATTTGAACTATTTAGGTGACAGGACACATCAACAAGATATAGAGTTAGGTCTGGAAACACTCCATGTTATAGTTACATCTACCAGTATTTGAACTATTTAGGTGACAGGACACATCAACAAGATATAGAGTTAGGTCTGGAAACATTCCATGTTATAGTTACATCTACCAGTATTTGAACTATCTAGGTGACAGACACATCAACAAGATATATAGTTAGGTCTGGAAACACTCCATGTTATAGTTACATCTACCAGTATTTGAACTATTTAGGTGACAGGACACATCAACAAGATATATAGTTAGGTCTGGAAACACTCCATGTTATAGTTACATCTACCAGTATTTGAACTATTTAGGTGACAGGACACATCAACAAGATATAGAGTTAGGTCTGGAAACACTCCATGTTATAGTTACATCTACCAGTATTTGAACTATTTAGGTGACAGGACACATCAACAAGATATATAGTTAGGTCTGGAAACACTCCATGTTATAGTTACATCTACCAGTATTTGAACTATTTAGGTGACAGGACACATCAACAAGATATATAGTTAGGTCTGGAAACACTCCATGTTATAGTTACATCTACCAGTATTTGAACTATTTAGGTGACAGGACACATCAACAAGATATATACAGTCGAACCTCTTTAATTCAACACCCCAAGTGATCGGAGCTTTTGGTTGAATTAAAGGAAGTGTTGAATTAAGGTTAGATGATTAGTTAATCATCTAACTCGCTAAAATAATATTTTTTAAAATTGCTTTGTAATATAAATTGATCATATAAATTGAAACCATTGTGTGTGTCCTTTTTTGTATTATTTTTATATTTTCATGATTAACTTTATTATAAGGGACAAAATGGCAATACTACATATTTTTGAAACATAAATAATTTCAAATAATATTTTACTCTAATTGAAGAATATAGCAGTTGGAAGGAAATAAATATGGAAAATAAAAAGAAAATTTGAAAATAATATTTAAAAATAATTATGAAGATATATTTTTAAAAATTCCTTTATAGATGTCTCTCTCTCTGTTTTGAACTGAAATCCTATTCAGGATGTATTCCAGATGGTCTATTTAAAAAAAAAACATGCATGTCTTTCTTCCTCTGGAATGTGTTTTAAATAACTATTGTATTAAAAAATCCACTGCTGCAGCAAGTGTTATTGATCTTGTGTTTAAATCTTTTATAATAATATGGAAATGGAATATTGAAATAAAATGTTATCATAATCATTGTGGCTACATTTTATGAAGATTTATTTATTTGAAAGGAAATTATTTGTAAATTTTAAAATAACTAAAATATTTTCAACGCTGAAATTTAAAAAGAAAATAATATTATTAATTAACGCGCGATTCCTAAATTCCCGCGTAAAAAAAAAACGAAAACACTCGCGACATTGCGCAACGGGACTGCAAAGGAAAACTTAAACTAACTGAAACCAAAAGTGCACGGCGCGATCGTATCGGCGCCCGCCGTGGTCGCCACCACCGCCGTAATACCTTTTTAGCGGTAAATTTGGGTGTAAAAAAAAAAAAAAAAAAAAACATTCAACTGTCGAAATTCGAATTCTAAAATGGTCGAACTATCGGAACTGTCGTATTACCGATACTGTCGAATTACGGTTTGTTATTTGATAGGCCGGAGGTCGGGACATCAGAATATGTTCGAATTAAGGTAGAGTGTCGAATTTGCGTGTGTCGAATTAACGGGGTTATACTGTAGTTAGGTCTGGAAACACTCCATGTTATAGTTACGTCTACCAGTATTTGAACTTTCTAGGTGACAGACACATTAGGTCTGGAAAAAGTCTATGTTATAGTTACGTCTACCAGTATTTGAACAATATAGGTGACAGATACATCAACCAGATATATGGTTAGGTCTGGAAACACTCCATGTTATAGTTACGTCTACCAGTATTTGAACTATCTAGGTGACAGATACATCAACCAGATATATAGTTAGGTCTGGAAACACTCCATGTTATAGTTACGTCCACCAGTATTTGAACTATCTAGGTGACAGATACATCAACCAGATATATAGTTAGGTCTGGAAACACTCCATGTTATAGTTACGTCCACCAGTATTTGAACTATCTAGGTGACAGATACATCAACCAGATATAGAGTTAGGTCTGGAAACACTCCATGTTATAGTTACGTCTACCAGTATTTGAACTATCTAGGTGACAGATACATCAACAAGATATATAGGTAGGTCTGGAAACACTCCATGTTATAGTTACGTCTACCAGTATTTGAACTATCTAGGTGACAGATACATCAACCAGATACAGAGTTAGGTCTGGAAACACTCCATGTTATAGTTACGTCTACCAGTATTTGAACTATCTAGGTGACAGATACATCAACCAGATATAGAGTTAGGTCTGGAAACACTCCATGTTATAGTTACGTCTACCAGTATTTGAACTATCTAGGTGACAGATACATCAACCAGATATAGAGTTAGGTCTGGAAACACTCCATGTTATAGTTACGTCTACCAGTATTTGAACTATCTAGGTGACAGATACATCAACCAGATATATAGTTAGGTCTGGAAACACTCCATGTTATAGTTACGTCTACCAGTATTTGAACTATCTAGGTGACAGATACATCAACCAGATATATAGTTAGGTCTGGAAACACTCCATGTTATAGTTACGTCTACCAGTATTTGAACTATCTAGGTGACAGATACATCAACCAGATATATAGTTAGGTCTGGAAACACTCCATGTTATAGTTACGTCTACCAGTATTTGAACTATCTAGGTGACAGATACATCAACCAGATATATAGTTAGGTCTGGAAACACTCCATGTTATAGTTACGTCTACCAGTATTTGAACCATCTAGGCGACAGATACATCAACCAGATATAGAGTTAGGTCTGGAAACACTCCATGTTATAGTTACGTCTACCAGTATTTGAACCATCTAGGCGACAGATACATCAACCAGATATAGAGTTAGGTCTGGAAACACTCCATATTATAGTTACGTCTACCAGTATTTGAACTATCTAGGTAACAGACACATCAACAAGATATATAGTTAGGTCTGGAAACACTCCATGTTATAGTTACGTCTACCAGTATTTGAACTATCTAGGTGACAGATACATCAACCAGATATAGAGTTAGGTCTGGAAACACTCCATGTTATAGTTACGTCTACCAGTATTTGAACTATCTAGGTGACAGATACATCAACAAGATATATAGGTAGGTCTGGAAACACTCCATATTATAGTTACGTCTACCAGTATTTGAACTATCTAGGTGACAGATACATCAACCAGATATAGAGTTAGGTCTGGAAACACTCCAGGTTATAGTTACGTCTACCAGTATTTGAACTATCTAGGTGACAGATACATCAACCAGATATAGAGTTAGGTCTGGAAACATTCCAGGTTATAGTTACGTCTACCAGTATTTGAACTATCTAGGTGACAGATACATCAACCAGATATAGAGTTAGGTCTGGAAACACTCCAGGTTATAGTTACGTCTACCAGTATTTGAACTATCTAGGTGACAGATACATCAACCAGATATAGAGTTAGGTCTGGAAACATTCCATGTTATAGTTACGTCTACCAGTATTTGAACTATCTAGGTGACAGATACATCAACAAGATATATAGGTAGGTCTGGAAACACTCCATGTTATAGTTACGTCTACCAGTATTTGAACTATCTAGGTGACAGATACATCAACCAGATATAGAGTTAGGTCTGGAAACACTCCATGTTATAGTTACGTCTACCAGTATTTGAACTATCTAGGTGACAGATACATCAACCAGATATAGAGTTAGGTCTGGAAACATTCCAGGTTATAGTTACGTCTACCAGTATTTGAACTATCTAGGTGACAGATACATCAACCAGATATAGAGTTAGGTCTGGAAACACTCCATGTTATAGTTACGTCTACCAGTATTTGAACTATCTAGGTGACAGATACATCAACCAGATATAGAGTTAGGTCTGGAAACACTCCATGTTATAGTTACGTCTACCAGTATTTGAACTACCTAGGTGACAGATACATCAACAAGATATATAGGTAGGTCTGGAAACACTCCATGTTATAGTTACGTCTACCAGTATTTGAACTATCTAGAAGTAACAGATACATCAACCAGATATAGAGTTAGGTCTGGAAACACTCCATGTTATAGTTACGTTCACCAGTATTTGAACTATCTAGGTGACAGATACATCAACCAGATATAGAGTTAGGTCTGGAAACATTCCATGTTATAGTTACGTCTACTAGTATTTGAACTATCTAGGCGACAGATACATCAACCAGATATAGAGTTAGGTCTGGAAACATTCCATGTTATAGTTACGTCTACTAGTATTTGAACTATCTAGGCGACAGATACATCAACCAGATATAGAGTTAGGTCTGGAAACACTCCATGTTATAGTTACGTCTACCAGTATTTGAACCATCTAGGTGACAGATACATCAATCAGATATATAGTTAGGTCTGGAAACACTCCATGTTATAGTTACGTCTACTAGTATTTGAACCATCTAGGTGACAGATACATCAATCAGATATAGAGTTAGGTCTGGAAACACTCCATGTTATAGTTACGTCTACTAGTATTTGAACTATCTAGGTGACAGATACATCAATCAGATATAGAGTTAGGTCTGGAAACACTCCATGTTATAGTTACGTCCACCAGTATTTGAACCATCTAGGTGACAGATACATCAATCAGACATAGAGTTAGGTCTGGAAACATCCTGTTTCAAAATTCGTTAAAACTATTACATTGATGTGTCTGTCACCTAGATAGCTCAAATACTAGTAGACGTAACTATAACATGGAATGTTTTGGAGTATTTCAAACATATTTAAATATAAATAACGTAAATATAGTCGAAGTATTTTTCTTGTTCTGATGTTGAGTTAGTTAAATATTGTTCTCTCTCCTTTCTAAGTGTGATTTAATAAATATAAAGAGTTTTATTTATAAATCAATTAATCGTTATACACGTTAACATAAAATACTTTTTGTAAAACCGGGATATAAAATAAAAAATAATTATAGAAGCGGAAATATTCTCTTTTAAATAATGTGCTCTCTACCTAATACATATACGTTTATTTCCATTTGAGAGAGAAAATACTTTATAATTTTACATAAAGAAGTTTCATTTATATAGTATTTTGAATATATTTTATTCTATTATTTAAATTTAATTGTGTGTTGTATGTGTTTTTGTACAATTCAGGTTATATATATATATTATGGAGTGTTTTTAAATATCAGTAGCAGTGGGTGATAATGGTCCTTTGCTCGGCAATCAAGCACTAGTCAAGGTCAATGAGAGATTATTTAAAGACGTGTGCCATGTGTAGTTGGCTTGTTACAACTTGAATGAAATACAAAATGTTCCAGAACTTCAGAGATATATATATGTGGCTGCTGAGTATACAAGCAGTGCCAATAAGGTGGGTGCAGGAGGAAAGTACCATACCTAACGCCAGGTGACAGCCAGTATGGCGATGCATAATGTGAGAGCTATTCATTCTCTCGCTGGGAGGTCGCCAGTTGTAGATCGAATCAAGACTCCACGTAATAGACAATGTCATGACATCTGTTTACAAAGGATGGACGCATAACGTTCCAACGGCATCCGCCTGGGTTTTCAGCAAAAGATATTCGCAGAAATTGACTGATGCCTTGAAAATATTCGTTTTTTTTTTCTGCAAGTGACCTCGAATGGTACGTGCTGGCACAGTTGAGTGACAGATCAAAATTAATCAATAACGATAAAATTTTCTGAACATCACAGTGCGATTCACCATTTCCATATGCTGGTGCAATGGTTCCCGTCGATCCTTTCTGCGCCCATTGATTCCGCACCATTAGGATTTGCTTTCGTCAAGCACGAAAGGAACTTTAAGGAAGGGCAATTCGCCGTCTCTATGAGCGACAATTCATTTCATATTTCAGACTCATTGCTTGCGTACACATCGGCGAGACATAACGAGACTTGATTCATCCTACTCAAAATCGCCGGTATAATTTATTATCAAAAGATTCCAACCCAATATAGCGAAACGTTAAAAAAAAGAAATAAATTGGGTTAGCGCTTTCTAAAAAATCCCCAGGCTCTTTTCATAACCTCAACACCTTCCCTTATTGATGATTGCCTTCTCTTGTGTAATGATATATAAGTAATTTCTTTTGTCTTTAGTATGGATGCTTAATATAGATGTTCTTTCAGCCTTTTTCAATGGTCCGGCTTCCCACATATTTACTGTCGCACTCTCGACGCTATACTGAGAAAATGGCCTCTGAATTTTTCAAAGAATATTTTTGTTCTGTGATTATATTTGGGTTTCTGTTCCATGGGCTATATTGCTATTGGTTAATTAATATGATGACATAAGTGGATCTGTTGGATGGCTGGGTGCTCTTGTTAATTCAGATTACAATCTGAGCTGGATATCCCATTCTGCTTATGTTTTTATATATTATTTTTCACTATATATTTTTTGAAGATGTGGAGAGAACAATGTATTTTGGTCATTATATTAACTGTAGTAATTTGGTGATGTATTGAAGAGTATGAGGAAAAATGGATAGTTGGAGGGCTGGAATCCGTCTTATAAAATACTGTTTGTTGGTATCTAGTGCTTGTTCTAATTATCCAGGAAAGAGAGGGTTCTTTCTTTATATCTTTCAAGAGTAAAAATCAAACATTGGTGGTAGCTGTTGACAGTCTCCGAAATTTGTCCCTCTTTCCCTTTTTCGCATATGCAGAAAATATCGTTAATATGCCTTTTCCGTTTCTTTATTTCGACTTAGAGCGCTATGTCCCCCTAGAGACACTTGCACTTTAAACATAAACAAAAATGTTGAAAGAAAAGAAAGAAAGATATTTAAATTTGTACAGAATTAGTATGCAAGTTAGTTAGATGAAAAGATAAATATATATATACTAGACGAATGACCCGGCTTCGCCCGGGAATTCCCCCGAGTGCAATTTCCTTCATACTGAAAGAACATTACTATACGCCGTTAAGATGCTAATAATATGTACATTTAAATATTAGGAGAGATTCTGCACATTGCTTGATATTAGAATATTTTATTAAGTTAGTTTGTATTTTTTGCATATTGACTATTGTTTGTTTAATTTTAAGAATTATCATATTGACTGTAACTTTTATTTATTATATAAAAAAAAAACAAAGGCCAGAACAAAAATTAATAAAAAATACGAAAGCCATTGTTTACATACAGTAACGCTAATTTTGTAAAGTTTTTTTTTAATTGCATTGTGTGCACTTACCGTAACTTAGTAATATAAATTTCTCTCTCAATACTTTTGTAAAAAAAAGTGACACTCGTATAAAAATATATTTTAAAAAAAGTACGCAAGCAACTTGAAAAGAAATGCAGAACGCTCATTGGTCGCTTAATTGACCTCGTGTTGTTACTTCGCCTCGTATTTACTCCGCGTAAAAAAAAAGTTATTCAAATGAAAAAAGAAATAGCCAAAAATACTAATCAAAATGTAGCCGAAAATTTTCCTCAGGTTTATAAAAAGCGACATGCAAAATTTGGTACCAATTGGTTCAGTAGTTTTTGAGTTTATCGCGAAACAGACAGACATTGACTTTTATATATATATATATATGTTATATAATTTTTAAAAAATTAATAGAAATATAATAGAGATAAATGCATGTAAATATTATTTTATTTTATTAATCTGTTTAAAATAACTCTGTTGTTCTTGGCCACTAGATGGCGCCACCTTAAATATAAATAGATTGTTTTGTTTTTTTTAGTGTTGGTTAGGTAAGTTAGATTTTATTTTATATAGGTATGTAAATGGTGATATAGAATTAATTGTTAGAATTCTATATTTACTTAATTTAAAATATATACTTTTGCTCAAAGAGTTCAAAATAAACTACTTGAGACTGATTTTCTCTTTTTTAATTAAATTCAAGACGACTGCACCTTCAATTTTAACAAATCATTTTTTGGATTTACATAATTATAGAACATATATATATTAATAGTAATTTTTTTATATTTGGAAAAAAGAGAAAAAGTAAAATATTGAGAACTACAGATTTTGAATTAATTTTGAGTCAGAACAGCAAGCTAATTCTGTATCAAATAGTATAGTTATGAGAATTTTAAGATTAATACATTTTTTTATTTAATTTAAATGTGTGAGGCTTGTTTTTTTATATATATTTTTTTGTAATAAATAATTAGTTAGATTATATTTTTAAAAAAAGAAAAAAAAAGTAACACCAGCAAAGCATCGGCAGTTACGCGTCATAGGCTGGGTGAAAAAAGGAATAAGCGAAGAGAAAGTTTTAAAGAGAAGAGCAAAGACAGAACTATGATAATAATTTTCCAAATATAAAATAAAGCTAATTAGAGAGAGAGAGAAGTATTTTTTTGCTCTATTTTCTCTCTTGATGAAAGAAGCTAGATTTTTGGGATATTTTTTTTTTTGTGGGAAATTTTTTTTTATAAGCTTATTTTAAAGACAATCTAGTGTAAATGTGGAGGACACGATATAAGATAGTATATTAAATTAGAAGGATGAAAACCTTAAAGGTTAGACCAGATGAAAACCATAAAGGTTAGACCAGATGGAAAGAGGATGGTACTCAGGCGGGCCTCTTCAGATGAAGACCTGAGCAGCAGTTTCAGCCCTTACTTCATTACTGCCAAACCATGCCTCTTCGACCAAATAGAAAGCAAATTTAAGTTGGAACGGAGATAGGGTAATAGTTCAGCCTTAGATACTACATAAATCAACTAATGAACTGAGCAAGTATCATCTTCTGCACTTTCAAACCTAACTCAAAAAAGTGTGTTTTTCTCAGTTCAGAAGTTAAATTTATTCGATTCCCTAGACTTAATCAGATTGAGACATACTTATCCCTTAGTGTTAAACTTTAAATCAAATTGTGTTTATTTTTTATTTTTTGGGTATAAGGACTGTAAGAGACTGATAAGAAATTAGTAATACAATTAAATGATTATTACAAATACAGGAAAATATGATCATATCCCAAGCCATTAACAATGTGCGTCGACAAGGGAACAGGAAAATCTAACATTAAAGAACATAGAAAAATAAACTTTGTCTGATGTTGGTAGGTTCAGATTATGGTCCAAATTGTGTTCAGACACTCTAAATAATAGGACTGCAGGAAAATAATAAGATATTAGAAGTACGAGAGGATAAGGATTAATTGGAACTACAAGAAAGTATGATTAAATTCAAACAAGTTAAGAATGTGCGTCATACCATAAATGGAAATATCAGCTTCATCAGACAAAGAAATAAGTCCCTTGTCTGAAGATGGTGAAAATGCTTTCCCATAATAACTCACATCATCAATTTATTTGAATTGGTCCTAACGGTACCGTATATTCTATATGTAGTCCTATCTAGTCTTTTTTTATTTAAGTATTATATATGTGGACCAGTACCTGTTATTTCTGCTAATTAATTGCTGCAATAAGTGTTGATATATATATTGTAATTTAAACCAACAACCCCATATTGTATATAACTTATAACAAGATTTTAATGTTGTATAATAGAAACACATCTGTAAATGATTATACGTATTATTGACATGTGTCTTTACATCATCATATGTAATGTAATTTGTACAAACTGAGGATAAATAAATAAAAATCTGTAATAGATTAAGAGTTGAGCTAAGCAAGAGATAGAAGTCATAACGTCAAAATCGAGATAGATTTAGAATTCCCACAACAAGGTCTAAAAATGGACCAGACCACCCACACTCTTCACATCTGGTGGAATGCAAAGCCCCCTCTCACATCTGGTGACATGCAAAGCCCCCTTTCTCAGAGACGGCCCCTGTCGCATAAGGCCCCCCGTCTTAACCTATAAATACAGTCCCTTTACAGTCACTTGACAGTTAGTTCAGCATCTGTGCGAGCCCGCGTCGGTTGTACCTCAGATCCTCCTCATCCATCATGTAGACGAGTAAGAAACTTCTATCTCCCCATCTTTCGCTCCTAGCTCAACTTTTATCTGTTCACGGAACTTTCTTAGTGCAACTGTGTCTTCGTTTTTTGTGTGGACATTCCCAAGCTTTCCACTCTGCCTCGACCACGACTGCCTGTACTTTGTGAGAACTGTAAAAGGTCTTCCAAGGTGCAGAGAGGTACTGGAAAACTCCCCATCCTGACTGTTCCTCTCGGTCAACACAGTATAGCGAGAGTCAACACCTCATCATCACAAAGTTAGTCGATAGGATTCTCTACAAGAGGCTTACCAGACCTCTTCCTATTACAGATAGTCGACAGGATTTCATCTTATTACATATATATATATCAACACAATTGATATATGTACAAAGGGTTGGTATGCAAATTTAGTTAAATGAAATCAAATTGTAAAGTATTGTGTGTATTCGAGAAAAGCAATTTACAGATTTAAAAAAAAAAAAGAAAATTAAGGAATATTTTAGAATGAAAATATGCTAGATATTAGAGAATTATTCAATTAAAACAATACTAAAAAGAATTAATTTCTAAATAAAAGCGTTCCAATAGAATTTAGTAGTTTTTTTTATAAAATTCAAAATAAATCTGCAAAATGAGTTGAATTTTATATATTTGTCTCTTGTTGAAATTAGATCAAACGGGTTTGATACATTTAGTCCATTGTTTATTCTATACTCTTGGAAGACGGGGCAATTTAGCAGCAGATGAATAGAAGTCTGTTCCTCCCCTTCACAGAAGCATCTTGAATCTTGCACTACTTTGATGAATTTTAAAAAGCTTCAAAAATTTCCGTGATTTGTAATAAATTGAGAGTTGTGGAAATTTGCCCGAAAATATTTCGGAATATTAGCTGGAAAGAAACTTTGAAATGTTTGGTTAGTATTTTTCTTCAATAGTGTCATTTTATATTTTATTCAAAAATTTCAATTATGTCTGGAATATATAAGTCATATCGCTGTTGTTCCTCAATCGATAAATTATTCAGATCATATTTTATATTTCTGGATTCCATATAATCCGTAATCAAAGGAATATTTGCAAGGGTATGCACACAACTATAGCTAGTTGTTTTATAAGTTTGTGTACACCATAATAATATTTGATATTGAAGTGAATTAAATTAGTGTATATACTTTTTACTTATATATTTATACCAGACCTCAGTTCCATAAGTGAGTATCGGTCTAAAGATTGTTTTGTATAAAATGAGTCTTGGTGCTTAGTCCCCAAGATTTGCCACATATCGACAAAAGTGAATTTTTTAGTCTTTGAGTTCTATTTAGTATATTGTTCAAATGAGGATTCAAATTTAATTTATTCTTCCTTCTATGGTTGGCAAAGGTAATTCCCAAATTTTTTATTTCTTGAACAGGCGTAATAATATTATTTTTCCGTTTCTTGATCCCTAACTGTACTTGCTCCAGAATCCAATCCCATAACTAGCTATACAGCCAACAATAGCAAAGGGCTACCCATAGGCGAAATTCCTTGTTGTTGTCCCGATTCTTCATCGAAGGCGGGAATATTTAAAACATTTCTTATGTTCTCTGCCGCTCGCTCCGTAGAATTTCAGCTTCCTCTAGGTTGTTGGGGTCGTGGGGTAGGTTTATGTTTGGGTGAAGGTCTGAGCATGATCCTGTGGTTTGAAGCTATTCATATTTCATTGAAATAACCTTTCGCAATATTGGTATTGAGAATATTTCAGATATAAATGCAATATAATGAGGCTTTTCACACAAAATAATGATAAAAAAATTGATGCTAGCTTTCTATTTTTAAAGCTCTTCTAAGGTACGTTCCTCGCCTACCTGATTTCCATACATGTTGATGTGATTTTTATTTGATTTCTATCAAAAGGTCTGAAATAAGAATATTCAAAATAAAACTTCTACACAATCCAAATAAATTCCAAAATAGTCTGAGAGAGTAGACAAAGGAAAGGTCTGTGCGTCTCTAGAAAAGGTTTTCAATTTGGATTTAAGTGAGAAAGTGAATGATAAGCTTTTCCATGTGTGTAACGAATTGCTATCCTCCATTAATAATATAATCTCGTTGTGTCAATAATTTATTAGATTAATAATCTCTCTTAGCACATAATTAATTATCTATAATTAAAGACAGGTCAGGTGTTAAGGATAGAAATATCTCCACCAAATTAATTGCGACATGAATGGATGTGGTAACATCTGGAATCCAACAAAGAGAGAATTATATTATAGAGCATCCTGTTTTTCTGAATATTTGATTTAAAGAGTTCAATAGGTGGAATGATAATGATTCGATATTTTGAAACGTCCCAGTCAAATTCAGAGTGTAGGTTGGCATGACATCACACGTCGATTGTTGCTAGAGAATGCAATTATATATCGTACACAGTATCCTCACACCAACAAAGCCGGAATTTACTTCAACATAAAGACCTAAAATCCCATTTGCGCAATAGAAATCTAGAAATAGACGTGCGACAAGAGGTATTTCTCTCATTATTTTATGCATGTTGGATTTTTAATGGATTTTAAAAATTTGGTGATGGGGTTTATGTGGCTATAAGAATCTGCGTGTTATGCACAGATTATAATAATATCGAGACATTCCATGATTTTAAGGCAATTTTAAACAAAAAAGCGCACCTTGTGGTATAGAGCATTAATTTTATTTTTATCCCAAGAAGTTTCATTAGAAGCAGAATTCTAATGATCAAACGCCTAAAAACAACGATACTCCAGGTTTCGCTTCGAGAGGGTATTTGAGTGGAGGCTAGGTCAATTCTATCTATTCAATTTGGACTCACAAGGTGTCAGGCATCAAAGAGGTTTCAATATATACCCAGACCCTTATATAGAATCAACCTGTGTGAAGGTCACACACTACGTGTCTGGATCTATTCAAACCTACACAACATAAGTAACAAGTCGTCGTGAGATCAAATAAACCTCCCATCAGAATAAAGCCACAACCCTTTATGGAAATACAGTACTTTCTTTAAGGATTATTGCACCTGGTCAACATGGCTATGCAAACAGAAATCTATGATACTCATTTTCCTACCTGAAGGAAGAGAGACTATTTTATAGGTTTCTCCTGCAAATAGATAATAGGTGCGTAAGTAAAAGAATCTACTCTGATTATTTCTCTCGTATTTTTCTATATATGGGTAAAAGGTATTGGCATTGTTTATGTGATTTAATTTATTATACCTATTATTTTATATATACTTTAATAAATAGATTTTATTTTTCGTAACACATATGCAAGGGCTATAGGAAATTGTTTCATAAGTATATGAAAAGGAAAAATAAAAGTCACGATTAATGCTTTTTATATAATATTCTAAAATCTTCATAGCAAGAGGTTAGACATAAGGAAACATAGAAACATTCAAATCCGGGATTTTACCAAAAACAGTGGTGCTGGACTGCTCATTACTATAGTACATATAGTGGCATAAAGGAACATTGATTTTGAAAATTACGTTCGCACGAGGAAGCTGGATTTTACATCATGACAAGGCTGCAGAGATAGTGAAATGTATGGGATTGTGCTAACAGTGAGAAGTTGGACTCTACATCTTGACAAAGCAGCAGAGATAGTTAAGTACAGGGATGTTGGAGTAGAGAGTTGTGCTAACAGTGAGAAGTTGTACTCTACATCTTGACAAAGCGGCAGAGATACTGTAGTAAAGGTATGTTGGAGTAGGGAGTTGTGCTAACAGTGAGAAGTTGGACTCTACATCTTGTTAAAGCAGCAGAGATAGTGAAGTACAGGGATGTTGGAGTAAGGGATTGTTCTAACAGTGAGAATTTGGACTCTACATCTTGACAAAGCAGCAGAGATAGTGAAGTACAGGGATGTTGGAGTAGAGAGTTGTGCTCACAGTGAGAAGTTGGACTCTACATCTTGTTAAAGCAGCAGAGATAGTGAAGTACAGGGATGTTGGAGTAAGGGATTGTGCTAACAGTGAGAAGTTGGACTCTACATCTTGACAAAGCTGCAGAGATAGTGAAGTACAGGGATGTTGGAGTAAGGGATTGTGCTAACAGTGAGAAGTTGGACTCTACATCTTGACAAAGCGGCAGAGATACTGTAGTAAAGGTATGTTGGAGTAGAGAGTTGTGCTAACAGTGAGAAGTTGGACTCTACATCATCACAAAGCGGCAGAGATAGTGAAGTACAGGGATGTTGGAGTAAGGGATTGTGCTAACCGTGAGAAGTTGGACTCTACATCTTGACAAAGCAGCAGAGATAGTGAAGTACAGGGATGTTGGAGTAGGGAGTTGTGCTAACAGTGAGAAGCCCCGGACGAGAGGTAGAGGTAAGGAACCGGGACTTGCCTGCTACCGTCACACGTGGCACCCAATCAATTGGGAGTTTCCTCGGCGCGCAATCCCGTTACCAAGGCAACGCTAATCCCAGGGCACCTAGGGCTCTTTAATTATAAAATGGTCGCATGGAATTTTTATGGCGCTTCTCTCACTTTATCGCCTTGGTGACCTTTGGCTGCACCACCACCAGTGTGCACTACATGCTGTTTGTAACCTCCGTCCTTGCTTAGCCGATACCTGTTGGCTCTAACAGGTGGCGCCAGAACATGGCGAATAGTTCTTGTGTGATACACTACACATTGTCAAGACACTTGAATATATAAATATATATGCACTCTTAGCTTCATTTTGAAAATATTTTTACGCTTTGAGCACACGCCAATTTATATAATCTACGAAAATCTCTGAACACTTCGACAATCTTTGAAAATAATATATCTTAAAACCTATTATCATTTTTATATAGAGTTAAAAATATCAAAATTTAACTAATTATTATAAAATATATTTCATTTTATCACCAGGAAAGATATATAGCTTAGTATTTCAAAACAAAACGGAACCTAGAACCGATACTCAAACCGCGTTCAAAAATTTCCTTTAAAATATTAAATTACTTTCGCAAATGTTCAGTGATTCTCGCCCTAATTCACTCCACCAGTGCCTTGGAGTCCCAAAACGGAGTTAACACCTTGTAAGCTTGAATGTGCAGCATTCACAGTTATACAAACCCTTATTCGTCATTATTACATTAGCCTCACATAAGTTTGCAAATGGTAATTGTAAATATTCGCCTATTACAGAAGCTCAAAAGAAACAAATATTGAAACCCATAATATATAAAATTTTGTAAACTAATTTTCTAATATTATTTTTTATATAAAAAATAAATAAATAAACCCCCTCTCGTCGCAAGAAACTCAAAACTACATCTTTTCGCAAACACTCGGAAAATGTCAAAACTCCACTTTGTCCATTTCATAGTAGTCATCTGAAATTCGTGGTTTCGGAAGATTATGGAAGCCTCGAATTCATGAAATACAAAGAGAGATTCGGGAAATCTTCTGAAATGCCCAACGAGGAGGTTTGACTGGCTCGAGCTGCAGAGACGAGGTCGAGACATTGTTTTTTCTTCTCTTTTGTCGAGAGAAATGTCTTTCAGCATGACATAGGCTCTCGCAGCCAAACTTTACATGACAACCGTTAAGAATACAATTGAAACTACACTATATAGCAAAACTTAAAAATATTTCCTAGATACAGTTCGGCCTCACAAGCCACATCCCTTCCTGCCGGGGAAAATGATCGAAACGTCGCTATAAACCTCTGGTGTAATTCTCCTCTTCCTTCGATATAAAATATAGTTATTAACTTAATTTTGTAATCAATAAATAAATATATTTTCTTTAACACTACAAGTGTTAAAACCCACAACTATATGTACACAAGTTATGTCAATATGTCACGGCTGTTAATTTGGTATACCTGTCCAAGACCATCTTAGTTTCACCTGTCATCTTCAAGGTAAAATTTAACCAATCTTTTCATCGCAGTAAGGACAGTAGAAGTTCGTTTTATGTATAAAAGAAACATTCGCGCTTTTAAATCTTTTTATTTTATATGTATAGATGGCGCATTAAGCCTTTGTGTCAATCTTTATATACATGAAAATAAAATAGGACTTAATTTGAATCACAATGTTTAATAAACTTCCTATATTTCGACGATGCGATTCGTCTATCTTCCTTCGAGATTCGATCTTTGTAACAAATTATGGCACTTTCAAAATTCACTAAAACAATGCATTTGACTTTTCACCCAAGTACAAAACGTAATGGTAGTGACAAAGAAAGAGCCAAACCACCAGTTTTGATAAATTCAGACAAAACCAACCTATATACATACCATGGTATAGGGACGACTTCGATTTCATCGAACGAAGTTATAAAATCTGTCGAATTGGCTAAAAAGGTGCTTAAGCTGGTAAAGTAGCAAGACCGATTATTTAGTCTAGAATGCAGCATAAAGTTGCGGTAGAACGATATTCATGTACCAAGAGTGACACCTCTCCCTTTAAAAATGAATTTGGTTTATCACCCGCAACTCTACGTTAAATATATACAAGTACTAGCGAACCCGGCCACGCGTTGCCGTGGCTAAATTGTAATATGTTAAATTAACATTATACTAAACTATTCAGTACAGTAAAGTTAATATTCACATATAAAGATAAAAATGTTTTAGCCGATCTAAAGCCCTACGGGATTGAGAATGGAACGTTATGTTAAAATTTGAAAGTGATTTTTATATATATAGATAATATAGCCCTTCATTGTAACCATTGATTATAATCACTGCATTAATAAATGTCAGTGAACTCGTTTATATGTATTGTTTTTTGTTTTCGAGATATTCTAATAGAACGTTCTCACATTTTCTGTAAAATATTTACATATGCACAAACACAGAATATAATCACTATGTCTTAATTTCGCTATAATTATGGTTATAAATATTATTCTAAAATAATTCGCCAGAAATCGTCCTGATAGTATACTAAACAACATCGCAAAGTTTCATGAGAAACATCTAAAATAAAATAATACCTTTAATACTTTGCTACAATATTAAAAAGAGGGGGGCTCAGGTGTTTAAAATGTAAAATGTGCTCTAAATAGTATTACATAGAGCCTTCATAACAAACATATTTAAAATAAACCAATCAAAATATAATAATGCTGTAAAAACAGACCTTGCTACAATAATATAAAAGAAACGAAAATAAAAAAGACACCCACGCTGAGCCTCGAACCTAGGTTTGTTACAAATATTATTAAAAAATTGTTCATGTTAATTTTTATTTTAAAAAGCCTACATTTTAAATAAAATAATATTTTTAATAATTTGCTACAATAATATAAAAGAAATGAAAAAAATAAAACACCCACGCTGAGCCTCGAACCTAGGTTGCGGGGGTACGAAGCTGTGTACATAACCTATAGGCTAAGGTTGACGTTACAAATAAGCTCATGCGAGGCTATTTTAGGCCATACGTCTGCCGCGAGGGGGCGCTGATTGCGAGTGAATTTACGTTTTATTGTAAATAAAAATGTAACGAAAGGTTATTTCTAAAGAGTAATTAGCCAGAAACCATCCCTGTAGTATACTAAACATCTTCCCAAAGTTTCATCACGATTGGTTGAGCGATGTAGAAGATTATCAATAACAGACGGACGGACAAACATCCATTTTTATATATATAGATATATATAGAAGGAAATAGAAACAATAGCTAATTTGTTTAGAATTGGAAAATTTGATTCACCTGCATGCACTTGTGGAAACGACCAACAAACCCCTGAACATCTTCTGATAGACTGTCCATTAACTTCTGATCTAAGGGAAGAAAACCAACTTTACCTGACTAATACAAAACAAGCTGCTTGCAATAAAGACCAATACATAAAGTTTAATAGATTCTGCAGGATGTATATTTTGAGGCGAAAGTATTGAATGTACATATTTCAAGCTACTATTTATAATTACTATATGCAAAATTTGACATCGAACTTTTAATTTTCATGATTCCCAATGTTCAATTGTATAAATTGTATATAATTTAAAATATACACGCAATTATCCAAATTGTGGATATGGCGTGTCTCTCCCAACTGTTAAATAAAATAAATAGCTAAAACAAAAATAAACAAGAACTGGAGGATCCCACCTAAGCACAGTTGGTACAGTGGAGTGAACTCAAGAGGAGCTCTGAACCTCAGAAATAGACAGCATCAAACAACACTAACAAGATTTAGAGCAGGGCATCTCAAGCCATTGAAGATAGAAAATAATTACAAAATCTACCCCACTTGCCCAAAATGTAGTTTGGCACCTGCAGCTCCAGATCACATTTTGGCTTGCACTAAACAGGTCCTTTAGGAGAGGCCGCTGCTTATCATAAAACAGCTCGAGGAGCATAAACTCATGGAATTCGTGTAATCTTTAGACAGGGGGATAATAAACAACAACAACAGTATATATATGTTATATAAAAATATGTTTTTCAAATATATTTCAAGGATTCAAATCTCTGTTAAATTGACCGCCAGAGGTCACACTTCCCCTAAAAAAAACATTGTTGTTGTTTCCCGATGGCCGGCTCAAATCTTTGTACATTATGTAAATGATCTTTTGTTTTCCTTGTTCTACTCGCCTTAAGCCAGGCAGTACTTTAATCAAATTATGTTTCTCATATATATTCCTTAGCTCAAATAAAGAAATCTCTGATCAAGACTTTATATTTTCAAGATTATTATTACCACGACTGCAGAACAATATCATAATGATACTCATGGATACCAAAATCAAGCAACAAATAATAAGGATTCAATATATCAATCTAATTCCAACTTACTGCATAATGAAAGACTTCTAATTAACTCTAACCCTCATACATTGCTTGGCATTGAGTGTAATTTTTGTGGAGAAAAAATGAAAACAATTTGTCTAAAAAAATAGTTAAATAACATGTACACCTTCCCTAAGTCTCCAAAATTCATAATAACTTCTTTCAAATGTAGACAAGACCTAAACAAACGGTAGAAAGTCAGTCCAGATAACGCATAGCAATATCATGTACTGTGTTGGATAAACGTTGTGTGGAAAAAACAGAGGATCCTTCTCACTTGTTTAAATTGTTCTTAAGTTGGGTTTTATTTCTCTCTTGAGGATTACTATAAAATAGTTATTTGAACGAGGTAAAAGTAAAAATTAGTTTCCAATATGTGTGTTGTCTCCATAGATAACACCAGATCAATAGACGTAGCTTTGCAGCCAAACGAGTAATTTCGCTCCAGAAGACTTATCAAATAATTAGGTTCCAATATTTGGAGGCAGGATTATTCTAAGAAAGTAATAGCGTTTCCCAATTAAAGATAATTACCACACACACACACACAAATAACATATTACTACAAATATCTCTCTTGCGAAATTTGGCAATAATTAGAAATGTGGGGGATGTATGTGTGGCTTAACAGTATTGATTATTTCATATCTTGGACAAAGTAAAAGATTTATTCGTTCAGTTCTAATGCAGAACTTCTTAATATTTCCATTGTGTCTATTTGAGACTATATAAGAGGAATATTATGATGCATTAGCGCGCCATCTGTTATGAAAACTAGAAACTATTATAGACGCGTATGATTCTTTTTTTTATTAAATAATTTCTACTGCTCTTTTTCATTGCAGTAAGGACAGTAGATATTGTTTGATCAAAAAAAAAAAAAAAAGAATCATACGCGTCTATAATAATTTCGAATTTTCATAAGACGAATTTGTTAATAAAGAGTAGAAATCCGACAATAAACTTTTTTTTTGTCAATAGTAAATAATTCTGTTCTGCCCTTACTGTAACGAGAAAACTATTGAAAAGGCCTGGCTGATCAATGGTGGACCTTCCCATAAGTTTTGTCAGTTACCCCATCTCTAATAGGCCGCATTGTTAGTACTAATGGCTGGTCATTTAAAAATTTTCTTTGTTAACGTATTTATGAAAGCTTTAGATATAAATAGTATATAGATAGAAATACATACAAATATGAGGAGTGATAAAACAACTTCAATAATTACGTATAGATAACTAGCGTAGCTGTGTCGCGCGTTGCTGCGATCTAAGAAGAACGGAAATCAATTCAACTTACGAAATATTTCGAGCGCTGGTGGATGGACAATATTTCTTAACTTCCGTCTGGTGGGTACTATAATAAATCAGAAGGTTTTCCCACGCATGAGCTGGCCTCATAGCTGCCCATCTAGGAAGCACGGATTCTCCAAATTTAACCCACAAACTTTATGGTCTCTCATTGCAAAAGCAGATTCACACAGGAAACTGTGAACGTTTAAATTCAAATGGTATATCAGTTAGGATCAGTAGAATACATAGGCATAATTGTATATATTTAAAATGTATATCTATCTCTGAAAATATTAATTGATAAATATTATTTAAAACATATTATTATAATAGTATAAAATATATTTAGCATCATTATATTAAAGATAATCATTTGTTGTAGTTTAAATATACACCAATACCTCGCTTTGCGTCGTTTCGTTTTGCGTTTTTTTCGAAGTTGCGTCGCTGCTTAATTTTTACTGATTTTCACTGTGCGTCGTTAGATTTTCGAAGTTGCGTTGTTTTGGATTCGAGTCTTTAATTTTTTTTTTTTTTAATTTTTTTTTTCCTAAAATATGGCAACACTTTTGTTTTTGATTGCGCCTTCACATATTTTCACTTTGCGTTGTTTTTTGGAACGTAACCTCGACGCAAAGACGAGGTCGAGACATTGTTTTTTCTTCTCTTTTGTCGAGAGAAATGTCTTTCAGCATAGCGAAATTATTTTATTTGGACTGTTAATGAACTTAGCATACACAAGTACATATTTCCTTTTTAATTTTTTATTCGAAATTGTAGTTTCGATAACATTGTTTATTGTATTTATCCCCGGAGGTCTTTTTACAAAGTCGTGGTGAGAAGTATGATAGACACACCAGTGTTAAAATGTGCGGCGGTGACATTCCTGGCAATCATCGAGGAAAATCTAAGAAGGCCGTTGTGTAATTGATGACCTCGTCGTGCTTCATATCGGTGGACATTCTGTACTGAATGCTGAAAGTGATTTCATCGACATCATTGTTGCTGCTAATTGTTCAAACACACATATATAGTTAGAAAAATAGAAGATATTTATAATTATCAAATATTATATTTCATATTTACTATTAATATATAGTTTGTACTTAATTCATACTGAAATGAGTGAGAAAATTTTAAATTAGAACGCTAATCTAACTATATATGTCTTTTGATTTGTTCCATATATTTAAAATATCTTAAGACCAGCTTTATTTTTATATATGATGGAAAAATGGTTATATATCTCAATAATAATGGAAAATTTGTTTGAAAAATCCGTTTTCAGCTTCTTTCTCTCTCTTTATTTCATTTAGTAGCATATTTACTTAATCTTATCTTTAAACAACGTGTAATATTCAAGTAAAACATACAGTATTTTATTTCATTTTAACACACAAAACGCGATATCCCGGCTAAGGATAATTGCGTCGATTTACATTTTTTTACACAGAAACAGTTATAAATATATTATACAAGAAAAAGTAATCGAATATATATATAAAAAGAGATACAATAATATATATTAGGAACCTGAGCCTTTCAGATTTGAAAGAAAATCACAAATATATTTACAAAAATAGTTAAATCAATGATAATTCTCTCTGCTATTTACAAATTGATATAGATCCACAACATTATTTATTGTCTGTTGTCTAGCGCTAAAGAAGAGTGGGCATTCCAGCAGTAGGTGTCTCGAGTCCTGGAATTCGTTGCCACAATGACAGCTAGAGTCTTCAATCGCGCCAATTTTAGATAAAAATCCCTTAAAATTTCCATGGTTCGTTATATACTGGGTATTATAAAAATTGGAGCGGAAATATGTTGGAATTCCAAACGGGAAAAGCTTTGGAATGTTTCATTTGTTTTTAGATATAATTCATCCATATTTGCACTTAAAAATGATCTAATTATACTTGGAGAATGTGGTCTATAAGTATTTTGATCCTCTATTGAAAGATGAGCCAAATCATATTTAATTATTTTAGATTCAATATAATCTGTGAGAAGGGGGATGTTCGCAAGACTATGGACACAGTTGGTAGATGTAGTTTTGTAGGCTCTGCTCACCCAAAGAAGAATTTGATATTGAGTAGAATTTAGTTTTTCTTTGCATCGATTATTTATAAATTTGTACCATATTTCTGAACCATACGTAAGAACTGGCCTGATAATTGTTTTATACAAAATTATTCTTTTTTTAGTATTTATTTCCCACATCTTTCCACATAGTGAAAACAGAAAATGTTTCATTCTTACGATCCTGCACAAAATTTGGTTGATATGTGGGGTAAAATTAATCTTCTTTTTTATTCTATGATTTGAGAATTTTATGCCTAATATCTTACCTTGATCTACTGGGTTTAAAATAATATTCGATATTTCAATTGGAACTTTAGGTTTATTATGTAAGTAAAGAAAATTCGTTTTCTCTGGTCTTATTGATAATTTATTCCTATTACACCATTGAATCAGGGAGCATAGAATATATTCGCTTAATATTTTGAGATCCTAGACAGACTTGCTCCAGCAAATGATAGAAACGTCGTCTGCGTAGTAAATTATTTCTGCGTTCGGATGTTTGAAGCTCTTCAGCAAGTCGTTTAACAAAATATTCCATAATATTGGGGATAAAGGACCGCCTTGAAGGCATCCTTTTGTCAGATATTTTGTAACATTTGTATCTTCATATGAGAAATTTGCCCTTCTTTCACTGTTTAAATAAGATTGTATAATTCTTATTAATTTGGAGGGAATGTTATCCAAATCGAGTCTTCTAATAATTGCTGGCCACCATGCGTTGTCGAAAGCGCCTGCTATATCCACTGTAATCAAAGCAGTCAGTTTTCCTTGCCTGTGTTTCAATATGGTTTCCAGTATATCTTCCTTTGCACTGTCGTTGATTTATGTTTAGTAAATCCGCAACATGCCTTGGACTCATTAGATTGTTCTCTTCATAATATTTATTGATTTTGTTTTTAATTATGTTTTCAAAAATATATGAAATGTTTTTGATGTCAATGATATTGGTCTGTAGCTTTTGCTTGTTTCATAGTTTATTTTATCAGGTTTTGGAATGATCTTTACAGTATAGTCTTTCCATACATCCGGATTCAATACATTTGTTGAATAATTGTTGTAAAATCGGGATTAAGAGTGTACCTGCATGTTTGATCATATTATTACTGATAAAATCTGGACCTGGTGCTTTCTTGATATTTAATTTGGTAATAATATTTTCAACATCTTTTATTTCTATAAAAATGTTATTTTGGTTTTTATATTCAGGTTTATAGTTTCTAATAATAACATGTTCCTCTTTATATGAATGTATAACATCATCTGGAAATAAATCATTCAAGAGACTTTTCAATTTTTCTTTCTTTAAAGTATCCGGTATATTATCGATCATTGGAAGTCCTATATTGTTGTTGGATGATCTCAGAGATTTAAAATTTTTATAGGCGTTTCCAAATGGGTTGTTTGATTCATTTTATTCAATGAATATTCTCCAACTTTATTTCTTAGCTTTTTCGATAGCATTAATGTAATTGTTTCTTGAGATTTCAAAAGTTATTTTATTGATAACTCTATGCCGATAGTATAAGTTTCTAATATAATGAAAATCATTTTTCTTTTTTTCAAGATTCCCATTCCACCACTTTATATTAGATATATGCTTGAAAGAGTTTGATTTGATTTCCAGAGACGAATAAGCTGCCTCACTAATTATGTCCGTAAGTTTCATCACAATCCTGTCAACACCCGTAGTATTAGATGTCTGATTTATTTCATTCGACAAGTTATGTACATTTTGAAATGATATATCTTCAGTAAATTTTCCCCAGTTGGCATCTTTTTCAATGAATTTCCATGTTGACTTTTGTTGATATTTATAATTTAAAATGTTCATTTTTCATTCTATGATTTATATTAATCTGTGGACTAATTTATTCTGTGGTGTTGATTGTGTGTATATATATATAGGTATTTTCTTTGAGTGAGAGTGGTTGAGAATCTGTGTGGAGACGTATGAGTTTTCTTAGAGTTTCTTCAAATTTATCATAGTAATTTAACTTCATTGTTTTTCATACTTTTAATAAAGAAGTTTTAAGTATAAATAGAGAGTGATTAATAAGATTCTCCCAACAACTTTTGTCCAATTCTCTGCACTTCAAAATTATATCGAATGTCGAAGGTTATTGCTACATGATCGGAAATACTTGTAAAAGTTGATGTGCTCCAATTCTGTATCAGCTTTATAGAATTTTAGTTTGATATTGTTAAATCTATTATACTGGCATTTCGACATGTAGGCGTTTTAAGGTTATGGATAAACAAGTTGTATTCGTTCACAATAGAGTGGAATTTGTAGCCATTAGAGTTAATTATCCGGTTGTACCATACAGGGTGTCGAGAGTTAAAATCACCACAGAGGATTATTGGCTGTAGCTCGAAAGTTTCCAAAAGTTCTTTAATAAATATTTGGTGAGTATTACCGAAGTTGTTAGGGTGAATGTAGAAGTTTGAAATAATAATGTTTGAATTCTCTGAATAAATAGAAATAGTTGTACAAAAAGAATTAGTGAATCTATCAATTGTCGTATATTTAATGCTACTGTTGAGAATAATCTTTGCTGTGTGTAGACCGTTTTATCGGTTTTAGAGTAAACAATTTGTGAGTCATTATTGAATATCACATCATTCCCTAACATATAAGGCTCTTGAATAAATAATAGGTCAGGAGGGTTGGACAGAACAGAAGCTCGAAGTTCATCTAATGCTATGACACTTTTCCTTATATTTTGTTGAATACATTTTATTCCTTGTTTAGTTGCCTTCATTTAGTTACCTACATTGTGCAAAACATATGGTTCTTGAATCAAAAGAGTATCCGGTGGGTTAGATATAATATTGGATTGTATTTCATTGGTTGCTATAAAACTCTTCCTGGCGTTTTGTTGTATACACTTTATATTTTCATTCATTTAGAATATTTATGTTTAAAATGTTCAATGAAATACTTTACAACTGGGTGTTTTTTATTCTTCATTTATATACAATATACAAATATACAATATACAATCTACAAATTACATCAATATACAAATTAAAAATATATATTACATTTGTATAATGTTCAATAAAGGCGAGCCCTTTTTTTTACAAATTTCATTTAAAGTAAAAATGTTATATAGACGTAAATATATTATTATTATTTATATTGTATATTTATACAAATGTTTACACAACAAACAAAAATAACTCGCATCAAATATTTATTTTTTAAAATCAAATTATTTATATTGATTACAGTGATAAATTGATCTTTATATTGAACTATCAGTTTTCCACTCTTGTAACTCCAAGCCTTTTAAAAATGTAAGCGTTAAAGTTGACTCTTAAAACATCTCAACTCTCTGTGTCTGGAAGGATATATAAACCTAGAATGGCACCTCTCCCTTTAATGTTTATCACCCTGTGTGTGAACCCTTTACTAGTGGTGATAGTAAATAAGCCACAACTCCAGTTTTGTCCAATTCAGTCTTATATTTATAAGAAGATACACTATATTATTTTTCAATAGAACCGTATTTCGAAATTGAAGTAGAAAGTGTTGCGGATTTTATATAATTAAAATATTAATTTTTATTGTATAATTATATTAATCTGTAACTTTATAATCTGTGGGGTCAGGCATGTAGATATATTTAAGCTAATATAGATTTATAAGATAGGTGTGAGTGAGGTAATATATATAAATGTTATTAGAGAGAGGTAGGTTTTCCCAATAAGGCTAACATAAATATATTTGAAATTTATGTTCATTTAAATTCTTCAGTTTACACCTTTAATAAATAAAATCTTTATTTTAGAAGAGAGTGGTAATTGCTATCCACCCAACAGAAAGTTCCTGGAGCCATCAATAAAGATCTGTGTGAGAGATATCCCCGTCCACTACACGTAATTATACAAGAATATTTTAAAGGAAGAATGCTGGAAGAAGCTCGCACCCACAGAACTCAATCCCTGGAGCCAGAGCTTCCCAATAAAGAAGGCTCTAATAGAATCAGCCGCCGATACCACTGAACCAGAACTAGAGAAGAGAGCCCAAGTAATTGTTATTTAAAAGTAATTTCTCTTCCACTATTTCTTTTTCCTCTTTTAAAATTGTCTGTTCTTAACATTGATTGGCTACAACTTGGAATATTGCTTTTTTATTTTTGTGACTTTGTCAAAAGTCTTTACTTCAAATGCTAGAATATATTTTTCGGAGCTATATATATATATATATAACAGAATATATATTTCATCTATAAAATATCTGAAGGTTTTTTGATATTTTCTATTTACATATAATTATAGTGTATCTCTCAAAGTGCGAATAGATAAGATTTAAATATAGAATAACTAGACGAATGCCCTCGTCAACGAACAGGTTTAGAGAATGACAGCCAGATCTAAGTTTGATTAAAGTGCTGTGCTAATGAAGTTATATAATGAATTATACGTGAAATATGCATGTCCTTCTTAATATATCTTTGTATATATATTACTGCAGACGCGCATTCTCTTTACTAAAATATTATATTTATGGAATATTTATGGAACTACAGAAGCTTTCATTTACTCTGTTTTTTTTTTTAATATCACATAACAAATATCTTGATTTTTTAAATATCGCATTCTGTGTATTAAATCTATGGAGGTACGAGAAATTTAACTAAAATTTATTAATCATTTTGAGCTGGTAAAAACATACATTAAAACAACATATATTTAACTTATTGAGTAATATAAAGATATAGCAAAGCGTTGCTATGATACTAGCTATAAAATTTTGATTTCCCTACTATACAAAATTAAAATCCCAATGCATATATTTAAAAATTTCAACCATAGCATATATATCTTCGATGTAGACGCTGGTATTTATGCTGACTAGAAAGTGACATTTGGTATATATATATTGGTATATAATATATGAAAGAATAGTACAAATGTGATATTGTACTGGGATAAGGTGCATAAATTATGAAAAAAGGCATCTCCTTAGATGGCGCAAGCCATCAGCAATTTCAGTTGCACGATAAGGAGATGCCTTTTTCATAATATATATATTAAAAATAAAAAAGGCATATACTGACCAGGAGCACATGTGCTTTACAGATGGCAGAGCGCCATCTGGTGCAAAAGAAAACAACTAAAACATTGATTTAGCCTGTTCCCTGATATTTGACCAACCCAATTTCTTGATAAATATATAAATAAAAAATAATGAGAGTAAAGAGAAACATTATGAGTAAGTTTATATTAATATTATTTTTAGGTGAATATTCTGAATGTATCAACAAATATTTAAAATGTTTAACAGCAAGATTTTTTTTTTAACAACGGAACAAAGCATAAAAATCGGCTTAACTCGTCGTGAACTTGTCCAATAAAAAAAAACAACAACTGGGGAAACGAACCAGATATTCTTCAATCAAAAGGAATAAAGTAATCTGAAAAGTGAACTTTTTCCCTATATATATATAAATTCTATTCTATAGTCTACTCCATGAAAATATCACGGAAATATAGAAGTCTGATAATTTGTATACTTGCGTTGTGTTCTCTTGATTGAGTGAGTGTAGGAATTGTTAGATTTCTACGTAGCGCACCTGAAGGCAATTTGCAGGTGATTGAAATTGTTAAACCTGTATTATGAAATTAATGAAACATCTCTTGATTACAATAATATCAAAATTTTGTTTAAAAAAATCATTTTGATAGATTCGAATTTGAAAACAACCTTATTTATGTTTCGATAGGAAAAATGTTCATTGCAATATTTATTTGCATATTGACGTATTTGTAATGTTGCCATACGAATAATTATATATTATGTCGGAATTGTCTTCTGAATACTATGTGACAACGCTTTAATGTTTCCAGAATGACATCTATTTTATTCTCTTGCATTCATATATATTATTAATTCGTTGATGTTTCAATTTTCAATGTTGAAATAAATACAAATTTAGACGGTTGTCAAGAGTCATGTTTGAATGGGTTTATATTCCACATTGTTAGGTTCTCCACCATTGTTATATTTTATGTTCTTATTTTATTATAGATTTTTATATAATGGTGCAAGAGTTATTCTAGGAGAGTTGTTAATTACTGTGGGGATTAAGATTGATTACATCCGAGAGGCAGTAATACGACCGTAATAATCTTGTAAACATGGCGTGTCAATTCATAAATCATAATTGGTGATTTTTAATTAGATTTCCTCACCAAATTATCTCTAATTAAATTTACGAGCTGCTGTATGTTAGGTGTGATTTTAATGAAACTCTACAATAAGTGTGGCCTTATAAATTATGTTCAGCTGGAATATAAATTTCTAATATAATAATCTCACCTATTAATTTTATCATGTCTGAGGCTATGTGAATACCTAGGATAGATCTTTAAAACTTATAATGTAATTTCTAAAATCAAAACGAAACCTTTATATATAACGACAAATGAGTAACAATAGCTTTCATTATACATAATCACAATTCTGTACCCTATCACACTGGAGTTTATGTGTATATACGAGCCTATTTATTCCTGATTCAATGAATTCGATACCTGCGGACAGCGTCTTTAACCTTAGGATCAGATTTTAAACGAGTTTTATTTAGGTGCCTTCTTTAATCGCCCAATCAAGTGTCTGGACTGTATACTAAGTGGGTCTTATGTACATACAATTAGACAGAAGTTCCGCCCAAAGTAATTCCACAAATACAACCAAATCATATATTAGAGATATCTAAATGAATACCATGGAGAATAACAGAATTGGATGTAGAACAGGACGCCAACGTCGAGCAATAACTTGGGTTACTCTATAAATTGAGATTTACATGGATAGACACATACGAGTGGAATATTATTTCATTTATTTATCTATTTGAATGATTTTTTCTTTAGCAGAATGTATTTTAAAATACATTTATATGTGAATACAAACATATTATCATATTCTGGTTCAGTTTGGTCAAATAAAAAGTTAACCACTTATACGTTTCGGGGTTGTTAGATCTCGTGGTGCATGCCTCAACGACCTATCAAAATGTCTTTAAAGCTCTTTTGTCATTTATCTCACAAGAATTATCACACATTCTGACAACTGTTGTCTTTTTTCCGTCTATAAAACAAGAGTGAAAATTCTGTTGAAATATCCCGTTAATTTGCATGCTCTCCACAGACGTAGGTAGGTTTAGTCTTTGGTGCACAACCTTCGAACCATCCAGCTAGAACCATCGGCCTAGTCATTACTGTCGTTGATGTTTCAGCTCTCAAAGCCGCAAATCTCGTTTTCCAGGAATGATCAGACTATATAAGAAAGGGTTAATGGTTCTTTGGTCGATAAAAGTGGGTAAGCGCTCAAACTCTAAACAGCTCTTCATCACTTGCAATAAAACAACTCATAGAACTGCTAGAGGTTTATAATAACCCAGGTTCCTGGAGCGCAGAACGGTAACTACACGGCTGCTAGACCAAGATAATCAATCTTATATATACATCTTTATTTTTTCACGGCAAACTGAGAGTTACTAAAAATTTGAAATTAACATTATTTATACATATTGACATGATAAAACATATATATATATATATATATAGATGGAAAATTTGCCGGGAGGAAATTAATCCATAGAAGCAAAGGGCGCCTCTCCCGTCAAAATGAACGTCAAAAACTGACGCCATCCATTGACCGTCGCCGCAACTAGCGGCCTCGGGTCGGTGACAAAGCCACAACACCAGCTTTGGCAAATTGAGAAGCGTCCACCTAGAGACCATGGTTTCGGGCTAATGGCCCTCGTCAGTCTAGGGCGGACTTTATTCCATGAGATCCACACGGGATCTAATGGAATCTTCACAATCTACCAAAGAGGTGTTTTGCTGGCAAGGTGGCTGGGCCAAATCTATGGCTAGAATATAGATGGAAAATTTGCCGGGAGGAAATTAATCCATAGAAGCAAAGGGCGCCTCTCCCGTCAAGGGTCTCTAGGTGGACGCTTCTCAATTTGCCAAAGCTGGTGTTGTGGCTTTGTCACCGACCCGAGGCCGCTAGTTGCGGCGACGGTCAATGGATGGCGTCAGTTTTTGACGTTCATTTTGACGGGAGAGGCGCCCTTTGCTTCTATGGATTAATTTCCTCCCGGCAAATTTTCCATCTATATTCTAGCCATAGATTTGGCCCAGCCACCTTGCCAGCAAAACACCTCTTTGGTAGATTGTGAAGATTCCATTAGATCCCGTGTGGATCTCATGGAATAAAGTCCGCCCTAGACTGACGAGGGCCATTAGCCCGAAACCATGGTCTCTAGGTGGACGCTTCTCAATTTGCCAAAGCTGGTGTTGTGGCTTTGTCACCGACCCGAGGCCGCTAGTTGCGGCGACGGTCAATGGATGGCGTCAGTTTTTGACGTTCATTTTGACGGGAGAGGCGCCCTTTGCTTCTATATATATATATATATATATATATATATATATATATATATATATATATATATATACGATGCTTTTTTATTCAATCAAAGGCATTATATTCTGGAAGTGATAATTATTTCTATTATAAACGAACACAAAACAAATTGAGATTTCGATGGAGATTCCTCAATATATAGCAGGAAGTATGACTTGACACTGAGTAGAAGTTAGGTTGAGAAAATATATATACCCAACTATATACTATATAAAATTTGTTAAAACGTGACGAAAATGTTATAACTACATTGATATCATTACACTTCATTCAATATGTATATATATAGATAAAAATTACAATAAACTAAATGTAAATTGCTCTATTTATGGTTATTATTGAACATAAATTACCACTTTGTATACATACTGGAAGGGGATTTCTACATGTCTATAGAGAATGGATTATTAATGAATTGAAAGGCCTCTATCCTTTTTCTAACTTTTGATAATTTAAAGAGATTTGAGTAATCTCGCTCTTTCACAACAAGTACACATTTGAGAAGGACACCTACACAAAGGATTATATTATTGATTGATATAACATTACACCTTCGTTTTTACATTATTATTAGAATTACAGTGTCATATGAGTTGTTTTATGACACGAAGAAAGCCGTGAGAAAGACCCGATCAGAACTTGAAAGCCAGTGGCCCAATTTTATCGAAAAAAGACGCATATAACTGTTATAAATCTCGTGGTTTTGACTAGAAGCAGCGAAGGGTTATATAGGGTGTGCTTCTTACGTCTCTCGCCGCCCAGTATGGTGACGTCGTAGGAGTAGCTGCGGGCTGTCAGCTTGGCGCAGGGAAGGGACCGAGGTGCGGTCCGTGGCTGCTCTACGTGGAGGTACTATCGCTCGCTGACCTCCGGGATGGCTGGACACACAGTCAGGACATGTGTGGAGCCAGCAACCCATGTCGTTGAGCACTTAGACAAATTATCCATTGACAACTAATTTCGAATCTTGAAGAGACAGGCGGAAAATAACTAATTCTAAACCTCCGGCAATAATTTAATCATTGAGTCAATTACATGTGAAATAATGTGAACAAATAAGCGCTTATTACTGTGAATCTGATTTCCCCGGTTTAGTCATTTGATATTTGGACTCAAAAATATATTTTTAATTATTTAATTAAAAAAGGCATATATTGGTTCAAAATATCATTTATTTTACCAATATTTCAGTTGGCTGAACGCCAACCTTTATCAAGGTGTTATAACATTTTAAAGTGTGTCAACAACAAACTCAGCGCCACATAACGTCAACAGAATTAAGTTTTAAAAATACTTTTTTTTTATTCAATAGGGAGAAAAAATGTGATATATATATATTTATATTATGGACAAAATAAATGTTGTAAAATAAGGGTGTGAATATTTTTAAAATTAACAATAACGCCTATATTTTATATTTAAAATTATTTGTACTATGTGTAAAAAGATTTTTCTCGTATAAAAAATAAATAAAAATTACCCAAATATATATAAAAGAAAATTTTAAACAAAATTGTTTTACTTTTTCCTTTTTAATTTTTCCTTTTATATATCTGTCTTTAAATTTATGTAACATCGTTTAAATTTATTTCAAATACAATCAAACACTTATTTCATATATATGTACATTATGTTATTATATATATATATACAATATATATATATATTGATAGTTCAATGTCTTCAATGTTTTATTTGTGTGATATCATTTTTAAAAATATATTTTCCCATTTTCACTTATATTTTATTTCAAATTTCATAATTTTACATTTTAATTCATTTTAATATTTTATTTTAACCAATTTTTGCGCTTTATGGTTTCGGTAAAAATATTTAGTTTAACATTTTATTTTATATATATTTTGTTATTTTTATTTATTTTTTATACGAGAAAAATCTTTTTACACATAGTACAAATAATTTTAAATATAAAATATAGGCGTTATTGTTAATTTTAAAAATATTCACACCCTTATTTTACAACATTTATTTTGTCCATAATATAAATATATATTAAGAAAAAGGCATCGCCTTATCGTGCAACTGAAAGTTGCTGTTGGCTTGCGCCATCTATCGGAATAAATATCAACTATTCTCGTTGATTTTTAATTATTCCAGAATTGGCCAAATACCCATTCTTGATTAATCAAGAAAAGCTAACCACGGACGCGTTTCGGGCTGTTGGCCCTCATCAGCGTGGTGCAAGCTATTTGGCCAATTCTGGAATAATTAAAAATCAACGAGAATAGTTGATATTTATTCCGATAGATGGCGCAAGCCAACAGCAACTTTCAGTTGCACGATAAGGAGATGTCTTTTTCTTAATTTATGTACCTTATCCTAGTACAATGGCACATTTGTACTATTATTTCATAAATATATATATATCACATTTTTTCTCCCTATTGAATAAAAAAAAAGTATTTTTAAAACTTAATTCTGTTGACGTTATGTGGCGCTGAGTTTGTTGTTGACACACTTTGAAATGTTATAACACCTTGATAAAGGTTGGCGTTCAGCCAACTGAAGTATTGGTAAAATAAATGATATTTTGATCCAATATATGCCTTTTTTAATTAAAGATTTATTTATGGATTGCTTCATTTTCAAAAAATATATATATAATTATATAAGCGCTCTTTTATTATACTAAACAAACATAGACCTTTGTTTACAACTAAATGATAATTGAAAACTCTTGGTATGAAATAATTATTTTTAAGCTTATATTTTAAAACAGATATATAAAGATAATCTCTTTTTACGTGAAATTATTCTTTTGTTCGAAAAAAAAATGATTTCGGAGAATATATTTAATACAACTATTTTGTGGATTATGAAATGAAATTCAGTATCTTGCCATTGTGCCTGAATTCAGTATCTTGTCATAGTGCCCAAATTCATCATCTTGTCATAGTGCATGGATTCTGTACTTGTCATAGTGCCCGAATTCTTTATTTTGCCATAATGCCTGAATTCAATATCTTGTCATAGTGCCTGAATTCTTTATTTTGCCATTGTGCCCGAATTCAGTGTCTTTACATAGTGCCTGAATTCAGTATCTTGACATAGTGCCTGAGTTCAGTATCTTTACATAGTGCCCGTATTCAGTATCTTGTCATAGTGCCTGAATTCAGCATCTTGCCATAGTGCCTGAATTTAGTATCTTGTTATAGTGCCTGTGTGAATTCAGTATCTTTACATAGTGCCCGAATTCAGTATCTTGTCATAGTGCCTGAATTCAGCATCTAGTCATAGTGCCTGAATTCAGTATCTTGTTATAGTGCCTGTGAATTCAGTATCTTTACATAGTGCCCGAATTCAGTATCTTGTCATAGTGCCTGAATTCAGCATCTAGTCATAGTGCCTGAATTCAGTATCTTGTTATAGTGCCTGTGAATTCAGTATCTTTACATAGTGCCCGAATTCAGCATCTTGTCACATTCCATAATAGATAGAGATTAAGGAAGGATATTCTCCGAAGGCTAATCTTTTTTGTCATGAATCAACAATAGAGTAGTTGACACAACTATAGAAACGATGCCCACAACGAGTATTTGTTAAACTCTATGTATAGCATTTTAAAATAATATGTTTACACACACTTTACTCCTATTAAGGGCATCCTACTCTTGCAAAGTTCAACTGCCGTGAATAGCTCGAGTTACCAAAAGTGTTGCTAGGCCACCTTGTACCTTTTAATTAAATATTTAACTATTAAACTGTGGAAGCGTTTAAATGATTAGTAGCCTCGTAACTTCTTATTAACTCTAATTATAATTGCTTTGTATTATGCCTAATTTTTGTGGAGAATAATGAAAACAATTAGTCTAAAAATAGCTAAATATCACATACGACGTGTTATGTTTTACTAAACTATAATTATTTTGGATATGCTATGTGAGGTGTAGAGAGAGAATGATTTAATATTCTAATTCAACCTAAAAGAAATAAAGAAGAAATGATGCTGGGTTTTTTCCGCCTCCGTTTCAAATCTATCTGGTTGGAATTTTGACCCGAAAGAGTCATAGTTTCGAACGCGAAAAATACCAATGACCAGAAAATAGGCTAAATTGTAAATTTATTTTTAAAAAAAGGCGAAACCATTTCCGTTCCGAAATTGGTCAGCAGCAGGTTTGCAACTGATTTGTATCTTCACTACCCTATTGTGTTACTACTGATATAATACAAGTAATAATTGTAATAATACTAATAGTAATAGAAATTTATTTTTTCGTTAATTCAATATTTTCTGGGCAAACATCTACTTGGGAAGATTCCAAGAGAAGCCGGAGCACTCCCTCTTGTCTAATATGATATAATATTCATAAGGTTATATATTAAGAATGATATTTGAAGCCTCCCATGAGCGACCCATCTGATACAACCGACCACTTTCGTAAGAAAGAAACGGTTTGTTTTAACGTGATCCAACATCCGATGAGCGCCATCTCCAGGAAAGACCAGAGTTTTATTAGGTGTGTGTTTTGGACTATGGAAGGTTCGATTCCATTCAATTCTTGAAAGGTTACGACCGGTTATTTAAGCTAGCAATTTCACTTTTCCATAAACATGTGTGAAGAATTCTAAGTGTATTTTCTATTTTGATTGGAAGGCAACTTCAACGTCAATAGTGGAACAATTCAGAATTACATTTCAATGTTATATCGGCGATTTGATTTTGGCAGGTATTTATTTAATATATATATATATAAATTGGAAAAGGGTGATATAGAGAATATACTTAATTTATACTTTTTCTTATTTGCGGAAGAGCGCAATACTCGAAATATATTAAATACTAGCGGATGTACCCGGCTTCGCCCGGGTTTTACCCGAGTAAAGGTTTGTCTAACGAACATTTGTTAAAACAATTCTCTATAAATATCGAAAAGATAGCGGTTGCCTGGCCGGCATTCATATTTATATAAAAAGTAGACACTTCGGCCAGTTGGAGTTTTTTATTTTCTCAACGTTTCAACAAAAATCTTTTGTCTTCGTCAGGAGAAGTAAATAAAAATAAACATTTGGCAAGGCGTTAAAAATTGTTCTGAGGTTTGCAAGGGCGTTCTCACGTGATTCTTCGAATTTAGTACAACATCTAAAGCGCTTTAGATGTTGTACTAAATTCGAAGAATCACGTGAGAACGCCCTTGCAAACCTCAGAACAATTTTTAACGCCTTGCCAAATGTTTATTTTTATTTACTTCTCCTAACGAAGACAAAAGATTTTTGTTGAAACGTTGAGAAAATAAAAAACTCCAACTGGCCGAAGTGTCTACTTTTTATATAAATAATTCTCTATAAACTTATAAAAAAAAAATATATTTTGATAATTTGAAACTCGTAAATTTGAATCTCTCGATAAAGTTGAATCAAATCTCTTGAAAAATACTCGATAAGTTGAATAAAATCAATATTAATTGGTTCCCTCGGTAATTGGAAGTTAAAGGAATAGTATCTTGCCTTGGAATTGTATCATTATTCTTGTCTCAAATAAATTGCCGTGTCATCCTGAATTTTGTCTTTCCTAATTTTCTACATTACAAAATAATCATTTTATCTATTCTCCCAATATGTATGTTGTAGATAAATGATAAAACTAACTTTGACTTGTGCGCAATTAATAGGTAGAAAATCTTACTTTTGATAAATAATCTTTAAGATAATAAACTTAGTGATAATAAAACTTATAGATAAAAAAAACTTGTTATCATCGTCGCAATGGGGGCGCTGCTTGCGAGTTAAATCTACAAATTGCAAATAACTCTAAGGATATTCAAGATGTTCAAGAAATTATTTTTCAAAAACTTTCCCGGGGATATACCTAATAATATCCCAAAATTTCACGGCGATTGGATGTATGGTTTTTGAATCTATAGAGTACAAACATACAGACAGACAGACATTCAATTATATATATATATATATATGTATATATATATATATATATATATTTATAATTAAATGCATTTTCTAGTGTTCTCAAAGCGTATGTCCATAGTTTATTCAAAGTGCCTTACCCAAAAGGTCAGAATTGGTATCGGTATAAAAAATAAAACAGCCCAATGCAATATTACAGCGGTATGGTAGATTAAACTGGTGAAACCGCTGGGAGGGTTCACTACTGATGAGTCAGGCCCTTCCATTAATTTATCATTACAGTAAGGGCGCTATAAAATTGTTTTAATTCAAAAATAATCATACGCGTAAAAAATAAGTTAATTTTCTTATAATAGATAAAGTTATATATTGTCGCGTGTTTCCCTTCTTTGGTTCTTCGTGCGACGGCGCTTCCTCCTCGACGATCACCAACACTGCTTCTTCCGACACCTCTGGCAGTCCTACCCTTCAGGCAGCCCAAAACGCCTCTGAGATCTACTACTCTGGCAGTATCTCTACCACTGGTGGGGGGACACGAGAGACTTACCAGAAGAGTAGCTACTCCGATGGTGGATAGGAAGTTATGACGAAAGCAGTAACCAGGAACAAGTCTACTCGCAACTGTTTTATTGTAAACCTTCATCCCTATATATATATATATATATATATATATATATATTACATTAAACTCTAATAAATATTAACATGTATTTACAGGGAATTAAAAGGTAAAGCCAATATAAAAAGATATCCGCAATCACCAGCCCCAGGAAACAGGATCGCAGCAGTAGGCCATCCCTACTCCAGTCCCAGACTGGAAATAAGCCAGCGCGCCATCTATTGGCGGAGGTTGTAAGTGTTCTTCTCGCAACAATATATTAAATATTTTATTCATTCACTCACAGATGCACTAAGTTAATAAATAAGTTTTGTTTCAGCTATACTGAGATCTTATTTATATTTTGGTCAAAATCTTATATTTTTAAGTAAAGATAAATCAGTGGTATATTTTAAAACTTTAACTGGTTTTTTTCCATCGTTGAGTAAAATATTGTGTTAACCCCTTGAAGAAATGCGTGTTCCGAGAGCCAGTCACACTGACTCTATTATTGACACCAAATCTTGTATTAGCATCGTTTTCAAGTTTCTGAGCCCTGGATTGCCTCGTAATGATTCGTGCCATAATGAGCCATGTTAATAAATTGAACTATAGTTAGAGCGTGCGCTGAGAAATAAATAAAAAAGAAATGGCTACATCAACTATTTTTTTATTTAATTCCCGACTTTTCTGTGAAAAGCTGTCTCGGGGTTCCCTGAGGAGAGCGACAGATCATCACTGAAATGTCGGGTAATTGGTTGATGTAGCCATTTCTTTTCCAAACAAACTTCCAACTAACAAATGAACTTCAACATCAAAAGGATTATAGTAAAAAGGGAATCTGTTTGCAAATCAAATGATCTAATAAGTATCCATAGATTGGAATGTGTTTTGTCACAATACATAATTAGGTTTAGGCGAAGAAGGAGGAGGTATTAATAAAGAAAGAGAGAAGGCGTTGGGCCAAATTGAGATGGATGAGAGGGGTGCAGGCAATTATAGGTGCGGTGAAATATGACACTCTCTCTCCTGTCCCATTGATTACCTCGAGTTTCTCTTAATGCCCTCACATGGCTCCTATAAACACTGGGGCGACACGTTATTTAGATCTATATGTCAATATCTCTATATATTCCTTTATTACAATTATAACTATTTGAAAGCAAGGTTATTTTATTATTGAAACCTACTTCAGTAGCTTCCCCTAGCCTATATCAACAAACTGAGGGATGGTTTACTTCGATCCAGATTTATTGAATCTGAGCAAGTATAGACTAACCTTCTGTTATCTTTCAAAATAGAAATTTAAATAATAAAAGTTATTCTTCTATTATGTACCTATTTGTAGATGGGGAGATATTTTTTAGATACAAGTAGATACTTGTATTCGCGACAGATTCTGACCAAGTATGCAAACAACGATTCAAAATAGGTTTGGGTAAAAAGTAAGGACGGAAGCGAGGGACCATCGTGAGGAATGGACGAGCTATTTGCAGAGTTGGGAGTCCTGGAGCCACTTCCGGAGCTTCTAAAGGAGCTCTAGCTTCTTCGGCTGACAGACAGCTTTCTGGTTAGGCCTCAAATTCTTTTTGAATTCGTTCGTCACTTCTTCAAGAACACAAGCTATAAAAAACTCTAATTAAATATGAATGATGAATATGATGAAATTCAAAACGAATATGACTTCATATTTATCGTTTTAGACCAAATTTTAACACGTTTTTGAAATATTATTTATTAACGCCACAATGCTTGTAAATATTATTAAGTTTGCCAGAAAACATTAATACACCAGGCCATTTAAAGCATCCATTTTAAAACCTACATTCTATTATATATTTATTACAGATTACTTTTATAAACATAAATATAGTGTTTATTTTATAATCTCTGAATGTATCGTTTAACATTTTACAATTTTGACATCGGAATAAAAAAATTGGGATATCATTTAACATTTAAATATATAATTGTTGGATTTGTGTTTTAGATATCAAAATAAAACAACCAAATGTCAATTAACAAAAAATAAAATGTACAAGATCAGGTATATAGTGAAATTAAGAATAAAAAAAAATTAACATCTCCCGAGTTTGTCCAACTGAATTATACTAATGGCTTGCGCCACCTATCAGAATAAATATCAACTAGTCTTGACTTTTTTTTCCATGTTGACGAGGATAGCCTGGAATCCCTAAGTGGTTGGTTTTCATTGATTTATTAAGAAATGTTATTCGGCCAACATTCTGGAATAAAAACAATTAGTTTATATTTATAACGATAGATATCGCAAGCCATCAGCAACTATCAAGATCAAAATATGCTTTTTTTCTTAAAGCTGAATCCATTTTATTCCTTTGATATGTGCTTACGGTTAGGCGAGCCACCGCCACCTTTTTGACGTAAGCGCTTCACCTGTCTAAGCATGATAAAGCAGTTCGGGCTATAAGATTACCTACACTAACTGTCATGGTCGGACTTGTACAAAAATCGTCAACAGTGAGGAAATGTTCTATTTATACACAAAGCCTCACTGCGGGTCTTAAACCAATGTTGAGTTCACCTAACATAACAGATTCGTTTACCAGACGAGAGTGTGACATCTATAAACTCAACAATCAACTATATTAAAACTTAAGCTTTTCTCTATACAGCTTTATAACAATGGGAAAAAGGGGGTCGGTGGAAGGATGGTCTAAACCGTTGGTACCGCTACGACCCGGGATTGAATCCCGCATTGAGCATTTTTTTATAGTTTAAAAAATGCTCCAATGGCCCCCAATTCTTGTAAAAGTCCAACCCCATCAGTGAATACAAGTACCCAAACGGGGCTCTGACACATTTGTAAGTGCAAAGTCGAACTGCTTTTCGCATGGGTGGACATGTGGTGCACTTACAGTAAAAGCAGTTGCCTTCTTCTACCCACCATGATTATCATGGCCTGTACCACGTGTACTAGAGATAATAAAAATTAAAAAATAATAATGTAAAATGGTAATAATCATCCTCTTTCAATAATTCTATTAAAAATCGATGATCGCTGTCATTATTATTTCCTATGTGTAGAACGCTCAGATCAGCCAATAACCCACAACACCAGCTCTGGTGAATTTGGACAAATGATTAACCTTTATGCCATGGTTTATCATTATGGCCCTGATAATTATTGGGGTGACTTCGGTTCCGTAACGGCCTACGGGAAAAAGTTATGGAATCGGCCGAAAGACTCCCCCTGCACCGATAAGGCGTCATTCTGCTCGGATTCTGGTGTTGAAGTTGATTTACCGATCTGCGCGTTCAACGCAGAGATTGAAAATTGCCTTGTTTTTATATATTTAAAAATACATTTTGATATATTTATTAAAATGAAGAAGTGTATTTATTTAACATGAATACCATCCATCCGCACTTTTACACTACATTTCTAATGTGTAACGCTCTTACTAAAGCGATCTCTAACGAATGAATACATTAAGACGCGAATGTTTATTTTCACAAATAAATAAAACTTCTACTGTCCTTACTGCTATGAAAAAATATTGGGAGGGCTTAACTCATCAGTGATGAACCCTCCCAGCGGTTTCACCAATTTAATCTACCAGACCGCTTCTTTAGAGCTCTAATACTGTATTGGATCATTCTGCTTTTATATGCTACACTGAAGGGTGGATTCTTAGAAATGGTATTTAAGCAAACTATGGACATAAGCTTTTAGGACAGTAGAATTACATTTAAATATTTGCATCGAGCATTCCGCAGACAATAAGGACAAGTTAGGTCCCTAACTTATATATAGACGCCACGTTATTGCTTTGTATTAAAGCGACGTCTATAAAATTCTAAAGTTTTGTGCTGAAGAAGAGATCTTCAACACACACCGTTATCTACAGTCCATCTAGGTCGATGTACAGACGGTAGGCAATCACACCATCCAATTTATCACCTCCCGGAGGCCAAGTTCTTGTTTAGATCACTTGGGGTTACTTCACCTTTTATTAGAGTTCCCACAATACGAGAGAGAATTTGAGATTTGTTCTTAGGGGAAGAAATACTATCAAATTTTATTTGGGATACAATTTCCACTTTTTAATTTACCCATAATTTTAATACACGCCGCGAATGTGTGATATATAATTAATAATTATTTTTTATATATCAATTCTATTCTTATGATACACCTATATGAGAATAGAGCGAAAATATTCAAAATTTACATTATATATTTTACGATATAAGCCATTATAGAAGGAAGAGAGAATATAATAATTTAATATATTTTCATATATATAAAATATTTCGGATTTGATGCATATTAATTTAGAAATATCGGTAAATAAATACTTCAGATGTGTGAATATATATTCTGGTATACATATTATTTATTTTTAAAATAATTTTATAATGATAGATTATTCTAGCTTTTCAGAATATATAATATATTTATTTTTTCCAAGGTGGTAATCATATAACGTGCAAAATAGGTAGCTCTCCCATTAGAAGAAATGTAAGCGATCAAACCTATTTTAAATGAAGGTTTATGAACGAGGATACGCACATACTTTATAATCACTGTTTAAAACTTTCTTTTGATATTTCGTAATAAAACGAGCCTGTGTGTCTTGGTGACAAAATTTACTCTAACATCAGACTTCCGATAACATTTTAGGAAATTATAAAGATCATCATAATATAAATATTTTGAAAAATGGAGCGCGCTGTGTCTTTAAAGCTAATTTGTTCCGAGATAATTGTAGAAGGAATTAGATATACAGCATTCATTTGAAACAAGAAATACTTCAAAACAAATCTTGATATCGTTCTGAAAATATAGCAATCCATAAATAAATCTTGATATCCACCCTACAGTTACATACTTAATAAAATATAATAGGAAAAATTAGTACAAATTTGATATTGTACTCTGGGATAAGGTATTTATATTAAGAAAGAAAAAAAGGCATCTCCTTATCGTGCAACTGTAAGTTTCTGCTGGTGCAAGTCTTTTTTCTTTCTTAAAATATCATGTTTGTGCACAAATGGCTTTGAAATGGTTCATATTATACATCAATCAGATACACCTTTAGTAATTTTGACATTATCACAAATCAATTATAAAACTGAACTTTGTTCGAATCACAAGTAGAATCTCAAATAGCTGTCTAATTTCTAAAAATAATGAATAAAAAAGAGAGAATAAAATATCTATTATAAAAAGCGACCCCTCCCGTCAATATATCAATATTAATTCCTGATTGTGAACTTACAAAAATATTGAATTCATTTAAATACTACTCCACGCATATAGTGAAATTACAAAGATTTATAGAAAAAGGGAACACACATTTGCAGCCGATACAAGAACGGGCGGTAAAAGGATGAGCAAGACCCAATCCTGATCATTTGAATGCCCATTGTTGATGTAACGTGCCATCTAACGGACAAAAACGTTGATTCAACTTTATTCAAGAATATTTTTCAAAGTGTTTCTTTATAATTCAAAAGAAGACTCTCGTTCGTTCGTGAATAAGTCTATATTTATTTTATTAGAGAACTTTCAACACACATGCATACTATGAAAAAACAAAAGAAAAATTCAAATTCAAATATAAAAATATATTATTCTAGTTTTTATTCTAAATTTGATATTAGATTATTTGGCAATTTGTGTGCGAGAAAAAATATTTTCGTAGGTCTGTCTTTTAGAGCTTTTCTATCTCAACTCAATTCTCTTCCTCATTTCTTCTTTTTTTTTTATTCCTCATTAATGACGCGTAATTGCCAATATTCTATAAAAATGTTGCTATACTTATTAATCGCTACTTCAAGAAAAGTTTGAACATTTGAATATAAACAATATGCAATATAAAATATAGTAAACCGTTACACCATATTAAAAACAACAGCACATACCATTCGGATTTAAATCCCCTAGAACCCTAGCGGGGTTTGAAGAGCAGCATCCTGTATCAGAAAGACCAACTTACCCGTTTGTATCCAGGCGCCAAAATGCCAGGCCTCTCTACCAATCTAATCCTTCCGCTTTCTTAATCCTCTCCGAGGGGTGCATTTGTTTCCAAACCTCACCGCAGTGGCGTAACCCGGCCCCCTGCCCTTCTGGGGGGTCTGCCTAAGTTAATTAAAGTGATCAATTAAGGTTCGGGTTAATTTTGAAAATTGGTTGAAACGAAATAATTTAGGAAAAAAGAATCCCCTGATCGTGCAACTCAAAGTTACTGAAGGCTTGCGCCATATGTCTGAATATATAACAATTAATCGCTGATTTTTAAAATTTATTCGAGAATATTGGCCAAATAACCTTTCTTGATTAATATAGGAAAACCAAAACGTACATGTTACAGGGTCTCCGTTAGGCTTATTTTTAGAGCTCAAATTTCACGATCAATGGAACTCAACGCTAGTAAAGCAGTTACCTAGTGGTAAATATAATGTGAAGTGATGGCAAAGTAAAAGAGGATGATGAAACAAGACAAACGGCTTCAATTCGGAATTCGAACCCGGGTCGTACTCAGATGCCGATAGTCTCTGAATCTTCTCCACAAACCAAACAGTATTTGTTGATGAATTATTTTATAAATAACTGCCTTGGAAAAATTTGCATTTATCCAAGCGAAATATTGGCATGAATAAATTCATTTTTCTAAAAATTATACACTTTTTATTATCTAAAAATATCTAATAGAGCAAAAATATATTTTTGAAATAATTTTTACTCGATATATTTTTTACATTTATGGACAACTAATTTATAAAATGTTTCAAATATTTGTACTCGATAAATATTTATGAATTCTCCTAATTATACATAAATCCATATAAAGCGTGTGTGTGTCATTGAAATAAAAATGTATCAAGTAACATTGCTGGATATATGACGCAGAAATATTTGTATCTATCTTTTTTTTTAAATTATTTATTAATTTTGTCATTTATTTCTTTAATCCAACACACAAAACGAGATATACCCGCCAGGGATAATTGAGTCAATTTAAAATTGTTAAACAGAAACAATTAAATAGATCACTATACAAGAAAAAAAAAAAACAGAAACAATGAGATAGATTAGGAACCTGATCCTTTCAAGTCAGACAAAGAGTCATACATACATCCACAAAATTGATTAATCTCTGACAACTCTATCTGCTATTTACAAATTCATACAGATTTTCATCACGTGTAAAATATGTGTGAAATATTTGTTGTGACATATGTTGTGAAATACACGAAATGATGTACATTGATTATTGTTTTTGAATCCTTCATAGCTTCCCATCTAGTCCATATCGTTCCTACCTTCTATATTTATGGTGACAAGGAGTTTAATCTGCTAAGTTTGCATTGTGTAAACAACGTAAAATATATTTATAACTAGCGGATGTACCCGGCTTCGCCCGGGTTTTACCCGAGTAAAGATTTGTCTAACGAAAATTTGTTAAAACAGTTCTCTATAAACTTATAAAAAAATAATAGATATATTTTAATAATTTGAAACTCGTAAATTTGAATCTCTCGATGAAGTGAACATTTTTTCCCGGTCCCTTGAAATATACTCGATAACTAACTTTGACTTGTGTGCAATTAATAGGTAGAAAATCTTACTTTTGATAAATAATCTTTAAGATAATAAACTTAGTGATAATAAAACTTATAGATAAAAAAACTTGTTATCATCGTCGCAATGGGGGCGCTGCTTTCGAGTTAAATCTACAAATCTTCAAATAACTCTATGGATATTCAAGATATTCAAGAAATTATTTTTCAGAAACCTTCCCAGTACTATATTAAATAACTTCCCAAAGTTTCATGGCGTTCCAATGAGTGGTTTGGTCAGGCATAAAGGACACACACACATTCATTTATATATATATATAGATTTCGAATATCAGATCGCGTTATTGTAGTCACCAAACATATATACCGAATTCATATTACAAAATATCTAAATATATCTTTTATGTATAGATATAAAGTCAGTGTTATATATGCAACATATAAATCTGGGGTTCATTTAATATTTATTCTACTAGATCTGGCTCTGCCGTCTAAAATGCTTTTTTAAGCGGTCAGGATATGCTATGCTTTCATATCACCAACTGATCGCGTCTTTCTCCTTTTTTAAAAATATTTCCTTCAAAAATCCATTGACACAATTAATTTGGTTCATTACTCCAGTACAAGACGTGATGGTGGTGATAAGGAATGAGCCACAATACCACCTTTGGAAAATTCAAACAAAAAGCCAACCTGTATACCACGGTTTCAGGATCTGCCCTTCATCAGTCCAGGGCAGTTTTGATTTCATTACATCCTACGAAGGGAGTTATGATATTGGTCGAATTAGCAAAAATATAGATGCTTAAACCTAATCACCATCATTAAGTTTTGTACTGGGGTGATAAATCAAATGCTTTGTTTTAATGCGTTTTTAAAGGGAAAGATGCCATTTTTTGTACATTGATAGCATCTTCTCGCAACTTTATGTTGTATATATATATGTATATATGTTATATTAAAATATTTTATTTAAAAATGTTATATAAAGATATTATAATTTAAAATTATATTTCATAGATCCTAATACTCTGTTAAATCGACCGCCACAGAGGTCACGCTTCCCCTATAAAAACTCCTTGTTGTTCTTCCCCGCTGGCCGGCTCAAAACTTTTGTACATTATGTAAATAATATTTTGTTTTCCTTATTCTACTCGCCTTAAGCCAGGCAATACTTAATCAAATTATGTTTTTTATATATTCATAAGTTCAATTAAAGCAATATCTGATCAAAACTATTCTTATTATTATTCTTTCAAGATTTTTAACCACGACTGCATTACCATAGTTTAATCCTCAAAATAATCAAAAATTCAAGCAGAAATTCTCACTCATCATCTTTATATATAACATATATATATTCTATATACATATATTTTATATTGAAGATAAAGAGAAAAATAGCATTACCCCTGCGCAAGAAAAGTAAAGCGTTACATAAGTATATATTCTGGCATAAAACGTGTATTCTTCTGAATACGCTATAAAAGTGCTTCCCCAAAATCCCAATTAAAAACATTATTTTCTATTAAAATTATAAACTTTCGAATATATATTTGAACAAAATAAACTTGCATTTTTTATTAATTCAACATGTCTGTTCTTATTGTGTGTAAAATAAAAATTATTCGCATTAATTTTTAAAAGGATTTTCAAAAGATTATATGTTACCAAGTAAATATGCAACAATGGCTGTGATTAGTAACGATAAAAAGATATTTTTGCAGAAAAAAGCCTTCTCTATACTTCTCTAGTGTAGTTGAGGTGAGAGGAGGTTTCTGGAGAAAACATCTCAACAAAGGACCCGCTCTCATTGTTGGACAGCTCAGCGTGGGTGGCCCCAGGCTGGCATGTCCAAGCCGCCGTTAGGAACGAGAGACGCGGGTATTCTCCAGTTTATTTCTCTAAATGCATCAATGTGACGTGGGATACAAACCCTAAATCTACGGTAGAACCAAAATCGGGTTTGATAGAAAACTCTAATTTTACTGTAGAACCAGAATTACGTGTGGTACATGCCTAAAATTTACAGTATACCAGAATCTTGTGTAGTGCAACTTTTATAATTTACTATAGAACCATAATTTTTTATGTTGATACAAACCCAAAATATACTGAAGACCAGAATTACATGTATTACAAACCCTAAATTACTGTAGATAGAAATACGTGTAGTACAAACCCAAAATTTCCTGAAGACCAGAATTACATGTATTACAAACGCTAAATTAACTTTAGATAGAAATACGTGTAGTACAAACCCAAAATTTCCTAAAGACCAGAATTACATTTAGTACAAACCGTAAATTACTGTAGATAGAAATACGTGTAGTGCAAACCCAAAATTTCCTGAAGACCAGAATTACATTTATCACAAACTCTAAATTACTGTAAATAGAAATACGTGTAGTACAAACTCAAAATTTCCTGAAGACCAGAATTACATTTATTACAAACCCTAAATTACTGTAGATAGAAATACGTGTAGTGCAAACCCAAAATTTCCTGAAGACCAGAATTACATTTATTACAAACCCTAAATTACTGTAAATAGAAATACGTGTAGTACAAACTCAAAATTTCCTGAAGACCAGAATTACATTTATTACAAACCGTAAATTACTGTAGATAGAAATACGTGTAGTGCAAACCCAAAATTTCCTGAAGACCAGATTTACATTTATTACAAACCCTAAATTACTGTAAATAGAAATACGTGTAGTGCAAACCCAAAATTTCCTGAAGATCAGAATTACATTTCTTACAAACCCTAAATTACTGTAGATAGAAATACGTGTAGTGCAAAACCAAAATTTCCTGAAGACCATAATTACATTTATTACAAACCCTAAATTACTGTAGATAGAAATACGTTTAGTACAAACGATTCAAAAATATGTTCAAAATTTAATAAACATAGGAAACGCATTTTTTTTAATTGCAAAAATCGAAGGATACAATATCTTCAAAATCACAACTAGAATGGTAACTGTCCTTCCCCAAAACAAGTTGAAAATCCAACATAGTTTCACTCCCTCGTCCTTTCCTTTTACATGCATAATTATTAATAATCCACACATCTCTCTCAACAAACTTCAACACCACACACATCACTCTCTCCAATAGTCAGCAAATTTTAACGCGCGACTTAGCAACAAATCAATCTCGAGCCACACAAGCTCCATATCCTCGCCACTAAACGTGCCACATTCAATAACAGCCAAAATATCTCGATGTGTTTTGTACAACCACCCCCATGACTAGTGAATTTGTTATTTATGGTGAAACAGATTAGATGCTGTACCAAAAACAAAGACTTCACGTGACACCTTTCCATTCAATTCAGCCACTCGTGTCACACAGCGCATCACAACAATTTTTCTCACTTAACAGGCCACAAAGACGCCCTCATGCCTGTGACACTTCTCACCCCAAAGCGTGTCCACGTCGAAAGTCGCACTTGTACTCACATCTAAACCTGACATCATTGAATAATAATTTTTACTAAGTCCGCAACAACGTCGAAACAGAACACTTACGAACACCGAGAAAACTACCTCTTTCAAATACACCATAAAACTGATAACAAGCTTTCACCACTTTCAAAGAGATTTTAACCAGTAAACCAGTACCCTAACGTACATTCAGACCCTCAAAACTGTACTACAACAAGAATTTCCAAAACGTCTGTTATCTGACAGAGCTCCCACTTTTACCTCAGAAAAATTCTGTAAATTTCTAATAACACATGGTATACGGTACAACCCCTGCTCACCACAAGCAAACGGTTTAATAGAACGCTTAAATGCCACCATTACAGGTAAGCTCAGACTAGCTTATCTAGAAAATCTAGATATATTCAACATCGATCATTTTAAAACAAACCTCATGTAGCGACCAGAAAATTTCCCGTTAAATTCACAAACCTATTCTATCTACATACACTACAACAACCCATTTGGATCTGTATTACTTACTTACTTACTCTCTTTCACACAATATAAAGATATATTTGAGCCACCAGATCCAAACTAGAGGAGAAAGAATTTAATGCACGTGCGCTGTATACAACCCCCATATCTCCCTCCCCCTTCAAAAACAATATACATCGCACCCCGGTCGTAAAAATGGACGTAATCACCGCTAGTTGACTGACATACCAAAGGGATATGAACTAGTTACACCCCACATTTTAAACTTGTTTTTAGAAGAAAATTTTGTCCCATTCCTCTACCAAACCTTCATCTAATCATTGTAATGGTCTTTAATTATATTCTGTTTTTTTTTTTGTATAAAATATTTTATTTTTTATTTTTACCTTTCAATTATATAATCCCAAGTTTCTAATCTAACATTATCTAAAAAAAATCAATTTTACTTTTATTTTTCATAATATTATTTTAGTACTAGCGGATGTACCCGGCTTCGCCCAGGTTTTTCTCGAGGGAATGTTTGTAGTCTAGTAATAAGAAAATATACTACACCTAAAAACTATCAGAGAAAAGAGAAACCACGGAAGGTGAACAGAAAAATGCTTACAATGGATGTTATGTTTACGATATCAAGTTAAATAAAAACAAAGATAAAATTTGCATATGTTGGTCACTATAAATTTGTATATTTGTTAGGCGAAATTAGAAACATGATAAAACAATTGGGTATTTAAAAACAAATGTAGAAATAAAAGTTGAAGTATAATAAACAATGTTAAAGATTAGTTTTAATTATTAATCAAGATTGTGTGTGAATATGTGAGAAAGATGTAATATCGTTGTTGTTTTCTTGGCCGACTGCTTTACATATGGTGTTATCTTAAAATTGCTTGTTTTGAATATTTTTTAGATTGAGATTATTAGCTAGTATGTAAAAAAAATTAACTCTGTTGAAATTTAATTTTGTATTTATATATAAATAAAATTAACTCTGTTGATTTTTTTGTATTTAATCGATAACAGCGAAGTTACGCATGTTAATGTTAGGAAATATATTTTGATGTTAAGCAAAACCTGCTCCATCTCGTTTCACATAAATGTTGAAAATTTGGTTGAAATTGATGCATTGTAACGAAAGTTTTTAGTGACATCCACTTATGAAATTTCCATTTTATTAATATAGATTACAAAATATTTATTTGTTGTCAAAAATTACTTTAATTCTTCATTATTATTACTTTTATATATTGTATGTTTGATTTTGTCCACTTAAACTTTATTCAACCACAATCACATTGCTATATTTTTATTCATTTTATATTTGTTTTTATACCTTTATATAAAATGACCATGTTTATCATCAACTATCGGGCATACAACAATCTATTTCTCTAACCACTTCAGTGTACTTCACTACTATCTTCTCAGCCATTGCTCACATCAACGTAGAAAAACGACAGTACTGCTTGACAATTTTTTTTATTTCGTAATTTCAACAAACTCTTTGAACACAGTTCCCCAGATTTACAAATCCCAACTTCTGGCCTGAACATGTCTCAAAAGTTTACTTCAATCATCCGCAGAGCACAAATCACCAACGCAAACACAAAGCGTTCACAACTCACAATTTTTTCAGCTCTAGCGGACTACAATCAACCTTTGATTTTAAGTCAAGTCAGATCACCTACTATCGATACAAAAATTCTACTTATAGCATGGTTCTCCATTTCACCCCTTTCACAATCATATTAATGAACAACTTTTTCTTCAACAACTTTTCAATCCAATAACCCTACAATTGTGACAAAGCACTGTAACCTTATACAGCATCACAGGGGAAACATTGCCTAGGAAGACGCTCGAGTCTATATCCTCGCTTTGCACCTGGAACTAAGTATTCAATTGCATGTGTAATACTTACAATTGCATATTCTTTAACCCCTAACCCTTTCCAACGCCCGCCAACAATCTCTTAGAACATCATTTTATTTTTTATCATCATTATTTTTTTCATCAAACAAAGGTTTTATCTAAAAATTCTCTTTTATAATGAATATCATAACTTTTAAATTAAACATAAGTTTTATTTTTTTATAATTTTCAGATATATTCAAACCCAACATCTTGTTATAGCCCTTTTTAACCCTCACAGTTTAAATTAATTAAAAGAAATTTTAATTACTTACCTGTGTTAGAGAGGCTTTACCCGTTTAAACCCGGATAAACTCTTTCACTCCCGGGGCTCATATATGGTGATTTAAACCAACAACCCTATATTGTATAATACTTATAACAAGATTGTCATGTTGTATATAGAAACACATCTATAAATAATTATACGCATGATTGACATGTGTCATTGCATCACCATATGTAATGTACTTTGTACAAACTGAGGATGAATAAATAAAACTATGTAATAGATTAAGAGCTGAGTTAAAGCAAGATTGAGAATCTCAAAAACGTCTAAAATCGAGAGAGAAATCCAACAACCCTGGCAAGTCGTTGCCATCGAGGTCAAAGGGTGCAGAATGCCGCAGACGTTCAAAGTCTAACACCCCCCCCCCCTCCTCGGGAATGGTATATAAAAAAACCTCGGTTTTATCCCTACGCAGACAGTCACTTCACCGTCGGCGTGAGCCCTTGTCGGTCTTAACCAGGACCACCTCATCACCATGTAAAACAATAAGAAATATTCTTTAACTACATCTTGCTCTTAGCTCGACTCCTATCTGTTCATGGAACTTTCCTACTACAACTGTGTCTCTTCGTTTTGTGTGTGTGGACATTCCCAAGCTTTCCACTCTGCCTCGACCACGACTGCCTGTACTCTGTGAGAACTCTTAAAGGTCCTACAAGGTGCAGAGAGGTACTGGAAAACTCTCCACGCCCTGACTGTCTCTCTCGGTTACTACAGGTTTGACCCTCGGTTACCACAACTTATAGCGAGAGTCGACAGGATCCCTCAACACAGATAAGTCGACAGGACCTTATCAGAGAAGAGTCGACAGGATCTTATCACATATATATAATAAAACATTTTTACTTCGTCCATGATAGAATACTCAACGCTATCATAGAACCTACGGGTGAAACACGTCAACTAAGTACCACTGTGTAGAGAAATATAAAATACCGCGAACGGCACAATCAACAACATTAAACTGGCCCAGATATGACTGTAGGTAAGTTTCATTAGAGAAAAGTTAGAGTGCCATAAAACTATATTTTAGATGGCAAAACCATGTTCGTGAGAAGATTTAAAGTTTTAACGCACGTCATAGTAAGTAATCGTACAAATATAAATATCAAATATATAAATCAACCTACCCCCACCGCGATTATATAAAACTAGACGAATGGCCCGGGCAACGCCCGGGGTTTACCCGAGTGCGAATATATTTTAAAAACGTTGTCTTGGGTGGTCGCTATAGACAGGGTGGTCTGTATAGACAGGTGTATGTATCACACAGCCGATAACAGGGTTGTCTAGGGTGGCCGCTATAGACAGGGTGGTCTGTATAGACAGGTGTATGTATCACACAGCTGATAACAGGGTTGCCTGAAGTGACCGCTATAGACAGGGTGGTCTGTATAGACAGGTGATTGTAACACACTGATGATAACAGGGTAGCCTAAAGTGACCGCTATAGACAGGGTGGTCTGTATAGACAGGTGGATGTATCACACAGCTGATAACAGGGTTGTCTAGAGTGGCCGCTATGGACAGGTGTATGTATCACACAGCTGATAACAGGGTTATCTAGAATGGCCGCTATAGACAGGTGTATGTATCACACAGCCGATAACAGGGTTGTCTAGGGTGGCCGCTATAGACAGGGTGGTCTGTTTAGACAGATGTATGTATCACACTGCTGATAACAGGGTTGCCTGAAGTGACCGCTATAGACAGGGTGGTCTGTATAGACATGTGATTGTAACACACTGATGATAACAGGGTTGCCTAAAGTGACCGCTATAGACAGGGTGGTCTGTATAGACAGGTGGATGTATCACACAGCTGATAACAGGGTTATCTAGAGTGGCCGCTATAGACAGGTGTATGTATCACACAGCTGATAACAGGGTTGTCTAGAGTGGTCGCTATAGACAGGGTGGTTTGTATAGACATGTGATTGTAACACACTGATGATAACAGGGTTGTCTAGAGTGGTCGCTATAGACAGGGTGGTCTGTATAGACAGGTGGATGTATCACACAGCTGATAACAGGGTTGTCTAGAGTGGCCGCTATAGACAGGGTGGTCTGTATAGACAGGTGGATGTATCACACAGCTGATAACAGGGTTGTCTAGAGTGGCCGCTATAGACAGAGTGGTCTGTATAGACAGGTGGATGTAACACAATGCTGATAACAGGGTTGTCTAGAGTGGCCGCTATAGACAGGGTGGTCTGTATAGACAGGTGGATGTATCACACAGCTGATAACAGGGTTGTCTAGGGTGGCCGCTATAGACAGGGTGGTCTGTATAGACAGGTGGATGTATCACACAGCTGATAACAGGGGAGTCTAGAGTGGCCGCTATGGACAGGGTGGTCTGTATAGACAGGTGGATGTAACACACTGCTGATAACAGGGTTGTCTAGAATGGCCGCTATAGACAGGTGTATGTATCACACAGCTGATAACAGGGTTGTCTGGAGTGGACGCTGTATACAGGGTGGCCTGTATAGACAGGTGTATGTATCACACAGCTGATAACAGGGTTATCTAGAATGGCCGCTATATACAGGGTGGTCTGTATAGACAGGTGGATGTATCACACAGCTGATAACAGGGGTGTCTAGAGTGGCCGCTATAGACAGGGTGACCTGTATAGACAGGTGGATGTAACACACTGCTGATAACAGGGTTGTCTAGAATGGCCGCTATAGACAGGTGGATGTAACACACTGCTGATAACAGGGTTGTCTAGAGGGGGGCAGGGAGGACACGTGTTCGCAGGCAGCCAATGGGCGCGCATTCTATCCGTGAGCTTCAGACATACAGACAGACAGAATAAGGCAATTATATAAGTAGATATTTGAAGGATCATATTTCTATAATAGGAACTGACATTTTTCCAATCTATAATGAAGAGCTCGGAAGTTTCCGTTTCAGATGAAAAAAGGGTTAATATATGTAATAATCCAGTAGCTGCATCTGCTTTGTCAAATATCTCTGTATATATATTAAATAGAAATTTTCTTAATTGTTTTTTGCAAATATATGATATTATGATGTATTAGCGCGCCATCTGTTATCAAAAATCGAAACTATTATAGACGCGTGGGAATCGTTTTAAAAATAACCAATTACTAATGTCCTTACTGCAATGGAAAAATTAATGGGAGGGCCTGACTCATCAGTGGTGAACCCTCCCAGCGGATTCGCCAGTTCAATCTACCATACCGCTGTTATAATTCCAAAAATGCAATATAACAGCGGTATGGTAGATTAAACTGGCGAAACCGCTGGGAGGGTTCACCACTGATGAGTCAGGCCCTCCCATTAATTTTTCCATTGCATTAAGGACAGTAGAAATTGTTTATGTTTAAAACTATTCATACGCGTCCATAATAGTTTCGAATTTAAATATATGATATGTTTGGATTTTTCTTAATACAGATAAGGCGTATTTTATTTATGTGTAAATAAAAATCAATACATACCAAAGACAATATAGCTTAGTAGTATTTGGAATTGGAATTACACCGGGCTCTCAGCTACAATTTTTTTTCCATAATGTTTTAGAGAGGAAAACATCAAATAAAAGGATTATTGACTAATATATTTAGATTTCAAAATAAAATAAAATGAATAAGAGTGAAAAATATATAAGAAATTAATGCATTAAAGCACGAATTTTTCTTTTACACATTAAACAAACTTCTACTGTCCTTACTGCGATGAAAGATGTGTAAAAGAAACATTCGTGCTTTAATGCTTATTTCCTATATATAGATGACGAGTTATTGATATACAGTCGACTCTCGATAATTTGAAACTCAAGGAACCAGAGAAAAAATTTCAATTTATCAAGAGTTCAAAATAACAGGAGTTTAAACAACTAAAAAACTCAAGTAAAAACTCAAGTAAACAAGAGTTTGAAGTTTCGGCCGTTTCGGGATATACATACTATGTTGATACAATATTAAATAAGTGACTTACCGCAAGTTTTTAAAGTAATAAATTTATTGGAAGCTTTCGGGTCTTGCCCTTTCTCAAACAAGAGTTTGGGAAATTCACCCTGGCGTGACCTTTTTCTACTTGCATTGTGAGGTATAATGCCATCTTTGTTTTTCAAAATATTTGACAATGTTGATGGTAAAATGCCAAATTGTTTAGCGATATATTTTTTTAATTGTCTATCCTCCACAGTTTGAATCACACGCTTTTTTCACTAATTGTTAGACACTTGTTCTTTCTTGAATTTATTTCAATAACACAAATCATACATTAAAAGAACTCACCTTTGGGTGCGGAACGCGACAGTATTTGCTTCGAAGATTTTGTCTGTAGGTGCGAGAAGCGACTATAGTCCACGTGCTATAAAAATTGATTCCTCTCAGTACGGCCGCTAGTCGGCCAGTTGAAATGTAAAACTGCTGACTCCGCTCGGCGTGGGAAATTTAGCCTTAATTTGTTTAGTTAGTTCGCGGGCTGGTCTGGCTTGGGAAAGTCCCTGACGACATTTTCCCTCATAATTTAATTTTCAGATAGAATCTTACATATTAACCCGACATTGCGCGCGCCGGGTGATAATTACCCATGGCGACATTTGAGTGGAGAATTAACCAATAAAAATACGGTTGGCGGAGATGTGGTTTCGTTTAGCTTCTTGACTCATCATTTAGTCTAAAGTTTTGGTTTCACATTTTGAAAGCTCTCACTGAAATTCCATCTATTGTCAGTGTCGGGTAAAAATTACCCGGAGCGCGCACTCACGAATTTTTTTGTTGCATATTTCTTTGATAACCTTTTTTTTTGAGAGAGAGAAATAATTCGAATTAATAATTAAAAAAATAACTATTATATGTTGATATATTTATCAGCCTATAATTCTATATAAAATGGAGGGAAGATCATATTTATTAGATCAGGAAGAGATTATTGTAGAAGGAGATATTGAAGAAGATCATCTAAGTTAACATTTTTCTGGAAGTGACATTGGAATATATTCAGATATGGGAATTTTGTGGGATAAGGGAGTTATCCCACAAACACATTTTATATAGGGAGAGCCTCGAAAACCAAATGGTCCAAAATTTTTTTTTCTCAAACAGTAAAGCTGAGAACGCCTAATGTCATTACACATTTACCAGGCTAGAAAGGTGAAGAAGCAAAAAATTAAAATACCCATCTAGAAGCTCTTTAGAAGAAGATTATTGAAATGTTTGGCCCTTGAACTCATCAAAGAGCAACTGAATCAAAGAAAAAGCATTTCTTCACTGCCTAGAGGACTAAGTAAAAAATCATTTTTTTTTACAGATAAGTTAATTGAAATCATAAATGTATACTCTAAATATTTATTTCGATTCATTTTTAGAAGGCACTTCAAGCCATCAAGAAGGTCAGGAAGATGAAGCTTACTACCAGATGTAGAGTGTGTCCCTCCAGTGAGGCCTGGAAGACTTCGACTTTGTGCCATAAATGTGCAAAGCCAATTCATAAAGGACATACAATTGCGGTTTGCAATGATTGTATATTGTTTGTTTTAATTTTCCTCATGGAATTCTATATATTTAATATTGGAAAGGAGCGATAGATTCTTATTTTATAAACCACTACCAATTTTGAGCATTATTCAAGAATAATTTTTAAAATGTTTAATCTGTGTAAAAAATAAATACATTTTATTAATAATTGCCTTTTTTGAAAATTATAATGCTGTTACTTTGAAATAAAAAAGGTTTTGTTTTTACTCAGATAATATTTATGTTCAAAATATATATTTATAATATCGGGTATATTTCACCCAGCGCGCGCAAGTACGTTACATTTTTAGCGCGTGCGCTCGAGGGTTAATATAATCAAGTAAACCAGAGTTTGATCAAAATTCGTGATTTATCATTTTAAACATTTGTGCAGTTATTCACAAATGTTCATTTGTGGCAAGATGTTATTTCTTTAACTTTAAATTACCGAGGGGACCAATAAATATTGATTTTAATCAATTTATCGAGTGTTTTTCAAGGGACCAGGAAACAATTTGAAATTATCGAGAGATTCAAATTATCGAGAGTCGACTGTATATTAATTTATGCCTAACTGACATTGTCCTTATTGTTTGCGGAAGATCATTTGCTCGATGCAAATATCCATATATAATTCTACAATTCTAAAATTTGTCCATAATTTTCTTGAATACCATTTTTGAGATTCCACCCTTCAGTGTAGCATATATAAGTATAATCTTCCCAATACAGTGTTAGAGCTCTAAGAAGCGGACTGGTAGATTAAATTAGCGAAACCGCTGGGAGGGTTCACCATATATGATCTAAGCCCTCCCAATATTTTTTTTTAATCGCAGTAAGGACAGAAGAATTTTGTTTTATGTGTAAAAGAAACATTCGTGCTTTCACTTCTTATATATAAGCGCGTTATTGTTTTATATTTAAAAACAAATATTAAACATAATTATGAACCATCACGACAATATAGTTAGTAAATAATTTTGAAATATATTCTTATAAAAAGTGTGTGTGTGCTACACACACACTTAAAATCGTCGCTATAATTAAAACTTTTAAAAAGGAATACTATAAATGTTTTCTGTATCAACGATTCATTTTTTCAAACTGCAATACAAAGTGAAAAATTTCCGGGAGGGGAAATTGACCCATAAAGGAAGGGAATCCTGTCAAAATAGACGCAAGAACAATGCACTGTCTGTCTACCGTCTTTGCAAACTAGGGGATTCAAGTCGGCGAGGAACAGCCACAAAACCAGCTTTGGAAAATTTAGAACGTCCACATGGTCGTATAATTATTCTAGCCACCTCTTACCAGCTAAGCACTTCCTTGGTAAATGCAGAAGATTTCATGCTTCCAGATGGATCTAATGAAGTCCAAGCCAGCCCTAGACTGACTAGGGCCGTTAGACCGAAACCTGGTTTCCAGGTGGGCTTCAACTCTCATTTTGTTCAAACCCCAATAGTTTTCTTAGACTTTCAGATATGGAGGTCAACGCGGCAATTTACACATATCTGCACTTGGGTAAAATTCACCGGAAAATAACCATGGGCCAATAGAGGTTGTCCGAGCATTCTGTGATGAGACGATGTTTGAACATTATAAAATTCAAAATTAATCCATAGGCGATACTAAGAAAAGACTAGTCTCGGGCGCCTGAAAATAAAAGCCGAATGGGGGAAGCTCCTCAGAGATAACAGTTCAAATTAAGGACAGAGGGGTTTTTCATATCCTTTGGCAGCAACTCATCTAAAAGATACAATTTCAAGCACAAAAACCTATAAATGGTTCTAGTGGCACTTATACAGCATCCTTCTTCAATTTAAAACCTAGAGGGTTATCTTAAGGCTGAAAGGATGTTCCATGATGGCTAACCTTGATAGGGCAGAATGAAATTTTTCTATCTCATTTTCATTGAAGCGTGGGTCTTTAAAAAATACTAAATCCTAAACTCTGGGAAAATAAATTCCCCTTCTCTAAACCCGTGCTCTTTCCAATATCAACATTCGCATAATAACAATGATTCTGAATAATGAAAATGCTGCTGAATAATGCAAATACTGGAACGTGGCCAAGCTATATTGGAGCTCTCTCTCTCTGCTAGCGGAACACTAGTTAGTCGATGTCCACTTCCTTAATTTTATCACATTGCAGTAATTCAAAATGATCCAAAGAGCTATCAATGCACAATAAACTCTCGCTAAAACAAACTTGAAATATTTCGAACCTTCTTTTATAACAAACCTAAAATAATACCTGTTTTTCTATTTCATAAAGTGAACTATGGCTATAGGGACCATCATTTTATAAACCAACATATAGCGTCATCTATCTAAGGGAAAAATGGAAATTTATCATCATTATATGAACTCTGGTGTTTTTATTCTATTAAATAAAAAAAAATTCTCTGCACCTACTTAACGGAAAACTATTGATGGGCTTGACTCATGCGCGTGGTGAAGTCAGATTTTTCCTACCAGATCGTTACAACAATTGTGCCGTCTGCTTTACTTTAATTGTTTTCATTTTTATGCTTACCTATAAAAATATAGAAATATAATTAATTGTGAAATGTTTTTGCTTTAATATTCTGTTTAGTGGTGGTAAAAATCTACTTCTTTTAAAAATAAAACAAAAAAATTTGCACTGATGTATTTGTCCTTTAAACTGAATATCTTTGCCTTTTATAGCAAAAATGTCTACAACTTCTCTCTACAAGCATATATTCAAAAAAACAAATGTCAATAGTTATTCCGAGCACAATTTCCTAATTAATCATTATACAATCATCAACATGCATAGTATATAAGTAAAATAGAATGTCAATAGTTGTGGAGGGATTGTGTGTATCCAATTAGCAGTACAATATTTGTAACTTTCTAGCCATCATGGTTATCATGACCCTCCTAGAACAATAGCCTGGTGGAGGGCATAAAATGGACCGAAAAATGTTAAGATATTCAAAGCGGAATGCTAAACATTTCTGAACTTTGTAACTTTTTTCAACATTAAAAATAATCTGTAAGACGTTTTGAAAATTCTGAAATCCATGGGATATCTGCCATGAATGCATGTAGTGATAAACAATGATGAGCATATCTTACACCTGAGGAACATCAACCCCACATATACCGTTGATATATAAAACTTTATTGTGCACTATGAATAATGATGGTACATTTGTTCTCTATAAAATATGAACGTCACTTGAAAATGTTTTGGAACGTAAAAAATGAACTGAAATAAGACGATAGAAAAAAAAATTAGGAATAATGGACTTGGTTGGGAAGAAGACGCTACAAAGAAGTGATAACCTCAAGGTGGAGAGGCACGGAAAACAAGACTTCCTCAAGAGCAGCGAAAAAGGAATAAGAATAAGAAACTGTGAAGGCTATAGGGAATTCAATTTTAGATTAATATTTTTATAAATATTAATTAATAATTATTTCTTTTAAATGTTCTAAAATATATATCTTTTGTCACATTGCTTTAAAATTAGGAATGTAAATAACTATCAGATATATGTTGTATATTTTGTTTTGTCCTTTAATTTCTAATGAACTATTTTCATTTAACTAAAATCGTATGTATTAATTTTAAAATAAAATAAAACCTAAAACCATTCTAACAGTGGCAGCATATAAAGCGTGGTTATAACTTAAAATCTAAAATCGTAAAAATAAAAATGGCTGCCGTTATGGAAGATATTTCGATTATAGATAAATTGAGAGAGACTCAGAAAATTTTGATATTTGGAAATTTCAAATTAACATTATTTTTAAAGCTAATAATTTAATTGAAATAATAAATGGTAAATTGTGTTTTAAAGATCAAAAGGATGAAAAAGAAAAAAACGTATGGATAATAAAAGATGCCAAAGCCCAAAAATATATTATTTCGAGCATCGATAAAACGATATTAACACACATAATACATTGTTAAAATGCCAAATCAATGTATGACACCATATGCAGAATATTTTAAAGAGATGATGAACAATTAAAATGTAAGCTGCTACAAGAATTTCACACTTATAAATTTTATAAAAATGTAGACCTTGTAGCCAACATAAGTAATTTAAGAAATTTGGCTTTCAAACTCAATAATCTAAAACAGAACTTTGATGACAATATTGTTATTTCATAGATTTTAACAATTTTGCCAGAATAATATAATTATTTTTGTACTGCTTGGGAGTCAACTGGAAAAGATGAAAAAACAATTGAAAATCTAATATCAAGATTGACCACTGGAGAAATAAGAAGAAATAGACAGAGCAAACCAGAAGACCGAGTGGCTATGAATGCAACAAAACAAAAGATATGTTTTACTTGTAATAAACCAGGACATATATCTAAAAATAGCACACAAAGAAAATTCTGCAAATTTTGTAAAAAACCTAACCATGAAGAAAAGAACTGTTTCTTTAAGAACAACAGTAAACCTGCTGCTAAAGTAAACAAAGAACAATGCAGAATATGTAAAAAGTTTAATCATAAAGAAAAAGACTGCTATTTCAGGAACAAAGAAAAGCAACCTCCCATTGCTTTCATTGCTGAACAAAAAGAAGAATATGATAAAAGATCATCAGTCACTTTCATTGTTGATAGCGGATCCACCTGTCACATGATTAATAAGGAAAAGTTGCTTGATCGTCAAAAAAAGTGTGATGTGAACATCAATGTTGCCAAAAAAGAAGAAGGTATGAGAGCAAAAACTTCAGGACAATTTAAGGGGAGACAATGTAACCTAAATGAAGTAATATTTGTGCCAGAATTATCAAAAAAACTTTTGTCAGCGAGCTCAATTGTTAACAACGGAGGAGAAGTAAATTTTAAAGGTGATAAAGTGACAATTTTGAAAGATATGGAAAAAAGGTTCTAGAAGAAGATCAACTTGAAAATGGACCTTATGCTGTAAATATTGAACAACATTTTTTAAAGCAAAATGACTCGAACCTTACCTTACCAAGTGAAAACAAAACCCAAGAATGGCACAGAAACCTTGGACACATTGGAATACAGAATCTAAGAAAACTTGAAAGTTTGGTTGATGGTATGGAGCTTAACAAATTGGAAAAACAGGAAAATGATGTGTGCGAAATTTGCATCAGCAAACTAGGAAGTCATTTGGAAATGAAAGATCTAGAGCTACCCGACCTTTGGAAATTGTTCATACTGATTTGTGCGACCCAATAGAACTCTTAACACGTTAATAAGAAATATATAATAACATTTTTGGATGATTATACACATTTCTGTTATTTGTATTTTCTCGGCAATAAATATGAAGCAAAAGAATATATTAAAGAATATGTAAATGAAGTGGAAAGATTTTTAAATGCAAAAGTGTCAAAATTAAGGTGTGATAATGGCGGTGAATATGCCAATACGCAAGTTAAAGAATGGTGCAAAATGAAAGGAATAATACTTGATTTTACAATTCCATATACTCCACAATTGAATGGAAAAGTAAAAAGGTTGAATCGATTTCTGATTGAAAAAACCAGAGCACTTTTGCTGGATTCTAAATTATATAAGGAAATGTGGGGAGAGAGGCCACAAGAGTCGCTGCCTATTAAACCTCAGTTACTCGCGCTCACTTTTGTGGCGTAACTACTCGCGCTGGGTGTAATACACCCGGTGTTTTAACCTGGTGAAATATCACTTAAAACAAAATAATTTTTGAACCGTTTTGCATGATATAATTATTTTATTAACAGTTGAAATATTTTAATCGATAATTTGAGTAATATTTATATTTTAAAATATTTTATAAACTAAAATGTAAATTTAAGCACCAAATCAATTTTGTTATATTTGGGATACAATTTTCGAAATATTTACATACAATGCCTACTCATTATAATAGAATGTTTTTTACAAACATTATTTTGGCACTTCTGGCATAATGTTTTGGTCTTACGATCTTTTTTATAAGAACAAAGATGGATCTTTTCTGAGTCTTTGAAAGAGGTTCTAGAATGTCTTCTTCCTTAAAATATAAAACGATTAGAGATAAATTTTCAATTATATTTTGACATAAAATTTGCCATAGTTTCTGGTGACTGACCAGCATGTTTCCGGACAATACTTCGAATTGGTTTCGAAAAGGATTTGGTAGTAGACTTGATATAATGATATTCTGTTACCAATTCAAGTGATAGAGCTTTTAGGAAATCCTTTCTTCTTTTGTAAATGTTTTGGGATTGATTCCCATCAAAAATAAGTTCGGAATTAACTCCAGAAATATTTAAAAGTTCAAAAAAGATACACAGGGGCTATCTTTTGGTACGTCGTCCCACGGAATAGAGTGACGTATTTTGATCCAATAGGCCCACCCCTTTTGTCATTTTGTAAAAGGTAATCATTTCTGGCTTCTTTTTTCATTTTTCATTTCATCAATTGTTGCTGTTGAGTGAATTGTAGATAAAAGAATGACACTTTTGCACCTTTTAGGAACTTATGATACAAGGGAGACATTTTTTTTTTAACCAAAAATTGAGCTAAACACTTGTCGTGCGCGATTTGGCATAAATTCAGGTAGTATTTCTTTTTTGTTCTTTTTGAGTGGTTCTACAAAGGTCAATTTATGGTCATTCAAAAGAGCTACTGCATGAGGATAACTGGTATACCAATTGTCAGTAGATATGTTGCGTTTTGACCAGGAGATTGAAGGTAAAGGTCTTTCAACAACATTGTTGGGAGAGTTACTTATTTGATAAGGGCCTTCAGGTTGCTTGCCAGCGTATATTTTAAGATTTACCAGATAGCCTTTGTGAGAACAACATAACACATAATTCTTTATGTCATATTTTGCGGGTTTATTGGGAAGGTACTGCTTGAAACTACCTCGGCCTTTGAATGGAATAATATTCTCATCTACTGTCAAATATTCTCCAGGATGAAACATAGTTTTGCAGTTTGTAACGAAATCTTTAAATATTGCTCTGATTGGTGCTAGTTTGTCAATTTTTTCTTATTTCACGTGTATTATCTGATTATCAAAAGGTTAAATGTATATTTTTGAAATTCATTAGGCCAATCTATGCTTCACTACAAATAATTAAGCTACCGAGACACTCAAGCTGCTATATTTATTATTTACAGTTTATTTTTACAGTTTAGTGTCTAACTGGGTGTAATACACTCAGCGCGAGTAATTAAGGGTTAATCAACAGAAGCCCTTCAAATACAGTACAAGCAACACCAGCACAGATGTGGTATGGAAGAAAGCCTAATCTTTCTAATGTAAAATTATTCTGGAGTGAAGTGTATGTCAAAAAAATGGATAGTAAAAGTGAAAAATATTCACTTATCGGATACAGTGGGAATGGATACAGATTGTGGGACATGCAGAAAAGAAGGATTATAATTGCAAGAGATGTGGTGTTTACAGGAAATCTAACGAATGAAATGACCAGAGTCATTCAGCCAAGATACAGAGAAGATTTGGATTCTTAAATAGAGGAAAGTCAAGACACTAAAATGGAATTGGATACCCATGGTAAACCACAGAACTCGACCAATTCAAAATACACGTTGAGGAATAGAGAAAATATCAATAGACCTGAAAGACTAAAAGATTATGAAGTGTTTAATTCTGTTTCTGAAGAAATAGGATTGTTAACATACAATGAAGCAGTAACCGGAATAGACAAAGAAAACTGGATAAAAGCAATACAGGAAGAAAAAGATTCATTGAAGAAAAATGAAACTTGGGATTTTGTAAATGCTGGAGAAGTTAAAGGAAAGAAGATACTCAGTTATAGATGGATATTCGAATTAAAGGATGGTGGACAAAAATGACTAAATTTTGATGAAATCTTTAGTCCGGTAGTGAGTACAATTTTTTTAAGAATGTTGTTATCCTTAAGTGTTAAGAAAAATCTAAAGTTTAAAACTTTTGATGTCAAAACTGCATTTCTCTATGTATATTTGGATGAAGAAATATTCATGTATTTACCCGGAGGATATGAAGATAACAAAATATGTCGACTAAAGAAGGCACTTTATGGACTACGACAAGCATCTTCAAATTGGAATAAAATATTTGAGCCTTTTTGAAAACAAAAGGACTGATGCAATCAAAATTAGAAATTTGCATTTTCAAAAACCAAAATGGAAGCTTAATTTTGGCTTTATATGTTGATGATGGAATGTTGTTTGGAAGTGATGAAGAAGAAATGAGCAATTTGTTGGAAGAACTGGCACAAGAATTTGAAATAAGAATAAGTAATAATCCTGAAATGTTTGTTGGCATGAATATCATAAAAAAAGATGAGAGACTGATACTTTCTCAATATGACTATATAGAATGTGTTCTAAAAAAATACAAAATGATGAATGCAAAGCCGGTGACAACTCCAATTGTAGAAGGAGCTGTGAAAATTGATCCTATATTAGAAAACAAATCTGAAGGTAATTTTCCACATATAGATAAGTTGTTGGAAGTCTTCTATATTTAGCAAACAAAACCAGACCAGATGTTGCTTATGCATTTGGTTATGAAAGTCGTTCAATGCATGAGTCGACAAACCAGGATATACAAAATGTTAAAAGAGCTATGAGATATTTGAAATAAACCAAAACTTCTGAATTTCACTATAGTAAACAAGATTAAAATATGGAACTTAATGCATATTGTGACTCAGACTTTGCTGGATACATGAAAACAAGAAAAAGTACATCCGGATATACAATTTTGTCTGGTAAAGGACCAATAAGCTGGAGTTCAAGAAAACAACCAATTGTAGCCTTATCTACTACTGAAGCCTTATCCACTACTGAAGCAGAATATTTTGCTTCAGCTGAATGTGTGAAATAACTCATTTATATAAAAGCACTAATTGAAGAACTTACAAATGAAACCATACTTGCTAAACTAAATATTGACAACCAAAGTGCAATGACTTTAATGAAAACAGGACAAATGAACAGAAAGACAAAACATATAGTTGTTCGATATTATTTTTTGAAAGATCAGATAAGAGAAAATGTTGATGTTCAGTTTTTCCAAACCCAAGATCAAGTTGCTGATATCCTAACCAAGCCTCTGCCAAAGGAAACTTTTGAAAAACACAGATCTTCACTGCTGCAGAAGATGTTTTGATAAAACAATTAAAAGTCTAAAACATGAATTCAAGAAGTAGTGTTGCATATATGAATTCAATTTTAGACTAATATTTTATCAAATATTAATTAATAATTATTTCTTTTAAATGTTTTAAAATATATACCTTGTCACATTGCTGTAAAATTAAGAATGTAAATAACTATCAGGTATAGGTTGTATATTTTGTTTTGTTCCTTTAATTTCTAATAAACTATTTTCATTTAACTAAAATCGTATGTATTAATTTTAAAATAAAATAAAACTTAAACCATTCTAACAATAAGAAACATATCAAAATGTTGAAAATATTAAAATAATAAAAAATAAACTATAATGTTTTTTTATTTTTACGAAAAATAGCTGGTTAACTATTTGTGTATTTTACTTTCCTACGGACCGAAGATATATTTACAAGAGGTCGATTGAATTAAATTATACTCTTCACTAGGTAGATCACATTCGAATAACCCCTTCTATGTACAATCCTTGCTCTCACGGTATTTTGTAGGGAGAGAGCTATTCATGTTAGAGATGACACCTCTCTAGTTTAAAAATGTATTTTAAAATGCATTTTGTTTATCCTCACTTTTCAGATCGTACAGGTGATCAATAGATGTGCTACAACACCATCTTTGACAAATTCAGTCATCAGACAACCTGTATCGCATGGTTTCGAGACCTCATCAAGTACAGGCTTCGATTTCCTAACCTTCCACGAGTGGAGTTATGAAAACGGCAGAATTAGCCTAAAAGGTGTTTAAGCTGTTGATGTGGAAAGGACGATCTTAGGACAGAATACATTGATTCGAAGGGTTTGTTCACTGGTGTTATTTTAATCATAATTTGTACCTCCACATCTAATTGTAAATTTCGAAAACATTTGGATGATGTTTCAATCGATGCGAAGTTCCACGTTTGAAAGAAAGTTGTTTTTCCAACTTTTCCAATTTCTCAATGGAATAAATATTTAGATGACTCCGCATGTTTCCAACTTGGGATTTTTCTGGATGGAAATAGCTTGAAGTTTTTTTTTTTAAATAAATATTTAATGGGAGTTTTTTCCTCTCTCCAGTTGCACATTTGTACCTCCACATAAAATGGGTCTAAGTAAATGTGAAGGATATATTTGGTGTAGCGGTGTAAAATTTCTAAAATATTTTTAAAATATTTTGATTCGACTATTGAATATTCACTGAAGTTCTGTTAAAATTAAATTCTTGTAGTCTATAAAGCACGAACCTAGAATTCTCGAACTTTCAGAAATATTAATGATTTATAAAGAAACGTGAATTACGTTATAATTATAGAATAATCTTGAAATATATTTATAGATGGATATTTTGCCGGGAGGATATTGATCTAAAGAGACAAAGGTCGTCTCTCCCGTCAAAATAGACGTTAAAACTAGACGCCATCTATTGACCGTCACCGCAAACTAGCGGTCTCGGGTCGGTGACAAAGCCACAACACCAGCTTTGGCAAACTGAAAAAAAAAAGAAGGCGTCTAGTTTTGACATCTATTTTGATTATATATATATATATGAAAAAACAATAAAAAATAAAAAGGTTTGATTATATATATATATGAAAAAATAGTACAAATGTGATATTGTACTGGGATAAGGTGCATATATTAAGAAAAAAATTAATATATATATATATATTCTTAATATATATATAATTAACTTGAGGATGAAGTAGAAGTAAAGGATTTTTTTTCTCTCTCTCTATCTACAAATTAATAACATTTTACAAATTTTATAATTTGAATTTAAATAATCATAATAGTGAAGATAATCTTAATACAAAACTGGACTATAAAATTAAATAACTATTTATTATTATATATATATATATATATATATATATATATATATATATATATATATATATATATATATATATATATATATATATTGTATTTAAACCTATATAATCTTATAATTAACATTGAACTAAAGTATTTTCTCTCAATCTCTCCGATACTCAGCTTATATATCTGAAATATTTTAGTACTATTATTTGTACAAATAAGGCACTAGGAAAGTTGTGCAATGCGCTCCAACCCGTGCGCCCACATGTGCACGAGCTCGGACTTGTTGAGCCCTCTGTTCATATTTGAACTTCTGTCAAAATTTCATTTGCTATATGTGAGTATTCTTGAACTGTGGAGTGATAAAATATTAAGAATATCTATCTACCTGGCGCAAAATTGAATACCTAGCCATTTTGCGATATACTTTGAACGCGGTTTGGACATTGAAGAATGCTTGCAAAAAATGACTCCTGTGCTGGGAAATATTTATCTACATCGTACTACCATATCCAGGTGGTATCGTGAGTTTCAGCAAGGGAAATATGGAATAATAGACGCGCCAAGGTCAGGACGTCTATCTTCTTCAGTTAATGAGGAAAACATAGCTGCTGTCAAATATTATTGGAGACTGATCAACATATAACTTGTCGCCAGATAGAGGAGCGTTTAGACATTCCTGCATCAGCAATTCATTCCATTCTGCACGACCATCTAAAAGTGAGTCAAGTTTGTTCCCTATGGGTTCCCCATTTCTTAACTGATGAGCAGATGGTTTGATAATGGATCATCTCGTTATGTCAATAGCATCATAACAGGTGATGAAACTTGGCTTCATTATTTTGTTGCGCCTACCTAAGGCCAGAACAAAGTATGGATCTTTGTGAATGTGAAAGTACGCCTGTGTCTTACTAAAATCCAGATCCATTGAGAATAAATGTTAGCCGTCTTACTTCCAGGGGTAGTTGTGAGTCGCGCGGTACTGGAAAATCAAAAGACAGTAACTGCCATGTGGTATACTGAGGAATGTCTTCCTAAAGTTGTTCAAGCTATCAATATTTAAGGCCAAACTCAAGGACTGACAAATGGATTTTCCACCATGACAATGCTCCAGCTCACCGTTTGAAAGTCTGCTCCGATTATTTGGCGCGTACTGGACTAAAATTATTGGAGCATCCTCCCTACAGTCCAGACTTACACCTTGCGACCTTTCCATCTTCCCTCACGTGAAGAGCAGACTAAAAGATGAACGCTTTTTCTGCGATTAAAACCTTTTGAGGGCATGAGATGACACCCAGCTCCCTGAAGAAACGTGGAAGAGTTGGTTTGATGACTGGTTTCGAAGGATGGAGAAGTGTATTGATTGTGGTGGAAAAGATTTGGAAATATTGTAAATAATAAAGTCATATTGCAAAACTTTCCTAGTTCCCTATGTATATATATTTGTTTCCACACTTCCTATAAGCCTATTTCCCATATATTCACGTTGAAATTCCAAGAATTCCTCTGAAGTTTCGGCTGTATAGGCTACATTTTTAAAATAGTAGAGCGCTCTAGTAGAGTAAATTGACCAAACCTATGAGAAGGTTCATCACTGATATGACTTCCAATATTTCTATCATTGCGGTAAGAGGAGTAGAAAATTGTTTCATTTTTAAAAATCAACATCTACTCTAAATAATTCACATTTCTAAATATAAGGATATATTTGCATTACTAGAAATGCCTCAATAGAGACCGCATTTTGTTCCGTATATGGTCCGTAATTAGGTTATATTATAGTACATTGATCGCTCAAGTTAACCAATAAAATGGATCAATCCGTGTGAGAAAGATGAATTAGAAGGAACGCGAGGAACTCATATTTTATTTCCGCATCACGAATGTGGTCAATAACCCCCGGCGGTCGAAGGAAGTCCTGGCATGCAACTGAGGTTTCTGGCAGCAAGAAAAACATCCACGAAAATTTGAGGTAATTAAAACTTCCTGGGAGTAAATCGACAGAGTTTGAACACATTCTTGGATACCCTTAGTCACGTTCATCGATAATGTAAGTTTCTTAGCGCATGCCAGTAATGGCAGCACGGACTCCGATATATTCCCGGTAATGATGTCGTGTGGTTAGTGGAATATACTATACATAGGTCATTGGTCATTGGTTGGTTTACGTGGACTCGGGTTCTTGATGGACAACTTCCATCATATACTGCCTTAAACGGTTTAAAAATTTCGACTGGTTTCATGCCTTCGCCATTTGATATTTTATCACTCCGCGTTATTCTAACTTGGAACCAAACACCGCCCTCTCAAAGGAAGCGATTTTATAAATTGACATGCTCGAAAAATATTATTGCGCTTGCGCATTCGGTGGCTTAGGAATGACTTACCTAACATAAATTTTATGATGTACTAGAGCGCCATCTGTTATCAAATTATAAAACTATTTTAGTGGCGTATTATTCTTTTTAAAATAAAACAATTTCTACTGTCCTTACTGCGATGAAAAAATTAAAGGGAGGGCCTGGCTCATCAGTGGTGAACCCTCCCAGCGGTTTCGCCAGTTTAATCTACCATACCGCTGTTATATTGCATTTTTGGAACTTCCTTTTATAGGTGACTGTTGTAAGAATCTTGGAATGGGTATTTTAGAAGAACTATGGACATAAGCTTTTAGGACAGCAGAATTAAATATTGCTCGAAGCATATTATATATTTATAATTATATTTAATTCTGCTGTCCTAAAAGCTTATGTCCATAGTTCTTCTAAAATACCCATTCCAAGATTCTTACAACGGTCACCTATAAAAGGAAGTTCCAAAAATGCAATATAACAGCGGTATGGTAGATTAAACTGGCGAAACCGCTGGGAGGGTTCACCACTGATGAGCCAGGCCCTCCCTTTAATTTTTTCATCGCAGTAAGGACAGTAGAAATTGTTTTATTTTAAAAAGAATAATACGCCACTAAAATAGTTTTATAATTTAACATAAATTTTATTACCGATTTTGTCGGATGATTTTTGTTTATTGAATACAATTCCGTGTTTGAAATAAAAAAAAAAAACTTTATAGTCTTTTTTTTGTTGTTGTTGATATCTTAGTTTTATAATGAATATTTGTGTTAAAGGGGCGCATTCACGTATCAATCTCAGTATAGAGGCTTTTTGGTATTTTGAGAGATATAGGTGCAGATTAAATATTCAAAAAAATCTAGGAAAAATTCCATGAGTTTTATTCTTTTAACTCGTACTATACAGGTGTTGCTCAATATAGGAGTTAGAGACTAGGCTAGCTGGATGTTGAGTCCACTTATTGCCGGGAACTGAAGATCAGTCTCACCAGAGCAATATTTCTGCAAATAACAAAATACATCTAGAAGTCACAGTGGCCTCCAAAATTCAGAGCTAATATGACAGGATTTTCTTTAATTAATGAAAATATCATTATAGAAATCTTAATATTTTAAGTTGGATCACTCAAAAGTGAGGTGTTTATTTTTTAGGCATATATTATCTAACAATAAACCGATTTAAATATGAACCCGAATTAATATATTGAGAGGTAATATTTATAAATATTTTGATCCAAAATATGCCCCTATTTTAATTACCATAAATGGTACAGACATCAACTATTCATTGATTTAACCTGTTCCCTGATATTTGGCCAACCCAATTTCTTGATAAATCAAGAAAAGCCATCCAGTTTAGCCTTAAATACCCATTTCTTGGTTTTTCAGGAAGCCACTGGGACCAAAATATTTTTGGTCGCAGTGGTACAGCCTACTCCACGCTGACGAGCGCCAACAGCGCGAAACGCGTTCGTGGATGGCTTTTCTTGTTAAATCAAGAAATTGGGTTGGCCAAATATTACGGAGCAAGCTAAATAAACGTTTAGTTTATTTTTGCCCCACTAGATGGTGCTCTGCCATCTAAAAAGCACATGTGCTCGTGGTCAGGAAATGCCTTCTTTATTTTTAATATCAACACCTGAGCCACTTATATTTTATTTTTTTCTATTGTTTTTTTCATGTGTTAAGCTTATTTACGCAAATTTGGCCTTAAATACCCATTTCTTGGTTTCAGGAAGCCTCTGGGACCAAAAATATTTTTTGGTCGCAGTGGTACAGTCTACTCCACGCTTACGAGCGCCAACAGCGCGAAACGCGTTCGTGGATGGCTTTTTTTGATAAATCAAGAAATTGGGTTGGCCAAATATCAGGGAACAGGTTAAATCAATGTTTAGTTGATTTCTGTTCCATTAGATGAGGCTCTTCCAGCCAAAATGAACATGTGCTCATGGTCAGGAAATGCCTTCTTTATTTTTAATATCAACACCTGACCCACTTATCTTTTATTTTTTATATTGTTTTTTCATATATATACGAGGAGTGTCCCATAAGTTCGTGGCCCGACCATGAGAACGAAATATTAGAAACTAATAAAATTTACCATATATACCTTAAAGCCTTGTATAAAGATATGTTAATTTTTAAGTTTCTACAACTAACCGTTTTTTTTTGTTGTTGTTGTTGTTATGGGTTCTGAAAGAGGACAAGAATCAGGAATCATCTAAAATGGAGACAAACGAGATTCGTGCTGTAATAAAATATCTTTGTAAGAAAGAAGTGTCGCCGAAGGAAATCTATGAGGATATGATGAATACATTATGGGAAGATGCTCCTTCCTATAGCACAGTAAAAAAATGGGTAGCTGCGTTTAAATTAGGGAGGATCAGCACAGAAGACGAACATCGACCAGGAAGACCTGTTGAGTCAGTTACTCAAGAAAACATCGACAAGATACATGTTTTGGGTATGTTGGACAGAAGAATGACAGTTCGTTGGATAGAAGAGACCTTGGATATTCTAAAAACAACAGTGGATCGGATTATGAGAGAACACTTGGGCCTCAGGAAGCTTTCTGCCCGTTGTTTCCCAAACTTTTGACACCCGATCAAAAGGCTGTAAGGAGAAAGTTATCTTCGGGCAATCTTGCGTTATTTGAAGCCAATCCAGAGGAATTTGTCAGTAGATTTGTTACCATGGATGAGACTTGGGCCCATCACTTTACACCAGAGTCCAAGCAACAATCCATGCAATGGAGACACTCCGGTTCCCCTTCCCCCAAGAAAGCCAAGACAGTTCCATCAGCAGGGAAGGCTATGGTGTCTGTCTTTTGGGATTCCGGGGGTATACTTCTTCTAGACTTTCTGAATAAGGGTCAAACAATCACTGCCAATTATTATGCAAATCTTGTGAAGCAACTACGAGAAGCTATCAAGGAAAAGAGAAAAGGAAAGTTGTCCAGGAAGATTGTTTACCATCAAGACAATGCTCCGAGTCATCGATCGCTGCAAGCTATCGCTGCTATTTATGATTCTGGCTTTGAACTTTTACCACTTGCACCCTATTCACCAGATCTAGCTCCGTCTGACTTCCACCTTATACCTCATTTGAAAAAAATCACTTTCTGGAATTCATTTTAGGTCTGATGTAGAGGTCATTGATGCTGTAACCTCATTTTTTTAGTCACTTGAAACATCGTTCTTTTTGGAGGACATAAAAGCATTAGAACGTCGCTGGAAAAAGTGTATAGACCTTAAAGGGGATTATGTTGATAAATAAATCATAATCATTTTATTAGTCATTTTATTTATATGTCGGGCCACGGACTTATGGGACACCTCTCGTATATACGTTGAATATAGAGCAATCCATTCATGATAATTAAAATAGGGACATATTTTGGATCAAAATATTTATTAAATTTCATTATTTCGACGAGGCTGTACGCCTATCTTCTTCTCGAAAAAATTCAAAAACCTTGTAAGCTTATTATCCGCGTAATGCACGCACGAGAAGTGTTGTTTTATATAACATGTGTTGGTGTGGCCAAACCATTTAATTTGAATTATTGTATCTTGAGGAATAAAATGCTATATATTTTGACTATTTTTGTTTTAACTGTAGGTATGATTGTGGTATCTCTATCTTCCTATTGATGCTATTTTTATCATCTATAGATGCCCAGCTCTCCAAAAATAATTGTGTGTGTTCATCCTGTACATTGCCGTATAGAACTATTGCATTATCAAAATCTGGCATATGTCCTTTCCTAACTGCATGGTCTACAAGTAACGATAAAGGGCTATGGTTTTTGGAGGCTGTCCTGTGTTGATTGAGTCTCTCTATTAAGGTCTTTCCAGTTTCTCCTATGTAGGATGATGTACAGGATTTACATGGGATGCGGTATATGAGATTCGATCGGGTTTCCTGTTTTGGGTTTTGTTTGGTTATAGGGTGACGGAGAAGGTTTCTTAGGTTTGAAGCGGACTGGTATCTGATATTGTATTTTATGAAAGTTCTGCTTATTCTTTCGATTCCATAACTGTAAGGAAGTATGCAGGATGGATTCTGGCCTTGACTATTGTTTTTTGATGAGTTTCTATGTATATAAATATGCCTTTTGATGAATTGTTTGGGATATTCGTTGTATTGTAATTCCTTGTATAATATTTCCCTTTCTTTTTCAATGATATCTATATTTTGAGAACAATGGGTGAGGATTCTTTTTGATAATGTTTATATTACCGAGATTTTATGGTTTATGGGGCCAAAAGCTTTATCTATCCCTGGAGAATTGGAGACAACATCTATCGTTTAACCACAGATGTTTGTCAACTCAGATAATTCCTCCATCATTGATGCTAAAAGATCCAGTCCGCACCAACCACTCGCGAAAGATTTTATTTCAAACCGGAAGAAAACTTTTAAATGCCAGGATTAAAAACTGCCATTATAACATAAGAAGAATTAAAGAAAATATCAATATATTATTCCCAAATTTGAAACATCAAGTTGATGGCTATCATTTTAATTTGTTGAACGAATGTTTAAATAAAAAATGTTCGAATAGAAAAATGAAGATTTGTAACAACCAAACACAAAACTCAAATGATGGAGTCAGAACTCGGCAAAAACTGAAAAGGGAATCAATAATGTCATCAATCTATCAAAACATTCATTTCCCCCAGAAACTATATCGCTACTATCGAAAGGCATGAACTTTGTTCCGTCCCAAACCCTTAACATACATAGGACGCTTGCATCTATAGAGGCATCAATAAAAAAAAACTATCTGAAGAGGATAAATCAAAGATACGAACCGAAATCATACCTATAATAAAAAATCTAAACATACAGAAGAAAAATAATTTGGATCATAATGAAAGAAAAGCTATTAAATTCCTAAAAGAAAGCAAAGAAATCGTCATTTCGCTATCAGATAAGGGTAAAAATACTGTCATTATGGATTCTGCAGAATACGATACCAAAATCAATCAGCTACTTCAAGACAAAGAAACCTATGAGGAATTTTAACAAGTAATCCCCTACAAAACCTAATCAAAGAATTTAATAAGAGGCTAAACCATATAAAACGAACCTATAAGTTGGAAAACAAATTAATTGAGAAATTAAAGGCAAAAAATAGCGAATTACCAATTTTTTATGGCTTACCAAAGATCCATAAAGCCAACAATCCTCTACGTCCAATAGTTTCCTATTCTGGCTCTCCCCTTTATCCTTTATCAAAATATCTTTCATCCATAATATCACCGTTGCAAAAAGAATTGCCGAACACCGTCCAGAATCCAACTGCATCTGTAAAAAATGTACAAGAAACACAGGTAAGAATAGATTCTCGCATGATTTCAGTAGATGTTGAATCATTATACACATCGATCCCACACAAAGAAGCTCTTTCAGAACTTGAAAAATTCTTAATTATCATCTTACATTAGATTTCCCCATTCCAAATAAGGCTTTAATAGAACTCCTCTATGTCATTCTTTTAACTATTTTAACTAGAAAAATAAATATTATAAACAAATAAAAGGACTCCCGATAGGAAACCCTATTTCTTCAGCACTTGCAAATATATTCATGAACCATATTGACAATAGAATTATAGAAGAAAGCCACCTTAATATAATATTATGGAAATCGATATATCGATGATGTTTATGTATCACGGATATCACAATAGCATACCTAATGTTATAAACTTTATAAACAATTTAAAACCATTTTTAAAATTCACCAATGAAATATAAAAAAATGTAACTTTATCTTTCCTAGATATAAAACTGACGAGGACCAACAATAGCATAAAAAAACAGATATATACCGGAAACCAATCACACAGGATCATACCTCAATTTCAAATCTTTTGGCCCCATAAACCATAAAATCTCGGTAATAAAAACATTATCAAAACGAATCCTCACCCATTGTTCTCAATATATAGATAGCATTGAAAAAGATAGAGAAATACTATCCAAGGAATTACAATACAACGAATATCCCAAACAATTCTTTAAAAGGCATATTTGTAGAAATAGAAACCCATCAACAAACAATAGTCAAGGCAAGAATCCATCTTGCATACTTCCCTACTGTTATAGAATCGAAAGAATAGGCAGAACTCTCATAAAATACAATATCAGATACCCGTCCGCTTCAAACCAAAGAAACCTTCTCCGTCACCCTATAACCAAACAAAACCCAAAACAGGAAACTCGATCGAATCTCATATACCGCATCCCATGTAAATCCTGTACATCATCATACATTGTAGAAACTGGAAAGACCTTAATAGAGAGACTCAATCAACACAGGACAGCCTTCAAAACCCATAGCCCTTTATCTTTACTTGTAGACCATGCAGTTAGGAAAGGACATATGCCAGATTTTGATAATGCAATAGTTTTATACAACAATGTACAGGATAAACACACAAGATTATTTTTGGAGAGCTGGGCATCTACAGATGATAAAAATAGCATCAATAGGAAGATAGAGATACCACAATCATACCTACAGTTAAAACAAAAATAGTCAATATATATATATATATATATCATTTTATTATTGAAGATACAATAATTCAAATTAAATGGTTTGGCCACACCAACATATGTTATATAAAACAACACTTCTCGTGCGTGCATTACGCGGATAATAAGCTTACAAGGTTTTTGAATTTTTTCGAGAAGAAGATAGGCGTAGCCTCGTCGAAATAATGAAATTTAATGAATATTTTTATTAAAAATATGCCCCTATTTTATTTTTTTCTTTCGTTTTCTAATGTGCTAAGCGTATTTACGCAAGTTTGGCCTTAAATACCCGTTTCTTGGTTTTTCGGGAAGCCACTGGGACCAAAAAATATTTTTGGTCGCAGTTGTTCAGCCTACTCCACGCTGACGAGCGCCAAAAGCGCAACGCGTTCGTGGATGGCTTTTCTTGATAAATCAAGAAATTGGGTTGGCCAAATATCAGGGAACAGGTTAAATCAATGTTTAGTTGATTTCTGTTACACCAGATGGCGCTCTGCCTTCTGTAAAGCACATGTGCTCCTGGTCAGGATATGCCATTTTTAATATATATTCATATGTATTAAAAAACTAAGATCCTGTATAAATATATCGGTGTTAGCTTAGAGAGATGTAATAAACCCATTCAGACAAGAAACCAGGAATTTTTTGAGAGGTCTGGCAAAGAACATTCACACAACGTGACTATTGAGTTTAATGAAGCTAAGCTTCCGTTGAAATATAGTTCTCGTCGTCTATCCATAGTCCGACATTTAGGACTGATGTTGAAGAAGTTCGAATGAAATGGATCTCACTAAATGATGCCCTTGTTGTTCTGAGTGGTATTTAGTTTCTTTGAGGAGGATATCGTCCATTTTTTTGAGGTTATCATTCTTTTCGCTCTCCAAGGGTTCAACCTTTTGTTCTATATCATCACCAATTCCTATTCTGGTTATTTTTGAGAAATAGATTTCCTTGTTACCATGGTCGAAGCTAATAATCATAAAGAGGATAGAGCTGAATGGGTCTTGTTGAACATATAGGTTATCAAGCCTTCGTATATAACACATATATAAATTTTTATCTAAAAATGAGAGCGAAACTATGGTAACAAATATTTTTATGTGCTTTTTCTGATTATACTGACTATTCTCGATTTAATACCCAGATTTCCAATTTTTTTCTGGTCTTAAAAATATCAGTCTATCTTTTAAAAATATGATATTATCATTATATTGTCGCGAAGAAAAATAATCAAATAAGCTTCCGAATTAATTTAAATATTTATTTAATTAGTTATAGGAAAGATTTTAAATAGAAAATTACTATGTACATGAGCCAAATCGTCCCAGCAGTTAGATAAAGAGGGGAGAACTTTTCCTCCTTTCACGTGGCGCCACTGTTTTCCCCGACCGGTCGGTCCAGTCCAGATAAGAGGGAATACCAGGAAACTCTGTCCTCCTGACAATATTAAATAACTGAGAAAAAAGCATTTATAATTCGTTTAAATTATTGTTAAATAGAGAAATGTTTTATAATAATTTATATGATATATAGAAGTTTCAACTAAAGTATTCACATATTATTTATTGTCAAATTCAAACAAAAAATTACCATTAAAATTTGGCATCTGACTTCGCTCTTCACAAAAGCCAGGACGAAGTGGGTGGTAGTTAAGGAAGTTCTACTGGCCCAGGGAGAAGGCAGGATCAAAGAAGGGGTCGGTTGACGAAAAGACAGGCGGGGGTACAGTCTGGTGACAGCAGTTCGACAGCGAGGGTTCTGAAGAAGGCGCGGTGGGAGAGGGTCCGGTGGATAGCAGCGGCTGGCCTGAGGTGCCCTGAAGCTGACTGCTCTGTGGAAGTGGACACCGGAACGAGTGTGACATCGACAGTGTAATAAGAAGCGGCAAGTTGTCTTAGGGAGTGTGGTCGTGGGGATGATCCTGCAAGAGGGTGGCAGAGAGCTTTCCCGACCAGGACGGGAGCCGACCGTTGACGAGGAATATCCTTCTGGTGGCGAACATGAGGCAGGTCCATCTAAGTGTGCCTTAGTCTCAATTCCATTAACAGCTCTTGGTAATAAAGTATATCGCACTAAACTGTATCTACGACGAACTCTTAATGTTTTCCTAGAAACCTTGTTCACAAACAACGACCGCTGGAAAGCGTTGTAACAATAATATTGATTCGGTGCATAATTATGGCGGCTTTTTTTTAACAAAATTTATTTGATGAAAACAGTAACGTTAAACAAGGCATCTTTAAACGATTATTCACAATAAGCTTCACTTTCTGATTTCCGTTTGCGTGGCAGCCGGTTCCATGGGCTAAAAATTTGTTTTTCTTAAGGTAATTCACTCTATGACTGAGGCCACCAAGTCGTCGCCAACTTTATTCAGCTGTCGAATGACGAGATGGTCCGTAGGCGCTTCTGTGGGAAGTTCTGGCGGATGTTGAGGAAGCAGTTCCTAGCCATTCGACAACGCGCTTAACATGTGGATGCGCATTATCGGGGTAAAATACGATGTATGCGGTTCTTTTTGAGCGACTCTTTCATCTCGATCGCAACGTGAATGTGGCCAGGTTGAGCCAGATAGATGTCATTGTTGAAATTTAATTTCAGCTTTCCGTTTTTGGCCGAATTATGACACTATCAAAATTCATTGTCCTCATTCCATCATTAGCCCAAATCGCGTCTTAAATAATTTCTTAGTGGATGATTCCATTCTGTCCCACCAAACACACCAGGATGACCTTTTAGAGTAGACAATGTTTGCTATTCCTCTGGGGGTGAAATACCTGACGAAACACAACCTTATTTTTCAAATTATGTTTTCAAAGAGAGGTGATCGGTGATAAATAGGGAAAATGGGTGATAAATCGGCTTTGCTGTTGTCGGAGAGTTCTTGGGGGTTCCGTCCAATTAACATCGTTTTCGGAGTCATTCGAGAGGACGAATCATGGTCTAATGATCCACATTGAAGTCAACATACTCATTTTCAAGCTTTCTTCCACGGCTGCCAAAAGTGCCTGTGCCTGTTTGTGGAAAAATTAGGTTTTTTAGTAGCCGGCCTATAGATTCATACATATGTCATGATACTGCTTTGGTAAATCAATATGTCTATTAATACTATTATTGTTAATGGATAAAATTGCTTCTAAAATTAATCTTTGGTATTTGTTATTGATATTGGAATACAGGGTGGTAGGGGAGGATAAATTTAAGGAGTGCCCAGTGATGTTGATGTGGTTAAATATGAGAGATCTATTGTCTTTATTGGAGATGCATCTACCGTGTTCAGTCATCCTGGTGGCCACGGATCTACCGGTCTCGCCTATGTAGGAAGCATTGCAATCGTTGCACGAGACCGAGTAGACCGAGCCACCAGAAGACCGAACAACGGCAGATCTGTGTAGGCGGGTGATAGGGTGTCTAAGAATGGTACCTATAATTTTGTTATTAGAGAAATATGTATTGATTCCATGGGATCTGAGGATGCGGGAGATGGAGACTGATTGGGGGGAGAAGGGCAATAAACAGATGTTTCTACTGACTATAGGGGTTTGACAAAAAATGGGTTATATCGGTATTTATGTATAAAATGGGGAGGGTATTGGGAGAGGGCTAGTTGTTTTATGATTTTAGATAATTCTATTGATCTGAATATGGGAAGGGAGCAATGGGTAACCAATCTCTTGGTGAGAGTTCTAACTGTGTTAATTTTATGTGCTAGAGGGCATGAGGAATTGAAATTTGTGTAAAAAGTAGGATTATTGATTTTGTGGTAGACAGTGGTGTGATAATGGGAGGGGGTGCGTATAATGAGTATGTCAAGGAACGGCAATACAGAATTAACTTCAGATTCTAAACTAAATGTACTTCCGGGTGAAAAGAGTTAAGAACAGATAAAATATTTATTTCCTGTCCGGTGTCACATATGCAGAAGATGTCATCGATGTATCTCCGCCACATGTGAATGCCCGGGGTGAATTGTTGTTGGATCCAGTGGTCAATAGTGGACATGACTATTTCAGCGAGAGGTGAGGATAGGGGGCTGCCCATGGAAGAGCCCCTAATTTGTTTGTAAAACAGGTTATTAAAGGTGAACGTGGTGAAATCTAAGCATAAGGAGGATAGTGCTACTATGGAATCAATGGTTTGAGAATCTGTATGGGTGTCCTGTAGAAATTTTGTTAACTGATTAATAATGAGCTGGTGGGGGAGGGAGAGATACATGGAATTTACATCGAATGATACCATGGAGGAGTTAAGGGTAGGGCTGAGAGATTGAATAGATTGTATGAAGAACGGAATATCTGTTATGGCAGAGGATTGTGGGCGGGTTTTCACCAAAGGTGTGAGGTAGCCTGCCAGATATTTCGAGAGTTTGTATGCAGGGGAGAGGTGATAAGCTATGATAGGGCGTGGGGGGATGTTAGGTTTATGGGTTTTGGGAAGTCCATACATGTAGGGGATACTGTTTAGATCAGAGGTGAATGAACTGTATTGGTCAGGTGTGATATTTCCAGATTTTTTCAAACGTAAAAGCTTTAACCTAAATGTTTTGACAGATGTGGAGACATCGGATTGGGTAACAGGAATGAACGTGGTATGATCACTAAGTATTTCCGTCATCTTGGAGGTATACTCAACCGTGTCCAAGATGACGGTTTGGGAGCCTTTGTATGAACGGGTGACTATGATGTTTGAATTACGTTGTATGGAACGTAGGGAGCGGTACTTACCAAGGGATTGGCATGGTGGGGGGCAGGTTTCCTGAGAATTTGGGATATGGAACGGCGTATGGCAAATTGGGACGTATGAGAAAGAGAGCTGATGGCGGGTTCGACTCCTGAAATGATTCTAGGAATGTCTGTTCTTGCAGGGGGTCTACCTTTGAGGCCCAACGAAAGAACCTCAGATTGCATCGGAGATAACGTGGTTGAGGACAAACAAGTTAAGAAGGGTGGGAGCAGGGTGTCTGTCAGGATGGAAATCCGCAGGGAAACCATATCGGCAGATCCAATGGGAGAGCTTCTTATGTTGACGGGTTCTGATGAGGTTGTCTTGGCGCTTGATGTCGACGGTGAGAAGGACCAGGAATTCCGCCAAGGTGGTATGAGGCAGGAGGGTAGGGATTTGGGCGATGATGCCTTTGATCGTCTTAGATAAACAGCGAATCCGGGAATAACAGCCTTGGGTTCTAGTATGTAACAATTGGGTCTGGGTTCTAAGAATAATCCTGTTTGAGTAGGTGTTACAAACTGGATCACGGATTCTGAGCGACGGGGGGATAAACTGGGCTCTTTCACATATCTTATTAAACCAGAGGTGTGATCTCCATCTGGCTAGCTGGAGCGATTTCCGCTCAAGGAGGACTAGATGTCTGATTGCTTCAGGATTGAAATCGGTAGAGTGATGAAGTTCGCGTAGGAATAGGTGGGTTTCATGGCTAGTCGGCATCGATTCTTTAAAGCAAGTACATTTATAAAAGTTGCATATTTTGTAAAGACATATAAGAAATTTCTCTTGAATTGGTTATAATTGATGATAAAATAAGGAGAAAAACGTTTCTTTAATGAACGGATTCGTGACAAGCTTTCGGGCTGTCAAGCCCTTCAACAGGTACAATCAAATGTGAGTAGACAGAACTATATAAAAGAATCGATCTATGAGATAATTAGCATATGCGGTGTATGCGTATATATGTATATTTTTTAAATTTAATGATGTAACTGTAAATAAAATTCAAAGAATATCTCTATATGTAAATAATATTTATGAATCTTTCTAAGTAACTTTCTGTGTATCTTTCCATTTTGAATATTTTCTTTGTTATATTTGTATGTACATTTAGCGCAAGTGTCCCTAGGGGTCATAGCGTTTTGAATTGAAATAAATAAATAAAAAACAACTACTGGAAATTGCAGAATTAAAATGCGGTTTAGTAGTCTTATACTCAGTATTTTATAAATCTAAAATTGCTTGAGTATAGAAATACAACTAGTGTTTGTTTGAACTTTATACAAGCAAAAAAAGGAACCTCAACCCTAGATGATTCGCTGGTCAATAATGGTCATGAACACCCAGACTGATGCTGGAAACATGTTTTAAAATCATTATTCATAGAGCGAAATACCACTTTGCAATTTGGTTCGATATCACTTATATCAACTATATAATATACATTAGTTCCAGACACCGCTTATATCAAATATAGTGTATACATTGATTCGATACCGCTTATATTAAATATAATAAATGTATCAAGTATAGTTTATGCATTGGCTCGATAACGCTTATATCAAATATAGTCTATACATTTGTTCTATAACACTTATATCAAATATAAGGTATACATTGGCTCGAGAACGCTTATATCAAATATAGTGTATGAATTTGTTCTATAACGCTTATATCAAATATAGTGTATACATTGGCTCGATAACGCTTATATCAAATATAATGTATACATTGGCTCGATAACGCTTATATCAAATATTGTGTATACATCGGTTCGATAACGCTTATATCAAATATAGTGTATACATCGGTTCGATAACGCTTATATCAAATATAATGTATACATTGGCTCGATAACGCTTATATCAAATATTGTGTATACATCGGTTCGATAACGCTTATATCAAATATAGTGTATACATCGGTTCGATAACGCTTATATCAAATATAGTGTATACATCGGTTCGATAACGCTTATATCAAATATAATGTATACATTGGCTCGATAACGCTTATATCAAATATAATGTATACATTGGCTCGATAACGCTTATATCAAATATAATGTATACATTGGTCCTATAACGCTTATATCAAATATAGTGTATACATTGGCTCGATAACGCTTATATCAAATATAGTGTATGCATTTGTTCTATAACGCTTATATCAAATATAATGTATACATTGGTCCTATAACGCTTATATCAAATATAATGTATACATTGGCTCGATAACGCTTATATCAAATATAATGTATACATTGGTTCTATAACGCTTATATCAAATATAATGTATACATTGGCTCGATAACGCTTATATCAAATATAGTGTATACATTGGCTCGATAACTCTTATATCAAATATAATGTATACATTGGTTCTATAACGCTTATCTATATATATAAAATTGAATGTCTGTGTGTGTGTCTGTGTGTGTGTGTGTCTGTGTGTCCTCTATGGATTCAAAAACCATACATCCAATCGCCGTGAAATTTTGGGATATTATTAGGTGTATCTCCCGAGGTTTACGAAAAATAATTTCCTGAATATCTTTAATATCCTTAGAGTTATTTGCAGATTTGTAGCTTTAACTCGCAAGCAGCGCCATCTTGCAACGGAGATCTGCTCCTCCCCCCCCCCCCGTCCGGCCGCCGGCCAGTTGGTTGGACAGTCCAAGTTCCCACCGACCAATCAGAGGGATCAAGAGACAAAATTCAGGATGACACGGCACACAGGGACCGGGAAAAAATGTTCACTTTATCGAGAGATTCAAATTTACGAGTTTCCTATTATCAAAATATATCTTTTTTTTTATAAGTTTATAGAGAATTGTTTTACCAAATGTTCGTTAGACAAACCTTTACTCGTGTAAAACCTCGGGCGAAGCCGGGTACGTCCGCTAGTATCAAATATAATGTATACTTCGGTTGATAACGCTTATATCAAATATAGTGTATGCATTTGTTCTATAACGCTTATATCAAATATAGTGTATAAACGCGTTCGTTAACGCTTATATCAAATATAGTGTATACATCGGTTCGATAACGCTTATATCAAATATAGTGTATACATTTGTTCTATAACGCTTATATCAAATATAATGCATACATTCGCTCGACAACGCTTATAACAAATATAGTGTATGCATTTGTTCTATAACGCTTATATCAAATATAGTGTATGCATTTGACTATAACGCTTATATCAAATATAGTGTATGCATTTGTTCTATAACGCTTATATCAAATATAGTGTATACATTGGTTCGATAACGCTTATATCAAATATAGTGTATGCATTGGTTCGATAACGTTTATATCAAATATAGTGTATGCATTTGTGCTATAACGCTTATATCAAATATAGTGTATGCATTTGTGCTATAACGCTTATATCAAATATAGTGTATGCATTGGTTCGATAACGCTTATATCAAATATAATTTATACATTGGTTCGATAACGCTTATATCAAAAATAGTGTATGCATTTGTGCTATAACGCCTATATCAAATATAGTGTATACATTGGTTCGAATACGCTTATATCAAATATAATGTACTAGCGGACGTACCCGGCTTCGCCCGGGCTTTACCCGAGTAAAGGTTTGTCTAACGAATCTCTCGATAAAGTGAACATTTTTTCCCGGTCCCTTGAAAAATACTCGATAAGTTGAATAAAATCAATATTAATTGGTTCCCTCGGTAATTGGAAGTTAAAGGAATAGTATCTTGCCTTGGAATTGTATCATTATTCTTGTATGGACGTACCCGGCTTCGCCCGGGTTTTACCCGAGTAAAGGTTTGTCTAACGAATCTCTCAATAAAGTGAACATTTTTTCCCGGTCCCTTGAAAAATACTCGATAATTTGAATAAAATCAATATTAATTGGTTCCCTCGGTAATTGGAAGTTAAAGGAATAGTATCTTGCCTTGGAATTGTATCATTATTCTTGTCTCAAATAAATTGCCGTGTCATCCTGAATTTTGTCTTTCCTAATTTTCTACATTACAAAATCCTCGTATCATCATGATAATATTTAGAGCAGATTGTTGAATTATAACAGATAAATTAGAATATTTATCTTGATTATTTTAAAGCGAAAAGTTATTTCAAAAATTTTATTTGCTAGAAACCTTCCCAGCACTATACTAAATAACTTCCCAAAGTTTTATGGCGTTCCAATGAGTGGTTTGGTCAGGCATAAAGGGCAAACAGACACACACACACATACATTCATTTTTATATATATATGTTATGAATATTTTGTGTTGTTGTTAGATTAGGCTTGATAAGACAAAGGATCGATAAGATAAAGGGTTGAGGTGCAGTCGTGATAAAAAAAAGATAATTATTTACCGTCAAGTAGCTTTTATTTTCAATTACTTGAGGAAAGATTATACATTTGTTAGTTTCACATTATATAGAATTTATAATTTAATCCTATATTAGTGATTTAAAAGGATTGATTGGTTATCTACGCATATTTACAACAAAATTATACAACTAAAACTGAAAGTCTTTCTAAAAACGATGATAACCAAAATAAAATTATCAATGAATAAAATAAAGTTTATATTTTTTAAATTTAGAAATATTTGAGATTTTTAGATTATATAATATTTTTAGATTATATAATATTTCCCCCCTGTGAAAAAGATTTTAAAATATTAAAATTTTAAAATAAAATTGGTAATTAAAAATAATTAATTAAACGAAATCAATAAATCTATAGAAATAATTAAAAATGAAAACAATAAAAATCAATACGCACATTTTTTCAAAATAAACAAAAGAAAGTTTGTTTACAAATAATTTATATAATTATGAAATTATAATAAAAGTATATATAAGAAATATTAATGAGTGAAATAAATCAAAAATGTATATGAAGCAAAAAAGGTATTTAAAATTTGAATAATTATGACATTATGGTAGTTACACTTCAAAGTATCAAAAGCAGTAGAAAATGTTTTTTTTTTTTACATGGTTGAGTAATGAAACGCTAATAGATATATGGAGTGACATTAAGTTATTTGTGAATGCTTAAGAATTGGTGCTGATATTTGTTCTTCATTGTCCATGTCCAAAATATGGCCTTCCTGTAAAAAACATGGTTTATCATCAATATCTATTAACTTTGTGTTCGAATTTTGGTTTACTATAAAGTCATTTTCTATGTTAGTGCTATAGTGAAGTAAAAATTCTGCTTCTGGGTAAAATAATTTAAGCTTATTAGAGTGTATAATTTCTGTTTGTTTTCTTTGGGGTAAATTGGGTTTATTAATTTCATATGTGACTGGAGAAAGTTGTTTTAAAATAGTAAATGGGCCTATATATCTTTGTGTTAATTTACCAGTGTTTGGATAAATAAAGGTTTTTACTAATACCTGATCTCCTTCTTTAAAAATGGGTTCTGGGTGTTTAATATCATAAAGTTGTTTGCTGTGTTCATGAGATTTTATGGTTCTTTCAATGGCTAATTTTCTTGCTTTTTCAATTGGTGTATGTGTTGCTGTGTCATGTTCTATATACTGTGGTTGTATTCCATAATATAAGAATTTAGGAGTAAAACCTGTTGTGTGGTATGTACTGTTTCATTATAGCTCTCAGTAATTTTAGGAATATATTTTGTCCAAGGAATCTTTAAATTAGCATTATATTCACATCTTAACCTATTAATGATAGTGGAATTTAGTCTTTCTACTTTTGCATTTGTTTCTGGATGATGGGAACTGGTGAGTAGATGCTTAACATTATTTCTTTCTAAAAAGTGTTTAAATTTTCTGCTAAGAAAAGCTGCATTTCTGTCAGTTATTAATATTTCTGGTTTATTAATTTGGAATAAATTTCTCAAACAAGTTATATAAGAATCAGTTGACAGATTTTGTTGGAAAAGCCCAAAGGAATCAACTATGGTGATCTACTATCATATGGATACTGTGTCTTGTTGTCCCATAATTATGTAACCCGCCCAATGTATCTAGAGAAAAAATGTGATTTGGGTGTGTGGATATTGGCATCTGTTGTAGTGGTCCATAAACAATTCTGTTATCCCTAGACTTGTTAAACTGGCAAGTTTCACAATGTTTGGTGTAATTAGCAATATCCCTAGTCATATGTGGCCAATAATAGTGTGGAGAAATTATTTTAGTCATTTGAGTTGTTCCAATATTTGTGTTATTTGGTGTATATTTTCCTGAGTTAATAGTGTATCCTAAGAATTGTATTTCTTTTTGTAAAAATTTGCATTTATTGAGATTCAGCTTTATATCCTCTTGTTCGAATATGCCTAATATGTCATCTAAATGTTTAATGTGTTCTTCATAAGTGGAATTGGGGTATGTTCTGGAACTGTTTTTTGATTAAGTTTTCTATAATCTATACAGAGTCTTGTGGGGTGATTTGGGGCATCAGATTTTTTATTCACTAATAACACAGGTCTACAAAAAAAACTTTTTTTTGCACAAGAGAACCTGATGGTGTTTCTAGTGTAACTTTTCATGCTGAACTCAAAATTCTAATCAGAAATTTCCCATCACGTATGGTTTTTGCGTGACGGTCTTTTTTTAGTATTGGGATAAATACATGCATCCAACATGAAAGAGACTTACGAAAACATGAAACTGCTTTTGAAAAAGATAGCATATGAAAGATACGGTTGGAAAATATGCAGCGATTTGAAAGTCGTTGCTCTCTTGCGTGGATTACAGCTTGGATATACAAAATGTTGTTGTTTTCTGTGTGAGTGGGATAGCAGAGATAGGGAAAGGCATTACATTAAAAAAATCTGGCAAAACCGTAAAATCTTTACTCCAGGATATAAAAATATTGCAAATCTACCCCTGATCGATTCAGAAAATATTTACTTACCACCATTACATATTAAACTGGGATTAATGAAGAACTTTGACAAGGCAATGGATCGAAATATGCCAGTGGATTTGCCTACCTAAAACAAAAATTTCTAGTATAAGTGAAGCGAAGATTAAAGAAGGCATTTTCGTTGGACCTCAGATTCGAGAATTGCAGCAGGATGGAAATTTTCAAAATAGTTTGAATGAAGTTGAAGCAGCAGCATGGAATTCCTTTAGAAACGTTTGCAAAAACTTCTTAGGAAGTGTCAAGGTTGAAAATTACCGAGACATAGTTAATGATCTGTTGCTTTCCTACAAGGCACTGGGATGTAACATGTCCCTCAAGATCCATTTCCTGCATTCACATCTAGATTTCTTTCCAGACAATCTTGGCGCAGTTAGCGATGAGCATGGTGAGAGGTTTCATCAAGCTATATCAAGCATGGAGAAGCGGTACCAAGGTAAATGGAGTCCCGCTATGCTTGCCGACGACTGCTGGGCACTCAAGAGGGATCTACCACAAGCAAAGTATAGAATAAAATCCACTGTCACTGCTTTTCAATAATAAATATGTTTCGTTCATATATGCCTATATATTAACAATATTTCCAAATTCAAGTAGGTGTATCTCAGAAATATTGTGTAATAGAAAAAAACTTATGGTATATTTGGATTCAGGACATGTAGATAAGATGCTATTTCTTTGTGGACAAAGAAAAATATTTTTTGATAAACCAGTTACGTGACATTGTTTGCAATTTTTAGTGTATTTATCCCAATACTAAAAAAGACCGTCACGCAAAAACCATACGTGTTGGGAAATTTCTGATTAGATTTTTGAGTTCAGCATGAAAAGCTACACTAGAAACATAATCAGGTTCTCTTGTGCAAAAATCTTGTTGACCAGTGTAATGCAGGAGAACTATAGGGGCTAGATGAGGGTCTAATAATATCATATTTTAATAATTCAGTTATTTGTTTTTGTATTTCAGCATTATTGTAAAAAGATGTCCTATATGGCTTTTGTGCTATGGGAATATTATCTAAAAGAGATATGCAAATTGGGTTAGTCTTTATGTGTCCTATATCAAAATTGTGCTTAGAGAAAACATTCTTATATTTATGCAATATATCTGAAATTGTTTGATTTGAGAAATTTGGATTAATATCTACTTTACTAAAGTCTAAATATGAATTATAATTTGTTATAGAGTCCGGTTGTCGCATACTGTGAAATGAGTTAGAATCAGTAATGGGATTTGAATTAGGATCTATAAGTTTAACATTTGTATTTGGTATATCAAAAGAATTGAAATTACACAATGGGTTAATATTTAAAAGAGATGAATTTTTAACATAGTATGGGTCTGGAATACATAGGGTAGTGGCATATGACTTCTGATTATCAGTTTTTGGATTAAAAGAATACAAGAATTTATAATTTTGGAAAAGAAGGTTTTTTGAGAAATCTATTTGTAACTTAAATAAATAAAATATTGGTAAACCTAAAATAAGATATTCTATTGGACTATCACAAAAAAACAAACATTTCTTGATACTTTGTAATTTTACCTAAGCTAAGCCTAACCAATATTTTGTATAATGGGTAAGTGAATCCTTCTACCTGACCTATTCTTTCTTTTGGGGAATTATCTAAAATTTTATAATAAATATGATTTAAGTATTTTAAAGGGATAATGGAAATAGATGATGCAGTGTCAAGTACACAAGGTAAGGAAGGATATTTGGTTTATAAATACAGAAAAAAGCAATAATGTTCTACCTGGATTGATGCGCTTCGGATGATTACTGTTCTTAAGTGGGCAGTCTCTATGGAAATGGATCTGGTTGGGTAGCTGGTGAGATGCACATATCTTGCAGGGGTATGGAGGCTGGCTCATTGATTTGTGGGGTTCTTGCTGTTGGTGAGTTGCTGCTGCTGTCCTGGGAAAAGGCTGGTATTGATGAGCTTTGGAGGAGTTGGAGTTAAATCTTTTTACTGGAGTGCTTGTACTGGTAGAGGGTTGTTGGGGTTCTTCTTCTTTATTTGTTGATAATTTTAATTGGGTTGTGATTTTATACCATTCTGAAGGTTCTTGTACTCTTGCAGCTATTAGATATATTTTTAGGTGATCTGGCATTCCATCTGTAAGTGCTTCTAGTAAAAGTGTTTTTTCAAGATTAAGTTTATTGGCTAAGGCAGATTTTTCTTTAAAATATTGTTCAAGATCATTATTATCATTATATTTTAAATTTAGAAACCTACTAAATAAATTTGAATCATTTATTGTGAAGTATGATGTTAATTTTTGTTCTATTTCCCCCCAATTATTTATATCTTGTAACTCTTCTATATAATAATTGAAAGCTTCACCCTCGAGATAATTTGATATATTATTTTGTTTAAAATCTTCATCAAGATGCTTCTGTAAACATTTTTTGTTAAAGAATTTGAGCCAAGATATTATGTGTAAATTTTGACCATTAAATTTCGGTATTTCTATAGTATTTGGATATGGCGTCATGGCGTGTTCTACATTCCTTTGTTTGCGAGACATTTTGTAAAAATAGTTTTATAAAATTTGAATAATTTATAGAGCAATTAGGTTGAGAATTCAGGTAATCCTGTCGACTTATTGTTATGAATATTTTGTGTTGTTGTTAGATTAGGCTTGATAAGACAAAGGATCGATAAGATAAAGGGTTGAGATGCAGTCGTGATAAAAAAAGATAATTATTTACCGTCAAGTAGCTTTTATTTTCAATTACTTGAGGAAAGATTACACATTTGTTAGTTTCACATTATATAGAATTTATAATTTAATCCTATATTAGTGATTTAAAAGGATTGATTGGTTATCTACGCATATTTACAACAAAATTATACAACTAAAACTGAAAGTCTTTCTAAAAACGATGATAACCAAAATAAAATTATCAATGAATAAAATAAAGTATATATTTTTTAAATTTAGAAATATTTGAGATTTTTAGATTATATATAATATTTTTAGATTATATAATATATATATAGATACATCGGTTCGATAACGCTTATATCAAATATAGTCTATACATTTGTTCTATAACGCTTATATCAAATATAGTGTATACATTGGTTCGATAACGCTTATATCAAATATAGTCTATACATTGGTTCTATAACGCTTATATCAAATATAGTGTATACATTGGTTCGATAACGCTTATATCAAATATAATGTATACATTGGTTCTATAACGCTTATATCAAATATAGTGTATACATTGGTTCGATAACGCTTATATCAAATATAATGTATACATTGGTTCGATAACGCTTATATCAAATATAGTCTATACATTGGTTCTATAACGCTTATATCAAATATAGTGTATACATTGGTTCGATAACGCTTATATCAAATATAATGTATACATTGGTTCTATAACGCTTATATCAAATATAGTGTATACATTGGTTCGATAACGCTTATATCAAATATAATGTATACATTGGTTCGATAACGCTTATATCAAATATAGTGTATGCATTTGTGCTATAACGCTTATATCAAATATAATGTATACATTGGTTCGATAACCTTATATCAAATATAGTGTATACATTGGTTCGATAACCTTATATCAAATATAGTGTATACATCGGTTCGATAACCTTATATCAAATATAGTGTATGCATTTGTGCTATAACGCTTATATCAAATATAATGTATACATTGGTTCGATAACGCTTATATCAAATATAATGTATACATTGGTTCGATAACGCTTATATCAAATATGATGCAATCATTGGTTCGATAACCTTATATCAAATATAGTGTATACATTGGTTCGAATACCTTATATCAAATATAGTGTATACATTGGTTCGAATACCTTATATCAAATATAGTGTATACCTTGGTTCAAATCCCGCATATACAAAATATAATGAATGTATAGGTTCGATACCGCTTATATACCAAATACAATAATATACCATCTTTGGTACATGATCCTCCCGTAACTATGAGTGTTCCTCGCTTCTCTCTACTCATATTTTATATTTTTGTGTTGTTTTGTTTGTTACTTTTTTCTTCCTTGAAATTCACAGTATATGAATATTTATTTAACATAGAAATATATCTTTTAAAAAACTTTTCGATTGCGCAATTAATGATTTTCATTGGTTTGCGTCACATGAATAAACTTCACTCTATACCACAACCTCACTCACAACTTTTATTGTTTAAAAAAAAAATCTTCAAGACTCGTAATATAAATATAATGATATAGATGATTAAAATATCGATTCGAGAGATGAGCAGAGACGCGATGACAAATTATATTCTAAAAAACAAAAATTCCCTATTGTTCTCACTACTATGAAAAAATTCTGGGAGGTCCTGGCTCATCAGCAGTGAACCCTCCCAGTTTTTTTTTTTTTTTTTGGCTTCAGTCTCTCAATTCCAGTATAGGCCCCCACCTGACTTATACCTCCCGTTGAAACCTATCGTATTTAAGACCTGGTAAAATTTTAGATCACGATTTTAAAGTTTCGAATTCAATTTTATACTTAAAAATGATTGAATTTAAGATCAGAATATTTAGCAAAAGGTCCAAGAAAACGGTGAAAAATATTTGTTTTTCAAATTGCGTTTTGTGTGTGTGTGTGTTTTTTTTTTTTTTTTTTTTTTTTTTGTAGTACCGATTTTCATTTGTATTTGATAAGAATTTAAATATTAGAGTTCAGAAGCTGTCAGAATGATTGACGATGAAACATAGAGCGATTCATTTTAAAACCGACAAATTCTGTACCCCTGGCCCAGTCTTAATAAACTACTAAATACTAAATAAAAAATAAAATACTAAATTACTATATTTACCATAAGCCAATACCAAACTAAATTCCTAAACTGTATTCTCAAAATTTTAAGCACAAATTAATGTAAAATGAATAGTTGTGTACGGAGTGGAGGTATACAGAACCGCGAGATTTTTAAAGCTCTAAAGAAAACTTTCTTTTGTTTTCTCCTCCGTCCAATTAAATTCTACCCGCGGGCCAAAACTTCGTCCAGAGTCGGCCTGTGACATGACCAATTAATCATTATTGTAAACTATTACAAAGATTTAGTGAATCCGTTAATCCCCGTGTTGGGCAAACCTCGTAAATATATTCTCTCTTCCCAATGTTTTTATTTATTTTTTTTACCATAACTCTTTCCTAATAATTCTCTAAGTAAATATCCTTGGACACACACAGATGCTGTTAATCAAATCTGATATAACAAAATATTCTCAAATCCTTCTCTGGTTATTTAGTACATCTTATATTATACGAAATATAGAAACTTTTTTCTAATTACTTTCTGCAATTATTTGGAATTACTTGGTAAATAAGTATTCACCCTATAGTGATGCGGTTCCTTTGTAAATTTCAAATAGTTTCTCTTAAAAATCAAATCAATATTTTATATTTTTATATTTATTTGAAAAAAGTTAGGTATTCTCAATCAAGCGAAATTTGAAATTAAGCGCTAACATTACAAAAAAAAAAAAAATTCAATTTCGTAGCTTTAGGTTATAAAGCAACCTTTAGTTTAAGAGTTCAATATTTAAGACTGGACTGTTATATTGATAGATAAAGGGAAAATATAAGAAAGATAAAGCTAAATAAAATAAACTCTCTTACAGATGTGCAAAGCTCAGAACGCTGGAGTCATCAGAGATCCAGCGGCCACTTCACAGATGCACTCACCTGATGCTGAAGAGAAGCGCTCCTCGTAGTTCAGCGAGGGCCCGCTAGGCGGCGCGAGACCCACGTGGCTCCGATCAGCTACCTGAGGAGTGTGGCGGACCCCCGACGTTCTCTATTGTCGCGTCTTATTTGACCGTTTAATAGAGAGGGCCAAATCCTTTTGTGATCAATTTCCTCCTGGAAAAATATCGAGCTATTATCATTTATTCTCACTACAATGGGGAGCCCTTGGATTTTATTTACGGATATATGTATATCGAATGTAAATCTCCAATTCAACTATATGTATGATAAGATGCATCTCTTCCTTTGAAAACGAACTAAGAGACCATCCATATTCTTGATATGCTTTTTACAGAACGCCCGGAGGCATATCGGCGATTATGTCGCAGCACCAACTTGGGAAATTGAGCCAAGCTGCAGTATATCACGGTGTCATGCTGTATGCCCCTCTGTACTGGTGAGAGGATAGATCAAAGCTCTGGTACAGAGGTTGCCTATTTTTTATAAACTTTTCCAATTTGGGGCTGTGATCTATTCATTAATATCAATCTGGGCGCTCTAGGTAAAGTAGGAATTATTGTTTCAATGTATTTAAAAAAAAACGAGGTGCGCTCTTTATCACACATATGAACACCATCCTACTGAAAACCACAATATCTTTAAGAATATCTATTATATATATTTTTTTATATTTACCGATGTACATCGAAAGAAAAATGGCATCCCATTTGCGAGGTTGGCTTCGAATGTGCATATAACTTTGTGAAAATAAATATAAAAAAGTGATTTGTGTGCCTTTGGAAAATAGGTAAAATAAAGATATCGATAATTCCATTTCATGTTCTTATATTTATATATTATAAAGTTGCAGGAGGATTATATTCATGTACCTAGAAAGACACCTCTTCTTTTAATTATGAATCACAAACAACAACAACAGCCTTTATTGGGCACACGTGCCATACAGGATTCTCCCGGTAGGACAAAATAAATAAATAACAAATTAGCATCATAGTTATATACAAATATTGGGTATTGACCTCGACCAATTATCGAGTTGGATCCGGTGTCTGTGCTAAATATTTTGATTGAGCTGATTTCCAGTATTTATAAAAAGCGAATGCAAAGGGTCTGGATTTTACGACTTTTGCCATTAAAACATAAGGCGAATTGCTATTGTAGCCGGTCTCTTGACGAAGAATTTCTCTCTCTTCTTCCATTGCCGTACAGTAGAACATGTAGTGTGGAAAATCGAGACTAAATTCACCGTTGCATAAGGTGCATTTTATGGTCTTAGTTTTCAAAAGTGAAACATGGTTAATTCTCTGTACTGCAAAAAGGCTTCTTACTTGTGCAATGATTCTCTTTAAGGTTAGGGGGATATTGTCATTCAGATAGCATTCCATTGTAGGTGATGAAAGAAAGTATTTATAGTGAGAGTAGAGTACTGATTTTCTTATTCTTACATAATCCAGCTGCAAGGACTAATTATGAATCATAACGATGCATTATGTTCAAGCATGTAAATGCATGATGAAGAATATATATATATATATATGAGCCACAACACCACACAGTTTTGAAAAATGCGGACAAAAGCCAACCTGTGACCATCACTAGTAAAGTTATTTTACAGTTTGATAAACATAATGCATCGATCTGATGCATAACTAAAAAAAAAGGGGGTGATGCCTCTCTAGGTACATGAATATAATCCTCCTTCCACTTTATGTTGTACTAGCCGAATGACCCGGGCAACGCCCGTGTTTTACCCGATTGAATGTTTTGATTCAAATACTATTTGTTACAATTATAAATTGGCGCCTTAAATAAATGCATATTTTAGTTAATAACTATAGCCTATGTGCTTTATCTGTCTATGTACTGTTGGCTTCCGTAGGCGTCTCTTACTGGGAAAAAGAAAGAGAGGATTCCATTTGGTTATTAACTAATATATGCATTTATTTAAGGAGCGACCCGCTCCAACACAATAGTTAACAAATGGGGGGGCATGATGGGGGGGGGGGGGGGGGGGGCAAAGGTGGCGTGATCGTAGCCGACCAATAGGAGGGCGCCATTCCAAAAATAAAAAAGCAAACCGTGACAGAGGCCACGCATGACGCTCGTAACTGTATATATAATTCTCGCCTGAAAATCTGCCCTTGTCACTTCACCAGCTTCAACATCTGTTTGGTCAATTCGACCCATTTCATAACCCCTCTCGTTGGAAGACACTTATCCTATTTAAAAACTACATCAAAACAGTGAATTTTATTCATCACACCTGTACATAACGCCAATGTTGAGATATAAAAATGTGTCGCAACAATGACTTTGGAAATTTCAGAAACAAACCAAACTTGAATATCATGATTTAAAGCTATGGCTCTCATTAGTAAACCTTCGACTTCGATTACTAAAGATCCTACGAGGAAATTCATGAAATCAATCGAATTTTCCTAAAGAGATTTTTAGCTGGTAATGTGGTAGATACTATCTTACGCCATAATCCTTCCTTTATAAAAATGAAATCCAAAATCGATGTTTGTTATCGCGTTGCGCAAAATCTACAGAATCAATCATTATGAAATTTCGCATGTAGGTAGCTGAAGATCTCGTTTAACATATAGGCTATTCAAAAAACTAAAAGGTTTAATGTGCTTTTTTTAAATGTAAAACCAAAAAGCGTTAGTTCCAGCCTTTTACCGTTTGGCGCCGCACTAGTCGCGACGTTAAATGAATTTGATTTGTTAATAATTGTACACGTAGTTTGTTAGTTTTTTAAACGATGAATGTTTTTAAAAGGTAAGATTATCCAATCGCCGTGAAACTTTAGGAAGTTATTTACTATACTACTGGGAAGGTTTCTGGTTTTAAATTGATTTCAAATAAATATTCGTTGCAATTTTATTTGCAAATTTTCTACTTTCACTCGCAAGCAGCGCCTCTAGCGGTATCTGGTGAAATTACATTTATAAATTGTAAAAATGCTAAAATGTGTTCCAAGTATAATATATATTTAATATTTAATTTGAAGATTTAGTAATATAATATTCCAATGAGAGACGTTGTAAAAAACTTGGCATTTCAATATTGATATATATTTAAAGAAAACATCTTATTTAAAATTTAATAAATGTTTTTAAAAATATATTTAAACGCAAATAACAATATTTGTATATTTATATACGTTTATAAATCTATATATAGGTGGATTGGATGTTTTCTAGAATCGTTGTAACAAATGTTCGTTAGGCAAACTTTTGCTCGGGTAAAAACCGGGCGAAGCCGGGACCATATATATATGTTTGTCGGCTATGCACGCCCTCAATATGTAACTAATCTCGCTGAAATTTGAACAGGATAGAGATTTAAATCTAAAAGATTTTTTGTCGCACTTTTAACCAAGAAAAATCATAATTAACCAAGTACTGAGCAAAAATATATATTTTTTTAGTCAGAAATATTTATGACAATATTGCTGTATCATATGCTTGATTGACATAAACAAAATTATTTAGGGCAATATTCACTAAAGCAGACCACTGGCAAAGCCAGATAATAATTTTTAGTAGGGAGGAACAAAATTCTACCAGCGAAACATTCACTCGAGCAGAAGTCACACGAAGCCAGGTCATCTCTATATATAAAATATCGTTTCTCAGCCTTTTGGCTAAGATCATGTAGTATATCTCTAGATATTTTTATTTATATATATATATCTTTTAAAAAATATATTCAGTAGAGAGAGTGGATATGTTTGCTCGAAAAATATATTTTATATATTATATAAATGTATGATGTAAGGAATATTATTAGCATTATTATCATAATATTCTGTGTGTGTTCGGGAATATTATTATCAATAATATTCGTTAGCCAAACTTTCATTCTGATAAAACCCGGGCGAAGCCGGGTACACATCCGCTAGTATATTATAATATAGCGGGAGGAAGATAATCAGGTGAAAAGAGGACACTTCCCCGTTTACAAAAAGCATCAAACAATTTATTTTACTCATCACTCCAGTACAGAAAACAAGGGTGGAGAAGAAAGGTACAGATAGTACACCGATTGTCCCTAAATGTTCCAGGCTCTATGTACGTACTGACAGCAGAAGCTATGGCAGGAATAATTGATTGTACTCCGGAGGTCTTAGGGAGGATGACCTGATACAATATTGAGTGGGGACTCTTTCTGTCCCAATGTTTCTCGTAATTGTTTGATGAGGCGAGTTTCCTGTCAAGGGGAAATATTTTTAGATGTTTTTACGGCAAAAAAAGGCTTTTTTGAATTTGTATATGTGCATAATGTTTAGAGTTTATTAATACAAGGTGGCCTACAGGTAGTATATTATTAAACATATATATATACTGGGAGGGTTCACCACTGATGAGCCAGGCCCTCCCTTTAATTTTTCCATCGCAGTAAGGACAGTATAAATTGTTTTATTTTAAAAAGAATATTACGCCTCTAAAATAATTTTATAATTTGATAACAGATGGCGCTCTAGTACATCGTAAAATATATATATTAGAACGAGAAGCCATAATGGAAGAAAGATGAGATTAGACTTATTAATGGCGATCTTACCAGTTTTGTTTATAAGACGCTTCTTATATTATCTCCATAGTTTGCCTAAACACTATCACCCAAAAACATTAAATTCGATCTATCTGCACAATAATTTCTGAAAAAATTGCAGCATAAAATATATGAAACTATAGATGGGATTTTGTCGGGATATGATATTGAAAGGCCATCTCTCCTGTCAAATTAAACGCTAAAACCAAACGCCTTCTATTCACAATCTTCGCAAATATATAGACTCGTAACGAAGCCACCACACCAGCTTTGGCCAATTGAGAGCGCTCAACTGAAAACCATGGTTTCTGGCCAATGTCCCTTGTCAGTCCAAAGTCATGTTGTCCAGGCGAGCGCTCTGAATTTGACAAAGCTGGTGTTGTGAATTCGTCACAGACCCGAGTTCGCTAATTTGAGGAGACAGTCAATAAGTGACGCTTGGCTTTAGCATTTATTTTGAAGAAAGAGTTGGCCTTATAGATGGTGAGACCGCTGGAATGGTTACTCACTACTACCTATAACCTTCCGATCTTTCCGATTTTCATTTACTAATTGTAGTATTCCGTCTTATTTTGTCAAACTCTTAAAAATAATCATATTTTTTTCAATTTGTGCAACAATAATTTTCCACATTTTAAAAGTTTGCATCATTAATTGTGTGTGTGAAGTAAAAATATCCTAAAAAGATAAGCGAATAGAAAGCTTAACTAGATTTTTTTTTTCATATTAAAAAAGGCGCACATGGATTAAAATAGAAGATTCACATATAGTATTTTGTATACGTACAGAGCGTTCTCTCCTTCTCTTTCTTACACTACATTTATGTCCGAAGAATTCACGTTGGAGGTTTGCCATAAAAAAAGAGCGTCTGGAGAGGAGGCTTAGTTGAGAGTTTGAAAAATTTCTGGGATTTATTTATCACAAGCGTAGTTTTTATACATTAGAGTTTTATATTTATAGATATAAGGATGTAGATTCTTTCCCCCCTTTATACTTTGATTCAATCAATAAGGAATCAAGGGTTTCGTTTCTTGATTCCTTAGTGATTGAATCAATTTATAGAAATGTATAATGGGATGAATGGAAAATATAAGTCATATAGAATATGCACATTAAAATTAGAAATAAAATAGTTTTCCAGTGATAATTTAAAATAAGGAGAATAATAATTCTTTTTAAAAAGACATATACAAATTATGGTGCATTAATACAAGTATAATACGATAATTTTTAAGAATCAATCAAACGAGATATAACTTTGATTTGACGCTAGATTTGGTCATGTAAAAAATTCAAAATATTATAGGAAGGTTATTTTATTTAAATTTGTTATATCAGGTGTTCCTATATATCAAAGAAATTGCATATTCGTAAAACTTTCTAAATAGTACAAAAATAGTTGTAAATTTGAAAATTCTTTCGCAATTTCAGTACCTTTTATATAGAAAGGGTAAATTTCAACAAAATTGCTTACCAACATATATGATTACATCTATCTATTGCATACACACATTTATATATTCTTAAAATATGCATTGTTCAGTGCAATTAATAAATGCATGAAAGGTATTTATCAAAAAGGAGAGGTGATTTATGCTCACACATTTGTATATTTTCGGCTACATGAAATCAGTAGAATTTAGTTTAAATATATACGGATAACAGATCACATGAGGAGCTTCTTTATAGATTTATTGCGAGCTTTCGAACCTTTCGGTTCTTCTACAGGCGTGGATAGCATGAATATACTAAGTTAGTTTATTCATGCTATCCATGCCTGTAGAAGAACCGAAAGGTTCGAAAGCTCGCAATAAATCTATAAAGAAGCTCCTCATGTGATCTTTTATCCGTATATACATTTGTATATATATATATAGGAAAATGATATTTAACCTCCCATGCGATCTCAGTTTCGCTCTCCCGTTGATCCCCAATGGCTGATCCACAATTCAGTCTGCGTTTTCTCTCCATGTTAATGAACCATCGTCTTTCTCTCGCTGGTTCTAACATCTCGCCACTTGTGGTACCTGTAGTCCACTAAATTTTCAATAAACCAGAGCGACATCTCAAAAACTTACAGAAGTCTCACGCCAATAACACTGAAAAAAAGAAAATGTATGCCCTTGTTTAATGGTTTCTATGCTCCACACGAATGCCTTCAAAGGTTTTTACGTTGCAAAAATGTTTTGAAACAATTGCTTATTTCTGAAATCAGCTTTTTCCATTACGAATCGTGATTATATTTCACTCCAGCAATATCTGTCATATATAATTAACTATCCTAGGTAGTGAAAGGTATGCGCCTGTTCGACAAACTCGACTCACTTATAAATAAGGATATCAATAATCAAAATATCGTCAAAGTGATCAACGAGCAATCCTATGACGACGTATCAAACCAATTATAAATGGTGTATATAGCACCTTATATAAATATTGAATTATATTTATCCTGAAACCAATTATAATACCCATTGCTAGTAGAATTGAGAGTAAAATACTTTGTATGAACGTGTGCATTTCGTGAAAGAGTAACAAGCGGTAGATTGAATTTGGTAAACCCGTCCATTTCTTCCAACTCTTCAAGAGATTTTCTGAGGTAGATTCTCTGGAAGAAAGATGCTAGAGAGTCTCACACTAACCCAATTAAGTATTTTATTTTGTTTTTGACATTCCAACTTAATTAGGGAGATAATTAGAGTGAGAACCAGTCAATTTTTTTCTTTTCTCACTTCAACAATTAAATCTTCCAACTTATTTATTTCTTCCAAAAATAGAGATTGGTTTTTAATGCTTCTCTCGTAGCTTAATTGGACGTTAGAGATGTGGAAATAATTATGTCAAATTTATTTGAAAAAATAATAATTTTTTTTTGATATACCTATCAAATACCGTCAATAGAATTGAGTGAAGTGTGTATACCAAGACTTTCTCAGGTGTAGCTCCAATTTTTATATGTAACAGAATATTATTCTTTTTTCACCATTTATAAACATAATCACGTTCTATTATTCTATAGCAATCTAAGAAATTAAAGTGCGCTCTGTGCAATAGTGAATTTAGCCGGGACTTTCCACACTACATGTTTTACTGTCCGGCTTTGTAGGATGAGAGAATAATTCTCCGCCAAAAGATTGTTTATGAAGACAGCACGCGCTATATGTTTTATTGGCAAAAGTAGTAAAAATCAGGACCAATGCATTGGCTTTTCATAAATTCTAGAGAAGAGCACAGTCAAAAGGCGTAACACAGAAGAGGAAGCCAACTTGAGAAAAGATTGATGTTGTTCTCCACTTTCTGTTGATAAATGTTGCCTCTGTTTACCCAAATATGAGAATCCTGTATGGTACAAGTGTCCCTAATAAAAACTTTGTTGTTGTTGCAGCAGAATATTCAAAAAATAATTTTCTTTAGGGAGTTTGTTTTATAAAGGATAGAGCGGCGTCAGCAGAAGATGGTGCATATAACCCGAGGTTAGAATTCAAGAACTCATTCCCCTGAAGAGAGCAGCACTAGAGTCGCCGAAACGCCGGGAACGTAATAAATCAACAATGGTAGTTGAATATTTTTTTAAAGAATAATTTTATCCAATCAACACCTTATTGAGAGAGATATTTCCTGAAGATAGACGTTGCCTGAGGCCGGTATTCAAATTTCTTTAAAAAATAGAAACTTCGGCCAGTTAGAGTTTTATTTTCTCAACGTTTCAACAAAAATATTTGTCTTCGTCAAGAGTAATAAATAAAATAAAGCATTTGGCAAATTGTTCTAGAACAATTGTAACGCCCTGCCAAATGTTTTACTTTATTTATTTCTCCTGACGAAGACAAAAGATTCTTATTGATTTCGTTATACAAAATATTTATCCTATTGCCTTTCTATTATTTTATATAAATACGATTGGATTTTGTTAAATAAATTTCCTTGTCATCCTAAAAGCCTTTCTCTCCCAATTTTCTACTCGACAATGTAATAAAAAATGGGAAATATATACGGTTTGTGTGTATATACAAGGTGGTCATATATTGATTTTTTCTAATAAAATTATATTTCAAGATAAAAATGCAAATTTTTATTTGTTATAAAATTAAATCGAAAACAAAATCTGCTAACATCCAGGAGGCTGCAAACATTCCAAGCTATATTTTACGAATAAATGAACTCTGTAGATTTGGTTAAACTTATACAAATAAAAGATTACACGAGGAGCTTCTTTTCCGTTTAATTGCTAGCTTTCGAACCTTGCGGTTCTTCAACAGGCGTGGCTAGTACAACATTATTGTTGTATTGTTGTACTAGCCACGCCTGTTGAAGAACCGCAAGGTTCGAAAGCTAGCAATTAAACGGAAAAGAAGCTCCTCGTGTAATCTTTTATTTGTATAAGTTTAAACATTCCAAGCGTTTTCGATTATAAAATACCAGTAGGACTTTGGTCGATGTTTTTATGAAGTCTTGTGCGTTCTTACAATTCTATTTACTCTCTTACTGAAGAGTGCCGAAAAAGAATATCAGCTACTGTGGGCGTTGGAATATCTATTAGATTAAAATAGCACTGCACTCTCAAAGTATCTAAAATTTAAGACATATATTCAAACAAGCCGTATCTTGCTCTTTGAGAGTGTGTGAATTTAATAATATTTAAAATATCATTTATAAGAGAGAGAGAGAGAGTATTTTATGTTATGATCCTGAGTGAAATTATCCCATGTAAAAAAATGTATATTTATTTTTGTTACATATATTGTGACAAATAATACAATATGTTAATGATATGAGTTCAAATGGACAAAGGCATTGAGTGTATTATGGCCAAAAATGTTTTTGGTAAGGAAAGAAATTATGAGAAGAAAATTTGTATTCACTTGTAGCGGGATGTAACGTTAAAAAAAACCCCAAAGAGGTAATCAACTTCAAAGAGGAAGAGGTTTTGAAAAATCATATGAATTACCATGTTGAAGTACTATATAGGAGAACATTTAGGTTGAGACACCAATCCTATTAAAAGTTAACAAATCCAAAGAGGGTTATTGGATCCAAAGAGAGGTGTTGAAGTGGCAGCTATCGGCGGAGAAGTGGGTCAGAGAGGCCGCCCGTGTTTACGCCACGCAGTGATGAACGGCGTATTGTACCGGCGGTGTGAATGGGGGGCCCTACGGGTGGCGAGGGAGATTTCAAAGAGGTAAATTAGAGGGGTGATAAAATACGGCACCCTAATCCAGGTCAACGATGGCCATTCCAAGATTTGTTTGTATCTAGACTTGGCCTGAATTTAATCTTCTTTCTTCGGCGTGTATGTATAGTCTCATCCCATTTATTTTTTATTTTTTTCAATATTTTAACGTATTCATATATTAAAGTGTATGTTTAAAATATATTTTAGTGGATATATGTGTTAGCGATTTTTTAATTTAACCCATTCTTTTAAATAATTTTCGAATATGAAAAATCTTGACTCGTCATTTAGAAACTCGCTGTGTATTTCCCCGTATTTGAAAGACGATTGAGTTTTTATATTTTCAAATATTCATTACTGAAAGGTAGGTATATAGTGTTGCCCTGTTTTTAAGCTATGTGTAAAGCAATATTCTTTACCACACGTGCTCGAAAATTAAAAATAAATAAAATGTCCCCAATTTATGAAAGGCCTGTATCCATAACGTAAGCAGATCCTCTATCACACCAATATTGAAGTTATAAATGATGACGCAAGATACGCCGACACAATAGTACTGGCCTAGTAGAATAAACTGAGAAAACAGGTGAGTGGGTTCTACTTTGATAGATATCTCAATGTGTTCTTTATATAATGTTAGTATTTCAGGAATTTGTACTTCAACACATTAGAGAACACTGTTATGTTTGTATAGATGGACCCGTACTTCTCAAATATACAAGGACAACTCTTTTCGAAATGATTAATTTTGGTAAATATATTTGTGCACATGGTGGTAAGATGAATTAAATTATAGTTTTTTACTTAACATAGTGATCAGGTTATAAAATAAAGTGTTTTCATTATTTTTTTGTACAAATTTTATTTTTCAAATAATAGAAATAAGGCTGGCGCACTTATCCTTAATACATGCATACGTGGTAAATTTTTCAATAAATCCATTTATACATCCTTTTAATTACGTATTTTCCACACACGTTTAATTTGTGCATATATTTTGGGATATAACTGGAGACTTCAATGAATGAATTTTTTTTCAGTCCCAGTTCAAAAAACTTTATTGGGTAAATGACGGCACTCGTCAGCGTGGTGCAGACTGTACTTCTACGACCAAAAGGCTTTTGGTCCCGGAGGCTATGGTTTTTAAAGAAAGATTCCTGGCCATTAGAGATAAAGTAGAGTACAGATTTGACGATAGCCTAGTGTTCGAAATCTTCCTCGAAAATGTGCTCGATAAGTATAAAGAGGCTATTGTTCGCAGTGAGGCTAAATCAATAGACAAAGCAGTCAGTGTCATGGCCTCGGAGGATAGTGTAGAACACCGTTGCAGCTTTATGAAAGGGGTATGTTCAGTAGAAGGGGTTGACGAAATAAAAAGCATTAAGGGTGAGATGAAGATGCTTAGTTCCAGTGTAAACAGGATGAAGCACGAAAATGAGCAGTGTATTAAAGACCTTAGAGGTGAGATAGAAAACTGACTAAATTGTTGGGCGAAATCAAGCTGAGTCCACCTGAGTGTAGATTAGGACATATAGCTAGTGATTGTTGCTCAAGACAGTCTTCTATGTTTGCCAACCGCAATACTCTTGACAATGCCGAGATAGTGAACATACGTTCATATGGCGGAGATCCGTATGGAAATCTGCCAATAGTTAAGGTGAATATTAACGGCAATATGTGGAGCCTGTTATATGATACAGGTCAGCCAAGTCAGTATTATTGATTCTGAAAAGTGTAATGTCTTGAAGGAGAATTGGGACGATGCACTTAAAACTTTACGTATAGTTTCAGTGACAGGCCACGAGCAGACACTTACACGTGTTAAAACCTGTAGAGTTGGTAACGAAAACGGCATTGAGCTGGGATAGATAAGGTTTTGGCTAATGTCACTCGGAGATAAGGCCTACGACGGGATTCTGGGAATCAATGATATAAGGAGATTCAATATCACGTTGCTTGCCATACGGGAGCGTTGCAACATGATTTCTTTGAAACCAGAAGACCGAGATTATGTAGACCTTAGCTACGTTGCCAGTGTGCATAGACCGATGGTTTCAAGCTCCTTCGGGGAGAAATCAGTGAAGCGCATTGAAAACGTTGCTGTAAAGTTGCTACCTACTGAGTTTAACAGAAACTGTGAGTGTAGCGCTGGGTCTGTTAATAGTTTTAGAGAGCCTACTTGGGCTGAGAGGTTAAGGGTGATGCGGAAAGCAAAGGAAACTGTCAGACAGTTTATGTCAGATAATTCTGTTAAAAAGCTTATGAATCCTAGGCCACCTTATTCCAGAAGTTTCGACAAAGGAGACCTGGTAATGCTAGCGGTTCCTAAGAATGAAGGTTACTCCAACTTCTATGGGCCTTTCCGTGTGGAAGCTAGGGTCTCCGATGTTAACTTCAGAGTAAGAGGGGTCACAATGAACGATGTGAAAGCTGTACATGTCGATAGGATGAAAGCGTTTATAAACAGGAGTTAAGAAGAGCTTTTAGCTCTTGGACTTGAGAGAACTGAATGGAATTGTATCATTCGATTATCATCAAGTGAGCGTCGGTCAGTTTCCTAAGTCTCTACCCAACATACCCAGCCGGTCCCAGATGAGAGCTTATTGGCCCCCCATTAAACTCTGTCTAATAAAGCATATTATATATGTGTGTGCTTGGTAATCACTCATGGTAACTCACGTAGTTTGCGCAGATTTTTCTTTTTGAAGTTTCTTTTGGGAGGAACAAGATGGAAGGCACTTTTATGGAACGACCCTGTTGCTTACATCTCCTCTCTTTAGTTTTGTTTTTTTTTGTAATTTTATAACATGGCTCCCGTGAGCTTTTTCCCACCCGACAGCGGGAGGTTTTCCTTACGGGACAATGGGAATGTTTGGGAGATTGGTTAGTTTCTTTTTTTTTTCTTTGGAAGAATACTTTTTGTCAAATTATTTAACAAACATTTCAGTTTTAATCTTCTCAGTTATGCGGGAAGAATGTTGTTTATCTGTTAAGTCGAACTGATCTCCCACGCCTTCTCATTGGACGAATGTGGCCATGTTTATACATAAAAGGGGGTTGAAACGGAATGCGAGGAGTCGTGGAGTGGTGTTCGAGTGGAGACGCTTATAGCGTTCTCTATGTGCTTGTCTGGTGTTTCTCCTCGCATACCTGTGAAACCCCGAGTCCGATCCCTACCAACACTACAATAAAGCTAAGTACTTTTATTATTTTATTCTACAAATCGCTAGTTCTTATTTATTTCCTTTTTGTTGTTCATGTTGTACTCTTGAGTGTACGCTTTTCTGTGTATTAAGGTACATTTAATTTTGGCCCTAGCTTATTCCATTTTTGTATGTAAACCCGCAAAAGTTATTAACCTTTGTCAATTAAATTATGTTTTACTAAGTTACCTCTTTAACAAAGGAAGGGGATTTTATAATTTCCTTTATTGATATATTTTATATAAGTACCTAATATGTTATAATACCTTGAAAAAGGTTGGCGTTCAGCCAACTTAAATATTGGTAAAATAAATGATATTTTGATCCAATATATGCCTATTTAATTAAATATTTATTTATGGATTTTTCTAGTTTCAAAATTATAAGTATATTTAAATATTCTAGAAATACTATAATAAGGTTTTCAACATGATATATACATTACATCTAAGCTTTATTTATAGTTGTCTGTGGCTCTAGTGTGTCATCATGGCCTATGTTTAGCGCAGTGACAGTTTATTTATAGAAGTGGATAGAAATCCGCAATATTTGACCTATTAGGATCAAATCTTACCAGGAAATAGAATTTGTAAGAAGTCGCTATCATAGTTTCGATCTCAGGATATGGAAATAGCCAATAACCGACTGAATTTATATTTTATTTTTATTCAGGTTTTATTATAGACATTGTCAGGGAAAGCAAATCCGTGGAGGTAATGTCTGCTTTATCAAACTATGTCATAGTTAACATACAAATGTATCCACGTGTTCAATTAAATTGTGACTAACTTAGATATGTCTTCCATTAGAAAACCGTATTTTATTTTAACAAAATCACCAAGAATAAGCCTTCAAATGTAGATTACATAGGCAGAATGAAAAATGTAATAGTTGCAGTCTTCGAGCAGACTTTTCAAACTATATCACTGAACAAATATATAAATCAATTGAGGCGAAAAATACGACTACTCAAATTGAATTAAAATTACATATGTGTGTGAGGGTCAAGTAATACTAACACCTTCTAAATAAACTATATAAATGTATAGCGCTACTATTTCACGTGAAAACGAAATACTAAAATATAAGTCGGTGGATGAGAGGGTAACACGCTCGATTCCCGACAGTCATGAACCGGGATTGATTCCCGCGTTAAAAATTGTTTAATATGTGAATAACCTTCACATATTATTCATTGTTCAATTATCATGAACTAGGTTGCTCTTGCTGAGCGGTACCTATTAATGTGATTTGAACCAAAACGAAATACTAATATAGTTGAAGCAGCATTGTATAATAAAAATAATAACCCCAAAGGGATCTCAAATTCGAGCCTAATAATATAAACTGTGAGCCAACAAACTCTCAAATACCATGACACCTACTATGATTGAAAGAACCAATAGAATAACTATTCAAAAGCAGTAATATAAGCAATTCCTATCTATAAATAAATACCAAACGATTTAAACCTCCGAGTTATACACAACACGATAAAGAAGTTCCATCCTTGGATGTATTTGCATCATGCAGGCAATGTTGGAAACTGCTTCTTCTGAAGTCAAAAGAACCTACACTATTAGATCAACGGCAATGGGTGCGGAGAGCAAGGGTGAATCACCGAATTTCCTTTTCCACGAAATCCTCAATGGTTTCTGCAAGGGTTTTACAGACTGGTTGAGGAGGCCTAGGGACGGATTGACTTGAAATAAACATTCAATAAATAGTTGTAGAACGGTTCTTGAAGCTCTGTTTTATTCCAAGAATTCCAACTATTTAGAGGTATTAGAGTCGAGACACGGAAGGAAGGCTAGATATGTTCTACCGACGAGGTAATCCGGACCCATTACCGGCCGAAGACTGGGTCAACATCGCCGGAGATTAATCCGCGGTAGCGGAACTATTGCCCCCGGGGATCTTAGGCTTAGTATCTCAGCACGGTACGTACTGCTGAATTCTATTGTAAATAGTAATTCACAGATCTTAATAGTCGAGTTAATTTACAGAATTTTTTGGTAAAAATATCTCACCTCTTTCCGTTTTTTTTTTTTTGTTGTTTTTTTCAACAATGAAAAGCTAAATTTAGTAGATGCTATAGCGATAGAACCGAGAAATGTATCCGCTCCATTTTAGTATACGATGGCTTTAGGCCATACTCTTCTATTGGACAGTTCTAAAATTGTGTTCTATTTAGAGCATTTTTGTTGTAGATAGTTATAGTTCAGGAATGGATCAAATCCGTTCCCTGGAAATAAACAGGATTCTATAAGAATGTGATAGAATCAGGTTCTTATAAAACTGCGCCAAGACACGGATCTCACAGCTGGGATATATATTACAGGAATAGAGGGGGTTAACTATATATAAATAGTTAGGGCTTCCTTCCATTATGGGGCTGGGGATGTTAACAGCCCCCCTGGTTGCCACAACACCCACCCAATTAAATGGTTAAGAAATACCTCGATGTTCGCGTCACCCTCCAATTATTAAAAAAAAAAAGTTTTTTTTCTTGAAGGTCGGGTTCTCCCTCTTGGGGTAAAAGAGTGTTATTGATAATGTTCTTTCGTGGCGGCGTGTAGTTGGTGTTGAATACTTTATTGGGATTAGAATTAAAAAGGAGTATCTAACGCAGCCGCATGATTTATTAGTTAGAGCTGCTTTAGGACACGTATTTCTTCAGCTGAAGAAGGCCATGTTCGAACGCAACTGTGATTCCTTTTTAATAAAAACGTTGCTACAGCGTTTTCTACTCTCTTTGTAATTGTCAAAAACCTCACGAGTATATTTATATATTAGATAATAAAAGGCATATATTGGATTTAATAAAATATTTATTATGTCAATATATGCCTTTTATTATCTAATGAATTAAGTATGGATTGCTCTATTTTCAAAATATTTATATATGACATTTGAAAATTATACCGCATGTGTTTCTTTTCAACGAAAAATCCTAATTTATTTTAAGGAGAAATAATGATTATTTCTAACCTTAAGGATGAGGTATGAAAGGATGAATTGTGAGGAGTGATGATAAACGGAAAAATAAAAGTCTCCAGGGATGGGAATCGAACCCACAGTATTCCGCTTACTGGGCAGATGCCATGTCCACTAGGCTACCCTGGACATATTTTTCCGTTCGTAAATAATACATAAAGTAATTTATAATACAATATAATATAATGCGGCTTGTGATTGTAAAACGACATTTGAAAATTATACCGCGTGTGTTTCTTTTCAACGAAAAATCCAAATTTATTTAAAGGAGAAATAATGATTATTTCTAACCTTAAGGATTTTTCGTTGAAAAGAAACGCATGCGGTATAATTTTCAAATGTCGTTTTACAATCACTAACCGCATTATATTATATTGTATATTTATATATATTAACATAAAGCAGTAACGCGCCATCTATACATATAAAATGAAAGGATTTAAAAGCACGAATGTTTCTTTTATACATAATACAACAATTTGAATGTAATTCTACTGTCCTTTAAGCTTATGTCCATAGTTTTCTTGAAAATCATTTCTGAGATTCCATCCTTCAGTGCTGCGTATATAAGCAGAATCGTCTAATACAGTATTAGAGCTCTGAGAAGCGGTCTGGTGGATTAAATTGGCGAAACCGCTGGGAGGGTTCACCACTGATGAGCCAAGCCATCCCAATATATTTTTCATCGCAGTAATGGCAGTAGAAGTTTGTATTATGTATGAAAGAAAGCTAGGATGGAAAGCATGGAAAGCTAGGATATTTGAATGGTATTTATTTTTCATCGGCCCACAGGAACTAACAGTTTATATTGACACGTTTCTGAATTTTGTAGTTAATTTTGTAATTGGTTTTTCATTGATTTTTAATGTGTGATCAATAACTCTTATCATCATTGGAAAAGAAGAACAATTAATAAACAAAAGAACAACAACATGGTAAATTTGCCTCTTTATTTAAAACAAACAAACAAATTAGATAAAGATTTAAAATAAAACATTTCTTTAAAAGTTAAAGCAAAAATAAAACGTTACATAAAATATTTGGCGCAGCTACGAAAGGATTAAAATATAAATCAAAAAAGGCTTCGACGAAAGAAAAAGTAAGTACAATGGCAGTAAATGTAAACAAATTAGAGAAATTTAGCGGTGATAAAGGTTCAATTCGGCCTGAATCATGGCTTAAACTATATGAATTGGAAACTAGTAAACTAGATGAAGTCGATAGAATCAATAATCTAATTTATTATTTATCAAAAGATGCTTTAGAATGGTTTGCTGATGAAATATTGAAGAACGCATCCATTAAAAAATGGGATACTGTTAAACTCAAATTAATTCAGCGCTTTGGTTATAAAGTTGAAAGCCCTATAGTTGCAGCATCAAAAAGAAGACTTAAAAAAGAAGAAACCGTGGAAGATTATTTTAGAGATAAAATTAGATTATTAAATCAAACAAGCCTCAATAATGTCGAGAAGCTAAAAATGTTAACGGATGGATTGCCATTAGATTGGAAAAATTATCTCGTAACAGCCCAGCCTAAAGATCCATCACATTGGATGCAGATTGCCATGGAGATTGAACAAAACAATAATCAAATAAGGCAACAACAGAGAAGTAAAACCAAGGTTTTTAATATAACTTTATTGGTGTCCTATTTGTAGGAAAAAAGGATTGTATTTTAAACATTGGATAAGTGATTGCAAAGATTATGATCCTAATTATAAAGACAAGCTTAAACACCAAGCAACTAATATCACCACAGATGTTAAACAAACCATAGCTGATTCACTTTGCATAGCAAATACCAATTTTCCGTATAGATTTGTTAATGTTGAAGTTTTACTTAATAATATTCCAGTTTCATCTTTTATTGATACCGGGTCAACTATTTCATTAATGAGCTGTTCGCTTTAAAAACAACATAAGTTAAAATTGAATGTAAACGATAGAATCAAAATTAAACAAGTAGATAGTTTTGCATATACTTTAGGATCAGTAGAAGTATTTTTGAAAATCCATTCTAAACTTGTCAGGTGTAAGCTTCATGTAGTGAAAAACTTTAGCTATCCATTGCTTATTGGACTTGATGTAGCAGGAAAAATTGGATTAATAATTGACACAAAAGACAAAGCGGTGTATGTTAAAGGAAATGAATGTTTTTATATGTCTCCTGAAACGCATCTTCCATCTGTTCAGCAAAAAGAGCTTAATCAATTACTTAAAGAAAATCAAGCATTGTTCAGCCAGCATGAAACTGACATCGGAAGGATTGCTGTTCAACACAAGATCCATACAATTGAACATCCACCCATCAGTTGTAGACCATATAGAAGACCACTTGCCGAATATGATGAAATAAAAAGACAAGTTGAAGAATTGAGTAAAAAGGGACTAATAAGAGAATCTCAGTCACCTTGGGCCTTCCCCGTAGTGTTGGTCTCTAAAAAGGATGGTTCACAAAGGATGTGCATAGATTACCGAAAACTGAATGCAATTACAATTGATGACAAGCAGCCTCTTCCATACATCCAAGATATGTTTGATCGCTTACATAATGCGAAATACTTCACAACACTTGACATAGCATGGGGCTATTGGCATGTTGAAATACATCCAGACTCTGTTGAGAAAGCTGCTTTCATTACAAATGACGGGCATTATGAATTTTTGGTTATGCCATTTGGCTTGAAAAATGCTCCAAGTACTTTTCAGCCAATAATTCAGCATATTATTGGAAATCTTCTTTGGAACGGTGTTTGTAATTATCAAGATGATATTCTAATTTACAGCAGTACTTTTAAAGATCATATTGAACTCATGAAGAAAATATTTTACAAGCTTAAAGAAAACAATATCAAACTCAAGTTGAAGAAATGCTCCTTTGCAAAACAAGAAATAAGATATTTAGGTCATATCATAGGACATAACAAGATTAAACCTGACCCTGAAAAAACAAAGGCAATAAATGAGTTCCCTCAACCTAAAACAGTGAAGCAAGTAAGGCAGTTTTTGGGTTTAGCAGGTTACTACAGGAAATTTATTCCTAAATTTAGTGAAATTGCAGATCCTTTAACAAGCCTCACAAGAAAAAATAAGTTATTCAAATGGACTACTGAAGTTAACAAATCATTTCAGGAACTAAAGTCTCATTTATCCACAGATCCAGTTCTTTCTACATATGATCCTTCATTACCATGTAAGCTTTATACAGATGCATCTAAACTGGGAATTGGTGCTATTTTAGCTCAAATTGGAAATGATAATCAAGAACATGTAATTTACTATTATTCAGGGAAACTTCTACCACATCAACAGAACTATTCTGCATTTGAGTTGGAATGCTTTGCTGTAGTTCAATCAGTTGAATACTTTGAAGTTTATCTTGAGAACAATACATTTGAAGTCATTACAGATCATTCGGCTTTGGAATGGCTCTTCAACGTAAAGAAACCAAAGGCAAAATATCTCCGATGGATAATTGAATTATCAACCAAGTCAATGAAAATAGTTCACAGATCAGGATCAAAGCAAACGCATGTTGATGCATTGTCAAGATCACCAGTGTCATTTCATATATCAATCCCCACTCTTCGACTACACCAACAAAAAGCGGATCTCAGTTTTGTAAAGAACTCTCATATTCATCGAGATCTTATTATGGTGAAACATAATGGAGTTCTAAAAACAGTTGTTCCAGAATCATTCCAAGAAGAAATTCTCAAAGAATACCACGATAATCATTCTCACCCCTCAATTAACAAGACAGTAAGATTGATAACACCATTTTATTGGTGGCCGAATGCTATCAGATGCATCAAAACCTATGTTCGCTCATGTAAAATATGTCAAATAACTAAATGCAGTCATAAACCATTTATTGGAGAATATGTTGCACCAAACTCTGATCTGAAACCACTGGAATTAATATCAATGGATACTATTGTGCTAGGCTCTGCAGCAAATGAAACCAAGCACAAATACATTCAAGTAATAATTGACCACCTAACAAGATTTGTTTGGGATTTCCCTACTGTCACCAACACTTCTCAAGCAGTAATTCAATGTTTAGACAAAATCAACAAAACTGTTCCCCAAATCAAATGTATTTTAACCGACAACGGAAAGAATTTTACATCAAAAGAATTTAACAAGTTTTTGAATGAGCATCAAGTTCAACACACCTATTCGACGCCATATCATCCGCAGAGTAATGGACTGTGTGAAAAGATGAATGACACTATACTCACCAAATTAAGAACAAACCTTCAAGAGAATCCAAGACTAAAATGGTCATCATTACTTGCCAAAATTGTGAAAGATTATAATAGCACACCCCATGATGTCACTGGGTTTTCTCCAAATTTCCTACTTTTTGGTAATTGTGCAATACCAGAATTTTCTGAATCACCACATTTCACCATAGAAAATGCAAGGAAGAAAGCAATAGAAAATAGCGCAAAGCATAGAGAAAAGTGGAAAGCACGACACGATGCAAAACCTCCGCAGTCGTCATTCAAAGTTGGTGATCTGGTCCTTCGTAAAATAGCTAGTAATGATCCAAGTATGGTCAAAACATCCCCAAAGTATGAGGGTCCTTTTCAAATAACAAGAATAATATCTAGTGTTACGTGTGAATTATTGAAAGATGATTCCTCCTTGGTTAAAGTTCATGTGTCACAATTGAAACCATTTATTTTGCGAAAATAAATCCTTCAAGCTGAGGGATATGACACGTTTCTGAATTTTGTAATTAATTTTGTAATTGGTTTTTCATTGATTTTTAATGTGTGATCAATAACTCTTATCATCATTGGAAAAAAGAACAATTAATAAACAAAAGAACAACAACATGGTAAATTTGCCTCTTTATTTAAAACAAACAAACAAATTAGATAAAGATTTAAAATAAAACATTTCTTTAAAAGTTAAAGCAAAAATAAAACGTTACAATATATATTAATTAAAAGGCATATTTTGGATTAAAAATAAAATAAAACATTTTATTTATTACAAAAATCCGATATTTCGCTAGGCTGTACAGCCATCTTCGTCGGGGTTTTTCCGTATTTTGAACTGTTTTGGTTAATCACGAGATGCCTTCACGTGACGATATATAAAATATTTACAAATCGCACTCTTTGGCTAAATTTTTAAATATAAATACACAAATTTATATTAGACTATATATGTACACATTTATAAAATTTAATTAATAATAAATGAGTCCTAATAAGTATAATAAAATGTTAAGTTGATTTGAACTGTAAATATAATGGAGGGATATCAATTTTCTATTGTTACTGTTCCTATCTTTAAGTGAAATTAGATAGATAGAGAGATTGATTGAAACTAATTTATTACAAAGTCCATATAAGATTATATAAGGTTAAATACAGAATAAATATAAATAGGAATAAATATGATTATATATTGATAAATATATGAATAAATAGATATAAATATATAAAATAATTGCTGAATATACATATATATAAAATTTATTCAAGGTCTTCATTGGTGGCGCCCACCGCGGGAAAGACCTGCCACCGATGGACTGCGAGAGTTCTTTCCCACAGAGTGGGCAGGTTGATGTGTTGGCTGGCATTACCCAACTCAAGACCAAGATGGTACTTGTAGATGGTTGCCTTCGCCACACTTGTTAGTTTCACTGCCTCGGGATGGAGGCCGACGCCGAAGAGCGCAAATCCAGGGGCACTTCGCAGGAGGCAAACACCTCCCGGAGCAGGGGTCGCACGGCTCGGCAACTCCAATATCTGTGGGCCAGTGACCCGTCGCCACATCCACGGTGGGGGTCCACCGGACAGCCAGCTCTGCAGTAGGAAGCGCCTGGAGCCATCCCGAGTCCAAAGCCCGGCGGGCTCTCTGGCTAGTAAGATCGGTAATGGGGGTCGCTGATCCCCGCAGGATGATGGTCTCGGCCTCGTACTCCGCATGATAGCTGGAGCTGGCGTTTTCCCGCAGGAGACGTTGGCAGAAGGCCCCCAGATGCTACGCGTCCAGGATCGCGGCCCGCGTTGAGCGCACTAGGTCAGGGACGCCATCGGAGAAGTCCCCGACAGTCGCCTGTAGCCAGCGCTCGGGAGCCAGCAGGTCTAGCGGCCGCAGGAATCTGTTGTCGCCTCGAAGACGCAGGGACCTCAGGCTGGCGGGATAAAGAACCCGGTGGTCAAGCTCGAGGACGCTGGACGCGGCCTCCCACTGGCTCATCAATCTCCTCCTCCTAGGCGAGAGCCAGACGTCAGGAGCCGGCGGTGTCAGCCACGCCCGGCTGCGGACCAGCCAAGAGTAGCCGTTGGCGGCGCCGCAAAGAGAGGCCTCGACCCCCTTCAGGCAGGCGAGCCGAAGCTGGCCCGCGATGTCAAGCAGGCCGACGCCACCATCGGAGACTGGACGAGCCAGGATGCGCCCGGGGAGCCACGAGACTCGGCTCGTACCCCATACGAAGCGCGCCAACCGCGCCTGCAGCCGGCCGATGGTGGTTTCAGGTGGAAGGTAACCGTGGAGGTGGTGCAGGATGGAACCCAGGACCAGGCTGTTGGCCGCGCGAGCACGACCCACCAGCGACAGGCCGCGGGTGAAGGGCGACCACCTCGCGATGGCTCGCTCCAGCAGCCCTATCAGGTGTGAGGCCTGGGAGGCGACGGTGTTTCTGGTAGTGATGGTGCAACCCAGTTCGGTCAGCGACTCGGACGTCCAGGAGATTCCCAGAGGACAATCCGTCCCGTGCTTCCAGGAACCGCACCAGAGCCCGCAGCTCTTCGTGAAGTTGACAGCCACCCCGGAGGACATGCGGAACTCTTCGAAGATCAGGGGCACGAGCTCAAACTGAGCGTCGTCCCTTATGAAGAATACGATGTCGTCCGCATAGGCGACCACGTTGCCGCGGCCCAAGGTCCTCTCGAGGCGGCATAGCAGAGGTCCAACTCCGATACTGAAGAGCGCGGCGCTGAGACGGCAGCCCTGCCTCACCCAGTTGAGAAGCGGGAAGGCCTTGGTGTAGACATCTCCGACCCGGATGGAGGCGTCTGATTCCCCGTAGAGGACAGCAATCCACCCTAGGAACGTAGATGGAAGGCCTAGCTTCTCCAGCAGGGCGAACAGGTAGCTCCTGCTCAGGGTGTCGAAGGCCGACTTCAGGTCCAAAGAGATGACAGCCAGCGGCGTGTCATGTCTGGTTGCCCCGGCGGCTTCGTCAGACACTCGCGCGATATTCCAGGAAGATGACCGTCCTGGAACGGCGTAGGGCTGACATTGGGGGACCAGGTCTGGCAGATGACGTCGCAGATGAGCCATGAGCACGCTGCTGAGGACCCTGTAGTCGATCGTTGGCAGGCTGATTGGCCGCAATGCCTGTAGACCCGGATCACCGTGCACTTTCGGCAGCAAGATCACCAGCAGGCAGTCGGCAGTCAAGCTCGAGGACGCTGGACGCGGCCTCCCACTGGCTCATCAATCTCCTCCTCCTAGGCGAGAGCCAGACGTCAGGAGCCGGCGGTGTCAGCCACGCCCGGCTGCGGACCAGCCAAGAGTAGCCGTTGGCGGCGCCGCAAAGAGAGGCCTCGACCCCCTTCAGGCAGGCGAGCCGAAGCTGGCCCGCGATGTCAAGCAGGCCGACGCCACCATCGGAGACTGGACGAGCCAGGATGCGCCCGGGGAGCCACGAGACTCGGCTCGTACCCCATACGAAGCGCGCCAACCGCGCCTGCAGCCGGCCGATGGTGGTTTCAGGTGGAAGGTAACCGTGGAGGTGGTGCAGGATGGAACCCAGGACCAGGCTGTTGGCCGCGCGAGCACGACCCACCAGCGACAGGCCGCGGGTGAAGGGCGACCACCTCGCGATGGCTCGCTCCAGCAGCCCTATCAGGTGTGAGGCCTGGGAGGCGACGGTGTTTCTGGTAGTGATGGTGCAACCCAGTTCGGTCAGCGACTCGGACGTCCAGGAGATTCCCAGAGGACAATCCGTCCCGTGCTTCCAGGAACCGCACCAGAGCCCGCAGCTCTTCGTGAAGTTGACAGCCACCCCGGAGGACATGCGGAACTCTTCGAAGATTAGGGGCACGAGCTCAAACTGAGCGTCGTCCCTTATGAAGAATACGATGTCGTCCGCATAGGCGACCACTTTGCCGCGGCCCAAGGTCCTCTCGAGGCGGCATAGCAGAGGTCCAACTCCGATACTGAAGAGCGCGGCGCTGAGACGGCAGCCCTGCCTCACCCAGTTGAGAAGCGGGAAGGCCTTGGTGTAGACATCTCCGACCCGGATGGAGGCGTCTGATTCCCCGTAGAGGACAGCAATCCACCCTAGGAACGTAGATGGAAGGCCTAGCTTCTCCAGCAGGGCGAACAGGTAGCTCCTGCTCAGGGTGTCGAAGGCCGACTTCAGGTCCAAAGAGATGACAGCCAGCGGCGTGTCATGTCTGGTTGCCCCGGCGGCTTCGTCAGACACTCGCGCGATATTCCAGGAAGATGACCGTCCTGGAACGGCGTAGGGCTGACATTGGGGGACCAGGTCTGGCAGATGACGTCGCAGATGAGCCATGAGCACGCTGCTGAGGACCCTGTAGTCGATCGTTGGAAGGCTGATTGGCCGCAATGCCTGTAGACCCGGATCACCGTGCACTTTCGGCAGCAAGATCACCTTTCTGCGCCTTGAGGATGGAGGTAAGGCCCCGCGGAGTCGAGAAGCCTCAAAGACTTGCCAAAGAACTTCGGCGAAGAAATCTTCAAAGGCTTTGACAAACTCGCAGGGTGTCCGTCCCATCCAGAGGCACGGCCATTTGGCAGGCGGTGGATGGCTGCCGCTATCTGCTCGCGGGAGATATCGGCGAGAAATATCTGGTCCCACTCGTCGAACTCCACGGGAGTCACTTCAGCTAGGAAGTCGGCGATGGCTTCTTCCGAGCTTGGATCCTGAGCGAAGCGACTGCTTAAGCGCTCCAGAAGGAAACGCCTAAGCTGGCCCCCGGAGATGGCGTTGCCGTCGTCGTCGGTAAAGGTGGAGGGAGAGCGACGTCTGGCTCGGAGGGAACGCCCGAGGTCCGACAAGGAGGGATAGTCGGAGCGGGCAGTGTCGTCCTCCAGTCTCCGCCTCAGGAAGAGGCATGCTCTCTCGATGTATCCACAGCCGGACTCGGCGACGGCAGGCGCGAGTGACCGAATCTCCGCGACCAAATTTGCATTGATCCTGGTCCAGTGTTCCCATAACATCGGGGGTGAGAGATTTGCTAGGTCTTCCCATGTTTCATAGATGAACGTTTCCATTCGATCGACAAAGAGGTCTGACCGTAGCAGCTCTCCGATGCAGGGAAGTCTTGTAGGAGCTGGGTCTCCTACTTGGATCAGGACGGCACGGTGGTCCGAGTAGGCGTAGTCGATGGTTTGATATTGGGTGACGCGTTCGCAGAAGCCTGATGGAGGTAGGAATGTGTCCAGACGACGCGCGTCGACCCGACTTCCGATCGTAGCAACCCTGGTGTGCTCCAGTGCAGCATCGAAGAAGGTGGCGACGTCGACGAGGTCGGCTTGGTCCAGGAGCTCCGCGAGGGCTTCTGCTGAACCTGATGTCATATCCTTCACCGACTCCTCGGTGATGTTCAAATCACCGAGGATTCACGCACCTTCTTCACGCACCAAAGCTGCGATGATCTGGAGCTGGCGGCAGCGCTCTTCAGGAGCATGAGAGACGTGGGCGTTGACACACGTCATGGAGACTCCCCGGACGGTGAGGTCGATGACAGAGAGAGAGAGAGACTGGACATTTTTATATGAAGAATAAAATGAAATAAACTAGATGAACTTGGAACACAATGATAACAATACATAATGTCTGATGTGATGCTGCATTTTAACAATATCCAATATTTTAAAACATTTCAAAACACATGCATATATCACTACATTTCATGTGAAAACCAAACATAAATAAAATTCCAATGTTATTTTAAAATAGTTTGCATGCTCTTAATTGCTTGTCATTTTTATACGACATATCAGAGATCACTAAATACTTCTGACCGGGTATTTCCTGGAGAGATGGTCTCGTGTTTACCGCTTGTAGTTTGTCAGGTAGCATTTTATATCTTGAAAAAGCAATCGCTCATCAGATGGCTCGCTCTTGGAAGACTCATTTTATGTGTTTATTGCCTCTTCTTCCAAAGCCTTTTGGCCCTTTCTAAGAAAGAGAGAAATCAGAAACATGAAACTTTCTAGAAACTACAGGTTTGCAGCAAGTTCACCACGTTCCTTCTCTATAAAATATTACACTCTCTCTATCACTACACTTTTACCATATTTGATTATTCAATATAGTCACAGGCCGGGTGATAATATAGCGACCTATATCGTGAATCTTAAGTAATTTCAAAAACATGGAAAACTGATAGGGTATCTTTACAATAGGAACTATTAAAGACCTATTCATGGCAACATTCTGCCGTATTATCGTCCGCTCAAGTTATTCATTTCATTAAGCTCCTTCAGAAGCTAGTTTCCGAATGCTTATGGTTCTTATTGTTTTGATTGACAAACAGATAGTTTTATTTTACTATCCACCACATATTGCAAAGATGTTTGCCATTCCGCCAACGTCTTCCATGTAGTGCACCAGCAATAGGCCTTGAAGTGCTCGGTAGAATAAACGGTGAGGCGGGTGATAAAAATGGGGCTGAGAGTAGTACTCTGATAGGCCTAAAGTTAGGCTTAAGGCGAAGTAACCAAAGGCAGGGGGTCCTTGTGTTCACCACCGCCGATTGCGGACATTGGATCGAGATTGATTTCCAGCGGCTCAAAAGAAGGTACGGTGCGTTGGCCTTCATGAGAATGGTTCTATATAAGAACTGCCTCGATCATACAAAAAGAGTGAGTTTCTGAGACCTGTGATTAGCCCTTAAAATATCTATTCATAAAATTATCATTTTATAATGCGAGTCACAAGAAAATCAGGTCACTCCCTATATTCCTTCCGTGAACTAAATAGCAAGGGGTTGGTGGAGTATAAACCGTCAGTGTTCGAGAGCCGCAACTCGAACCCGCATTTAGCACTTTTTCTCTGAAAAAGAAATTGCTTCAATGACCTCCGTTTCTTGCAAAAGCCCAACCCCATCAGTAAGTGCAAATAACCAAACGGTTACGGTAAAAGCAATCGTTTACTAGCCACCGTGATGATCATAGCAACCTTGGGATAAGAGAGTACCCCGGCACCACCACCACTAAATTGCTTATTTTAGCTATATTCATAACGTAGCCAATCTTTGATACGTTACCACTGTTTTTAAAATCTTTTATTCAACTTGATAATCATTCTGGCTGTTTGTCGACAAATTTTGTAATGATTTCTTAATATAATTACAGAGCACACACACACACACACTAAAAGTCTGAAATTTTGAACACATGTTAAAACAAATGTTAATTTTTACTTATAGAATTATCATTCTCTTAACACACTTAGCCGAATGACTCGGGCAATGCCCGGAATATACTCGAGCATATTTATCCCCGAGTGTATATTTATAAAAGAATATGATTTTTATAAATCAAATTTAATTTTTATATTTATATACAAATATTATGACCCGGATTCGCCCGAGTTCTCACCGAGTTAATATTTGCCCAGCGAAGAGTGCTTTAACAAACATTATTATAAACAAAAAAAGGCATATCCTGACCAGGCTCACATGAGCATTTCTAGAAGGCACAGCGCCATCTAGTGGAACAAAAATAAACTAAACGTTTATTTAACTTGTTCCGAGATATTTGGCCAACCCAATTTCTTGATAAATCAAGATAAGTCAACCACGAACGCGTTTCGGGCTGTTGGCCCTCGTCAGCGTGGTGCAGTCTGTATGATCCACATATAAATATTATTATAACACTAAATTAAAATAATTTGAAAAATAAAATTTTGAAAATAAGCACAAAATGATGACAGTAATAATGAAGCATTAATTGAAATCCTCGTGACTACCAATTAGAGTAATAATGATATAATAATAATATCTGACATTTGTTAAAGCATTATTTGTCTGGCAAACATTCACTAGGGGAGAAGCCGGGTGAAGCTGGGTCATTCCGAGTCAGTATTTAATAATAATTACAATATTATAACCCTGAAATATGCGCAAAAATTGTTTGTTATCAGTCTATATATATAATTTTTGTATTTGAATAGATTATATGTCAATCTGTATATCCAGATAACTATTTGAAATATTGTTCTATGTGTTTTTCAATAATTTTGGTGGAGATGAGTAACAAACACCAATTTATTTTGACAAGAATAAATTCAGTAAGGAGAGTATTTCTGCACCGAAAATATAATATCAACAAATTTCCATTAGTCAAACTTTACTAGGGTGAAATCCGGGTGAAGCCGGGTACATTTGCTAGTAATAAATAAAATACACACAAACTCTTAAAATATTTGCAAACAATAAACTATTTTGACCATCTATGAATAGATAGAATTTATTGATAAATTCAGTGCTGACTGAATAGTGTTTGTCTGATACACTTCTCCTTCCCTTTTTAAAAACTTTTATTTAACTTGCTTCCCTGTCTATTCGTCTGTGTGTTCACAAATCTTGCAATCGATTTTTAATATACTTTTAGGGCACATAGGAATCTGAAATTTGGTACACTTTTTAGAACCCGATGAAAATGCAAATTACAAAATTTCAGACATCTGGGTTGTCAGGGTGGCCGGAAATGAACAAATTTCCAAATCGCCTTTCAAATTTTGTAAATTAATTTTAATATACTTCCAGATCACATAGAAATATGAAAAATTTAATATTCACTCAGTGCAATGAAAAATTCAAGTGTACAAATTTTCAGACTTCTAAGTGGTCGGAATGGCCAGGAATGAACAAATTTCTATATTTCTTTTTAAGTCTTATGCTACGCCCCTTACATTGACCAATCCGCCGCGAGCAGGCTTCCGTCTATTTAAGGCCTAATCCCCAGTGAACTTTTGATTCTAAGTTTTGTAAATTCATGACTATAAAATAACTAAATAATTAATAAATAAAAATACATTTTTAAAAAAGCTTTTATTTAAATGCACTAAAAAAGAAAAAAGAAAATATTATATCTTCTGTCATTGAGCGTTTAGATTTATCTGAGAAAATAAAAGCGGCGGGGGATGATCATATATAGAGAAGGGGTAAAAATATAGCGCTTATAAAATCAGCTGCTACATATTAAACCACATTAGGTTCGAAATCCATGATGATCATCCCCCGCCGCTTTTATTTTCACTCAGATACATATAATTGCTCAATGACAGAAGATACAATATTTTATTTTTTATTTTTAGTGCATTTATATGGAAGCTTTTTTAAAAATGTATTTTTACTTATTAATTATTATTGGATATTACATTTGGCCTCTTTCTAACTATTAATTATCTCCTATATTGAAACAAATATATATGTTAAAGGTGGGAACGAAAATTAATTTAGAAGTATTATATAATATATTTGAAAAATAATTATTTAAAAAAAATAGTTTTTATCTTTTATTAAAATAAGCACTAAAAGGGGGGAAATAAATATCTCAGCTAGCGCCACTGAACAATTAGATTTATACGAGTCAAAATAAAAGCACTGGGGAACGTCCATCGTGAATTTTGAACTTAACGGGATTTAATATGAAGCAACTGATAGCAAGTTTAATGGTTCACTAAATATTTTACCTCTTCCCTCAATATATGATGATCGTCCCTCGCCGCTTTTATTTTGACTTTTATAAATCTAATAGTTCAATGGCGGTAGCTGAAATATTTATTTCTCCTTTTAATGCATGCTAATAAAATCTTATTTTAAACTATTTCTATTTATTAAATATTTATATAATTTTCAGTCATTAGTTCTAAATCAAATTCTGCCAAGCTGGTATCCGTTCTTGGATTATAGTAGGAGGGAGTGAGAACACGTGTTGTCCTCAGTGAATCTTGTGACTATCTCGTGGGAGCCCAACACTCACATAAAGAAGTGTTTGCGCGATATAGAATCTTGAGGCATCAGTTGATGAGGGACAATTTGTTACTTTTTCACTAAATATATTATTATCGTTCCTATCACCTTTTATTTTTACTCTAAAAACCCAAAAGTTCAATGGCTGTGTGTAGCAAAAATATTTTTTCAAAAGTAAATTTGTCAAATTATTACTCTAGTTATTTAAAGAGTTTATATATTTATGGATATATATATTGGGTTATAAAGAAAGTTCATTCGGTTTTATTCGACAATTTTATTTAGACAATAAAACATTAATTATAATAATTAATTAATCAATTATGTATTCTCCGTTATAACCATGAAATACCTTTTAAGATTACAAAAAATGAGTAACCATAGGTTTCCCAAGATATGCTGGAATAGGTAAAGAGAAATATCCATAAATACAGGAAAACCTATTGGATTCTACAGGACTATTTTAGCAATTTACCACCCTTGCGGCCTTGCCTGGACAAACAATGCCATCGACTATGAGACCATTCAAAACGAATTACCAGGGATTTTTCGTACAAAAACAGAACAATTAATTCAGCAGGACTTAGCAAAAATGGATCATACAAGATTATATTCAAATTATAAATTATTATATAAGTATTTAATACCTGAACAATTTTTATCCTGGAACCTATCATTAAACATAAAAGGTTACATTACCCAAACAAGAATCACTTCGACTTTACTAAGAGAAAGACACATTCAAATAATAAAAAAAAAGATATAATTTGTAAATTCTGCAAAACTGAAAGCATAGAAGAAATGACCTACTACATCTCTGAATGCACTATTGTTAACGAGGAACGGAATAAGATTTTAAAGAACATTATCCAAGTCTACGTGAACCCAGTTCAGCTAATCAGAATAATGTCCGAGAAAAAATATATAGCGATAGAATTGTTTAACTTTCATAAAGCGTTAGAGAACAAGGTAATATATAAGAACTAAAATTACAGAACAATCTCCTTCCATAGTTAATTTGTATAGTTATGTTGAATACTTTGATTTCCTTTTCATTTTCCCTTCTCTCCTTTGTTTGTGTTTCTTTTTTCCTTTTCTCCAAGAAAATGATGTATGGCGAGTCCTTACAGGACGGAAATGTCCTAATAAAGCTGCTGTTGTTGTTGTGTATTCTCCCTTATTATTTACGACCTCCTCCCAACGCTCGACTAGTTTGTTGATGCCGTTCCGCCAAAAATCGCCCGGTCTGGTGTCGAAGAAGTTGTTGAGCCAGGTTTTGAGGTCCTCCTCATCATCGAAGGTAGTGCCTCTCATATGGTTTGACATGAAGCGGAAAAGGTGGTAATCGGTTTGTGCAAGGTCCGGAGAGTACGGCGGGTACTGTAGAACTTCACATTCGAGCTCTTGAAGGGAGGCTTTGACGACTTGTGCAACATGCGGCCTAGCATTGTCGTGAAGGAGAATGATTTGACCTTGTCGATCGGGTCTTTTCTGTTGAATAGCCTCATTCACGTGATGCAATTGGGCAATGTAGAGGTCCTTATTGACCGTGGCATTCCTTTCGAGCATTTCCCAGTACAGCACACCTTCGTACTCACAAAAAACGCAGATTATAGCCTTTTGTGGGTGAAGATCTTGCATTATTCTTGGCTTCTGTGTATCTCCTGGAGCCACCTACTCTTTTTTCTTCATATTCACGTATAGACACCATTTTTTATATCCCATAACAATTCTGTATAAAAATCGTTGTTTATGGCCCCGTGTTGATTGATGGCGTGCGAGATGTTGAGCAGCGATTTGAAGACGATTTTATTTGTTGGTTTCATTAAGCTCGTGAGGCACCCAAGCTCCGAGTTTTTAAGAAAAACCTATTGATTGAAGATGGTTGGAGATGGTCACAGCACTACATTTAATTTTTTTCGGCCAACTCACGGGTTGTTTGGCGACAATCTTCCTTCAACAGGGCCTTTAGGTGTTCCTCATCGAATTATGATGGTCGTACGCTTCGAGGCGTGTCTTCAAGGTCTAAGTCGTCGTTTTTTAACTTTGCAAACCATTTTTGTGCTGCCCGCCCCCCTATGACACATTTTACATACATGTTGAATATTTTCCGAGCTGATTCGGCTGCTTTTGACCTCGATGAAAAGCGAAGAAAAGCAGATGTCGAAAATGTTGATTTTTCCTCCTGGATCATCCATTTTTAAGCCTGTAAAAAGAACAAAAAATTACCTTTTTCAAAAGAACAAACATTACAGCTTTGTAGAGCAAAATAAGTAATATTTAAAAAATATAAACACTTTACCATATAACAACAAAAACCGTTATGAAACAAAGGGATACAAAAACCGAACGAACTTTCTTTACAACCCAATATATATACACTGGTGTCCAAAAAATAAGAAACTTAACCAATATTGAAATTTCTCAAAAGCTAATTTATTAACAGATATAAAATTTAGTATACAAATAGTTTAAACTATGGAAAATTTGACTAGCTATATGAAAATAAAAAAAATATTTGAAATTATGAAATATGCAAATTATTACCAACATACCCAAAGCTAAGGTTCCAGATCTTAAAGAAATAAGATATCAATAGGGAGTATGATCACCTCTAACAGCTATCAAGGCCTCACAGCGAGCCCTCATACTGTTTACCAGGCTTTGGAGGAGGTCCAGGGGTAGTAAACCCCACTCCTCCAATAGAGCAGTTCTTAGCTCAACGAGGGTTCTGGGAGAGGGGTGACGAGCTCCAATACGCCTCCCTAGAGCATCCCACACATGCTCTATTGGATTCAGGTCCGGAGATTTGGCTGGCCAATCCATCCTTCGAATATTCTCACTCTGGAGATATTTATTGACTAGCCTAGCCCTATGCGGACGAGCATTATCGTCCATAAAAATTAAATTGTGACCTATTTGATCTCTATAAAGTCTTAGATAGGGCTCAAGGATCTCGTCCCTGTACCTTTGGGCAGTTAAAGTGCCCCCAGAAAAAATGTGGAGGGGTGTGCGTCTGCTAGAACTGATGCCAGCCCAGACTAAGAGACTGCCCCCTCTAAAACTGTCTATTTCCCTGATGTTACTGGGATGATAGCGGGTTCCAGGCTCCCTCCAGATGAAAACAGGTCGAGAATCTGTGTTTAAACTAAATCTTGACTCGTCACTGAAGAGAACATTGGCCCACTGATCAGGATTTAAGGCATGATGTTCCAAGCACCAATTCAAGCGGGCTCTCCTGTGAGCAGAGGTTAAAGGGATACAGACCATTGGTCGTCTTGCATAAAGAGCACTTTCGTGAAGCCTTCGGTAAACAGTTTGTCTTGAAATTCTCGTTCCAGTAGCACTTGAGAGTTCATTAGAGAGTTGAATAGCTGTCATCTCCCTATGGCGCCTGGCAGTTACGACCAGATAACGGTCTTCAGAGGTAGCGGTTTTTCTTTTTCTACCAGAACCTTCTTTTCTTTTGATGGTTCCTGTCTCAATTAACTGTTTCCATATTTTGCTGACCACAGATTTATTCACGTTTAGCCATTTTGCTACTTAAACTTGTGATTGCCCTGCCTCCATTCTTCCAACAGCTCTCCATTTTAAATCATCTGCCAAAAATTTTCGTAAACTCATAATTAGCTAAGGATTAAATAAAATTATAATTGGACAATTCTTAGATGGGGTAAACGACACGCCAAATAGCACACTTATAAAGACAAGCAAAAATTTGCATATTTTCAATTTTACCGAATCGAATGGTTGCGATAAATAGATTCTACGACTTAAAATACCTAATTAAATTACTTTTTAGCTTTTAGCGTTGTATATTTTAAAACATATCATTAAAAAACAAATGTTTCTTATTTTTTGGACACCAGTGTATATACATATATGCAAACTCATTTATAGCTTTAGTTATATGCTACCTACTTATTATTTTTTAGAAAGCTAGGCTCTCATTACGCTGCAGAAACAGCTGCACCTATTTTCTTCGTTTGAAAAAATATATACAACTTTTTTTCTTTAGTCTGTTCCTGACCACCATGACCATCTAGAAGACTGATATTTTTTGCACTTGCAAAGGTATTAGAATTGAAATAGTCTATTGAATATCAGACTTCTACGTGGTCAGGAAGTACATTAAATGATGGTCCTTTCACCACAAGTCTTAGTCATTGGATATTCCGATCTCACTAACGATGGTCCTTTCACCACAAGTCTTAGTCATTGGATATTCCGATCTCACTAACGATGGTCCTTTCACCACAAGTCTTGGTCATTGGATCTTCCCATCTAACTAACGATGGTCCTTTCACCACAAGTCTTGGTCATTGAATCTTCCGATCTCACTAACGATGGTCCTTTCACCACAAGTCTTGTTCATTGGATCTTCCCATCTAACTAACGATGGTCCTTTCACCACAAGTCTTGGTCATTGAATCTTCCGATCTCACTAACGATGGTCCTTTCACCACAAGTCTTGGTCATTGAATCTTCCGATCCCACTAACGATGGTCCTTTCACCACAAGTCTTGGTCATTGAATCTTCCGATCTCACTAACGATGGTCCTTTCACCACAAGTCTTGTTCATTGGATCTTCCCATCTAACTAACGATGGTCCTTTCACCACAAGTCTTGGTCATTGAATCTTCCGATCTCACTAACAATGGTCCTTTCACCACAAGTCTTGGTCATTGAATCTTCCGATCTCACTAACGATGGTCCTTTCACCACAAGTCTTGTTCATTGGATCTTCCCATCTAACTAACGATGGTCCTTTCACCACAAGTCTTGGTCATTGAATCTTCCGATCTCACTAACGATGGTCCTTTCACCACAAGTCTTGGTCATTGGATCTTCCGATTTCACTAACAATGGTCCTTCCCCAACAGTCTTGGTCATTGGATCTTCCGATCTCACTAACGATGGTCCTTTCACCACAAGTCTTGGTCATTGGATCTTCCGATCCCACTAACGATGGTCCTTTCACCACAAGTCTTGGTCATTGGATCTTCCGATCTCACTAACGATGGTCCTTTCAACACAAGTCTTGGTCATTGGATCTTCCGATCCCACTAACGATGGTCCTTTCACCACAAGTCTTGGTCATTGGATCTTCGGATCTCACTAACGATGGTCCTTTCACCACAAGTCTTGGTCATTGGATCTTCCGATCCCACTAACGATTGTCCTTTCACCACAAGTCTCGGTCATTGGATCTTTCGATCTCACTAACGATGGTCCTTTCACCACAAGTCTTGGTCATTGGATCTTCCGATCTCACTAACGATGGTCCTTTCACCACAAGTCTTGGTCATTGGATCTTCCGATCTCACTAACGATGGTCCTTTCACCACAAGTCTCTTGGTCATTGGATCTTTCGATCTCACTAACGATGGTTCTTTCAACACAAGTCTTGGTCATTGGATCTTCCGATCTCACTAACGATGGTTCTTTCAACACAAGTCTTGGTCATTGGATCTTCCGATTTCACTAACGATGGTCCTTTCACCACAAGTCTTGGTCATTGGATCTTCTGATCCCACTAACGATGGTCCTTTCACCACAATTCTTGGTCATTGGATCTTCCGATCTCACTAACGATGGTCCTTTCACCACAAGTCTTGTTCATTGGATCTTCCGATCTCACTAACGATGGTCCTTTCACCACAAGTCTTGGTCATTGAATCTTCCGATCTCACTAACTATGGTTCTTTCAACACAAGTCTTGGTCACTGGATCTTCCCTAACAATGATGGTGGTCCTCCCGAGTTTTCTGATTTTAAAAAGGATAATAATCATCGAGCTAATTGTTTCAATTAATTTTATATTACGAATTATGAACTGGGAAAAATAATTTCTTCTAACCTAATTCTATATATATTGTGGACAAATTTCATCTAGATAGGTCAAATATACATAAAAATATTTTAAAGCGTTTTCTGACTTTTCGAATAGCTAAATCACATTAAATATTCAGAAACAACGAGTTGCTTGTAGAATATTCTCAACGAGTAAAACACATTTGATAAGTTTGTCGGTGTATTTTTATTTACCCCATATGTATGCCTATCAAATAACTTTTTGCATAGAGAAAATAAAAGCGAATTTTATAACTTGACATTGTAATTTTAGTATTTTTGTTAAAACTATATATACTATACGATTCAACCAGCCCCGATCCCCGGAAAATTTTGATCGGTTCTAGGAGATTTTTATCTCTCTTCTTTGTATTTGCGTAAAAATATTTATTCAAATAATAAAAAAAAGTATGCGATACTTTTTAAGTCAATGTCTTGGTTTTGCAATTCATATCCAAATAACACTCAATTTAACTTATATATATATATTTTTAATACCAAGATAGAGAGGTTTTTATTTTCGTGAAAAAACACGGATTCGTAGAAATATTCACCAATTGAATCGATCCGTGGGGCCAGAAAGATTGATAATATATGATAAAAGCATTAATACCTCTGGTGAATCCTGTATAGGGTCAGTGACCCTAAATAAAGGCTTTTTTGTTGTTGTTGTTGTTGATAAAAGCATTAGACTTTCGTGATGAGAATTTAGTAAATTTCTAAAAAAAAACTACAAAGGATTTTTTCACTTCCTGCTTATTGGACTATTCACCCTTTCTATGAACTTTGTTTGATTACTGTTATGTTATTAATTATATTTATTATAATTAACTTTGTAAAAATATAAAGAGAGGTGTATCATATAGATTAAATACAGTAGATATATGTAAAACAGGTATATATATATGTTGTTTTTTGTATATTTTATTTTTAATTATATTTTCTAGACAAACCTTTTAAAGTCGACCGCCAGATGGCGCGGCTTTGCACTAAATGAACCCATTGTTGTTGTTTTCTTTTGGCCTTTAGAGTTCGCATAAAGCAAATAGTGCACGCGGGACAAATAAATTGTTTCTTTTGGCCGGCACAAAACCTTTTGTAAATATGTAAGTACGTAATTATATAATTCTTCTTCATGTCTTAAGTCGATTATTTATTTTTCAAATTATCAATTAAAATGCTTTATTACAAAAAGCTCTTTTAATTAAATTCAGTAAATAATTTTCTATCTATTTCAACATTTCTACATGTATTTATGAAGACAAATCTAATAGCGCCACCTGACCGTATTGGAAGGAGTCCAGGCATGTGTTCCCCCAGTGGACGCATGGAAAAGTACCAGCTGCTGTCCTTGAGGCCACAACCCCTTGAGTAAGCTGCTTAGACTGATGCCATCAGTATTCCTGGCCGCGTCGCCATCAATTAGAAACCTCGGTTTTATCTTCTTCTTTTGACATTTAATTCCTTTACATTTTTTTCCAGAAAATCTTGTCACATTCTAACTAGATTTTAATAAGATATAATTATAAAAATTATTACTAATAAATATTTTATTAATTATAGCGATTATGTTAATTTTGCCTAATGACCATTTATCATTATGATATTATTTTATGATAAATTACCACATATACTGTTAATAAAAAATTAACACACAGTATGCATATGAATAACATAAATTAATGAATAAATTTTAATTTCCTTGAGAGCACAAAAAGATGAGTTTGAATTATGAATTTCACAGAAGCTGTACGTAAAGACGGATATTTTCAAATGACTCCCGCAATATCTATAAAGCCAGTACTGATTTCAGCGACGTAACTCTGCAGAAGGATCTGTGCACATATCATCGGTTCTGTATTGTTCCTCAATAGCGACTCTCATCCAGGATAGAGCGGTACATTCAGTTGGAATTTAGTTTCAATTTAGATTCTCTCTCTTTCTCCTTGTAATCGATCAATTTTGGTAAAAAGAGTTGTTTGGTTCAATTTATCAATACCTTAAAGTGAAGGTTGGTTATGCTGATTTTAGATTATGAAAAATGGCTTCTTTACATATATTTATAAAAAAATATAAATATTTGGTTGAGGTATAGCCAATCCTTAGTTGTAGGCTATGATAGGATTAAAAAAAGCACATCTCAGTGAAGTACAAGTATACTTGAATGTGTACGTGAGGTATTTGTATTATATATAAACAGTGAACATTAAGTGCATTTAGGATACATTTTAAAAAACAAGCTCCTCATAGGGCTTGTGTCTTGGTAGTTCTAAATTATATGCAAGGTAATTAATAATATAAAAGGTATTTTATCGCTACTTTTCAAAATTTTAAACAAGTTTCTGCTGTCCCTAATGCGACGATAAAACTATTGGGAGGCCCTATGTATCATCGGTGGCTTCGCCAGTTTATTCTATCATACCGCTCTTTTTGTACTTTGCTCTGTTCTGCTTGAATATCTGCCAATTTAGACGAATTCTTCGTATTGGAGGACAGTATTTATATTCCAACTATCTACACAAAGTTGATATTTACCATCAATATTATCACCAAGACTTCCTTTAAAATACCAGATACATGTATAAGAGAGGAGAATAGCCAGCAGTCTGGTAGATCAAACTGGCGAGCTGCTGGGAGAGTTCACCACTGATAGCCAGGCCTTCCCAATAGTTCGCCCATCACATTAGAAGCATGTCATAAAAGGGAGAAGTGCCTTTTTTTTCACATGAATACCAGCCTCCTGCTCTTACGAGTGTAATTTTAAATTCCAGCTGAATTAATTTATATACGAATACCTATGTAAACTATATTTGATCCGTTTGTTTTTCCAAAGGAATACTTTTAAAGACAAAATAAGACCCAAGAGCCCTCTGGTTCCAATATGGCAGCAACAAGAGATTTGTTCCACACCATGGTTCCGAGACAAGATCACGTGACCCCACCCCTTTTTCTACATTTACTTTATAAAATAAAACATAAAACTTATATATTCCTATTTCCTCACATCAACCCAACATTTTAATTCAGCACTCTATCTGTGAGATTGTTCAATCATAAAGGTTATCACCAATTTCACCCTCATACACGTTTATGTTGTTAGGTATTGTTATTTCAAATAATGTTGTTTATCTAGGCTATTATGTTTTATTAAACATTAGCATCTATGTATATATAGAACATGAAACTATATCTTAAGGCGATTTTTACTTAAATAAAAAAGTTCTAAAATACTTCTATTTATTGTTTTATATTTGTCCCTCGAGATGGAGAACTGTGCTCGAAGTGTGTGTGGTTAGAAGACCAATACCTATTTTGGCCAATTAACCTAACCAAAAGCAAACAAGCTCGAAGCTAAAAATTCCCAAGCGCAAAATCACATCTCAATGCTTATGAGTACAATTTTTCTGATTAACAAAATAAAGTGGTTGCCCCAAAATTGACTTTTTCAAAATACAATAATTAGCGCTGATAACAAGTGTGCATATATGTAAACTTGTTCTTTCCTAATAAATGAAATTCTCTCGGATTTTTTTTTTTTATGTTTTTGAATAACTATTTTTTATTTTTTTAAACTACTGAATCAATTATTGAGAAATTCCACAGAAAAATAACTGAAAAAAATAGTTAACCTTATTAGGCAATTTTAAAAGAGCATGTGGCAATTTAATAAATCGAAAACATCAAATTTCTGTTATGACACATTTTACCATTTTGAGAGCAGTACTTCAAAGGCTAAAAAATTTGGTTGGAGGATGAAGCCATTTCGACTAGTAGATCATAAAATTATATTATCAAGACGCGTAAACAATTTTTGTTTTAGTGAAATATGTATCTTTCCAGACGATTTGAATGTTGTAAGGAAGAAGCCTCTCCAATAGTAGCTCCATTGTCGACAAAATGGACCTAGAAACGGCGGAATAAAGTGTTTTATTCTGAGACGTATTCAAATGGAATATCTCCAAGGAATTGATCTGGTGAAGTAAATTTGATTTAGAGAGAAAAAGGCGATTCCGGGATAAAAATCAAGTCAATGCATTTCTTCCAAACTAAGTAATAGATAATTCTACAATTTCTAGAGAGGGTTTGAATTGATCCTTCTTTGGAAACAAAAATCTATCAAATATACAGTCAAACAAGTGAAATTGTATTCACATTTATTAAGGTTTATTTTTTTGATTTGCATTTATAATAATATTGAAAAATGCTAATTGTTTATAATCAATATAATATATCGTTTCATGCAAAATAATAATCAGAAAAATGTATGCTGAAAATTTGTGCACTAAATACTGCATATATTTTTATAATCATAAAATTTGAAAAGTTGATCTATACTTTTATATATTACCAGAGAAGGAATCGCCTGACATCCTCGTGAAGAAGGAATAAAAGTTAACGGCGACGAGTTTTTTTTATTATTACTTTTATTATTTACAGCATTAATAAAAGTAACTCGTCGCCGTTAACTTTTATTCCTTCTTCAAGACCTTTATATATTTACCAATTTACATATTAATTCCCAATCAATTCTCGCTTGTTCAATGTTACATGATCTGTGTACATATACTAGTATCTTAACCGTTTTATGATTATTGTAGAATATTTATCTGGGTTGGTAATAAGTTAACTGTTGTCTTGTAATCATGACAAATTCTTATTGTTCCATCATTTTTTAGAACCGTAACAATTGGCGAATGGCATTGAAAAAATTGAACAAAAGAAGGCAATATTATTGACTTTAATAGGTCCTGAAACATTTTCTTTGGCCATCAAGACCTTGGTCGAGACTACATATTGATCATGCGGGTCCTTTTCAAGGAATATTTTTTCTGGTTGTAGTAGATGCCTATTCTAAGTGGATTGAGGCTAAAATCGTGTCTACAATATCTACTGAAACTACCATCAATAGTCTAAAAGAAATATTCGCGACTCACGGGTTGCCGGATGTGATAGTTTCAGATAATGGTACGTCCTTCACATCGGAACTTTTCAAGACTTTCTTAAAAAGAAATGGCGTAAGGCACATCTTGTGTGCGCCTTATTATGCAGCGTCAAATGGGCAGGTGGAGAGAGCTATTCAAACGCTTAAAAATCTGCTAAGAAAGAACAGCTCGGGAAATTGGACGACTAGGTTATCTAGATCTTTATTATCGATGAGAATAGCGATAAACAGCACGACGCAAAAATCCCCAGCACAGTTGTTGATGAACAGAAACCTGAAGAGTCTCGTAGATAAATTTCATCCTGAAAGTGTGTCGGAGGGAAGGATACGACAAGAAGACAGGTTTATAAGAAATTGGAAACCCCATAGAGTAGTAAATAAAGGACAAGCAGTTATAGCACGAGGGTACCATGGCCCCAGATGGCTACCAGGTGTAGTGCAAGAAAAAACTGGTCCTGTTTCTATTAAGGTAGAGACTGATGACGGAGAAATTTTAAACCGGCATTTAGATCAGGTCAGAGGTTGTGGAGAAAGTGAAGCAACTCCGTCTACATCGTCAACTCCACAAGAGTCAACTAATATTGAAGACCCCCAAGCTGGTCAGGAAATAGATCCTACTGGTGAAGCGTCGAGTCCTATTTTGAGAAGGTCCTCAAGATTAAGAAGGCCTTCGAAGTTTTTTGAAATATAAATTTTTATTGTGGGGAGAAGTTATGTATTAATATTCATAGAGATTATTTATCATCATCATTTACTGTATAAATACTTTGTTTTTAATTAAAATAGAGGTATGCAAAAATGGCTAGAGTTGCGTCATAATCTTTTAAGTAGATACATAATAGTGCGCATGTTCAACCTTTGATATTATTTATTTTTTGAAAAGCTATAACTTATGTGAACAGCTAAAAAGAAAAATCATACCTTTCAAAATAGCCTTTTTCAACAAAAGATCTTGCTAAATATTTAACTTTAGTTTTCACACACACATCAAAATATAGCAACACTCGTTATAAATATGATCCATTGGAACTTCTATTATCTAATTATAAAGTTAAAAATAGTTCTCATATTTTCACTTCTACTCTGTTATCATAAATGATTCTCTTTGTCTTCTCTTTTATTCAAGTTGAAGACTACTGTTCACATTATCAACCATTCTTGATGTGGCTATAATCATAAGGCGAGATAAAAAATTATAAACTTTTAAAAGTTAATATATTGAGCTAGGCACAAAGTCTCAAAAAAGAGCTTGTTCAATTTTTTAAAGTTAAAATGTAATTAGCACAAAAAATATTTAAACCTTCTTTTACTATACTTCTCTTTCTCTGTGAAGATAATATAACTTTGAAAATATAACTTTCTTCACTAAGAACATTTTCTTTAATTAAAAAAAAATACTTTTAAGAGATTAGTGGCTTTAGAGAGAGGTTGAGACACTTTGTATGTTAAAAATCCTTATTTTAATCTAGGATCAAATCAAGACCTTAGTCACCAATGTGCTCAGTGGTGTTCTTTAGGACCAGTGAATATCATAGACAAAAGTACCTTGAGATAAAACAAATTGCAGTAGACGCCTTGTTATGAAATACGTAAGCTATTTTGGTCTTCTGGTTTGTGTGTTAAAGTGTGTTTTTTTTTTATTATTATATAAAATAATTTAGGGAAATATTTGCGTGTAATAAAATTATGAAAAGAGACTTGCCTAAGTAAAAAACTGGCCGAAGAATTCTATTTTACTTCTTTGTTATCTCTTTATTATTTTAAACTATGAATATTCATGTTCGGTTCTCATATAAAACGGGCCAAGTATTGGATTATCCGGAAAGTTCTGCGTTTTTCTAAACCACACGCGCTTAGTCGGGTTTACGAATTAACTTTTCTAGAGAAGACTTTGAATATGAAAAAGACGTGTGGTTTCTCCATAATATAGACTTTCTGTTAATGTATTGTGAAGTAGGTTCGAATTTGGGCTATTGTGAAGATGGAGAAAACCATAGGCATCATTTTCTAAAAAAATAATGCTTTTGATTAAGAGTCGATAAAATAAACTTGCAATCTGCTATTTTACTTTTAAAAAAAGCTCACTGCCAGTTTATTTTATAGATTCATAATAAATACGTATCTTGAAACTATAATAATATATTTTACAAAGATTTTTGATACTTGAATGGCAAGAATTCATGCAAGAGAATCGGTAAAATTTGTGCAGTTTATGGACACTGTTGTTTCTGATGACACTGTCGTAGATGGTTTGTAAATTTTCACCGCGGCGATTTAAATTTTAAAGACGAAGAGCGATAAGGGCGTACCGTCAATAAAGATCTACTGAAGGAGAAGCTATCGTCGAAAACTTCCGTTTTTCAGTGCAAGAACTGTCAGGAGGATCAAGCATTTCGAAAATCACGGTACATGCTCATCTGAAGAAGCTAGGCTATGTAAACCGATACGATGTTTGGGCAGAGCATACTCGGACAGAACACAATCTTCTCGCTCGTTTATCGGCTTTGCGCTTACCTGTTGAAACGTAAGGAAGAATTGTCTTTTCAAAATATGATCACACTGTAGATTAAAGAAGGATCCTTTACACAAATTGTTTTTTGAAAAGGCGGGGGAACAGCCATCATTATAAAATCCTTTTTTTTTTTCAATATAAAAATATTCATATTCAAACTTCTAACTTGGAAAATACTTGAATTTTAATCAAAACAGATGGGAGAACTCTCTTACAAATATCTGCAATCTATATTAATAAAATGCAAATTTCATAAGTGTTGTTCACTAAAAACTTTCGTTACAATGCATCAATTTCAACCAAATTTTCAACATTTATGTAAAACGAGATGGAGCAGGTTTTGCTTAACATCAAAATATATTTCCTAACATTAACATGCGTAACTTCGGTGTTATCGATTAAATAAAAAAAAAATCAACAGAGTTAATTTTATTTATATATAAATACAAAAAAAAAATTCAACAGAGTTAATTTTTTACATACTAGCTAATAATCTCAATCTAAAAAATATTCAAAACAAGCAATTTTAAGATAACACCATATGTAAAACAGTCGGCCAAGAAAACAACAACGATATTACATCTTTCTCACATATTCACACACAATCTTGATTAATAATTAAAACTAATCTTTAACATTATATATAATGTATTCATAATATATAATATTCGTTAGGCAAACTTTCACTCGGATAAAACCCGGGCGAAGCCGGGTACACATCCGCTAGTATATAATAAACCGGATGTACAACTATTGGAAGAAGATTTGAACCTACTGACCCACCCAACCACGTAACAATCATTGCAGGAGACTGGAACTCCAAGCGCCTTCTCTGGGAATAAAGAACTTCTAATAAAAGAGGAATCGTATTGTACAATTTCTCTGGAAGAGAAAACCTCGACATTGTCCAACCTTCTTCACCCATGAATTAAAGTCCACTCGGCATTCTCGATTTCCAAGATTTCGCTGTTTTTAAAAACTTTACCTGGACCCCAAAGTCTAGAATCACCGACGACTTATCATCTGGCCATCGCCCTGTAATCTAGAAATTGAATTGTCCAAAGGATTAATACACAAGTAGGCTCAGCAGAGTAACTAATTGGGTTCATTTTCAACAAGTCTAATCTCCACCACGCCCTTCAGATTCCCTTGAAAACAAAAGTAGACATTAATTCAGCAATTGAATCGAACCCATAGGACTTCTGGAAAAAACAAAACCTATCAGGTAAAAGCGGCCTAAATCATTAGTTTAAATGAAAATGGGAAAACCTGCTGACCGACAAAGAAATTGGAAATGGTTTTGCAGAGAATTTTTTCAAACACTTTTCCAAGGTGAAGGATGAGGTTCCATCTAACCGATAACACCTATCAACATCCCCAAGAAAAAAATACTATCAATGACAACGCCAAATGGAGTCAAGAAAGTGATTAAAAACCTAGGTAATCGCAAAGCTCCAGGCCACGACAACATTACGCCACAAATGACAAAAAACTTTCCCAACAAATGGATCCCTCGCTGGGATCTTCAATACTGCACTACACCTTTTTTACTTCCTGAAGAAATGGAATCATGCTATTATCCTAAGAAATTACCTGCAAAATCACCAGAAGATCTCAGACCAATCAGCCTTCTCTCTACCATTGATAAGGTATATGATAGGATTGTTTTTCGCAGATGTACATGGATTCTATTAACTTTATCATTCCTCAACAATTTGGTTTCAGAAAGGACACTCCACAACCTATCAGCTAATCACTGCAATAAACTATATCCAAATAAGAAAGTCGCACAATATTAAAGCCTATGTTAGAGTATGGTATGATAGCAAAAATACCAAACAATTTCCAAGGGATTTTGCCAAATTTTTGAAAAAATATCTCCAGGAAAGGACCGTTTTAATTAAACAAGAGAGATTTTATAACCATTGAAAAGCCAACCCAGATTGGAGTCCCTCAAGGTTCTATCCTTGGGGACCATATCTATTCAACATTTACATCAATGATTTCCCTCTATATTCAAAATACCAAACAAAGCTTTTCACAGACGACACAGCAATACTAACTCGAAACCAATAGGTCTACTGACTACACAGCTACATAAACCAAATGATGCAATGATTGAAAGTTAGACAACAACCAAAAAAATACACAGGGTATAATTTTTCCTCTAGTAGACAAAAATTCAAGCCACAATCCATCCTAAAAGTAAATTCAAGCCCTATTAACTGGACTGCCCATGTTAAATATCTTTTAGTCACCTTGGACTTCAAGTTGAAATTCAACATGCATGACAAAAATACCATAAGGAAAGCAAAAATCACAAAATTATATAGTCTGTTTAAATATAGAAGCAAAAATTATATACAAAAGTTTACTCTATATAGAAGTTGTATTCTTCAGATAATAACATGCACACTCCCAGTTTGGTGCAAATATATATTACCACCACAGACAAAAATAGAATAAACGCATTAACGAGAATCTGTCTTCAGAAAAATATCTACTCCACCAACTCGCTATGTGTGAATAGCCAGGACAAGGTGACTCGCGAGCTGTGCTCGAATGTAACACCTGTAAACTGAGACGAAATAAATAAAAATAAATAATGCCTTTTTGGTTATCACCCCAATACAAAATGTAAGAGTTGGTAATAACGAATGAGCCACACCAGGTTTGACAAATTTAGATGAAAACCCAGCCTAACTGAAGAATTCAGGAATTCCTTTTAGATTATATGAAATCAAAGCCCGCCATGGACTGACGAAGGCTCATAACCCTGGTTTCCAAATGGGCATTGTGAATTGGTCAAAGCTGGTGCTATGGCTTTGTCACTAACCAAATCTGCTTGTTTGCAGAGAAGTTTAATAGATGGCACTTGATTTTAGTGTCTATTTTGACAAAGGCATTAGCCTTTCTTTTTATAGTCTTATACGAGGTGTGCTCAAAAAGTATCGCGACTTTTGAATTTTCGCGGTTTACGTATATTCGAATTTCGATCTTTTTGTGGCTTTATGTTGGTACTCATGTCTCTCACTTATGCCGACAAGCTCTGACATTTTGAATGTTCACTTAATTGTTGACAGCTGCTTTGCTTGCAGGTGTTTTGGATCGTCTTCGATTTTTACCTATTAAAAAAAAATGGATCAAAGAACCTGTATCAAAATTTGTGTGAAAAACGAAATTAAGTGCGCGGATGCATTCCGAATGTTGACTGTGGAATACGGAGAAGCTACCTTGGACCGAAGCAACGTTTATCGGTGGTACAAAATGTTCTCAGAAGGCCGAGAAGATGTGAACGACGAAGAGCGTGCCGGACGCCCGAGCACTTCAACAACAGACGAAAAAATTAATGAAGTGGAGAAAATGATATTGGCCAATCGTCGAATCACCGTTAGAGAAGTTGCTGAGAACCTAAACATATCGATTGGCTCGTGCCATTCGATTTTTATCAATGATTTGGGCATGAGACGGGTCGCCGCGAAATTCGTACCAAAATTGCTCAATTGCGACCAAAAACAGCATCGCATGAACATTGCTAATGAGATGTTGGACTCTGTCCGCGACGACCCAAATTTGCTCCAGAGGGTCATAACTGGTGACGAAGCGTGGGTTTATGGTTATGACGTGGAAACCAAAGCTCAATAATCTCAATGGAAGCTGCCGCACGAACCAAGACCGAAAAAAGCGCGCCAAGTTCGGTCGAATGTGAAAGTTTTGCTGACAGTTTTCTTCGGTTGCAGGGGCGTGGTGCATCACGAGTTCTTGCCACAGGGTAGAACGGTCAATAAGGAATATTACCTGCAAGTTATGCGCAATTTGCGCGAAGCAATCCGCCAGAAACGCCCGGATTTGTGGAAGAACAAAAATTGGCTTTTGCACCACGATAACGCCCCTGCTCACACATCGTTGCTTGTGCTCGACTTTTTGGCCAAAAACAACACTAATGATGCCGCAGCCACCGTATTCCCCAGAACTGGCCCCCTGTGACTTTTTCTTGTTCCTTAAACTGAAGAGGCCCATGAAAGGACGACGTTACGCTACGCTTGACGAGATAAAGACGGCATCGAAGGAGGAGCTGAAAAATATTTTTAAAAATGATTTTTTGAAGTGCTTCGAAGATTGGAAAAACCATTGGCACAAGTGTATAATATCTCATGGGGATTACTTTGAAGGGGACAAAATAGGTATTCATGAATAAATAAATAATTTTTGAAAAAACAAAAGTTGCGATACCTTTTGAACACACCTCGTATATTATAGAACATCAAAAATAAATTCCTAGCATTTTTGCTAATATAGTATGCAATTATATTGCAATTTTGAGCACTTTTATTATTTTTTTCTCTTTTGAATACATTTTTGGTTTTCACTCTTATAAGGCTTTCTTACTTATAATGTGCTTTTAGCCAAATCCCCGGGAGAATAACATAATTTTTTTTTTACTCTATTCAATATTTAAAATAAAAAACTTTCAAAAATATTTTCAATTATGACACTCATAGTTCCAGAGACCTGTGACATTTGCTTGACCCATAGTTCATGCCAATAGAATTTCCTAGGTTATAAACATTGCTACACACCAGTTATCATTTACAGTAATTTCAACTTCTACAGGAAAATTTAGGTGGAAGATATTTCATTACTTTTCTTTTAAAATATCTCAAATATGAACTTTCTATATGGGATAACTTTAAAAAGTTTCCATTAATGACCCAAGGTTTTTTTTTTTTTGTTGTTTTTTCATGAATGTGATATTCCTTTTATTTGAACTACAGTAGAATCTGCTATAGTCTAGGAATCACTCATCACATAGGTCCCTCTCTCAATGATCCCCAAATACAGTGAAGTCGGTATAGCAGCAACATGAAACTTTGGCCCCAAGTGATACTGTTATAATCCCCTGTAATTACATTTAGGTCATGCCTCTTATAATTAAGGGGGGGGGACATTTGTTATAAGAGGCCAATGTAAGAGTGTGGTTAGGTGGAAGGAAGGATGAAGAGAGAAAGCTCAACAAAATGTTTTAATGTCTTCACCAAGCCCTCGGTGGGGCAGATGACAACATTTCCAGAGGCACAAATTGAGGTTGGGGCATAAAAACAAATTGGCACAAAGTTACAACAACCAAGTGTGGAAGAATTAGGTCAAATTTAATAAATTTTGGGGAAGTAAGAGATAGTGTTTAAAATATATTTTTTAAAAAAAGAAAGAAGGAAAACCTATATTTTTCAAGTCTAAATGTTAAAATATTAAATCATTGGGCTGAATATTCACCATTAGGTACATTGTAGTGCAGGAAAGATTTCGTTAGAAAGCCTGAATGGAAGGAATTAGTTTCTTCAAGAGATGAGATTCCAAAAAGCACCAATTTGAAGTTGAAAAAATTGCAATTTTCACATTATATATAAATTTGTATAAAAAGGAAATAAGAAAAAAATACCACAGAGAGTATTGAGAGTGATTTTTTTTTCAAAAATTACTGCTAAAAAATTATTGATGGACACTTCATTCAGAATAACAAGCCTTCAGCAAATGACAAGCCAAACACACCCCTAAAGAGCAGTCTTAGGTTGCCTCCATATTCTTGAATTTAGTGAGCTCATCACTTTCTATGCTCTTCTTTGATCAGCTTGCACGTTCCAGCAATTTGCATATTGCTTTTCTAAGATCTCTCATAGTTAAAGAGAAAGAATTGGATCTCTGGTTGTTTCCATGCAGAATGTATAGGAGAGAGGAACTGTCTCAACACAATAATTATTATCAGAGTGTGGATATGTCAAGTAACCTGGAGAGAACCAAACTCCAGCCAACAGGAAGCCAGAGAAGAAACACTAGAGGTGGCTTCACTCGCACCAGTAGCTGCAAATTGATGGGGAAAGGTAAATAGAGTTCCAGTTAGTATATAGGAAGAGAGGAATCCGGAAAGTCAGTGATCTATTAATGGGTATCTCAGAAAAATCTGGTTTATTCATATTTTCTCCAAAAGGCAAAGTGATTAACAGATCTGATACATAAAGGTTGCAGCTCTCACATTCCTTAGCCACAAGATCGCCCCAATCTTCCTGCATATAGCTTGGATCAAACTGCTATTGATGTCAGAAAGCCTCCTCTAGTTCTTCTAGAATATTTTATAGAAAAAGAGAAAACACAATCAAACCTGTCTTGGACATTTCCATTCTTCCCCAGAAAATTCACACTCGAGAGAGAGAAAGTTATTTTTTTAGCCTTTTGAGATTTAAAAAAGAGAGAGAGAGAGAGAGATGCAAATTTGGTTGACATGAAAGTTTGAAGAGGATTCCCCAATATATGGAAGGGAAAATACCCAAGACTGGTTTGACCAAATCAGAAGAACCATCAACAACAGTTATAAAGAGGTAATTTGTAGGGAGACAACAAGATAAAAAAATAGATGACAACCAACCTGTGATAGAGGGACTACAACCATCCAGTCTAGGAGAGAATCTAGAGTAGGGCTACTGAGTCTAGAACAGCTACTGGAGACCACAGTGGATGTAAGCCACTGAATGGCACACAGTTAGATCTCTATATATATTTAGTATGGAGTTAGAATGCAAAACCAAACTTGGAGAGTTTAAAATAAAATACATATCACAGAGCAAGATTGACAGACCAAGGAAGGAAGAAATCCATAAGGTGATTGTTGTAGAGCATTGCTTACAGCTAAAGATATTAAATGAGGAAACAAAGAATTTTGAAAAAATACAGAGAATTTATAAATTTATATATATATAAGCAACACACAAAGACATACATTAGATCTTTCAAAATATATTTTTTACCAATATTTTTTGATTGGCAAAGCAACAGCACTTAGAAAAATTTTGGCATTTTGTCGTTGGTCACAGAAATTAAATAAATGAGTTTGTAAAGATCTAATATATGGCTCATTTTTATAGAGATATAGTTAGGAGATCAGTATTTGGATTATAAAATGAAAAATGTGAACTTAAATATCTTCTAAAGTAAAAAAAAAAAATTATCCTCTTAAACTATACTTTAAAAAAGAATAAATAAACACATTTCTTCATACATTTTTCTTGATATATAAGCTCTCCAAATGAGAAATGACAATCTAAAGGTGACTAGAAGGAATGGCTATACATCCTTAGAGAAGTACAAGGGAACAGACCAACTGCCCCCATCTTGGATGTTAATACACTTCCAGTCCAATAAACATTGTAAACTATCCAAATAGAGGGTTGATGCTAAACTTAGGTGACTCTCATACAGCAAAGCACTGGAGAATAAAAAATCAAGCATTATTTTGGTAATTTTAGATACAAGAAACACAAGGTAACAAATATGGAAAAATGCTAAGATCCTGGTAAGGAACATTTAAGGTACAAAGAAATGGGTAACAAATGATGAATGTATGAAAGTATGTAATATATATAACAAAAATAGTGACTAATGCCACATTTTGATATAATTTTATATTGCTAAATTTCAATATATACCAGAGAGGGTATTACTCTTAGTTTTTTCCCTCTCCTCCCAGACTGCTAAACAGAAAAAGGAAAACAAATTCATAATTTCATTATACAAAAAAAAAAAAACTAGAAAAATAATTCTAAAAAAATAAATAAATATATTGCATATTTGTTACATATTCATACAAATGGAAACATACATATTTACATACCTTTACACAAGAATATTTACATATGCCTGGATAAATTCTTGACTAGATAGAATAATGTGTGAGTGTGACAGAGGAATATGACTGGCATTCTGGTGAAGGCTATAGAAGACAAGTGGGAGAATATAGCTTGGATTAAATAAATGATAATGACCGACACTCCAGCTTCTTCATATTTAAATAGGTGTTTCAATGCTAAGATGTGAGATAAATAAAGGGTAGAATACAATAGAACCTCCCACGAGAGATCTTTAAAAGAAATAGACATTCCTAGAGGTGATCTTACATTGAGGGTTAAAAAAGGGGATGGGTGCTCAGGGAAGTGGGTAGTCTCCCTGAATTATTAACAAAAGGTATCAATTTCTATTTTCACAATTTTTTTTAATAAAATATCCTCTACTTTATGATCACTGTGTTAAATTTCAAAAATAATGAACAGATTGTTTGTAAAATCAAAATAAGTTCTAAAACCCTATTTCAAGCTAATATTCTGGTATGTCAAATAACCTCAGCAAAAATTTGTAACAATTTTGGTATATTTTCTAATATATTAAAATATATCTCATTCAAAAAATTGCAATTTGATAATTTTGGAAGAAATTCCCAATCAGGGACATACACAAAAAGATATTTTTAAATATTAAAAAAAAAAAAATGGTAGAGTAACAGGGTTCCAATCTTTTTTGTACTTTGTATTGTTGTGATATATCGTGCCATAGATAGGTTTTATTCCCTAAATATTCCACAGAGTTTGTGGCACCACTGGTCATGTCACTAACTGATTGATTGTGTGAGGTGAGTGTCTTTCTGGACTAGCAAGTAACATAGCTTCTACTCTGCTTGGACATCTCCGACCTACGAGTGACCAGGCCGATAGATCCATTCTCACAGTACATGGTCAGCCAACATATTAATAAACACTCTTGATTAAAGCACACACAATTTGGATTATAAACACAAGGTAATAAGACCAAATAAATGTGTGACATTTTGCTAACAGATTGATGGTAACAACGCTGTTACTGAAATATCACACACTATTTATTTAGATTTGGTCTTATTACCTTGTTTATAATAAACCCTCTTCTTATTGGACTTTCCCTTCCTTTCACATCAAAATGCTAACTGAATGGACCCTTAATGTATAATTTGGTAGATTTTGTGGAGAAATTTAACAAAAACATCCGTTGAACACTTCATTTATATAAATATATATTTAAAATGGCATATCCTGACCAGAAACACATGTGCTTTGCATATATATAGATTAAAATATTCAAAAGTCTTCGAGGATTGCATAAAACTTTGTATTGTATTGAAAAACATTTTTAAAAAAGGAGTGGCAAATATGAGTAAGAAAAATCTTTGAATTAAGTAATATCCATTGAATAGAAATAAAAGTAAATAATTTGACTGGGATGCTAAGTGTGACTGTAAGCATTAATTATTTCCAATGAATTTTGATGTGTGCTGACACAGCAGCTTGGTTAATTTATTCTTTCCCTCCATTTATACATACCAGATCTCTCCCTTTTGGTTTCTTTCCTATTAGTGAAATCCTTGAATATTTTGAGTCTCTTAGGTTTGGGCATCATGGAAGTAGATAAGAGTACTGTCTGTGCAGAGGTATATAATGATAGAGCTGAAGAAATAGATTCTCACCAATCTGAAGTAACAAGACATGTAATAGCTATTTAGAAAAATTCTGAACGATAAACAAAAACATCTGAAACAAACTCTCATCACTCCCAAGTATCATGTTGACATAGGCTTGTTTCATGTAAAGGTCCAAGGAATTTGTGGAATAGTAGCGCCAGGATGGTTGACAACTCATACTTGCTATAGATATGCCCCTATAGATTTCTACAAATTTCCATCTATATTAGGCCAACCATTCTGAAAATTCCTTGAAACTCCGGAGTTCTACATAGAAGTTCTTGTGCCAGTGTACCAAGTATTATCACACTAAAATAAGATTCAAATTGCTCCCTCAACTTTAGAATTATTTTTTTCTTAAAAAAAAAAAAAAAAAGTGCAGTAACAGCGGTCCTAAGCAGCTAAATCAAAGGAGATTAGGCAAAGGTTAAAACAGGTGATTCTGCTTAAAGCCAATGTTTTAGAATTCAAAAGAAAAAATAAATGTGAAGGAAGATGTGTACATGTATTAACCATATATCTTATAAAAATAATTATTACATGAAATATGGAGAAAAGTACAGTATTTGGTTGGTAGTTCTATTTAGGGAGAAGTATCAAAAGAGTTTTTCTTTAAAATAGAATCTTCAAGTGATGGCTTAGTATCAACATTGATGTTTTTTTTTAAATGTTCCTGTCCTGAATGAACTGGGGACCTTATGCATGTGAAGCACACATGATAATTGCTACATCACGGACACTTGAAGATTCTATTTTAAAGAATTTCTCTTTAAACTGAAGATGTAGGTGAAATCAATATTTACCATTAGGGAATCTCGAATGCCTGGAGTTATCTGGTCAGACCATTACTTGATAGCATTTGTTTACCATCATGTAGTACAGCCGCCATCTTTGATAAGGAGGTCAATCATCACCATTCCACTGTGCTGAGCAATTCCAGACCTTTCTCTTAGATTATCAAATCAATCTTTCTTTGAACTACCTCTCTCCCTTCATTCTTCCAATCTCTCCATCAATAGAGGGCATCTCCTGTTAATCCTTAATACTTACACTCTGACATCCAGAACAGAGGAACCTATTTGAAATGGTTTCACAACCAAGGAGATTATTTAAAAAAATTCCATTATTAAAATTTGAAGTAATGAAAGCTTAAAAACAACAAGTAAAAAATCAAATGTGATATTAAAAAATAAAAAAACAACTTATTTTTCAACCTTATTATCAGAAAACAAAACACAGTATGTACAAGTGGATGTTGAAATGTATATTCAGAAAAAGGGTTCAGTATATATAGGTAGGGAGAAACCTAATATTACAAATCAGTTACCAGATAGCATTGGGCCAGGTTGGACAAAGATATAAAGGTTACTGAGAGATCTTATAGTAAGTTCGTTGTGTACTCAGTCTCTTAAAGCCGCCGTGGCCATTCTGTAGAAAAAGCTATGTATAGAAAATGCGATGGAACAGATGAGTAGAAAAATAAGTGTTAAGAAAATAGATCTGTGTCAGTGGGAGGAGGAAGAGGAGGAGAGGAAGGCAGGGTCCACTGAGGCCAGCTTGGCTGTCAGGAAGGCATGCATGCAGCACAGGAGCTTGGGCAGGGACTGGCACTCCAGCTCCTGTGGTGGGGGGACACAGCTTGCTTGGTCAACTCATGGTGTGAAAGAATTTATGGGGAAGGTGATGTAACCTTCTTTCCTGGATATAGGTTTGGGCCGCTAAAATTATATATATTTTAATATCTCAATCTTCTAAGGATAAAGTCCATTTATATTCAACTACTCAGTTATCTGACTAGCATTCCATCGTCCACTAATACTCTCTAGGTGGCCACAAATTTTGAAATATACAAAGGATATGAGTATTGGCACAACTTTGTATAAATGTGCAGGTTCAAAAAGTAATAATACTGTAAAAATACTATGAGAAGACAGTACAAAAGTGTGCTAGGGTCAGGTTGACAAATTAAGGCATCTCCTGATTATGCAAATCAAAGTTTCTAATGGCTTGCAGCATCTGTTGGAATAAATATCAACTAATCACTGATTTCTATTTATTCCAGAATTGACCAAATTCTTGATAATCAAGAAAAGCTAACCAAGTACGTGTTTCAGGCTAAAGACCCTCTTCAGGGTGGTGCAAGCTGTACCTCAAAGCTGGTCTCTTTCTCTCTTGAAGCCTTTCTGAAAAATCAAGAAATGAGTATTTAAGGTTCAAGGACATGAGAAACAGCTTGTACCACGCTGATGAGGACCAAGAGCCTGAAACATGTACATAATTAGCTTTTCTTGATTAAAGTGGAGTAATTAAAAATCTATGATTAGCTGATATTTATTCTTATTTATTTACTAGACGAATGACCCGGGCAACGCCCGTGTTTTACCCGATTGAATGTTTTTATTCCAATACTATTTGTTACAATTATAAATTGGAGCCGTGGATGTCACTCTTGTGAAACGTCCCGCTCCAAACTTTACATGTACATTAGGTCAGCTGGTATTACCCCTCATTTTCACCGCTAGAGGCGCGAGCGAATTGACTTTTTGTAAATATACATAATTATAAAGATAGAAGCTTCTATAGAAGATAATGATCATAATGATGATGCGCGCGCATCCGTGACATGAGGAATTGAGGAATTGATTTACGGTGGAAAGACGGTCGTGACTATATATGTTGATAATAATAATAATAATAATATAATAATAATTATTATTATTATTATCATTAGATAATGATAATGATCATAATGATGATGCGCGCGCATCCGTGACATGAGGAATTGATTGACGGTGGAAAGACGGTCGTGACTATATATGTTGATGCAGTCACTAGTTGCATGATCAGGATATGCCTTAATTTAACACTAGCACAATGATAAACTTACTTTTAAATACAGACAGTAGCCAAGTAAAACAAAATACACTAGAACTAGAGTATCCCGCCTAAGCATGGCTGGTACAGTAGAGTGGACTTAGGAGGAGCTCTGAACCTCAGACAGCACCAAATAACACTAACAAGATTTAGAACAGGCCATCTCAAGCAATTGAAGATAGAAAATAATAACAAAATCTACCCCACTTGCCCAAAAGGTAGCTTGGCGCCTGCAGCTCCAGAAAACATTTTGGCTTGCATTAGATGGACTAAACAGAACCTTTGAAAGAGATCACTGCTTATTATCGAACAGATCATGGAGCATGGACTCATGGAATTTGTGTAATCTTTACACAAGGGGATAAGAAAAAAAAACAACGAAACACTTTTGTATTATTTTTCATATAGTTTACTGTTCTTACACCTTTACGGCGATGATGGGCGAAGGTTAATCTATATTAGTTTATTATGCATTTTTCTCTCTCCCTCTCACTTTTTTGTAAACAATCAAAATCTTACCCCCTGACTTACATGAATTTGATATACTCAAGGCAAAGTCAGACTTTCACCAAAGTGTGCCTGGATCATGGTGCCATGATCAACGAAAGCTGCACCCCTACACCCCTTTCCATGAGATCAAATGTTGATTTGCATGCTGCATCGCAAATGTAGCTTGGCACCTGCAGCTCCAGAACACATTTTGGCTTGCATTAGATGCACTAAACAGGACCTTTGGGAGAGGCCGCTGCTCATCATAAAACAGCTCGAGGAGCATGAACTCAAGGAATTTGTGTAATCTTTACACAGGGGGATAAGAAACAACAACAACAAAATGGCCTTTAAATCAGTATAAATGTAGCTGCTGCAATTCTATTTTTAGAATAAAGTGGTAGTCTATCAACAAATCTTTGCATGATGGAATTCTATGGTTATTTTCATTTAATTATCTGTGAATTTTTGCTATTTAGATGGTGACTTCACCGATTGCTAGTACATCTACAGGTTACATTTTCTTTCTTTTTTTTTTTCAATTAGAGACTTCTCAATTATATTTAAATGATTCAGAAGAAAAGGAAGTTTTTATGATAATAATGATAATTTAGACACTTCTGGTGATTGGGAGGATGTAACAGAAGATGACCTGTGTTGCTTTACCCAAGATTGAGGAAAAAAGAGGAGAATAAGAATGGAACAATATTAAAGCCAACAGCTCTAGTCAATTATACTACAAATATGGGAAGGGCAGACATTGTAGATCATCACGTTATTCCTGGTGGCAGAATTTGAGACCTAGAAGTAATGATTTCCTACCTTATTTACAAGAATGCCATGGGAGAAAATCATCTAAAGGCCATGTGTCAAAGAAGATTCAAAAGAGAACTATATGCAAATATAGAGATCCATTTCTTTTCTACATAAGCAGGCACTCAAAAGTTGTGAAAATTCTCTAATTGATGAACAAAAAGGCTGAATGGCAAGCTTCCTGTACCATGTATGGACCCTAAACATGAAACATGGGATCGATATGAAAAATATCATTGCTGCACAACTTTCCTTTATTTAAGGAAGAGGGAAAGCTTTTTTCCTCAGCTCTAAGGGCATATTGGAAAGATTATTCTATCAATAAATAAAACTTGCTGTACAATGATATCATTTAGATGTAAATTGAAAAATCAAAGCCACCATTGTGAATTCAAGGTACTGTTTAATGTAAAACAACTACAGGTGGAACAGTAGTCTGGAGGTCTGCCTATTTTCAATATATTTCTTTTATTTATTCAAAAATTCTCACCAAGAAAGTAATTCTATTTTAAAGAGAATTTTTATTCAAATAAACCTGATTACAAAAGCTGGTTTTAATTCCATGATATTCCACCTCATTTTAAAGACTAATGTGTTCAAATCATTGTCCTAGCAACCTGTTCAACCAATAGTCAGTTACCTTGATCAGGAGCTCGGAGCCCTCTTGGAATGATAGTTGTACTTTAGAACTGCCATCATCTGAGGAGGACTTGAGTTGGGAGAATTTGTACTTCCATAGTGTTACCTGAGGCACAAATCAGCAAGCAGGTTTTTAGGGGAAAAGCTTTTATAAAATATATATACAACCTATATATACTACTATAAACCAAAGGTAACAAGACCAAATCCAAATCTATAAATTGTACATGATGCTTTGGTAACAACACTGTTACTGAAATGTCACATACAATTCATCTATTTGGTCTTGTTACCTTTTATTTCTAATTTCTAATCAAATTGTATGTGATGTTATTTATTCTAATTCTTTTTTTTTTTTGCACATTTCCGTACAAAGACCGCATTAAAAAAAATGAAGATTTCTAAAAGGGATAAAGTGGTATATCTATCCTGAGTACCCCAGTATTACAAAAACAGCCTGACCTCGGGTTGTGGAACTCTCCAAGTTTGCAGAAATAACCGTGCAAGCTCTCCTATGTAAGATATTATAGCATCCCCTATTATTATTCCAATATAATCCGAATAAAGCTGTGCTCATCAAGGCTGACTGGTGACACAGGGAGGGAATCTCACATTAAGCTGTCTTTGAAATAATAAATTGATTCAATGCCACCATCCAACCCCACCAGTGAGTGCAAGTAACCAAAAAGTGTTCTGGCACCTTGTAAGTGTATGTTAAATTTATTAACATGTGTAGACATGTGGTACATTTACATTAAATGTACTCGCTAAATACCTCCAAAGATTATTGTATTTGAAAATTTTATTTTTTTCATATTTTTAATTTGTTTTTAAAAATAGTACTTGAAATATATTTCTAACTAGCCAAATGACCCTGGCAACGCCCGGGGTTTACCCGATTAAATGCTTTTATTCAAATACTATTCGTTACAATAATAAATTGGCGCCGTGGATGTCATTCTTGTATAATATATAAATGAGTTTTAAAAATTGTGAAATAAAAAAAATGCATCGGCAGGGAATCGAACCCGGGGTGCCCGCCACTATAATATATAAATGAGTTTTAAAAATTGTAAAAAAAAAAAAAAATGCATCGCCCGCGTGGCAGGCGAGCATTCTACCACTGAACCAAAAGCAAACGGTGACAGAATTAAGAACGCATGACGCTGATAACTGTATATATTATAATATGAATATTCCTTATGAGAATCAAATAGTAAACCTTATCTAAAAAAATGTATTATCAATTAAATTAGGAAAATATTTCTAAACAATATTATTTTCAAAGAGTTTAAATAAATATATATAATCTTACCTTTTGAAAAAAATGCAGCGTGCAAACTAACAAAATAAGTGTAAAATTATTAACCAATCAAATTCATGTATCGTCGCGACCAGTGCGGCGCCAAGCGGCAAAAGGCGGGAACTAATCCATTTCAGTTAAACATTTTAAAAAAAGCACATTAACCTTTGTAGTTTTTTGAATATCCTATATGTTAAACGAAATCTTCAGCTACCTACATGCGAAATTTCATAATGATTGAGTCAGTAGATTTTGCGTAAAGCGATAACAAACATCGATTTCGCATTTCATTTTTATAGATATAAGGATTTTCAAATATTATTGTATTATAATTGATCCCTAACCAAAAATTAACAGAGAGTTTAAACTATATTTATATAAATGAAGAAAACATTTTAAATGCTATTTTATAAAACCTACAAGATTGGCTTATATCAATTAGATTCTGTGAAGTACTATGGTAGCTGTAACCATCTGTATCTCATGACACAATGGCTTGACTTTACACAGGAATGTAAGATGGTCAAGTTCATCCAATATGTCATGATTAGTGTGACTCACTCAACCTACAGTAAATCCTCACTATAGAGAAAACTACAATAGGGCTGAACTTTTGGTTCACTATAGTTTTAAAATAAAAGTTTTAGAGGTCTTTTTTATGAGAAAAGTTTGCTATAGAGACTTTACTGTAGTAATTGCAAGATATATAAATGAAAAATAAAAATAATATTGATTTATTCAAACTTACACATGTACAATCTAATCTGGGGGGGGTCGGTGGTAGGCTGGTTAAACCGTTTAGTTTTCGACCACTACGACCCGGGTTTGATTCCTGCATTGGACACTTTTTTCTGATTAAAAAAAAAAAAAAAAAGCTCCAATCGCCACCGATTCTTGCAAAAGTCCAACCCCACCAGCGAGGTGCAAGTAACCAAACGGGGCTCTGGCACATTTGTAAGTGCAAAGTCAAACTGCTTTTTCACATGTGTAGACATTTAGTGTGCTTACAGTAAAAGCAGTCGCTAACTACCCACCATGATTATCATGGCCTGTACCACGTGTACTTAGGGATAAGTAAAAAGAAAAAAAAAAATCTGAAAATAGTGTAATCTATAAAATATGTATTTCTATTAGGCCAACACGCACCTTCCATACATAGGATATATTTATTTCTATATTATGAAGTACATTTTGGATCTAAAAACCAATCTTTTATAACTTATTTATTCTTTGAAAAGCCCACCAAGATACCTTGAATGAGACAGGCTTGTTCAAATAGCAAAAAGCAATAAAAGATTTAACACAAAGCAATAACGCGCCATCTATACATATAAAATAAAAGGATTTAAAAGCGCGAATGTTTCTTTTATACATAATACAAACTTCTACTGTCCTTACTGCGATGAAAAAATATATTGGAAGGGCTTGGCTCATCAGTGGTGAACCCTCCCAGCGGTTTCGCCAATTTAATCAACCAGACCGCTTCTCAGAGCTCTAATACTGTATTGGATCATTCTGCTTTTATATGCTACACTGAAGGATGGAATCTTAGAAATGGTTTTCAAGTAAACTATGGACATAAGCTTATAGGACAGTAGAATTACATTCAAATATTTGCTTCAAGCAAGGCTCTTCACCAAACTATAAAGACAAGGCCAGTTAGGAATAAATTAACACAAAGCAATAACGCGCCATCTATACATATAAAATAAAAGGATTTAAAAGCGCGAATGTTTCTTTTATACATAATATATATTTTTTCATCGCAGTAAGGACAGTAGAAGTTCGTTTTATGTATAAAAGAAACATTCGCGCTTTTAAATCCTTTTAATAAAAGATTTGTTCAGATTCAAAATGCATTTCATGAAATAACTCTACTCTGTAGGTATAAAGAGAGAGTTCTTTGTCCATTTATATTTCATAACAATTGTATAGAGAGGTGGTCGGCAAACTTTTGAGTAGGAAAAGTAAAAAATTACAATTTACAAAATTTCAAAGTTTTTAAAGAGCCACAAAAAACATTTTTTCTTGGCAACAATAAATAGTATTCTCATAAATAATATTTGTATATGGAACTAAAGAGCCACAGCATCACATCCAATGAGCTGCAGGTATAGAGCAAGATATTTTTTAAGAGAAGGGTAAATTGTACCCTTCTATAATATCATCCTTGCATTCTGCTCTTTTCTGTATTATCAGAATACAAACTTTCTTGACAACTTGTACCCCCCATTTCACCCCAAATCAACATGAACAATGTGTCTAACATTGGGGTCACCTTGGCATTGGGGTCAAAGAGAGAGAAGCAGCCAGAGCCCCAGTCCAAGGTGAGGGCAGCGGACTGCCCCAGGTGGCCCACTGGGAAGGTTTTGCTGCCAAGCCGGGCGACTGCATTGTGGGTGCAGCGCTGCCAGGCTGCCTCCAACCTAGCCAGCTCCTGCTCCGACTGGCAACACAGGTAGTGGCCACAGCCCAGGCTTGTCTGTACCACCACGCAGGGCTGTCGGTTGTCCCGGCCTTCTCCTTCCTGAAGCCCAACATTTTTGTATGTATTACTATTGGAGATTGTCGTTGCAACATTCATTCCAGGTCTACTACACAAGGCTGCCAATAGCATAGCAAAGCTAAACTGGATGCAAAGGAGGAGCTTTACCAAAGTGTTGATTGGATAAAGAATGGTATACAATACCTTCGTATAAAAAATTATTTTCATCTCCCATTTTGCTTTTGCAGTTGCATATATTGCACTTGAAGTTGCAGCAGATTCATACCAAATAAGAACATTCTTTTTTTTAATCCCCTCTCAACTTCCAGTTCCAAGCTTCAAATGATTTCCCAAAGATGATGAAATTGTATAATTTACCACCTGACACCACTTATACAAAAATAACATCAGCACATGAGGGCCAATTACTTAAAACCGTGGCATCATAATTATACAGTAAAACCCCACTAATACGAACCCTGGATATAGCGAACCTTCCCTTATAACGAACCCACGGCGATTCCCAATTCCATTCCATTGAAAATACCATCGTTATAACGAACTTTGCGATTTTTAAAATAACAAACTACCCCTATAAGGAACATATTTTCAGTCCCAAAATGATAAAATCTATTAAAAATACTATGCTTATAACGAACTTAAAATTGTGATTTAAAAATTTTTTAAAACAACAAAATTTTGAGCATTTTTCAGCTCATGGATCGCAATTTCAAAACAAAAAATTAGCGGCATTGTTTGTTTTCATTTCCATTCTATTTTTGCTGTATGTTGTATAAATTTTTACACATTATACTTTTATTTAATAGAATATCTTTGTATTCGACAATTTTGAAATAGAAGAAAAATACAAATGGCTTCCAAAATAAAGAAAAGAATAAAGAGTGGCGTTCTAAAAAAAAAAACAGTGGCAGCATGCCCTTTTAGAAGCGTTCTATATCAAGTTTAACCTAGGCTAAAAAATAATTCTAAATAATTTTAAAGCCAGAAATGGTTTGAATAACAGGTTAAAAAAAAAATTAATATACACTCCAGAAGAATATGTGGAAACTGGAATTGGAAGAAGAAGAAGAGGATTTTTGATGGAAATACCGATATATTTTAAGACAATTCTGATTTTCACTTTTCACTTTCAAACAACAAGGTATTAGAGGCATTTTTTCAAATATAGTATTATATTATTTGAGAAAGATGTTCTAAAATACTCTTATACCTTTTAAATATTTAATTAAACCTTAAGCGGTCGCAATGGGTAAAAATTACCCAGAAGGAACTTTTTAGAAAATATTTCTATATTAAAAAATATAATTATTTAAAATATATTCTCAGTACCTTTCTAAATCTATCTAAAGATTATTATAATAAACCTATAATTTTAATTTTATGACATTTATTCATTTTATTAGCATGTTTGGGTCAATTTTACCCAGCGCGACCTTTTGAGTTCTCGTCATTGGGTAATTTTTACCCAGCGCGACCTTTTATCGCTTTTGGTTTTGGTTTGCGTAATTAAGTTTCGGGTTACTCTCTGGCTTCTTGTTGTTTGGTTTTGCTGCCCCAAGTGCAATAATACAATCTATTCTCTCTCTCTCTCTCTCTCTCTTCCAACAATAAGGTAGGATTTATATTTTATTTCCTTTTTTTTTTTTACACATTATTTTACATAAAATGCTTTCAAACGCTGATTTTCTTCGTGATGATAATAATATTCCAAATCCCGATGATGAGGAATCAGAAACTGATGATCATATAGGAATTGGAGTACAGACATTGAACATTATCAGAAGAAGAAAACAATGAGGATCCAAGCTTCAATCATTATATAGGAAAGGACCAAAAGACTAAATGGAAGAAATCTCTTCTACCCAAAAATGTTCAACCTCGCAGTGAAAATATTATCACCCATCTACCAGGGGTAAAGGGTGAAGCAAAAAATGCTAAATCAATATTAGATTGTTGGAATCTCTTTATAGATGACAACCTACTTGAATGCATAGTTACAAATACTAACATTTACATTAGGAATATTCAGCATAACTATAGCAGAGAAAGAGATGCTAATTTGACAAACCTACATGAAATTAAAGCTTTATTGGGAATTGTTTACTTTCTTGGGGTCATGAAAGCAAATAAATTGAATACAGATGATGCAAGAGATAGTACTGGATTGTGTAGAATAGCTATGTCTGAAAACAGATTCCGATTTCTTCTCAGAGTAATTCGTTTTGATGACAAAGCTACAAGAAATGAAAGACTTCGTCAAGATGAATTAGCAGCTGTGAGATTTATTCTTGATGCTTTTGTAAAAAATTGCCAAAAGCATTATTCTCCTTCGGAATATATAACGGTGGATGAAAAGCTTGACGCTTTCAGAGGGAAATGCAAATTTAGGCAGTATATTCCGAGTAAACACAATAAATATAGAATAGATTTATTTGCTCTCAAGGATTCAAAAATGTTTTATACTTGTAACTTGGAGATTCATTCAGGAAAAAACCCTGAAGGTCCTTACAATGTCAGCAACAGTCCAAGTGACGTTGTGGAACGATTGTGTGAGCCAATCAAGGGAACTGGCTGCAATGTAACAATGGATAACTGGTTCACCAGTTATTCCTTAGCTCTAAAACTTTTGCACCAATATAGACTAACAATTGTTGGTACTTTAAAAAGAAATAAAAAGGAAATCCCCTCGGAGTTTGTCATCAGCAGAGGTAGAAATGTACACACTAGTGTTTTTGGCTTTCAAAGTGAAATGACACTTCTTTCATACAAGCCTAAAGAGAATAAAGTTGTACTTATGCTTTCAACTCTGCACCACGATGCAAATATAGATGATTCAACGGGAGAATTGGAAAATCCAGAGATAATAATGTTTTATAATATGACAAAGGGTGGTGTAGATATGATGGACGAAATGACAGCTACATATAACTGTGTTAGGAATTCAAGAAGATGGTCCATGGCTATTTTTTATTCACTTTTAAATATTGGGGCAATAAATTCCCAGATAATTCATTTTGCAAATGGCAATGCATCAAAGGTTAAATCAAGATGTCATTTTTTGAAAACCTTATCCTTAGATATCATTGAAGAGATGGTCAAAGTTTGCACAGTAAGCGGAAGAATGCCATGTGAAATAAAGAGGAAAAGGCATCAGATATTTTTAATTTGTTAGAGCCTGGTTCATCTAAAAAGCCAAAAATAGGAGAAAGACATTGATGCATTAAATGCCAGAAAGAAAAAAAGGACAGAAAAACTATTCAATGTTGCCAGTACTGTTTTGCTTTTTTGTGTAAGGAACACTCTGTAATAATTTGTCAAGAATGCCATAAAGCGCGAAACAAGTCCTAATTTCTAAGGAAGGAAGTGATAACTTTCATACAAATTTATATTTTATAACCTATCGTCAATATATATTTTTATTTTAATAAAATAGTCAAATATATCATAAATATTTGATATTTTGATTTGTTATTAATAAAATAAATAAAATATGATTTTTATATCGCAGGATTTTATGAAAAGTTATTTAATAGATAAATCATTATTCTAACATAGAATACCATAAAAATATTGAAAAGAATATTCGATTTATTTAGGTTTTTAAAAGTGGGTAAATTTTACCCACCGCGACCTTTCAAGGTATAAAAGAGGGCGCGACCGCTGCCGGGTTAATAATGTTTTGCCTAGGGGATTTGGCTTAATTTTTAAATAATACATAGGTTTATATATAAACATGTATGCTAATGATAATAAGAACCTATTAACAAATGAATTATTTTGATATTCAGCATTACTGTAAAGAAATAGGTCAATTTAGGGAATTAAAACAAAGTGACCATTATTAAGTGGCTGCCTTTTCCTGTTTGTATGGCTGTATTTTTTTAATTATACGGTCTAAAAATTTAGAAAAGTTAAAAAAAAAATAGCCAAACTGTGGCTATAGTGAACCGTGGCTATAGTGAACCAAAAGCTCTGTCCCATTGGGGTTCACTATAGAGGGGTTTTACTGTATATAGCATAGTATAGTAACGTTTATACCTGCATCTATCAATAGTAGAGACAAAACACTAATTGAAAAATTCCTTTAGTCATAGAAAATCAACTACAAAATGCTGTAATTTAGACAGTTATTACCAATATCTGGTTAATAATAGAAAAACCAAAAGTGTACCCCCATGTACAAATGTGTACAGGGGATATAATATCGACAGGCTAGTTTCCAGTAGTGTCCTAACATGCTTCTCTGGCAAACTGATTGACAACCATTGAGCTTCAACACTTGATTAACAAACCTGGATATTGACCCTGCACTGTATATACTGTGCCCTACCACATCAACTCAAATGACATGGTTCCCAATCATAGTTTAGTTAAATGCCAGTACCTTGATGACCCGCAGCAGGACCTGGTAGATGCGGTAGGTACAGGAGCAGGAGGAGAAGCTCTCCAGTCCCCGCTGTACACACACTAGTCACCATACTGCCAGAGAGGGGGCCACAGACAGACCGGAGGGAAGTCAAAGAGGAAGCAGGCACCGCCGCGCAGCGCCAGGAACCTGGGGACCCACCGCAGACAAGGCTGGGGGGCCACCAGCCCCTCTGCCACCCAGCCCATGTACACCACTTGTTCTGTGGGGGCCACCTTCTGGTTCCACCTCTCCATCTGCCCCACAGTGAGGTTGTGAGGTGGGGTGCTTCAAGTGACACAGGGTTAAAAAATCCTTATTCTGAAGTTTTTCAATTTTATCCTTTAATTAGGTACCAAATGCTGAGTTTTGATCCCTATAATTAGGAAATATACAGTCCACTCTCATTGTTTGAAGTTACTTGATGTCAAGAACTTGTAACAATTATCAGCAGTACCAATTAATCTCCCAAATTCACATGAAAAATACTATTGGTAATAGTGGGATCACTTATTTAAAATGTAATGAGATATTGCTTTTCTAGCTAGTCCCAAATATGTTCAAACTAGCCGAATGACCCAGGCAACGCCCGTGTTTTACCCGATTGAATGTTTTGATTCAAATACTATTTGTTACAATTATAAATTGGCGCCTTAAATAAATGCATATGTTAGTTAATAACTATAGCCTATGTGCTTTATCTGTCTATGTACTGTTGGCTTCCGTAGGCGTCTCTTATTGGGAAAAAGAAAGAGAGGATTCCATTTGGTTATTAACTAATATATGCATTTATTTAAGGAGCGACCCGCTCCAACACAATAGTTACAAAAACGAATAAGCGAGTGGGGGGGGGCAAAGGTGGCGTGATCGTAGCCAACCAATAGGAGGGCGCCATTCAAAAAAAAAAGCAAACGGTGACAGAGACAAAAACTGATTAAGAGATGAAGAATTGATGACGCTCGTAACTGTGTATAGAATACTTACTGCCTTTCAATGTCAGATACCATGATGTCTGAGTTACTGAGTCATATATACCGTATAACAGTGAATAAAAAATAGTAATTTCTTCCAGATCTCACTGTGTCTCTCTCCCAGTGTAGTGGATCTGGGCAAATCTGGTGTTTGATATGAATCTGTGTGTTCTGCACAAGGAGTGAATACATTGTTTTGGTGCAATCTTAAAGAGGAGAAGAGCACACATGAACACATCCACCAATAAAACTACTGTATAGAGAGTAATATTTGTTTTCAACAACAATTGCACATCTTGGTGAATTGCTAGTAGAAATGTGACATGGGATCATCCAAGGTGAAGACAACAACAACCAGGTAAGAGATGATGGAATTCACTTAAAATATGGAGTACTTATTCCACAGGCATGTATTCCATAAATACTATCAAAAGGTATCAAGGCCAAATAAGTATTCAATATACAATATACGTTGTTTGAAAGTGAAAAATAAAATTTTAAAATCTGAATTGCCTTAAAATATCGTTATTTCCATCAAAAGAATAAAGCTCTGTGTATTCTGAATCAATTGAAGATGAATCAAAAGTATCCGATTCAGAAAAATCGGACGCGAAATATGTTGATACGATAGCGCAATCGGTAAAATTGCGAATAAAAGACGCCAATTTGCAAACACAAAATCGGTAGTAAAACGGCCAGCCAGAGGGAATATCCGCGAACCCTGAATGAGTCATACATCTAACAAGGATTCCGTTCTAAAAATAGAACTGTAGTGGGAGTTTTTGAGAATTTATAAGTCGATTTGTTTGTGGCCCATGAGACACGGGCACTATTTTTTTTTTTTTCTTCTTACAATTCCAGTTTCCACATATTCTTCTAAAGTATTGATTAATTTTTTTTTAACCTGTTATTCAAACCATTTCTGGTTTTAAAATTATTTGGAATTATTTTTTAGCCTAGGTTAAACTTGATATAGAATGCTTCTAAAAGGGCATGCTGCCACTGTTTGTTTGTTTTTTTTAGAACGCCATTCTTTGTTTCTTTTCTTTATTTTGGAAGCCATTTATATATATATTTTTTTTATATTTCAAAATTGTCGAAAACAAAAATATTCTATTAAATAAAAGTATAACGTGTAAAAATTTATACATACAGCAAAAATAGAATAGAAATGAAAACAAACAATGGCACTAAATTTTTGCTTTGAAATCGCGATCCGTGAGCTGAAACATTCTCAAAATTTTGTTATTTAAAAAAATTTTTAAATCACAATTTTAAGTTCGTTATAAGCCAAGTATTTTAAATAGATTTTATCATTTTAGGACCGAAAATAGGTTCATTATAGGGGTAGTTCATTATTTTAAAAATCGCAAAGTTTGTTATAACGATGGTAATTTCAATGGAATGGAATTGGGGATCGCCGTGGGTTCGTTATAAGGGAAGGTTCACTATATACAGGGTTCGTATTAGCGGGGTGTATTATATACTGTATTATGTGTATTATATACTGTATTATGTGTATTATATACTGTATTATGTGTATTATATACTGTATTATGTGTATTATATACTGTATTATGTGTATTACATACTGTATTATGTGTATTATATACTGTATTATGTGTATTATATACTGTATTATGTGTATTACATACTGTATTATGTGTATTATATTATGTGCTACCTATAAATAAAATTGTACCTTAGTATTTCCCTAACTATAACAACATTGTAACCTGAAGCCACAACTATGTACAAATGGGACGGACCTCCTGGATACCCAAGGTCCTGATGGCAGTGTCCAGTCGCAGGGTCCATTCCGCACAGGTCAGGCTGTCATCACACTGGATCACCACAGAAGGCTGTCCTTCCTGACCCTGGATCTCAAAGGCATCTTTCCTGTACACACACATCACTTTGAAGCTGCTCAAGGAAAGATTATTGTATAAAACTTCAACAATGGCTCATATCATGAAGGATTGATTGCCCCCATTACATGGTATGGTAGGAAGGACCTTAATTCCCTCTGTTGATCTTGTAGATGTATTTCTTATTCATTATATAAACATCAACTAAGTGCAATTTATATCTGAAAATTAAAAATACATTTAATAGCAACTTTTTATTTTTAAAATACCTATAATTAAGTTATTTTTATAGGAGCAGCTAGAAGTTATACTCCTGGTTGCTCCTGTTGAAGGGCAGGTTAGTCCAAAATCTAGAGAAATTGCACAAGAAACTTAGCCCTTCATTGATTTTATTAAATCATAAGTCAGGGGAAGAACACTTATTTTAATTTGTTTTACATTAAATAAATTTCCATGTCATTCTAAGGTTTGTCTTTCCTGATTTTCTACATGACATTTGGTGGAGATTCTAGGTAGTTTAGGGAAGACAAGCTGAAGATTGCCTTGAAGTCATTGGTTCTGTGATCTACATTTTTCTGAGGCTCTAGGATTCCACCACCATGTCAAGGCAAGGACTTCCCTCCAAAAAGATGATGACCTTATTAACGATATAGCGACGCTCTTCATGCCACAAGTGAATGAACGCAAAGCTACTAGAAACAAACTTCCACAAGACTCCGAGAATTTCTTTGGCAGAAACACATCAGATCCATGTCAGTAACAACAAGATTTGCAAGCTATGGGTCACAGCTCCCATAAGAAGAAACTATGTAGCAAAATATTTATTATTAAATTAACAGATTATCAATTTTTTTATATTTATATTTTACTAGTCTCTCTGTACACTTCCCTCATTGCTTCTCTTGTATTTTATACATTTTATTTGTTCTGCATTATATATATAATTTGATGTCCTTCCGATGTTTGTCTTTCTTAATTTTCTATGTAACAATGTATATAGAGAAAGAGGCATTGTTCTGATGCATTCAATAAATTATGTTCATTTGACATATCAGATTGATAAATTTGAAAAGAGATTGATTTGAAAGAGGATTTTTTTTTTAAATGAACATCAATTTATTTCTCTCGCATGCACCATTTGCTTTATGCAAACTCTTCACTGAAAATAGTCGAGTTAACCTCAAATATCTTGAGCTTCTCAAATGAAAAAGCTTATTACAGATTAAGTTTGTTTACTATTTCTGCAAATTTTTATAGTTTGTATACAGCAAAATCTATGTTAAGAAAGAACCTGTGTCATAGTGGTGTCTCCAGAGTGGATGATACTTGAGGCAGGTATTCTGCCATCTTAAATAAACATAATCTGTTTGGGACAGAGAGATTGGAATGCATCACTATCTATGGGGGCATTGTGACTTTACAAAATACAATCAAACCTGATTATGACATCATTTGGACTAGTCATGTTATATCCAAAACAATTGTGATGCAAGTTGGTATTATAGTGTGTTGATCCCCACCTGAGTTTGTCAGTGTCTGCCATGTAGCGGGAGAAGTAGGCCATGAGAAGAGGGATGGAGAGCCAGTAGCCGGAGAGGCGGGGAGGGCCTGTGTCCTGTGGACAGTGGAGGTTAGCTGACAGCCAGGCTGGCCAGCAACACCCACCTCTTTCAGCAATCTCCAGTACTCTGGGGGAGGTCCTTCTGCTCACACACCCCACACTCTATCCTTAGTACAGCCAGTTATCTACAGGGTCAGTTTTATCACATCTGAGATTACAGTTGGTATCCCCAGGTGACACAGTCACTAGCCATGGTACAGACCCAAGCCAAGGCTCAGCCAGTCAATAGTGAGAGGAAGAAAAACACAACCCACCGGGAGAAAGGAAGGGAACAGAAGCCTTGTAGTGTTTGACCAGCAGCGCCACCTTTTCTCCAGCACAGCGGAGGATGGCCAGGGCCTCGTCGTGGGTGGCTCGCTCTAGGCTCACCTCATTCACCTGTTTGCACCCATTCACTAGTGCTGTGCTAACTGAAGTTGATATATATTATAGTAGCAATTCATCTGATTGAATATAACCCAATCTGTATGAATAACTTGTTAGACTGGCTTGGCCCTTTCCAGCTGAATGGTGGTTTAGTTAGGCTGTGGTAAAACTAGTAATAAATATTAGTAAAATTTGTATACAAAGATTATATTATTTTGTTTCTAACCTGAGGAAAATATAATCTGTTTTATCAAAAAAAGGTTTTCAATGAAGGTTATATTTATATATATTATATATATATTTTTTAACACTATATAAAATGCTCAAGATTTAATACTCAAAAGTTTTTAGATATATTTAAAAAATATATAATAGCATTGATGCCAAAAATGTGTAGTCACTGTATAGTTTAGGTATGGGCTCACCTGTGGTCAGCACTCTGGGGTGTGCTCCCTGTTCTCTCTACTGCTCCCCCAATTATATTCAATAAAGAGATTTAAAGGCATATATTGGATCAAAATATTTATTTTACCAATATTTCAGTTGGCTGAACGTCAACCTTTATCAAGGTTTTATAACATATTTAATGTGTGTCAACAACAAACTCAGTGCCACATAACGTCAACAGAATTAAGTTTTACAAAAATTTTGTTATATTCAATGGGGAGAAAAAAAGAAGAAAAAAAAGATTCTTCATTAGTGGATTACTGAGTAAAGTAAATATTCTGTCATGTTGAGATATATTGCCACACTTAGATAAAGTAAGCTATGTATAGGAGGCCAATGGTGCCTTTTTAGATATAAATAAATCCCATTTTAAACAACAACAAAAATGACTAACTAGGTTAGGGTAAACATTTTTTTTTTTTGTTTATCCCTAGTGGTACAGGCCATGATAATCATGGTGGGTAGTTAGCGACTGCTTTTTACTGTAAGCGCACCACATGTCTACACATGTGAAAGCAGTTCGACTTTGCACTTACAAATGTGCCAGAGCCCCGTTTGGTTATATTGGAAATATTAACGAATCACTCGTTAAAGCAGAGTGCCAATTGATTTATTGGTTATACAAGTTTAGAGAAAATCAAAAGAGAGATAGAATGACAGTTGTAAACAGCCAGCAGCTTGGCAGGAAGGAAGTAGGGGTAAAAAGTGACGTCACACATGGAAGGTGGCGCCGCCTCAGTGTACATGTGCCAAGGTCGACTTGGGATGAAAACAGCGACTCTATAAATTTCACATTTCTAACAGGTTACTTGCACTCGCTGGTGGGGTTGGACTTTTGCAAGAATCGGGGGGCCATTGGAGCATTTTTTTTTTTTTTTTTTAAACAGAAAAAGTGTCCAATGCGGGGATCGAACCCGGGTCGTAGTGGTCGTAAACCAAACGGTTTAACCAGCCTTCCACCGACCCCCTTAGGGTAAACATAAATTTAATGATGGCAATGGTGCTGATACTAAACCTCAAGTCAAAATTTACTTATTTGTTTTTTTTTTTCCATTTACACAACACCCAAACAAGGAAATACAAGGTACTGTGTATGTCTCAACAACCCCATACTTTGAATAAATAGAATGAATTGCTTCAAATCTTGCACTTACCTGTGAGTGTCAGTATCAGGCAAATCTAACTACAGACGTAGAGATATATGTGGTACAGTCTCTACCTACCATGACAGCAATACTAGGGGTAAGAAACCCACCTTGAGGATGGCATCTCCAACAAAGAGGGTGCCACTGGGAGCGGGGGCTGCACAAATCAAGTCAGCCCTACAGCCATAAGCCACAGTATCTGAGGTTACCTTCAGGGGTCAGTTGGTGGACTCGGGAGATGAGGATGGGAACTTTGTGCTCCGCACCACCCTGCTCCAGCTTGGTTAGGGGGAGAAGACAACAAAACACAGGGTGGTGGTACTCACCTTGATGCTGAAACCCAGGGAGCCCCCCTTCTGTCTCTCCACGTACACTAGCCTCTCCTGCACTCATGTTCCCACATTTCATGTCCACATTTAAAATAAGTTTTAAAACAAAAAGAGGGATGTATTATAAATATCAAACATATATTTTGGCACAAACTTTATATATGGCTATATAAAGTTGTTTTGAGTAGTGTGTCTCAATATGTAAATATAAAAGTAAAATAATCTCCCCTGATTCTGAAATATCAAGACTATAATTCCATCATCTCAAGATTTCATGGGAGAAGACAGATTCAACCCCCCAGAAAAGAAAAAAGAAACATAATTAATGATAAAGCACAATTTGGATTATAGATTATAGCTACAAGAAAATAAGACCTAATCCAAATAAAATAATAGATTGTGACATTTCAGTAACAGCATTGTTACCTTGAAGTCTATCAAAAAATGATAAAGCACAATTTGGATTATAGATTATAATAAAAGAAAATAAGACCTAATCCAATGTTGTTACCGAAACGTCACACACTAATAAATTATTTGGATTAGGTCTTATTTTCTTTTATTTTAGCATTGTTACCGAAATGTCACACACTATTAATTTATTTGGATTAGGTCTTATTTTCTTGCATAAGCATAATTAACTATGGGGTGGCAGCAATAGTGGGCACAAATATTTTGGCTATGTGTTCAGGTGACTAAGGGTTAGTGGCTTTGCGTAGAATAAATTAATAATACAGTAGAACCTCCATGAGAGGACACTCGCGCTAAAGGACACCTCTCTACAAAGGGCAGTTTTAATTTGCAAAATTATCATTTTTACAATTTATCAACTCTCCAGTAAGAGGACACCTCTCTCTAAAAGACACTGGCTCTGCAATTATGAGTCCTTTACAGGGAGGTTCTACTGAATATATTTTTTTATGATTATTTTTGTGATTTTGGGAACAATTGTATACTCATTTAAAGTTAAAATTCTAACAGCATAAATAGCCATGTATCATTAGTTGGTATTTACATTGAAAATATCATTATAAATGGAAAACTTATAAAATTGAAAGCCATGCCCTAGAAAAGGTATGGCTTGGAAAGTGGGCAATGACCCAAAAAAGTTTGGGGAATTATTGTCGAAATGTGAGGAGTCCATTTTAGTTCCCTGTGCTGATTGGATCTATCCTGCTTAACTTGTTTAGTATTTTGTCCTAGACAAAATTGAATTTTTCAAACACAAGCTTTTAATTATTTTATGTCTTTTTGATTCAAAGAACTAGAATGGGAGAATTCCATGGCTTAGATTTTCCTGCTACTTTGGTCTGATGTGAATATTAAGGTCCACTTTAGACTTGAATACCAAGTTTGGCTCAAGGTGGGTGAAATACTGTGGCAGTTGGAGCATTTGCAATGCTAATGGCAGGCTTGATGGTTAAATTTCTCTATATCCACATCTTTTTTTATTTTTGAGATTGTTGAGACATTGTTTAAAACCTGCTGATTACAGTCTGAATGTGAAGATAGAGGAGGGAAGTCACCGACCTGGGAGGTGAGGGCGGTGCTGACAGGCTTGTGCAGTTGGAGGGAGTCATGGGAGATCTTGAGCCTCATGGGCACCTTGTGGTGGGTAGTGTCGGACACTAGCACCATGCATCCCTGCGGGACCCACACACCAGTGGTGTGGCGGCGGCTATGGAGTCATCAGGTACATACCTGGTCCATCCCTCGTGCTGCCCTCACTCATGGTCTCATTCCTGTCTGCCAGCCTCTTCCTGCACAGCCATGGTGATCATCATGGAGGTCTGCCTGTACAATGAGGAAAACCTATGGAAAACGTCAAAATGTAACAAGACTTAAATAAGTCATCAATAATGTAATTGTCATCAAGATGAGTCTTGATTACATCAGAGTTTGTCTTTTTATTCCAATCAAATCTGTGCCTTTTCTTTTGGGGGGAAAAAAAACCTCACACAGACAGTAGAATGAAAGATTACCCAAAAGACATGGTTAACCCTGTGGAAGTTATCAAAGGTTATATTATTTTACAAAGGCCTCATGGGCTAGACAGGGAAGGTTTTATTCTTACTGATGCAGAATCTTACAAAACAACCTCTCTGAACAAATATTGAAAAAACATTAAGATATAGTAAACAATTCAGAAAGAAGTAAAAAAATAGGGCTAACCCTGGTCTATTCTGGAGGTGACCTCTCAATGGAGGTTATTCAGGCTTAGTTCATTTTTGATATTATCCCAGCACTTATAGGAAGTTTTACAGTATTTTGTTGACTAATCTTCACATTAAGAAGATATATCATCTATCACAGCAAGATTTCATCACACATGTCTATCCTGGTCTTAACAACCATTGAGCTACTGCCAGGGTCAGCAGCCTGAGACATGCCATGTGGTTGGATTTTCTTAATTAATCAAGAAATAATATCTTGCCAATTATGGAGTAATTAAAGAGCAACGATTAGTTGATATTTTTATTCTGACACATGGTCTGAGCCATCAGCAACTTTCAGTTACACAAACAATGCTTTTTTTCTTAATATTTTATATACAATATAACCTGGTTAATTTGACACATGTTAATTCAACCATGTTCCAACTTCCAGCCTATCAAATAACCAACATTAATCCAACCAAATGATAATTCAATACCATCCATAATTCGAGAGATTTTTTAAAACAAATTTTGAGAACATTAAATAATTCTTGTATAAATGGTAACCGTAAAAGCGCACTGTGCCTAAATGTGTTACATCACAAATATCAGCACCAATGTCGCAGGTAATTTTTATTTCCTCCTGAAAAATTTAGGTCTAACTTAAGCGGCTGCTAGCCACCAGCATGGGGTGTCTTGGAGAGTAAAGTATAGAATAGGAAAGCCACACATGCCTTTTGAAGATTCATCAGCTAGAATGCACACTAAATAGGGTTCTAGCCTAAATGTAAACATCCATAAAATATAAATGTGCTTACTTTCTTCTCAATGCATTTATTCACTAAGATTAAAATGGTATTTGGAAAAATTGTACAAAAGTGAAATTGGATCAGGTGGATAAATTAATAAAAAGGCATCTCATGATCGGGCAAGTTGCTGATGGCTTGTGCCATCTGCCAGAATAAACTAAATTATTTTTAATTATTCCAGAATTGGCCAAATACCCTTTCTTGATAAATCAAGAAAAAATAACCACCAACACGTTTTGGGCTGTTGGCTCTCATCAAGCTGTACCTCAATGACCAAAATAAAGTGGTCTCTCAAGGCATCCTGAAAGATTATGAAACGGGTATTTAAGGTCAGAAGTGCCTGAGAATGCCAAACTATGTGAAAGAATAGTGAAATTGTACTGGGACCAGGTATAAATCCCCTCATCGTGTAACTAATACATTGTTATAAATAAAAGAAGATTCGCTGAGAGTTTTAATCACGATAATACAAACTTTTGGGCCCTTCGACAGGTATAACTACGCTACATTTTTACTTTTGTTTCACACAGTTTGGTGTTGTACCAGCATTGTATGTTGTGATGAATCTATAATTCAACACCAACTTGAATTCAACTGAAAGTTCTAACTCTTGAGGTGTTGAATTAAAGAAGTTATAAGGTAAATTAATTTTTAAAAGGTCCAAAATATGTTATAAATTCATAACTAATATAAAAACTATTTTCTCCAGAGTATTATCTTAATGAGTTGATGATGAGCTAATCATCTAACCGACTATAATTCAACACAGACTTTTTTAATTCAACTGAAAGCTCTGATTCCTTTGAGTGTTGAATTAAAGAAGTTTGACAGTAGGAACTGAAAGCATTTAAGCATGAATGTGCTTTTTACACATAAAACAAACTTCTACTGTTGTTAATGCAATGAAAAATATTGGGAGGGCTTGGCTCATCAGTGGTGAACCCACCCAGCAGTTTCGCCAATTTAATCTATTTAATGGTAGATTAAACTGGCGAAACCGCTGGGAGGGTTCACCACTGATGAGCCAGGCCCTCCCTTTAATTTTTCCATCGCAGTAAGGACAGTAGAAATTGTTTTATTTTAAAAAGAATTTTACGCCTCTAAAATAGTTTTATAATTTGATAACAGATGGCGCTCTAGTACATCATATATATTCTAATAAATTCTATCTAAAATATTTTATTCAAGATTAGGTGCACAATTCTAGCTTTTTTCAATGGAAGGATCTTTGCAGATTGGTTCTTTGCATTTTTTTGAATTGCATTTGAGTTAGACGATCTTTTTTACATAGGTAGCATCTTTTGCACTTTTTGGGACAAGGACTGCCGCTTGTGGATTCCTAGAGAACACACATTATTAATATTTCGTATGACCATCAAATAAATATTTGCCTTCCTCAAGTGATAAAGTTCCAGCATGCTTCTGAATTAAAACTTGTAGATCTCTTGACAAATTTTTGGCCTGATTTCTCATATTCAAGGCATCTCTCATTAGTTGTAGAGCAAGCTGCTTTATAAAATCTTTTCGAGCCATCCACCGTCTTGCTTGACAGCCTTATAAATTACTGCTGAATTTATTGAAACCACATCCAAAAAGTTAAAAAATAAACACAGGAGCCATCTTTTGGTTCTTCTACCAACTGAATACATTTCTGATCAACTACATCTACACCACCTTTGGTCATATTATAAAATGTGATTATCTCGGGCTTTTGTTGTTCAGCAGTTTCTTGATCAATTGTTGTGGTCGAATGCATTGTGGAGAGTAATGTAACAGATTTTCCAATTTTAGGGACATAGGATACCAAATTTTTTTTTTTTGTGAAAAACCAAAAGTGGAACCGAACTTCTATTATATTATACAAAATTACAATCACAAAACACAATTTAGAATGCATATAATTAAAGCAAGAGTAATATAAAAACGAATGCTCAACTTATTTGGTGCGTTTGAAGGTCAATAAAACCAAAAGTAAAACAGCCAATAATAGGAACGCTAAAATTCCCAGTGACGTAATTACTGGCGCTCGGCTTTAAAGGCCGTTTGATTTAATAACTCGGGATATACAAAATAGATTTCTCTTAAAATGTAAAGTTCTTCAAATAAATGCATTTTATTAAGCTACCTAAAAATTTGATGAAAAATGATGCATTTTGAAATTTTTGCAAACATTTTAAATTTTCACATGGCCTTTAAAGCTGAACGCCAGTAATTAAGGGTTAAGTTAGACTGTATACGAACAATTTAAAAACTGTATTTATTAAGAAAAGCATCAACCGAGTAACATCTGTTAGCCAGCAACGTAAACAATGTGGAGTCCCTGTGGGTTATGTCCTATCATTATATTTCTACAATCACACAACACTTCCTTACAGAGTGTCATCATCTACAGCCATCTCTGATATAAAGGTCGGCAATCATGGTACACCATTTCACCCTGTTTGTTTCATTACAACCATCATAAAGATTGATTCTACAGCTTTAGATGTAGCCAATGGTTGCAGCTACTAGATAATGTTCACTAATAAACCTCATTTTAGTTTCTCATAAATTAAATAATGCCTGGTCATCTAAACCTCAGATTTCACCAACAGCTCTATGATGACATTATTTATGAGGAATTGGAATGCTCATAACTAGAGAAAGGGCAAAGTCAAAACCAAAGTATTAGCAAGGTTATCCAGTATGCGTAACTGTCAATTTTAAGTTTCTGAATGGTTGATGGTAGTATGTGCCAGTTGGAATAGCATCACAGAAAGACATTTCCCTAATTTAAAACTGTGAGGAATGTAACAAATTCGTTTCTTCATGTGTATATAATATTTATTGTCCCTTAACAATTTTCAAATAGAATATTTAAAATATTTCATTTATTCTGTTATTTTAAGGTTTTTGCAGTAAATTTTGACTTTCAAAAGTAAGTAAAAGCGGAACAAAAAATATCAAAGTGAAAATAAGAAAACAATCAATAAAAATGAAGGCAGGTATTGTGTATGACAAATCGTAATGTATTTTGTTTCTCTAACTGTTTGAAGCCGTGAGAACGATTGTAATTTTAATACATAATGGGGTCAAATAAAAACAATGGCAAATTACTCCATACGTACCTTTTGAACATAATGATTCGTGGTTAAATCGTACATAATATATGGTTTTACATATAAAATGCTGTCTGCGTATTTTCTGTCAAATATAAGAAACCGGTCATGCAAAATTAAAGAATAAAGATAGTAAAACAATCTGCGCCTAATCTCGGAAATACGGTGCAAATTGAATATTGAATTATGAATTCACCTCAAGCCCGTATTTTTAAATAGAAACCCAAATTTAAATGGATAGCTCAAATGTTTTTAATTTTTATTTAGTAAATTCCTTTTGTTGAACGTAGGCTCATAAAAACAGAGTTAATAATCATTTAAAATGATTAATCAAATATATTATCTTATAACGATAAAATTCTAAAATAATAATAAAAAAATTGCGATACAACTTAGAACAAAACTTTTACAATTATTATTTAAGCTTTTAAAATAAATATCGAACATGAATATTTTTGGTCCCAGTGGCTTCCTGAAAAACCAAGAAATGGGTATTTAAGGCCAAACTTGCATAAATACGCTTAACACATGAAAAAAACAATAGAAAAAAAAAATAATAAAAAGATCAGATGTTGAAATTGTGACAAAGAAATATTTTATTATTTAATTTAATATTATTCAATGAAAATATATTCAACAGATTATAAAAATATATATTAATCTGTATTTATGAAATCATCTTTAAAATATTTCTTTGCTTGCTTGCTTAAGATTCTCTAGCGGTAAATAGTTTTGGCTGACCTGTTAATAATTGTCGACTCGTCGCTGTGACGTCATCAATAAATACTTTTACATCTTAGGATATTTCAAGGCTTGATTTCTACGCTACAACTGGTGGAGAGACTGGACCGATACCCATTAAGAAATAAAAGAAAAATTGATTCTGTTGAACCAGAAGAAACTTCTATGAATGTAAAGAAGGAAGGTACTCAGGTAAGCAACTACGTTGTTCAACATTTGCCAAGGAACCCTTCCATTTTCTCCGGGGAGAATGAAGAAGATCTCCAAAAATGGTTAAAAGGGTATGCACGTGTGGCAAAGTACAACCATTGGGATGAAACCCTTTGTCTTACTAAAGTTTATTTTTATCTGTCTGGAACTGCTCTCAAATGGTTTGAGAACAACGAAGAAAGCATCCAGACTTGGAAGGAATTCACATCTCAATTAGAGAATGTGTTCGAAAAAAAAGAAAATTCAAAATTGCAAGCGGAGAAGAAACTTAAAACGCGGGCACAATTAAAAGGCGAAAGTACCGAATTTTACATCCAGGATGTCCTGTGCTTGTGCAAAGAGGCTGATCTTCAAATGAGCGAGGAAGATAAAATCTCCCACCTCATGAAGGGGATAGCTGAGGAGCTTTATCAAGCACTCCTACCGAGGGATGTACAGAGCACCGAGCAATTCATTACAGAATGTCGCCGTGTCGAAGCGCTCCGTTGTAGGCGAGTTACCCCAACCAGGTACGAGCGCCTACCAAATGTAGCCTCTCTCTGTGACCAGGATGACGGAGAAGATCTGTCATCTATGATTAGGCAAATTGTTCGTGAGGAGGTACAGCGGGCATTAGGCTCTCCTCGGGAGGAACCAAAAAATGCTACAATCGAAGAAATTGTAAAGGAGGAGATTGGAAGAACCCTGGTGCCAATCTCAAAGTCTAGGAGAAGTCCCCCTCAGAAGGAAAGACCCCGACAGTTTTTAAATACTAGATATGAGGCCGAAACGATAAGACCGCACCCTGAACCTCGATACCCAAAACAAGGAGGAAGACGCGACACCAATGATTGGCGTACAACTGAGGGAAGGCCTATCTGTTTCTACTGCGGACGCCCAGGTCACGTCGTCCGCTATTGCCGTGACAGGAAGAGACACAATGAGGAGAGGAGAAATGAATATTTCCGAAGAAAGCAAGACGCAATGGAATTCTACAACTCTCAAACCGAATCTCAGGAACCCAACGATAAATCATCGAGGAAAAATTTCAGTCGCTACCGAAGCCCTACCTCATATACCGGTCGAAACAGACAAAATTTCTCACCTGCTAGAAGATCTAGCTGGTCGCCCCGCCATTAAAACTAGATGATAGACCATATGGGAGGTAAGGCCGCAAATTTATAAAATCCTCCCTTGCCGACCACAGTGGAAATAAAAAACTACATTGACGTAAACATAGACCTACCAAGCCCTCATGAAGAAGATATCTCAACTGAAAGAAGACATCCACCGCAGTCACCTGAAAATATCCCTGGCCATAGTACTAGTTCTTAAGACTGACGACGTAAGTCTCCTGCTGAGCATCGGGTCGATGCTCTCTATAGGAGGAGGCTATGTGACAAAGAAATATTTTATTATTTAATTTAATATTATTCAATGAAAATATATTCAACAGATTATAAAAATATATATTAATCTGTATTTGTGAAATCATCTTTAAAATATTTCTTTGCTTGCTTGCTTAAGATTCTCTAGCGGTAAATAGTTTTGGCTGACCTGTTAATAATTGTCGACTCGTCGCTGTGACGTCATCAATAAATACTTTTACATCTTAGGATATTTCAAGGCTTGATTTCTACGCTACAATATTAAAAACAGCCTACTCCACGCTGACGAGCGCCAAAAGCGCGAAACGCGTTTGTGGATGGCTTTTCTTTATTTATCAAAAAATTGGGTTCGCCAAATATCAGGGAACAGGCTAAATCAATAAAATTTTACACATATAAATTTACTGGCAATGCGTTTCTTTTAAATATTATCAAATATTATCTCTACAGACCTTACTGCAATGATATGAGTTATTGAATGAGAGGGCTTGGCTCATCAGTAGTGAACCCTCTCAGCGGTTTCACTACTGATGAGCCAAGCCCTCTCATTCAATAACTCATATCATTGCAGTAAGGTCTGTAGAGATAATATTTGATAATATTTAAAAGAAACGCATTGCCAGTAAATTTATATGTGTAAAATTTTAACGATAGATGGCAATTAAATTTAATTTGCTAATATACATTGATTATGAAAACATATTTTGCGGAAGAGCTTTTCTCGATGCAATACCTTGAAATTATATGTATGTACCTCTACAGACCTATAAGCTTATGTCCATAGTTCACTAAACACCCCTAAGCTGCCTTCCATATAAAATACAGGGTATATAAGAAAACCAATCCAATACAATAGTAGAGCGGTCTAGAGATTAATTTGGCGAAACCGCTGAGAGGGTTCACTACTGATGAGCCAAGCCCTCTCATTCAATAACTCATATCATTGCAGTAAGGTCTGTAGAGATAATATTTGATAATATTTAAAAGAAACGCATTGCTAGTAAATTTATATGTGTAAAATTTTATCCCAATGGCCGGCTCAAAACTTTTGTACATTATGTAAATAATCTTTTGTTTTCCTAATTCTACTCGCCTTAAGCCAGGCATTACTTTTATCAAATTGTGTCCTTTTATATATTCCTCAGCTCAAATAAAGAAATCTCTTATCAAAATTATTTTATTATTCCCACGACTGCATCACCGTAGCACAATCTCCACAATTCCAAAATCAGCGAAAAATCTTTTCTATATTTATAATATATATATATAATATATATATGTGATGATTTAAGACCATGGAATTGTTGTAAATAGTCTAGATATCTACTACCACATGCTCCACCCCTTGACTGTATATAACTTCTTATGTACTGCAAATAGAAAGCCTCAATTAACATCAATCTGTACCGCGTAAGAATCTAATAAAGTATAGCAACTGTACAGATAGAAGGAATGGAGACTAACAGGAGAAAATTAAGGTTAAAACTAATCAGGCTTAGGTGAGAGTAGAAGTAAGGCCTAGCAAAGAGGCTTAAAGTCAGCACCACTATTAATAAAATTACAGCCAATTTTATGATCGCGGAAATCATAAAAGTTGAGCTTAACGACCAGTATTTCCTGGGCAAGGCCGGTCATGTCTTCCGACAAAGAAATCAGCAAGGACCAATTAGAAGGTAACACCTAAGTAGGTCAGCCAATAGAAAACGGCCACGTGACACCTTTCGACCAATGGGAAAGAAGATAGGTCTTGGTGTTAAATCGAGAACCTAGGATAGGCAGTCTGCGCTTGGATCTCACCAAGGTAACACTTGCTCTAAAGATCTCTCTCTCCGCTCATCCCATTCCTTCTTGACGTCAGACGCTTCTTAGTGGAATCTCTGTTTGTTTATTTCACCTTTGGCCCAGCTGTGTCGCCTTCCACCACGACTGCACGGTAGAGTTGACATCGAGGTTCGTCTAGCATCAGGTAACACTGGTCCCAGAGGTCCCAAGATATCACAGACTCCCCCGTCCGAAGAGTCGACAGGATAGTGGACGCCAAGGTACAAGTAAGCAAATAGACCACTGTCTGTACAGAAAGATGGAACAGGGAAAAGGGAGGATCCAAAGGAACCAATGGAGTCCGATCCCGACTCCGAAAGTGGCGAAAACCCCACTTTTCCAAAGAAAGAAACCACCCTCGGTAGGACGCAGGAAGTTCCCCCCCCCCCAGCCACGAGGACGCCACGCCCCCGCCGCCGGTGTCAGATGTCCTGGGGAGTTTAGCCAGGACGCTATATCAGCTCTCCTCGGCGACAGGACTATCGCGAGATGTGGAGCTACCGCGTTACGATGGTTCGTACGAGGCGCAGAGCTTCTTCACCAACTACGACGCCCAAGCAGATCGGCCCAACTACAATACTCTACAAGACTGAGAAAGCCACCAGACCTCCTGCAAGCGCCCCTCCGAGTTATCAACACGCGAGCGTATGTTACCTGCTCCCCCGACCACCTCTAAACCACGAGCCCAGCGCAAGCAGTGAACTCTTAACTGTCCCAAGGAACCTCCAACCATGGCACAAGACCAGGACTGTTCCGACGCCCAAGACAGCACAACAGTAGGTTCCTCCTCACATAACTTTCGTTGAACAATTGCTCGTTCGAGCTGAACTGTCCAATAATGTAAACCTACCTCTACTACTTGATACAGGAGCATCTATCGATATAATTAGTCGGAATACTTTTAAAATAATAGAAACCAATTTGCAAAAGAAAATACCTGTCCATCCATTTAACTTAACTATTAATGCCATAGCTAACAATGTTTTCACCATAGGTTATATCTTTTTAAACGTAAAAATAGGTAACATAACGCAGAACCTAAAATTCCATATTATAGATACACCCTTGCCTTTTGGCATATTATCCCTTAACTCCATAAAAAGATTTCTACTAATTATAAACTGTCCTCAGCTACTCCTGTATCAAGATAATGTACCTCTACCAACTACCTTGTACCAATTCACCTCGTGCAAGCAACACGTGTCCCATGGACAGGTTAATACAACTGTCCCATTTACTAAATTTTCCCCTCCTGGAACGGGTTGCTCACACGTGGTGAACTCCAACACTCTTATTTGGCCTCAATGTAATGTTCCTGATCCTATTTTCAACGCCTCTATGTCCTCCTCTTGCATATCTTTGGACACAAGTAACCTAGGTCACTGTCCCTATAATTTACACAAGGTACTGCATCAATTTGCACCCGTTTTCGCCGCCAATAAATACGACGTCCCTAGGCTTAAAATACCTCCCGTAAAAATCAATACTACTTCGGACAAGGTAATTGCCTTACGTCCTTATCGCGTACCCCTAAATGACCAACTTGAAATACAAACACAAATCGAACAAATGCTTGAACACACAGGATAATTACAACTTCTGTATCTCCCTATGTCAATCCCATAACGCTTGTCACCAAACGTGACAAATCAAAACGCTTTTGTGCTTACAATTATAGAAATAATATCTCCGAACGTAGTCCCAATTAACAGACCCAAACGACCCCTAAATTAAAAAAAATGTCACGAATACATAGCCATCAGAAAACCAGGCAAGAACCGCGTTTACAAAGCAAGCTGCCCCCACAAGGGGCCTCTGACCCAAATAAATATGCCCGCCACCGCCGGAACTCGCTAATAATAAATTCGAAGGGAGATGGACAAACAAACAGGCGACATCTTGTTACGGCCCGTCGCCACCCCGTGTTCTCTAATGAACTTTCGCCAGCTATTAAATTAAATATTAGTGCGTTGTTTTACTATATACCGTTCTAATCCCTAACCAATTTCTACGCCGATATCCCATTTAGCTACAAATAACTTGTATAATACGTCCATTCTACATTTACTAACATTCCTTTTACGCAGGGAACAAAAAATCGACAAGATTAGGACTCAGTAAGTTTCACAGTTGGAAACAATGTGATCCACGAGTCGCGTCAAACATAAAACAAATTCGATAAGTTAGATCAACTCATGCCAACAAGACCAAAGATATCGCGATCGAGGACAATTTAAAGCTCTCTCTACCCATCCTAAAAAACAGGAACATACATTTGGCCTACAACTTTCCATTCTTTCACGATATATAATTTCTATGTATAATCTTACTTGCTCTTCTTTTTCGATGAACATTTTTTTAAATATCCTTTATATAATCAATATCTAGCTCTTATAAGTTTTTTTTTACGTCAACCAATCAGTTTAGATTATTGTCGTTTTATTTTATTTTTATTTACCAAAACTTATTTACTTTTGCTTTATGACTCTATTCTATAATCAACTTTATATTTTATCTTTCATATCTAATAATCTCAAGTTTATATTTCATGTTTATATCACTAATTTGCATTTGTCATTTTATATTTTCTCTCACTTTATAAATTATATGTTATTTACATTGTTTCATCTTCCGCTACCATGTCAATGCTATCGAGTATATTACTGCTCATTTTTAATTTTAATTTAATATTTTAACTTTCTATTACCCCTTATATACTGCTATAGTGTGTTAATCTTTTCATTATGTCATCACTATTTTTACTTTTTTTTTAAAAGATTACTTTGCATTTAACTTCGCAATTCTATTTTCGATTTTTCAAATCCTTTAACGCTATATGCAAAGCCTTAATTTCGCAATTTCATATCTCAATGATATATTCTTTTATAATCAAACTAAAAATCATGATCTAACAACAGGGCAATTTTCAATAACCTCTTAAACAACCACTTTAAAGGTTACTTCTTGATAAATACTAACCCTTTTCCGCAGGAACTTTTAACTCCTTCGCAGGCTAGACTTGACCTACTTTGATTTCGTAATTAACAATATTGACACACCGTCCCCCAGATTTACCTATCCCAACTTCTGGCTTGGATACGTGCAAATTGTATTTTTTTATATATTCCAGGGCACTCTCATGCCACACGCTGGCACATCTTTTTTTTTATTTTACTCTTTTTCTCGCTAAGCCCCTGACGACTCCAATTAAAACTTTGATTTCTGGTCACTGATCTTCGCCCTCATTTATCCTGCATGCGTACGTCTTAACGACTAATTATTAAAACCCATAACAATCACCCTTATCTTACTTTTCGATTGTGGTACTGTAACTTTATTCGGTCCTTAAATTTACATGTGAAACATGGCCTAGGTTTTCCGCGCCGTGCACATTAAATGGTTTGGGACTTGAGTCAAAGTGACATTGCCTCAACCAAGTAATAACTAACCCCTCAACCCTTTCTAACGCCCATCACGAAGAGATCATTATTTTCCCATCCAATCATTTATATTTTTACCTATCGTCATTATATGTTCTCTATTAATTCTTTTATTCCTATTTTTGTTTTACTTGTATGTTTAGTATTAGTTGTTTATGCTTTATTATCTCTTATGGATATACCGAAATCAACCCCATGTTATATACCAACTCATTTCAATTAATTTTTAAAAAATTACTTCCTTAATAACAGTCTTCCTATTCCGCTCTCTTAAATCCCTCCATATGAACCCTCTCACATCCGGGGCCATCTGTGATGATTTAAGACCATGGAATTGTTGTAAATAGTCTAGATATCTACTACCACATGCTCCACCCCATGACTGTATATAACTTCTTATGTACTGCAAATAGAAAGCCTCAACTAACATCAATCTGTACCGCGTAAGAATCTAATAAAGTATAGCAACTGTACAGATAGAAGGAATGGAGACTAACAGGAGAAAATTAAGGTTAAAACTAATCAGGCTTAGGTGAGAGTAGAAGTAAGGCCTAGCAAAGAGGCTTAAAGTCAGCACCACTATTAATAAAATTACAGCCAATTTTATGATCGCGGAAATCATAAAAGTTGAGCTCAACGACCAGTATTTCCTGGGCAAGGCCGGTCATGTCTTCCGACAAAGAAATCAGCAAGGACCAATTAGAAGGTAACACCTAAGTAGGTCAGCCAATAGAAAACGGCCACGTGACACCTTTCGACCAATGGGAAAGAAGATAGGTCTTGGTGTTAAATCGAGAACCTAGGATAGGCAGTCTGCGCTTGGATCTCACCAAGGTAACACTTTCTCTAAAGATCTCTCTCTCCGCTCATCCCATTCCTTCTTGACGTCAGACGCTTCTTAGTGGAATCTCTGTTTGTTTATTTCACCTTTGGCCCAGCTGTGTCGCCTTCCACCCCGACTGCACGGTAGAGTTGACATCGAGGTTCGTCTAGCATCAGGTAACACTGGTCCCAGAGGTCCCAAGATATCACATATATATAAATTAAGAAAAAGGCATCTCCTTATCGTGCAACTGAAAGTTGATGATGGCTTGCGCCATCTATCGGAATAAATATCAACTATCCTCGTTGATTTCTAATTATTCCAGAATTGGTCAAATACCCATTCTTGATTAATCAAGAAAAGCTAACCACGGACGCGTTTCGGGCTATTGGCCCTCATCAGCGTGGTGCTTTCATGATTAATCAAGAATGGGTATTTGGCCAATTCTGGAATAATTAGAAATCAACGAGGATAGTTGATATTTATTCCGATAAATGGCGCAAGCCATCAGCAACTTTCAGTTGCACGATAAGGAGATGCCTTTTTCTTAATTTATGCACCTTATCCCAGTACAATATCACATTTGTACTATTTTTTCACACACACACACATATATATATATATATATATATATATATATATATATGTCGTAAAATAAAGATGTATTTTAGGTACGTTACCAATTCATTCATGCAGTCGTGGATTGAATTGAAAATGATAACTTTATATCCAAAATTGAATTTATTTTAATGATTATATTTTTAAGAACAAACAGTTTTGCATACATACAATTCTATATGATATTCTAAGTATAAACAAAAAACAATATTGCGTTGTACTCCTTTTGTTAAGGATTTTAAAAAATTAACTCTGTGTTAATTCTATGATTATTTAAATTATAATTATATTAATGAATAATAAAAATATGATTTTTATTATGTCATTACTTCCCTCCAAGGATAAAAATTAGGGAGTAATTTTCAAAGTAAAAAAAAAGTATCATTATTATTTAAATAGATTATCAATTAAGATGGAGGATACCAATTGAAACTATATCAATGATTCTCTTTATTCATTCTACATATTCTTATTTGTACCTTTGTTTGACAGTAGCTGAAAACTATCCAATCTTATTTGAATTTATAGGTGTCTCCTTCCTATAATTCATAAGGGGATTTACCTCATGAATTGAGTAGGCCTTCTCAGGCTCTCAAGATTCAAAAGGTATTTTGCCACATGCCAAAAAAATATATATCTTTGAAAATCACAAATTTATTTCTCATAATGACGAGTGGTATCCAACATCTTGTTTCACATTTATTTGGTTTGATCAGAATAAAAACATAAAATAATGGGTTATTTCCACATAATGAAAAATATTTACACATGAAGTTTTACTATTTACATAAAAAAAAAAAGAATGTTCGAATATGAAATGTTCCATATAAAATTTGTGAGGGAAAAATATATAGAATCATATGAGTGAATTTCTCAACAAATAAAATCAAAATGTAAAATATTTACAACAATTGAAAAGAAAAGTGTCAAGTTATATCTTATGTGTGCACAAAAATTATATTCTCAAGGCTTAATTTTTAGGCGTAGTTATTTTTGGTATTGTCTTATTTATATTAAGATTTCCTTACCATTATTTAGTAAGAAGAGGGATTCTACTTTTCACTACCTTAGGTGCCACTTGTTGGTTTGTTTTTTTTCTCTAAAGTGGGTATTTTACTTTTTGTCAGTTTTAACTCAAATCCTTCTTTTGAGTAGTATGGCCTCAATTTGGATGAATGAATTACCATGGTAGTTTTTCCTAAATTAGATTGGGGTTTATCAATTTCATAATTGACTGGGGATATCTGTTTTAAGATTGTAAATGGCCCAGACATTGGAGGCATTAATTTTCGGTTATCTGGATGGTAAAAGGTTTGTAACCAAACTTTATCGCCTACTTTAAAGGTGGAAGGTTGATAATGTTGATCATATCTAATTTTATTTATCTGATGAAATTTTAATGTATTATTATAGGCATTTGTTCTGGCAGTGTCTATAGGGGGGTAAAATTCTGATTCTTTTAAGGGGGGATCATAAGGGAGCTTACCATACAAAAGGTAAGTAGGAGTATAGCCTGTTATGGAATGGGGAGTATTATTATATTCATTTAGTACTGAATCTAACAATTTCGTCCATGGTATTGATTTTCCTTTCAAGTTATTGAATTTACATCTTAACCTGGTTATTATAGTTTGGTTAAGTCGTTCATTTAACCCATTACACTGAGGTCTTGATGATGAAGTCAATAATTGTTTAATGTTATTGTTAATCAAATATTATCTAAATCTTGGTGAAGTAAATGATGGTGCCCTGTCACTTAAAAATTGTTTGGGTTTTTGTATTTGAAAAATTTTGTTTAGGCAATTTATATATGAGTCAGTAGTTTGACTTTTTGAGGGGAAAGCCCAAATGTATCTAGTAGCATGATCTACGATGATGTGAAGGAATTTCTTTGTGGAATTATAGTAATTTAGTCCACCTACTGTGTCTATAGACACAAGATCAAAAGGATCCTTAGCTGGGGGGAGACTTTCCAACAGACCAAATTTCTTCTGGTGAGATATTTTATTGAGTTGACACACCTCACAGTGTTTTACATAATTAGAAATATCTTGAATTAGGTAGGGCCAATAATAGATAGGGGAAATTAGATTTAACATTTTAGATACTCCTATATGGCCGTAATCTTGATGAGCTCTTATTAATACTTTTTCTCTTAATGATGGTGGAACAACACTTTTGATTAATCCTTTTTTCTTTATTGTTAAAAGTCCATTAAATTTAGTATATTTCCTATCATTGATGTTATCATCAAATTGAGCTTGTTTTAGTTCTGGGTCAGAAACAAAATGAGCTATGGGGTATCTGCTGAGAAAATCAGCTTCTTTATTTTCAGTTCCTCTTATGTGTTTTATCTCAAAGTCAAACATTGAGAGCTTTAAGCTCCATCTAAATAATCGTCCTTTTGGGTTCTTTATGTTCTTCAAATACTTTAGACAAGCATGGTCTGTATGGATGGTGAAATGCACGCCATCTAAGTAGGGTAAAAAGAAATCCACAGCATCAATAATAGCAAGGCATTCTTGCTCAGTTACACAATAGTTTGATTCATATGATGTCATTCTACGGCTTCTATACGCTATTGGCTTTAAAAGCCCATCGGGTTGTTCTTGTTTTAGGATAGATCCGATCTGTTCTTGGCTAGCATCCGTGTAAAGGTGTATAGGATATTTGGGATTATAGATAGCTAATATAGGTTTTGAGGTTATCATATTTTTTAATTTAGAAAATGCGGTTTCGCATTCTTCATCCCATTTCCATTTTACATCTTTTTTCAACAAATTATTCAAAGGGAGTCTGAGTTTAGCATAATTAGGGATAAATTTCGAATAAATGTTAATAGATCCTAAAACTCGTTGTAAATCCTTTTTATTCCTTGGGGAATTCAATTTTCTAATCGTTTCTATATTATTAGTGCTGGGTGAAAATTGATGGTTTGATATTTCATATCCTAGAAAAGAAATCTGATAAGTAGCGAATTTACATTTACTTAGTTTTAGCTTAATATTTTCCTTTATGCAAATATCTAAAATTACTTTTAAATGGGTCAAATGTTCCTGAAAATTATTTGAAAATATAATGAAGTCATCGAAGTAATTCATGCAAAAATCAACATCATATTTATTTAAAATTTGCCTTAAAACTCTTTGGAATTGACTTGGACTATTTTTTAATCCAAAAGATAATTTATTAAATTCGTAAAGTCCGTGAGTGGTAGTAAAAGCTGTGTATTCTTTATCATCTGGGTGTATATCTAAATGGTGATAACCTGATAAAAGATCTAGTGTAGTGAAGATATTAGCTTCTGAAAGCTTATCTAATATAGAATCTATTCTTGGTATGGGCTCAGAATCTCTTTTTATTATATCATTTAATTTTCTGTAGTCTATTACTAGTCGAATTTTACCTTCATTTCGCTTATTCACCAACATAGCAGGGGATGCATAGGAGGAATAAGATGGTCTAATGACATTATATTTTAAAAGTTCTTCAATCTGTCTTTTAATTTCAATGTTGTCCGAGAAGGAAGGTCTAAAAGGCTTTAATGAAATAGGTGTTTGTGAGGTAAGTTTAATTCTAATTGGATCTGCTTTAATATGTCCTATATCCATTTTATGGGCAGCAAACGCTTCCTTATTTTCCTTAATTAATTTAATTAAATCAGATTTTTCATATGGTGAAAGTTTTTCATCAAATTCTACACTATTAAAATTTCTAAAATCATTTTCATCAGGAGGAATAATAGATTTAAATAAAGGAATCACATTATGATGTGTACAATTATTATTATTAGGGTTATGGTAATTAACATTAAGAATTCTACCAAATTGAGTAATTGTAAAACTTTGAAAATCAATGTCTAATTTAAATAATCTTATATGGTGTAAAGAAAGCAATACATATGGCAAATCAATATCAGAGGAATAAAAATCAATATCTCTAGTAATAGATCCTATAGTTGTATTAACATTAATTTTTGAATTTATATTTAGCATACCGGATGTCTGTTTAATAAGAGGTAAATTATTAAAAACAACATAGTTTGGTTGAATCTTATCTATCATATGTTGAGGAATTATAGAGAAGGTACAGCCAGTATCCATGAGAGCTACAATACTGTTATTATTCACATTTAGATTTATATACAGACCTTGGCGTCAGGAGTGTTGAAGGGGAGCTGGTCGGCATTCGCTCGAAGGGGCTGCTGTCTGCGTCAAGGTATCCATGGATCGAGACGGCACGGACATGAAGCTTGCAGCTGGGGAGGCTTGTACGGCCTTCTCCCGAAACCAGCACCTATTCTCAGGATGGAAGCGTCCGGCATGTCCCCTGTTTAGGCAAATTCGGCAGGGGCGTCTTTTAGAACTATAGTCCATAGGGCTTCTTCCTGGATGTCCCCATTGCTTTTGTTGTACTTCCATTCTTGGGGCTGTTTCCCTTTTAATAGATGACTCCTCCACATTTGCATCTTTATTTGGCAAATTCTGCAAGCTTTTTGCGTGAATTTCTAGAAATTCCATTAAATCCTTACTTGAAGGCACAACCCTTGGGTTGTTCTGCAATTCCCACTGTTTTCTTGTGGTTTTATCAAGCTTATCTTGTATGATCTTGACGAGAAACACATCAGATAAACTATCGATTTGGTAACCTAATACCTTCACTGTTCTTACTATCTCGTTGCAACTATCTAGAAGTTTAAACATTGACTTATGGTTGTCATCGGCTAACTTTGGTAATCTTGATGCATTATCTATTTGGGTGAAAATCAGATCCTTTGGATTATCATATCTTGTTAATAAGGTTTGCCAAACCTCAACATAATTATCGGCTGTAATTGGAAATGCGTTTGCCAGTCTTAGGGCTTCGCCTCTCAGTTGGCCTTTTAAATATTGTAACTTTTCAATATTAGGTATTTGTGAGTTAGAACCAACCGCAGAAAAAAATAGATCCTTAAATGAAAGCCATGATTCTAATCTACCATCGAAAGTTGGCAATTCAAGTTTAGGCATTTTAACATGTAAATTTACTTTTTTCTCAGATGTTTCTTGCCCATTATGCCTTAAATCCAATTCACACTTTAATCTTATACACTTATCTATGCAATTTTCCACTTCGTCATTCAATTCATCATCTTCAAGTTGCTGCAAGAAAATATCACTCATTTTCATCAAATCATTATTTGCATACTCTAGTTTGCATTTCGTTGCATTTACATCTACCATAGACACAATGGATTCGATATTTTCTTCAATGCCTTTTATACTTTTTTTTATCCTTTTTAATTTCTTAATTAAAGTTTCGACTTCCATAATTGCTATTCTTTTATCTATATCTTTTCCCAAATATCTTAGTTGCAATATATGGCTTTGAAATCTATTGGAATTCTTCTCGCACAGGGTTAAAATACATCCTGTCGACTATTAATAAAGATGTCGTAAAATAAAGATGTATTTTAGGTACGTTACCAATTCATTCATGCAGTCGTGGATTGAATTGAAAATGATAACTTTATATCCAAAATTGAATTTATTTTAATGATTATATTTTTAAGAACAAACAGTTTTGCATACATACAATTCTATATGATATTCTAAGTATAAACAAAAAACAATATTGCGTTGTACTCCTTTTGTTAAGGATTTTAAAAAATTAACTCTGTGTTAATTCTATGATTATTTAAATTATAATTATATTAATGAATAATAAAAATATGATTTTTATTATGTCATATATATATATATATATATATATATATTAAAAATGGCATATCCTGACCAGGAGCACATGTGCTTTACAGAAGGCAGAGCGCCATCTGGTGGAACAGAAATCAACTAAACATTGATTTAGCCTGTTCCCTGATATTTGGCCAACCCAATTTATTGATAAATCAAGAAAAGCCATCCACGAACGCGTTTCGCGCTTTTGGCGCTCGTCAGCGTGGAGTAGGCTGAACCACTGCGACCAGAAAAAAAGGTTTATACAGTATTACATACAGTATAACTTGGATAATTCGAAAGTCTTCAATTCGAATCTTTATCTTGGCCCCTAATATTTCCTGTAAATAGATTTTCCGTTTTAAAATCGAATTTTTGGATAATTCGATTTTTTTTGGTCCCTTGGGCTTTAAACTATTCAAGTTCAACTGTATATATATGTGTAAAGTATACAAGACAAAATCGATTTTTATTAAGTCATAAAGAACGACGTTACAATTTTAAGAGTTAGTGGGGGAGGGGGTACAATTAAAATCTACATTGATGAAAAATTTATAAATATCGTATGTGTAAAGTGTATGCATATTTATATATAATACTGGTGTAACTTTATTTTTCCCTTTATATCACTCTATGCTAACTACTTATTATATATATATTATAAATATATAATAAGTAGTTAGCATAGAGTGATATAAAGGGAAAAATATAGTAACACTAGCTAAATTGCAAACAGCAAAGCCTCAAAGTTGATTTCAAAATCTGTATTTTCTAATATATTTTACTTTTCTTTATTTTCCAAAAAAAAAAAATACTATTAGTATATATATACACTAGTATATATACACTATTAGTATATATATACACTATACATATATATATATAAATAAATATAAGGCGTATATTGGATATAAATTTATTAATTAGCCAATATTTCTAGGGGCAACACGCCTCTCTTTATCAAGGCTTTTCTTTGATTTAAACTAAATCACGTGGGCATGTGATCCACTCACGCTATACAAGACCAAAGTAAGAAACCATCTAATGAAAATTTCACTGTATATAAAATATATTTACAATTGTTATATTTAATAATAATCAAAAGAGTATATAATTAAATAACCATTTGATTAAATAAATGAAGAGACTGATAAATATTAGAAAATAAAATGAGTGAGGATTATGATTCAATATGTTGTGTTGATATATATGAATAAAAATATATTACAAGTATAAATATATACAAAAATAATAAAATAAAAAAAAAAAATAAATAAATAACACAGGTCTACAAAACTCAAAGTAGTTGTACCTTATAGCATATATATATCGGGATTCAGAAAAAAAACTCTTAGAGATATTTGATGCACAGGGATATTTATCACTGTGCATCAAATATCTCTCAGAGTTTTTTTTCTGAATCCCGATATATATATGCTATAAGGTACAACTACTTTGAGTTTTGTAGACCTGTGTAATTTAGGAAGATATAAATTCTCTGTAAATTTCTGGTAGGTCAATTTTCCTATTTATGCTTTCTGAATCTTTTATAGAGGCCCAGCTTTCTAAAAATAACCTGCAGTGCTTTTCTTTTATATTCTGGTATAAAATGGATGCTTTGTCAAATTCGGGTATATGATTATTGTTCAGTGCATGGTCTACTAGGATAGATAATGGTTTATGGATGCGTAGAGCTGCCTTGTGTTGGTTAATGCGTTCTTTCAATGCTTTGCTGGTTTCTCCAATGTAAGTGGCTGGACAGGTTTTGCACGGAATTTTGTAAATAATATTGTTTTTGTTTTCCTTTTTACTATTATTCTTGGTGTCTGAGAAAAATTGACCTACCAGAAATTTACAGAGAATTTATATCTTCCTAAATTATTTATTTATTTATTTTATTTTATTTTATTATTTTTGTATATATTTATACTTGTAATATATTTTTATTTATATATATCAACACAACATATTGAATCATAATCCTCACTCATTTTATTTTCTAATATTTATCAGTCTCTTCATTTATTTAATCAAATGGTTATTTAATTATATACTCTTTTGATTATTATTAAATATAACAATAGTAAATATATTTTATATACAGTCTCTCAGTCACGTGATTTAGTTTAAATCAAAGAAAAGCCTTGATAAAGAGAGGCGTGTTGCCCCTAGAAATATTGGCTAATTAATAAATTTATATCCAATATACGCCTTATATTTATTTATAGATATTATTATGGATTGCTCAATATTTAAAATAATATATATATATATATATATATATATATATATATATATATATATATATATATGTAATGTGGTGCGGTCCTGTTGACTCTTGTAGAATCCTGTTGACTAGAAATGTGATGTGGTGAGGTATCCAGTCGACTTAAACTATGTGATGGGATCCGAGAGGAACAGTCGGGATGGGGAGTTTTCCAGTACCTCTCTGCACCTTGTAAGACCTTTAAAGGTTCTCACAGAGTACAGGCAGTCGTGGTCGAGGCAGAGTGGAAAGCTTGGGGATGTCCACACAAAAAACGAAGACACAGTTGCACTAAGAAAGTTCCGTGAACAGATAAAAGTTGAGCTAGGAGCGAAAGATGGGGAGATAGAAGTTTCTTACTGGTCTACATGATGGATGAGATGGACCTGAGGTACAACCGACGCGGGCTTGCACTGAGGGTGAACTAACTGTATTTTAAGCTAGGACGGGGCTTTATGTACCTTTTCTCAGAAAGGGGGGTTTGCCCCAGATGTGAGAGGGGCGTCTGGTGACATTCTAAACTGGCGCCGTCCTGACAGCTTCCAATCTATCTTTAGACCTTGATGTTTTGCGACTTCCATCTCCTTAGCTCAACTCTTAATCTATTACAGAGTTTTATTTATTTGTCCTCAGTTTGTACAAAGTACAATACATATGATGATGTAATGACACATATCAATAATGCGTATAATCATTTACAGATGTGTTTCTAATATACAACGTTAAAATCTTGTTATAAGTTATATACAATATGGGGTTGTTGATTAAATTACCATAGATGGGCCCCGGGAGTGAAAGGGTTTATCCTGGTTTAAGCGGGTAAAGCCTCTCTAACACAGGTAAGTAATTAAAATTTCTTTTAATCAATTTTAACTGTGAGGGTTAAAAGGAGCTATAACAAGATGATTTGTTTGGATATATAAAAGTGAAATAAAAATAACATTTTTGTTTGATTTTTAAAAAATGATGATTAAAATAAAATGATGACATAAAATTTCACATTCTAAGAGAATATTGGCGGGCGTTGGAAAGGGTTAGTAGTTGAAAAATATGCAATTGTTAGGAGTGCACATGTAAACCAAATACTTAGATCCAGGTGCAAAGCGAGGATATAGACTTGAGCGTCTTCCTAGGCAATGTTTCACTTGCGATCCTATATAAGGGTTACAGTGCGTTGTCACAATTGTAGGGTTATTGGGTTAAAAGTTGTTGAAGAAAAGTTGCTTATTAATATGATTGAGAGGGGTGGTAGAGCCATGCGATAAGTAGAATTGTAGCGACAGTAGGTGATCTGACTTGACTCGAAATCAAAGGTTGATTGTGGTCCGCTAGAGCTGAAAAAAAAACGAAAGTTGAAAAAAGTGAACGCTTTGTGCATGCGTTGGTGATGTGCTCTGCGGATGAAATGAAATAAACTCTTGAAGCGTGTTCAGGCCAGAAGTTGGGATTTTTAAATCTGGGGAACTGTGTTCAAAGAGTTTGTTGAAACACGAAATAAAAAAAAAATTGTCGAGCAGTGCTATCGTTTTTCTACAATGAATTGAAGCAATGGCTGAAAAGATAGTGATGAGAAATATAGGAAATCGGTTAAAGAATATGATTGTTGAAAACGATTGTTGTAGATGCCCGATAGTTGATGATAACAATTGTCATATAATAAAGCTATTTAAACAAATATAAAAATATAGTGAATAAAATATATAAATATAATTGCGGGTAAAAAAGTGCAAGTGCACAAAATCAAGCATGTAATATATAAAAGATATAATAATTAAGAAAATAAAATGATTTTTGAAACAATTAAATGTTTTGCAATGCTAAAATAATATCATGACAAATAAAAGTAAATTTGATTACAGTTTTTTTTTTGAAAATCATGTTGGATTAAAAATTTGATTATATAATTGAAAGGTAAAAAAAAATATTTAAAGATTTTATACAAAAATTTGAATGTAATTAAAGGTCATTAATGATTAGATAAATGATGGGTAGTGGAAAATTGAACAAAAATAGTCTCTTTTGAAGAAAAGTTACAACTGTGGTGTGTAACTAGATCATATCCCATTGGTAAACGTCGGTGTTTCTATGACTCTCTGAAGCTGAGAATACGTGTAATGACATTTTCATTTGTCCAAAATGGTGATATGTAGAGAATGATTTCTATTTTGTGTCATAAAGTATATATAAGACTTAACCAAATTGTTTTAATTGGTGATATCAATTAACATGTAAAATGTTTAATGTATGTTGTGTGTTGTGTTGTGATTAAGGCGTTGGTGAGATTTGTGAGATTCTCAAAGAAATCTAAATGGTTGGTGTGAAAAATGTGTTTTAAAAAAAAATGGCGCATATGAAGATAGCGGTCAATAACATCTGCCTTGAGCGGGGACATGTAACTGAAATAGATTCGGGGATCCTATTACTGGCGGTCACTCCTGTTTTTCACGGGATCGTCGTGGGTGGTCAATCATGGGGGATGTTTGTTATTTTTGTCGTTTACTTGAAACTGATTTTCTCTCTCTTCCGTTGAGGTTTGAAATTTTCTGTTATAATTGAAAGATATGATTTTCTTGGTGTTCGTAGTTGTTGTGTTTCGAAGTTAGTTTAGACTTAGTAAAAATGTTATTCGGTGATGTCAGATTAGATGTGTGGTGAAAGTTCGACTTTCGACGTAGACACGCTTTGGGGTGAGATGTCATAGGCATGAAGGCGTCTTTGGCCTGAAAAGTGAAAAAGTTTTGTGGTGTGGCACTGTGACACGAAGTGAGAAATGTGAATGAAAAGGTGTCACGTGAAGTCTTAGTTTGGTACAAAATCTAAACTGTTTCACCATGAATAACAAATTTACTAAAGTCATGGGTGGTGGTTGTACGAACACATATTGAGAATATTTTTGACTGTTAGTGGATGTGGCACGTTTAATGCGAAAATTTTTAATGTGCGTTTATGTTTAGTGGCGACGATATGGAGCTTGTGTGGCTCGAAATTGGGTTTGTGTGCTAAGTCGCGCACTTAAAATTGTTGCCAATTGGAGAGAGTGATGTGTGAGGGTGTTGTAAGGTTTGTTAAAAGAAATGTGTTGATGATTAAATATGCATGTAAAAGGAAAGTATGAGGGAGTGTATTTAAGTTGGATTTTTAACTTGTTTTGGGAAAGATAGTTGTTTTTCCTAGTGGTGTTTTTGAAGATATTGTATCTTTCGATTTTTGCAATTAAAAAAAAATGCCTTTCACCTATGTTAATTTATATTTAAAATTTGAATATATTTTTTAAATCGTTGATTATGGCAGTTAAAATGATTCTTATAAAAGGGCAATGTCGTGATAGTGACAAGAATATTTTGAATTGGGGCATTTAGTTTAAATGGTGAAAGTGACAATGATTTTTTCAAAATGCTAAGTATTTGATTATGAAATTGGTATATTTTGGTAGGAAAATAACTAATAAGAAAAACAAAAATAAGTTTAGTATTATGATGAATGAGAGATTTTAAGAAATAATAATAATGATTTTTCTTTCAAGCTGTAGATTTGGATAATATCATTATAGGTGAATTTAAGAACGACATGTGAGATTGGCAAATTTGTAAAAATGCGTGATGGGCGAAATTTTTTTAAAAAGTAAAATTGAGACTAATAACTTGAAATTTATAATCTGATTCAAAATTAAAGTAAATTTGATAAATGAGAATGTGAAAGTTTCAAAAATTGAATAAAAAATGATATGAAAGGTAAAAATTGATTTTAAAATGCTTGAAGTGAAAATATAAATATAAATATTTATGGGGTATCAAGTTGTGAACTTGAGGATAAAGTTAAGGTAGGTGTTTGCGCCTAGCTATGTAAATCACTAGCTAGGCTGCATTGATTCATAGTCATGCAAATTCTTTCTTTATTTCTTTTTATTATGTAAATATGTGTGTATATAAAATGAATGGATGATTGAATAAAGTTAGAGTGTGTTAGCAAAAACGCCGTGAGGCTGTGTGGCCATTCTCTTGTTGTTACATCGCATTAGGAAAGGTACAATCTCTCAGTAGTCAATCACGCAGGTCGAGGTGAAAGTATACAGTCCAAAATTAAGCTCTGCCAAGGATAGTCAACATCAAAAACAAAAGGTTAGAGAGCAGCACGGATTTCCAAACTATTGCTGTAAGGATCCAAGCTGCAACATATGGTCCATATCGACCCGGATCTTAAGGAACAGAGCGTGATTCTGCCGAGAAACAAACCTTCAAATCTGGAACCATGTCTAAGGCAACGAAAGGCCTAAAAATCAAGATCCGTTCACAGACAAGACGAATCGAAAGATACCTAGCATCCATAGATGAACACATATCGGGAGGCGATCTCCATAAATTGAAAATGATACAAGAAGGTATTACAGAAATAAAAACTGAGACAAAATTCCTATTCGATGAGTTATTTGTACAGGAGGAGGTAGATGAAGAAAAAGAACTCGAAGGTTATGAAGCGATTCAAGATAAAATCGAAAAACTGGAATTAAAGCTCAGGCGTGCATTAGAAGGAAACCAAAGTACAGCTGATACAAAACAAGCAAAGGCCATCGAAACAGTGAAATTGCCCATCTTCGAGTTGCCTCACTTCTATGGAGATGCAAACTCTTGGTTTAACTTCAAAGAGGTATTCGGAATGGTCATAGATCAAAATCCAGGCTTAAACGATCTACAAAAGCTGCAATACTTGGGCTCCGCGGTAAAGGGAGAAGCGGCCAGACTGATACGTGGGTTCCCAGTGGTATCAGAGAGCTACAAGCAGGCATGGGATACTCTGGTGTCCAGATACGACAATCAAAGAGAGTTGGCTTATGCACAACTGAACAAAATCTTCAAGATTAAGCAAGTCAAGAATACATCGGCAAAGGCCATAAGGGAACTCCTGGACACATGCAATGAGTCTGTGCGCAATCTGGAATCCCTCGGATTGCAAAGAAATGAGTTGGTAGACGTGATACTGGTACAGTTCTTGAGGAACAGACTCGATGAGGATGTGAAGCGACAGTGGGAGTTGACACAGGATGAGAGATCGTTTCCTTCCTATGAGAACTTCATTCAATTTCTTGAAAGACAAGCCAGAAGTCTGCCACAGGGAGCAAGGGAATACCAAAGAAAGGAAAATGAGATGCAAAGGGAATATGCAAGTGTACACACTGCGGTTAATGCCAATGCTCAAATATGCATAGCATGCAAGGCAGGCCACAGAATCTACAACTGTACTACATTTAGTACAATGCCCATCGAACAAAAATGGGAATTTGTCAAGCAAAACAAGTTGTGCTACAATTGTCTAAAAAAGGGTCATACAAGAACAACTTGTTACCAAGGACCTTGTAAGAAATGCAACAAAAACCACCATACTTTGCTCCATAGGCTCGACACTAAGGTGACTGATAGTCAGAAGGGTGCAAAGCCTCAGATCTCTGAACCTGTGGGTCAGGTCAACAACACGAGTATTGAACAAGGAGGTGAGACCATCAATCAAGTGCTCCTTGCGACAGCTCAAATAATTGTGGAAGGTGAAAACGGGACACAGCTGATCTGCCGAGCACTTTTGGACAGTGGATCACAGGTTTGTTTGATCACAAGGGAAATTTGTGAGAAACTTGGACTCAAGGGAGAAACATCAGGACGCTCACTGAGGGGTATTGGAAATAATCCAGTCCAAGGGTCATCTACATCTGTTGGCTTAAAATTTAAATCGATTTATAGATCGGAAAAATATGAAACGAGAGCTCTAGTAATGGAGGTCTTGACAGCGGAAATTCCAAACTTCGAAATGGCAGAACCGACCTGGATTATGCAGAAAGACTTTGAGTTGGCAGACCCTCTGTTTCATATTTCAGCACCAATCGACATCATTCTAGGTGCAGAAATGTATGCATATCTGATGCATGGAGAGAAAAAAATGCTGGGAATGAACCAACCTATAGCAATGAATTCAAGGCTCGGTTGGATTCTAATGGGCAAGGTAGAAAGCTCTCTCTCGTCGAACTATAAAAATGGACCTTGTAGCTATGCGGTACAAACAACATCAGAATTAGATGGTCTGGTAAGAGATTTCTGGGAATTGGAGTCAGTACCGTCATTGCAAGACCAGAATCCAAGGGAAGAAAGTTACGAGACTCATTACATGAAAACCTATTCCAGAGACTGCCAGGGAAGATATATTGTGAAATTACTATTTAAAGAAAAACCCTCTCTGCTCGGACAATCAAGAGAGAAGGCCTTGGCTAGGTTTCTGGCATTGGAACGAAGACTGTTGAAAACCCCAAGAGTCTATAAACAGTACAAAGAGTTCATGAGGGAATACGAGGCATTGGGTCACATGGAGCTAGTGCCATTTAAGGAGATAATCAGAGACCCATCAACATGTTATTACATGCCGCATCATGGAGTTGAAAGAGAACAATCTACAACTACAAAATTAAGAGTGGTCTTTGATGCATCGGCGAAAACTGATTCTGGTACCTCATTGAACCAAATATTGAACACCGGACCAAAGATCCAAAGGGATATATTTGTCATCCTGACGGGATTCAGAGCACATCCAATTGCGATTATTGCTGATATAGAAAAGATGTTCAGACAAGTGAGAATTCACCCAGAGGATGCAGATTACCAAAGGATATTATGGAGACAAACACCTGAACAACCGGTGGAAGATTATAGGTTGTTGACAGTAACATACGGGACTACATCTGCCCCCTTTTTGGCTATTAGGACAATACATCAGCTGGCCAGGGATGAATGCAAAGAGTTTCCAACGGCTTCAAAGGTCGTAATGAGTGATTTCTATGTGGACGATCTCTTAACGGGAGTATCTTCAAAACAGGAAGGCGAGGAGTTGATAAAACAAATGATAGGTCTGATGTCAAAGGGAGGTTTCGAGATTAGAAAATGGAAATCCAATTGCCATGAACTTGTGTCCCAAATGGATAAAACTGAGATTGAATTGGGTGTTAACGCTTCGTCAAGGGTTTTAGGAATTCTTTGGGATAATTCACGGGACGCCTTCAGGATCAATATAAATAACCCTGGTGAAGTCATAACAAAGAGGGATTATTTGTCCAACATTGCTAGGATATTTGATCCATTGGGCTTCCTTTCACCCCTTACAGTCGCCTTGAAAATTATGATGCAAGAACTATGGAAGGAAAAGTTAAGTTGGGACGAGCCCATGTCAGAAAGGTGGAGAGCAAGGTGGAACTCTTTTCGTGACGAAATGAGTGTGCTGACCAAGTTGGAGGTCCCTAGATATATTTTTATGGATCAAAATAGTAGGAATATCCAACTTCACGGATTCTGCGATGCTTCAAGCGTGGCATATTCAGCGGTTTGCTATCTAAAATCGGAAACTATTGAAGGACGAATTGGGATATCACTAATTGCGGCGAAAACAAGAGTCGCCCCCTGCAAACCTTGTACACTTCCGAGATTGGAGTTATGTGCTGCTCTTCTTCTATCACAGCTTTATAGGTCTATTGTAGAATCAATTAAATTGCCACTAGATGAAGTTCGTCTATGGACGGATTCTCAGATAGCACTTTGCTGGATAAAATCGGATCCTAATAGATGGAAGAAATTTATAAGTCATCGAGTTATGAAAATACAGCAGTTGACAGAATTAAAGTATTGGGGCCACGTGTCTGGAAAGGATAATCCGGCCGATTGTGCGTCGAGAGGTCTAAAGCCTGCGGCACTGATAAAACATGAACTTTGGTGGCAAGGACCCTCGTGGTTGAAAGATGACTGTGTTGAGCGAATTTGGGAGAACTCGAACAGTGATCTTCAAATTCAAGAGCAAGAAGAGATTGTGGCATTCTGCCATCTCCAGACAACAAACGTTCCGGAATACTTTCTGAAATACTCGTCCTTCACGAGACTAAAAAGAGTCACAGCTTGGTGTCTAAGATTTGGAGCAAATTGCCAACGAGCAAGTAAGGAAAGAGAATATGGTCCCTTGACAACAGCTGAGATGAATCGTGCTATAATGGTGATTGTCAAGCTAGTACAATGTTCCGAATTTCTTCATGAAATTCAATCGTTAAATGATCATTGTCAGCTTCCAAATAAGAATCGAATCTTGGATTTAGGGCCATTTTTGGACGACGAGGGCCTACTTAGAGTTGGAGGACGCCTTCAGAGGTCTAACTTGTCATCCAACCAGAAACATCCGATGATCTTGCCTAAAAAACACCATATCACCAGGTTAATCATACAAGAATATCATCAAAGATATCTCCATGCGGGCCCTCACTTGGTTTTATCGCTAATACGAAATAAGTATTGGATACTGGGAGGCCGAGAAATAGTAAGACGAGTAGTCAAAAATTGCCTGATCTGTTTTAAACTCAGAGCTCGAACAGTCGAGCAAATAATGGGAAACTTGCCGCCTGATAGAGTGAACCCTTCTAGACCTTTCCTTAAAACCGGGTTAGACATAGCGGGTCCATTCGGACTGAGACCCAGCTTGATCAGGTCCAAAAGCGTGATAAAAGCATATGTCGTATTGTTTGTCTGTTTTGCTGTAAAGGCAGTCCATCTTGAGATGGTAACCAGCCTCTCTACGAACTCCTTTATAGCAGCCCTAAGACGATTCATTTCAAGAAGAGGAAGGCCATCCGACATTTATTCAGATAATGGAACAAATTTTAAAGGCACTCAAAGAATTCTAAGAGAGCAGTTTGAAATAATTAATGCAATAGAAACTAGAGAATTTATTTCAGAAGAATTAATTACGTGGCACTTTATACCGCCATCCGCGCCACACTTTGGAGGCCTATGGGAGGCCAATATAAAGAGCGTCAAGGGCCATATAATCAAGGCTGGCAGGACATCGCTGATGAACCCGGAGGAATTTGCCACTTTACTTTGCCAGATCGAGGCATGCTTGAACAGTCGGCCACTCGTAGAGTCAAGTTCAGACCCGAATGATCTTCAAGCATTGACGCCCGGACATTTCCTGATTGGTACGTCCATGATTGATATACCAGAGCCAACTTCTAAGGACCAATTTAATTTAACATCGAGGTGGAATCTAGTGCAAAAACTAAGAAATTCCTTTTGGAAAAGATGGTCCGGAGAATACATTAACTCTTTACAACAAAAGGGAAAATGGAGGCAAAAGAAATTAAATCTAGAGGTAGATCAACTGGTCTTAATAAAGGAAGATGGGACTCCACCAATGCGATGGCGGCTGGGAAGAATAATTGAAGTGTTTCCAGGGAGCGACAAAGTAGTGCGAGTCGCACTCGTCAGGACAGCCAGAGGAGTTTTTAAAAGACCAATCACCAAGTTAGCTCCTCTTCCGTTTGCGCCTCAAGATCTGAACTGAAGTTCAGCGGTGGGGGGGAGTATGTTTGCGCCTAGCTATGTAAATCACTAGCTAGGCTGCATTGATTCATAGTCATGCAAATTCTTTCTTTATTTCTTTTTATTATGTAAATATGTGTGTATATAAAATGAATGGATGATTGAATAAAGTTAGAGTGTGTTAGCAAAAACGCCGTGAGGCTGTGTGGCCATTCTCTTGTTGTTACATCGCATTAGGAAAGGTACAATCTCTCAGTAGTCAATCACGCAGGTCGAGGTGAAGGTATACAGTCCAAAATTAAGCTCTGCCAAGGATAGTCAACATCAAAAACAAAAGGTTAGAGAGCAGCACGGATTTCCAAACTATTGCTGTAAGGATCCAAGCTGCAACAGTAGGTTTTTAAAAACTTACAGTTGTGTGATGAAAGTTCAGTCAGGAGTCTTGGTCTTTAGTTGTTTTCCTACTGACGTAGAAAGCGCTCCATGCAGGGCTTGTAGTTTCTCCAACGTTGATTGCGGTTTGTCGCTTTGATCATTGTCTCGATGTTAGGTCGAAGGTGGAGTACTTGTCACTGGGTTTGCGTCATTCTGCTCCTCGATTTTCATGACTTGCGGGAATTTCTACTGTGTCGTTGGGGGTGGTCAGCTTTCTCCCTAAAATATCGTCTCTTGTTGGGGAAGATATTGCTTGGCTGTTTCGTTGGACTGGCGGGTTTGTTCCTCCATCTTCGCTCTTTCTCGCTTCTATCTGGACAGGCTTCTTACCTTCTTCGTTGTGTCATTCTTCGTTTTGGTCATCCTGTCGACTAACTGTAATGTGGTGCGGTCCTGTTGACTCTTGTAGAATCCTGTCGACTAGAAATGTGATGTGGTGAGGTATCCAGTCGACTTAAACTATGTGATGGGATCCGAGAGGAACAGTCAGGATGGGGAGTTTTCCAGTACCTCTCTGCACCTTGTAAGACTTTTAAAAGTTCTCACAGAGTACAGGCAGTCGTGGTCGAGGCAGAGTGGAAACCTTGGGGATGTCCACACAAAAAACGAAGACACAGTTGCACTAAGAAAGTTCCGTGAACAGATAAAAGTTGAGCTAGGAGCGAAAGATGGGGAGATAGAAGTTTCTTACTGGTCTACATGATGGATGAGATGGACCTGGGGTACAACCGACGCGGGCTTGCACTGAGGGTGAACTAACTGTATTTTAAGCTAGGACGGGGCTTTATGTACCTTTTCTGAGAAAGGGGGGTTTGCCCCAGATGTGAGAGGGGCGTCTGGTGACATTCTAAACTGGCGCCGTCCTGACAGCTTCCAATCTATCTTTAGACCTTGTTGTTTTGTGACTTCCATCTCCTTAGCTCAACTCTTAATCTATTACAGAGTTTTATTTATTTGTCCTCAGTTTGTACAAAGTACAATACATATGATGATGTAATGACACATATCAATAATGCGTATAATCATTTACAGATGTGTTTCTAATATACAACATTAAAATCTTGTTATAAGTTATATACAATATGGGGTTGTTTGTTAAATTACCATATATATATACTTTTTGTATTTAAAAGAATTCAAATTTCTATATAAATCCTAACATTAATCATTGTTAATTCTATCATTCTCCAGGAACTTGGGTTGATTATATATACACACATACATAATTAGGGACATGAAAATCTTTGCATTAAGGTAAGAGACCCTATTTTTCATGCTGGCTGGATCTTCAAAATAAGCATTTCTAGGATGAAACAGAGGAGTGAGAATTTTCGAGTTTTTAACTCGACAGTTGACAAATAATCATCGCATACAACAGCTGGCGACTTCGCTCCAGGAGTCCAGGTTACGCACAGAAATAATTAACGCTAGACAGTCATTAGGTTGAAAGGTGGTTAGCACGAGCCGCCAGTTGAGTAGGACTTGACCTTGATATGAACTCGCCTTAGCTAATGCCATCCTAACCCTACTGGGCTTAGTCTCTTTTACTCATTTTAACTAAAATTGCCTACTAATTATTTTGCGTATCACTACAGACACTACAAAAATCCATAAAATTAATACAATTTACCCCTATATTATACTGAGTGTGAATTAAGCCTTTTGTTTTTAAAATTTCATAGCTTTTAACTGCGATTTAAACTTTTTATATGAGTTTTTATATATGTGTTTATAATTAGATAAAAGCAACTGTTGTAAAAAACCTCATGAGTGTTAATTTAATTTACATTACAAAACAAGCAAGCATGACTGTTTTCATCAAGTTGAAGAGCAATTCAAGTAAATATCTAAAGATTCTGCTGATAGTCCAGGCTTCTACAACCCCGCGATGCCATCTTTTCCTGGGAGTATCTTCTCTTTGATTCCGAGCGGCCAATTTCCGTATCTTAGGGTCTCAGCCAGTACAATGAACCTATCCCCAACAATATAATATTGGCAATTATTCTCTCAGCCATCGTTTCCAAAACAGATCCGCTAGATGATGCGTGAATTTCAGAGGTTTCAGTCGTCAAAGAATCTTCTGGGGGGTTCTAATGGATTAGGTGTTAATATGAAAAATGTGTAAGTTTCAGAACCCCTGGTGTCGAGAGTTCTACAGACAGATCTGTCAATAGGTGAATATTTATTATTACTTTTTGCTCTATTAAGGCAGTTCTCTGCATTTCTTTCTGCGGGGTTCACTTTCGAAGTATCGTTTCCATGACCAGTTTAACTGATATTATGAGTCTTTCCCAAGCTCGGCTGAAGTGTGGTCCATTTGATTTTTTTTAAAGTGCCTCTTTAATCGAGTATCAGTTTATGTCTTAGTGATTCATTATGTCCTCTTTCAACTCAACTGAAGTTTGTGCCGTCATTTTTCCAGAGACTCATTTCTCTTCAAGTAGCCACCAATGGATAGCAACTTTGAGCAGTTTGAAAGTCACTTCCCGAATTTGAAGCCACCAGGCGATAAATTATAAAATTTTCTGAAAGAGCTTTCTGGCGTCTTCGATAGTGTTAAGTTCGAATAGTCGTCCATATAGTGTTTGCCTATAATATCAGCTACAGTGTCAGAAAACTCTCGTATTCTAGTGCAATTAGGTTCTTTATTATACTGCGCACAAAATGGGGAATAGACACTTCTTAACATCATTACCTCTCTAGGTGATATTTAGATTGGTATTCCTTAGAATCTTTTTTTCACCAAAACTTCTGTGGATTTAGGCCTATTAAAACATTTAATCGATATCTCTATTAAGGTAATTTTCCTTTGTCTAAACTTCACCAGTAAGCCCTGTAAAGTATTAAGAGGATCAGGTTAAGCAAGGAGAAAATTGTTAAGTGACTTCCCACGACTTTGAATCGCAGCGTCTATTATCAATTTTTAGCTTTCCAGGCTTGTTAGGTGACGATGCTGAAGTGCTGCAGGAACCACTCTCTCTGTGTATGGCGGCTTCTTCAGGGGGTAGCTTTCTGGCGTATCCTTTACCACACACTGGAAAACCTCCTCCTTATATGCTCTAAAAAAAAAAGAAAGTGCTCAACGTAAATTTCTTCCCAATGCTGTATAGGCGGCGTAGGGCTACTTGTCTGTTAGGAAGAATTTTAGCAATCTTGTTTCTCCATAGTAGTCCAGCCACGAGTTCTTTTCTGACTCTTCTTGTCGCCTTCATAATCTTAGCTAAAGTGTCAGTATTTTCTCTGGACCTATGACTTTTGGCCTGGCTAATTCTGATCGATTTCAGAGCAAATAGCTCTTTCATTTGTTTGTGTAGCACCCCTGTCCTCGTTATTATCAAACAATGAAGCGTGACATCCTCTAATACTCTATCCCCCAGAAGTCCGCGGATATTCCACCTAAGGAGTCTCTTTGAAAGCATTTGTGCTGGAATTCCTTTCTCAATCATCTCTCGAGCGATCTTGAGGTGAGCGTGTGTTTGTCCAACGATGAGCTTCGACTTCATCTCCCAGTCATAAGTTCCACTATATTCTGGTGTGGCTATCCCTCGCAGAGTTTCTGGACATTTAGAGATTTAATTGGCAGGTTCGAGTCTCCTATTGTGCGGACGTGTTGTCCAGCCTATATTTATTCCTTTTACGTCGCAGGAAACTCTCATATATCCTCTATGAGTTTGTCGCTTCCCATTTGTCCATCTAATGGTTAAGAAGGCCTTTTCTGAAATCTTTCTTGCGAGTCCATCTCTTACCATGGTGACTACTGACGCTTCGTCAAGAAAGCATTAAGTATATGCTCTTCTAGGCCTCCTAGGCCTTATATGTCGATGGGAATCACTCGGAGAAAAACAGCACATAAGCCTTGGCTGGTGTGGACATTTTTTTCCCTCAGACAACGGTGGTGCATAGGTCCTCTTTTTTGGGTAATGAAAAATAAGCAAGCAGAATTATGATCACTGAGCTATAGAGTTGGCTTACATTTGACCGATTAATTTTATTTTTAAAAGTGGTCGCTCAGGGAAGTGGATCAGATATGTCGCTCTTGTGGGAAGTTTACTGTGCAAACATCCTCTCGTCAAGATGTGAATTGTTAAAGAACAATATCTGGAAATGATAGAAAATATTTTGTGTGATAATGAGCACCTCTCCCTTTGTAAAATGCATTATAAATTTATCTGCTCGATTTTTTCTGTGCGAATTGCAAGGATTAAGATAGGGAATGATGCCAAAATACCATATTTAACAAATTCGTACCTGCACTTAAGCCTAATAAGTCTGCGCGCTTTTCTCAGTCAAATAAGCATTGGTTCAATGCACTTTTTAATGAAAAGGTGCCCCTCTTTGACACATGAATACTATCCTCTTTTAAAATTTCAAATAGGTTTTAACCTATTTAAAAAGAGAGAAATATGAATAGCATTTTCCAAATGTATAGTTGTTGTATCTTTAAACAATAGAATTGAAATTGTTTAGTTTGTGGGCCTTGTGAATCATTCGGATTATATATTTATAAGGACACTATTTTCTATAGGCATTAAAATATATATTTGAAAAAGATTGTTAATTGTTAGAGCGTACCTAGAAACAATATGAATAAGTATAATTTTTCAGCTTTTTTACGGGTTTCTGGACAGTTAAAATAACTTAAAAGGACTTTATAGAAGGTAGAGAATTGGGAGAAATATTGAATTCCAACCCAGAATGAAATTTCAAAAACTTATCTCATTATGATAGCAACAACAAAAAAATGCAAAATCTTTGTCTTAGCACATTGCGAAAGCTCAAGGAATTAATAAGGGCGGCACCACGGCTACAAAATATGGCTTTGATTTTGAAGACGCACTTTGCTAAGAATAAAATAATTAATTAGACTGTCATCATGACTGCAAGATCAAGCAGTTGATTTTGGAGGCCTCAAGTTGTGAAGGTTCTAGGAATTGATCACGACTCAAATATCAGGTCGCTGGTTTTAGAGACTGGACCTTGTAAAGACTCGAGAAGGGTACCTCTCGGGTGTTGGGTGGAAAAGCTGCCATCTATTTGAACTATATTGATTTTGAAACAACTAAATGAATTGCAAAAAATAATTAAATCAAATAGCTAAACACTAATATAATACAATTTTTTCCATCACACACACTTTTTGCCTGTGGTTTATATGTTACTTCTATATTGCTAGTCTATGGCACTTCTACTGTTTATAATTGATGTACTTTCAGTATGAAGGGAATTTCACTCGGGGGAATTCTCGGGCGAAGCCAGGTCATTCGTCTAGTATCACATAAATATAAAATGTTTGTTAATGATGTAATTATTTTTTTAAAATATTGGGGGTCTTTTATTTTAAAACTTTCACTTGATTCTACTAAATTTAAAAAAAGCGATAAAGAGAAATACAAAGGATTAATTATATCAATAAGTTAGCTTTTGAGGTGGTAATTATAGACTCGGCCGTTGTTATTCTGCCCACCCCAATATAATACCGCTGTTTGAATGGCACTCATTAGCTAAGCCTACTTTTTGTCTTTCTTTCGATCTAACGGATTTCAATAACCCACGCTGGCGACAAACAAATAAAAATGTGAAGAATTGGATCCCAATCTAAATCAAACAGTTCTCTGTTTTTAAAAACTTATTTTTACCACATAAGATCAATATGTCTGTTGATAACTGCCGTTTTTCAAAAATAAAATAGTTTCATATAAAAATTTGCCTCTGGCATATTTTCGGAAATGTCTTTTTTTCACGTACAGTAATTTATATCAGTTATGTTGAATAATTATATATTTACTAGTGGATGTGTACCCGGCTTCGCCCGGGTTTTATCCGAGTGAAAGTTTGCCTAACGAATATTATTGATAATAATATTCCGGAACACACAAAGAATATTATGATAATAATGATAATAACATTCGTTACATTATATATTTATATAATATATAAATATATTTTTCGAGCAAACATATCCACTTTCTCTACTGAATAGATTTTTAAAAGATATATATATATATAAATAAAAATATCAAGAGAAATACTTCATGATCTTAGCCAAAAGGCCGAGAAACGATATTTTATATATAGAGATGACCTGGCTTCGTGTGTCTTCTGCTCGAGTGAATGTTTCGCTGGTAGAATTTTGTTCTTGCCTAGGAAAAATTATTATCTGGCTTTGCCCGTAGTCTGCTTTAGTGAATATTCCCCTAAAGAATTTTGTTTATGTCAATCAAGCATGATACAGCAATATTGTCATCATCATTTCTGCCTAAAAAAAATATTGCTGCTCAGTACTTGGTTAATTATAATTTTTCTTGGTTAAAGTGAGACAAAAAAACTCTTCCAGATTTAACTCTGTCCTGATCAAATTTCAGCGAGATTAGTTACATATTGAGGGCGTGCATAGCCGACAAACATATATATATATATATATATATATATAGAAGCACAGGGCGCCTCTCCCGTTAAAATAAACGTCAAAAACAGACGCCATCTATTGACCGTCGCCGCAACTAGCGGCCTCGGGTCGGTGACAAAGCCACAACACCAGCTTTGGCAAACTGAGAAGCGTCCACCTAGAGACAATGGTTTCGGGCTAATGGCCCTCGTCAGTCTAGGGCGTACTTTATTCCATGAGATCCACACGGGATCTAATGGAATCTTCACAATCTACCAAAGAGGTATTTTGCTGGCAAGGTGGCTGGGCCAAATCTATGGCTAGAATATAGATGGAAAAATTTCCGGGAGGAAATTGATCCATAGAAGAACAGGGTGCCTCTCCCGTTAAAATGAACGTCAAAAACTGACGCTATCTATTGACCGTCGCCGCAACTAGCGGCCTCGGGTCGGTGACAAAGCCACAACACCAGCTTTGGCAAAGTGAGAAGCGTCCACCTAGAGACCATGGTTTCGGGCTAATGGCCCTCGTCAGGGCCATTGGAATATTATATTACTAAATCCTCAAATTAAATATTAAATTTATTATACTTTGAATACATTTTAGCATTTTTACAATTTATAAATGTAATTTCGCCAGACGCCGCTAGAGGCGCTGCTTGCGAGTGAAAGTAGAAATTTGAAAATAAAATTGCAACGAATATTTATTTCAAATCAAATTCAAACCAGAAACCTTCCCAGTAGTATAGTAAATAACTTCCTAAAGTTTCACGGCGATTGGATAATCTTACCTTTTAAAAACATTCACGTGTAAACAAACTAACAACTACGTGTAAAATTATTAACCAATCAAATATTCATTTATCGTCGCGACCAGTGCGGCGCCAAGCGGTAAAAGGTTGGAACTAACGCTTTTTGGTTTTACTTTAAAAAAAGCACATTATCCTTTTTAGTTTTTTGAATAACCTATATGTTAAACGAAATCTTCAGCTACCTACAAGCGAAATTTCATAATGATTGATTCTGTAGATTTTGCGCAACGCGATAACAAACATCGAATTTGGATTTCATTTTTATAGATATAATGATTACCATAAAATATGCAGTTATATAATTGCACAACTATAATTATTGCACAATTGGTGAATTGAAAAATAATTGGAAAGGCTTGGCTCATGAGTAGTGAACCTTCCCAGCGATTTCGCCAATTTAACCCACCAAATCGCTATAGTTATTGTTTGCAGTAACTCTGCGTATAGAGTCTGAACTTAAATGTTAGTGATTATAGCAATGTGTTTAACGAAGATATGGAAATTTAATACATTATTTTGCTTTGAGCACATCTATTCCGCTTAAAGGACAAGAAGACAACAAAAGCTTTTTTCGGCAACCTAGGTAACAATAGCGCCCTCTGACATCCACTACTTGGCGAAATGTTTCTATTCTAATAGAATCATGATATATTGTTTTATATACTGTATTTGAAGAAAGTATACATCGGTTTCATATCATTAATTGAACTGTAATTTTACCAGGTACAATACATTTATACCTATTTGATATTCTGAGACAGTGTATGTGTATTTCCCGCGCGAAGCTAATACGAGGTGTGTTCAAAAAGTATCGCGACTTTTGAATTTTCGCGGGTTACATATATTCGAATTTCGATCTTTTTGTGGCTTTATGTTGGTACTCATGTCTCTCACTTATGCCAACAAGCTCGGCCATTTTGAATGTTCACTTAATTGTTGACAGCTGCTTTGCTTGCAGGTGTTTTGGATCGTCTTCGATTTTTACCTATTAAAAAAAAAATGGATCAAAGAACCTGTATCAAATTTTGTGTGAAAAACGAAATTAAGTGCGCGGATGCTTTCCGAATGTTGACTGTGGCATACGGAGAAGCTACCTTGGACCGAAGCAACGTTTATCGGTGGTACAAAATGTTCTCAGAAGGCCGAGAAGATGTGAACGACGAAGAACGTGCCGGACGCCCGAGCACTTCAACAACAGACGAAAAAATTAATGAAGTGGAGAAAATGATATTGGCCAATCGTCGAATCACCGTTAGAGAAGTTGCTGAGGACCTAAACATATCGATTGGCTCGTGCCATTCGATTTTTATCAATGATTTGGGCATGAGACGGGTCGCCGCGAAATTCGTACCAAAATTGCTCAATTGCGACCAAAAACAGCATCGCATGAACATTGCTAATGAGATGTTGGACTCTGTCCGCGACGACCCAAATTTGCTCCAGAGGGTCATAACTGGCGACGAAGCGTGGGTTTATGGTTATGACGTGGAAACCAAAGCTCAATAATCTCAATGGAAGCTGCCGCACGAACCAAGACCGAAAAAAGCGCGCCAAGTTCGGTCGAATGTGAAGGTTTTGCTGACAGTTTTCTTCGATTGCAGGGGCGTGGTGCATCATGAGTTCTTGCCACAGGGGCAACGGTCAATAAGGAATATTACCTGCAAGTTATGCGAAATTTGCGCGAAGCAATCCGCCAGAAACGCCCGGATTTGTGGAAGAACAAAAATTGGCTTTTGCACCACGATAACGCCCCTGCTCATACATCGTTGCTTGTGCGCGACCTTTTGGCCAAAAACAACACCCTAATGATGCCGCGCAGCCACCGTATTCCCCAGATCTGGCCCCCTGTGACTTTTTCTTGTCCCTAAACTGAAGAGACCCATGGAAGGACGACGTTACGCTACGCTTGACGAGATAAAGACGGCATCGAAGGAGGAGCTGAAAAAGATTTTTAAAAATGATTTTTTGAAGTGCTTCGAAGATTGGAAAAACCGTTGGCACAATTGTATAATATCTCATGGGGATTACTTTGAAGGGGACAAAATAGGTATTCATGAATAAATAAATAATTTTTGAAAAAACACAAAAGTCGCGATACTTTTTGAACACACCTCGTAATATTGTCACGGTAGAGGAGACAACTATTCCAAAAGCTTAATTAAAAATAATTTATTAATTAAACTTATATTTTGCAAAATGTGTCAATCGATTTTACAATTGGTAATTTACAAGCATGGTAAGGGGTGATGACTATGCAAATATTTATGTGATAAACAACAGAGTGTTCAAAAAGAATTATTCGGTGGCAATATCTTACGAAATTGATTTTCACTCATGGGCTTAAAATGTTCCTCGAAACAAGTATCAAACTAGGTTGAAGAATAAGCAGAGTATCATATTTTTTTTTTGAAAATAAAGATACTTCGGCCAGTAAATCTTTTTATTACCTCGACGTTTCGACAAAAATCTTTTGTCTTCGTCAGTTGCAAACAAAAATTAAAACATTTGGCAAGGCGTTAAAAATTATTCTAAGGTTTCAAGGGCGTTCTCACGCGATATTTCAAATTTTGTACAACATCTAAAGCACGAGTTAAAAATAAATATTTAAATCGCACACACAAAGCTTTATTAAGATCATCGGTCTTATACAGATTCACCAGAGGAAGAAATAATAGATGGAGCTCCTATACTCCAGGCAGCGCAGCCCCCAACAACAGCCTCCTGGTCCGACGCATGTCCAATGGCCACACGTTCCTTTGTGCATACGTCATGGTTAGCGAATCACTGAACAGGCTAGTGTGGAATCAGCCGCGTTCTAGTCCTTGCTTTCCTCGTCCAAATGAACCACGGCATTCGGCGATTCAATTAATCTTCTCCGAACGGTGTGACTGCGGTCTTGTAGAATTTATATAAACCAAAAATAAAACCTTGATCAAAAGTCATTGCATTCATCCAGTTATAAATTAGCTGACTATCGGATTGAGACAAGGATAAATCACCCAAGATTTCCCCTCTTTGTTTCTCCAAGTAGCAGCAATCAAAAATTGTATGCATGATTTCGTCTTGTATTCTGGTATTACATAGATCACATGTTAAAAGACAGTCAGTCTTCCAGCGCTCTGATCGATTTTCTGGGAAAACACTCAAATAACTCACAAAAGACTATGATATTTAAAATAAATTTAATAAACATATATAAAATGAGAAATAAAATAGGAATAAAGATCATTACAATAATATAATTATTCCATATTTTAGAGATGTAGATAACGAAATATCTAGAATTTTGAGAAAATTTAAATATAGATGGTACAGTACCGGGACAAAAAGGGAATTTTTAACTAGAAATAGCATAATGAAGGATAACATAAGCACATCAAAACCAAGTAATGTAATTTATGAGATTAAATGCACAGAATATGACAAAATTTGTGTAGGAGAAACCGTCCGTAATTTAGAGACCAGGATTAAAGAACACCAACAGGGTTTAATGGGGAGAAGGGCGTTAAGCAAAATTGGGGAACATGCATTATATTCAGGACATAGGCCAGATTGGAATGAAATTGAGATATTTCACAGGAATATAAAATTTAAAAAAAGAAAGATTATTTTCAGAGGGATGGGTATCACGGGGAATGAGAAAAATAACTATAAATATATCCGAAGATATTCTGCAACAGTACAATTCGTTTTTGAATTTAAAAAGTAGTTTAAAAGGGTAGGTATAAATTGCAAGTAATAGATATCGATTTATATATACTATTGTGAAATCTTTGTAAATATTATTAATTATTTTTACATTTATTTTTGCATATAATTTCTCAATATATATATGCAATATAATTCCCACACTACTTGTAAATAGTCAACACATTTTTTATTTTAATATCCATATATTTTAATATCTATAATCGAAGAGTAAATAGCCAATGCTTGTATATAATTTTTGACCAACGACCCGAGGGGTAAGAGGGAGAAGAGGAGAACAAAGGAGTTGGAAAATAAACAAAGAGAAAATGGCTGCGTTTCTTTTTGTCGCGTCTATTATTTCTTATATACAAATTTAGAGTTTTAAATTTATAATTATTCAAAGATATACCTTAATACGACAGTATTTAGCCGACACAGGATATAATAACCGGTACGTTTTTTCTTTTTTAAAAACTTTATTGGATTTAGCCTTTAGCCTACCCATTCGTCACAAAAATGCCAAAAAGGAAGTCAGATACCGACACTCATTTTTCTGACAGAAACGATAATATGGAATTTAAATTAATGAAAGAACAAATTATTTTACTAACACAAATTATACAACACAACAGACGATCTCAAATAAAAATTATATAAGTAAATTCTCTGGCCTCAATCAAGATATAAATATTTTCTTTCGTAACATTGAGGATGCAACGAACGATGAACGAGACAGAAAAAAATTAGTTATTCTAAATTTAGAAGAAGAAGCTAAAAATATATTTTATCGATTGGGCTTAGAACAAGAGACTTATTTAAATATCAAACAGAAACTTTCCACAATCTATATATCAAAGAAGAAGACAACGTTGGAAGAATTGTTCACTCGCCAATTGGAAAAGCCAGAAAAAATTAACGATTATTACCATTTTAAGGTTGTGGGTGCATTAGAGAACTCACTTCCAAACAAACAGATTGTTGAAGCACTTACGGCAGGTGTAACGTATGATTTGAAGAAAATGATATACACCAGGAACCCACAGACGCCTGAAGAATGGTTGGACTATGTGAACACCATCCAAAAGTGGCCAGTAACGAGTGCTCGGGGACAACCGACACCACAGCGTGACCTTGACCGTTGGCGACCCGAATCCACTACCTCGCCTGGCCAAGGACATTACCGGCCACAATATGGGCAAGCAGCGTTTCGCCGACCTGGATGTGGACGTTTTGCCTTTCGCAACTACGCGGATACCACGCTGCCCAAGGAACCCAGGGAACCAGCCACATCGAGCGGACATCAACCCAGATCACAAGGATGTGATCCCTCATCAAGGAAAGAACCAGCATAATGTAAGACTATTCTTTAATTTATCTATTTTCACCTTCAATGTTAAATTTCTTGTGGATACTGGCTCTACCATTAACCTAATATCTTTTGATTATTTGCATAAAATTTTGCCATCAGATATATTTCGAAATATAACTAAATATTCAGTTAATAAGCATTCTAGAATTAATACATTGAGTGGACCAATCCAACCTATATTTTATGTTATTTTACCAGTCAGTTTTTTTAAAAGAAAAGTTAGCTTAAAATTTTATATATTTCATCTACCATATGAAATTGCACTAATAGGATTATATACTCTAAAAAAATTAAAAACTAGAATTGACTTCAATAGAAATGTAGTGAGTCAACAAGGCACAAATATTCCTGCTACTCTTTTTTATTTTGAAACAGATTTGGCTTATGTAAATGATGCATACAATGTGATAAATCCAGATAGGAAATATAATATAAACCAACACCTTCATATTGTTAATACACAAATCTTAGATAATCACTGTGCACCTTCAGAAAGTAATCCACTCTATGTTAATCATTTGCAACAGACACTTTCCACACAATCTAGCATTCCAGGGGAAAATAAGTTAACCAATGATTTAATTGATAAGTATCATAAGATAAACAACTTATTATACCTTAAGTTAATTAGGTTATTGAAAGAATTTGCTGAAATATTTCCTACAGACCCATTTAAAGTTTCTACACTACATATCCAACCTGTACAGATTAAACCAAATACAGATAGAGTAATCAGGTTGCGACCGTATAGAATTCCATTTACATATAGGAAAGAAATAGATATACAAATCAATGAGATGTTAAAAAATAATATAATAGAACCGGCCATAGGTGAATATGCTTCACCCATTACTCTAGTAAAAAAGAAAAATGGAACATTTAGAATGTGTGTGGATTTTCGAAAATTAAATGAACACATTCCAGTTGATCCCCAACCTATACCATTAATAGAATCAGTGATAGAAAAACTGTCGCAAGCTAAGTATTTTTCCAGCCTTGATTTGAGCAACGCTTATTGGACAGTTCCTATCCATCCGGATTCTCGACCTTATTTAGCCTTCACCACTCACGCAGGAGTGTACATGTTTAAAAGATTACCTTTCGGGCTACAAAGCTCACCACAGATCTTCGAGAGAGCTATTGGACAAATACTTAGAAAATATAACTTCCAATTTCTAGAACACTACTATGATGATTTTATATTTTTTTCTGATAGTTTTGAAGAACACTTAGAACATCTTCGTTTATTCTTCCAACTATGCAGGGCAGAAAATATCCGCCTCAACCTTAACAAATGTCAATTATGTAAGACCTCCATTAGCTTCCTAGGATACGAAATCACACAGGGCACTTATAAACCTCACCTAACTAACACTCAGGTAATAGGAACCATCCAACCTCCGACTAATGTTAAAACTTTACAGTCATTTTTAGGTGTCGTAAATGTATATCATAAATTCATTCCCCATTATGCACAGCTTAGATCGCCTTTAAATATACTTCTAAAAAATAATATTCCTTTTAAGTGGACTCTTGAATGTCAGAAGGCATTTGAAGATTTGAAAAGCAGCCTAACTGCATCACCAGTTTTACATATCTTTAAAGAAGATTTACCCTGCTTCTTATATTGTGACGCGAGTACATTAGGGATATCCGGAATTCTAAAGCAAAAGGATGAAAATGGAGAAGAACATCCTGTACAATATTTCTCTCGCTCTCTACGCAAGTATGAACAGAACTACTCCATCTCGGAGCTGGAGTGTTTAGCTATCATTGAGTCTATCGAATACTTCAGGGTGTACCTGCTTGGTAGACATTTCACCATTTATTCTGATCACCAAGCTCTGGTCTTTTTGAAAAATATTAAAAATCCGTCAGGTAGGTTATTTCGATGGTCCTTGAGACTCAGCCCATACACTTTTGACATACACTATCTGAAAGGTAAAAATCAACTCGAAGCAGACTTACTATCAAGACAACCATTTTGCGGATTTCTAGAGGCTCAACAATTGGAGGAACACCAGCATCGTGTACCTGAGAAATATCAATCACTCATCAATACTGATGGACTTGCGATTATTACTAAAAAGAGCGTACCCACCAGAGTAGTCGTACCTGATACACTAAGAAATAAGTTACTCCAGAAAGCACACGAATGGTATAACCATCCAGGAATCACACAACTCACTAGGTTAATCACTAGTCAGTATTATTGGGATGGTATGACCAAAGATATAAATAACTATGTCCATAAATGCAAAATTTGCCAAATAGTAAAACCTCCGAAAGGACCCACATATGGAGAAATGGGTACCTTACCACTCGCGAAGAAACCTTATGAACTTATGTCAATGGACACAGTAGCCGGATTTAATAAGTATGGTGGTAACCGAGCTTATTTACATGTAATATGTGATCACATGAGTCGATACTGTTGGACTTTTCTTAGTAAATCTACCTCTACCCTTCAAACCCTAAAAAAGGTATTTCAGGAAGGTATTCCTAAAAACCTACTGACAGATCGAGCTCCTGCATTTACATCCGCTCAATTTAGAAGGTTTTTAATCTCACAAGGTATAAAACCCTTGTATACCACAGCAAATCACCCACAGTCAAATGGTCTGAGCGAGAGATTGAATGCAACCATAACAGGGAAACTAAAGATACTCCATTTAGAACACCCAAAACAGACATGGACCAAACAGATAGAAAGGGTCACCAGAATCTACAATCTAACTCCACATACAGTGACGGGATTTCCTCCCATCTATTTATTAAAAGGGATAGTCCCTAACAATTTAAACAACCATGTTCAGACATTTCCCGAACTCTCAGAAGCAAGAATAATAGCATAACAAAAGACTCAAGCAAGGCATAAGGCCGAAAAACTAATGTACGATCAAAAACATAAAAAGATTGATTTTGTACCAGGGGATCTAGTATTGGTGAAAGTTTATAGACATCCGAATACTCCAAAGTTTGAACCTAACTATACAGGCCCATATGAGATCTTGGAAATACTATCACCTCAGGTAGTGCGCATTAATAGACCAAATAGACCTTTGCAGTTACAGACAGAAATTATAAATATAGAAAAACTTCGTAGATATGTAGAAAATATTCCCCATATCACACCTCCTACGGACCTTCCCGACTCTCCTCCTAGACAAAACTATTTTCTATTTCCTTATAGGCACTTCACTACAGATATCTTGGGTGATCCGGGTTCCTCCAGACCAAGGGAATGGTTTCAACCGTTTAACCATTTGGACAACAGTATTTTCACGGATGAAACATTTTATAAGCCTGATTTTCCAATAACATCCAAACCAAATTTTTCATCAATAGTAAAGCCCACTAAATCCAGTACTTTGGTCTTAGACCCTAAAATCAATCCATTCGATAATATGGTGGAAAGTAATTTGGGTACTACCAAAGAAAAATTACACAGTAAACTTAATCCAAATGCCGATGTCTTTATACCAACAACCTTGGCGACCAAAGAATTTTCACATTATTTAAATAAAGACTCGTTAATAAATAATGTTATCACTCTGTGTACATTTTTGTATAAAACTGTTATATTTAGAATTAAAAAATTTCCATTGTTTTTAATTACCACAATAATATTTTGGATTCTTTATACTCATTTAGCATCTTGTATATACCTTCTTCCTTTATTGTTTTATATCTTGCCTCTACCCATACAAACAAACCTACATATCTCTTATAAAATGTTCCTGATAAAATGGACCGTTAGAATAGTGGAATATATAAATTTGTATATAAATGTAATGTTGGACTATATGAGGCGATATGATAATTTTAATCAAGCTATAAACTCAAATGATATATGACCTTGAAGACTTGAATATATTACTTTAAAATGTGAACATAAAAACACTTAATGCGTGTGTGGGTTTAAATAGCTATAAATATCTTTAGCCACCTTACAATATGCAGAGACTAGCGCTTATCGTTAGTCGGGTATAACAACCCCGCATACCTCCGTTCGTTTTGTCTGGTGTATGACAGACAAGATGTAAAGGCCTACAGATTTAGGACAATAGTAATAAGTTAATTTACGTATAGCAATACGATAGAACAACTATAGGATTAGTATAAGCGTTTTTATAAGATAAACTATCGAGGGTTAAAAGAAAAAATAAAATTTTGGATTTTTAAACACATCAACCTCTAAGATATGGTATAGCCCCATCGGTTAGTTTCGAAAATCGATGTTCGGTAAAACCTATCCTAAGATGAGCACTTCAAAATGTTAGTTCGAATTAGAGATCATCCTTTAAAAAAAAAAAAGAAAATTTTGGCTGTAGTGCTTTGACCTATGTACTTCCATTGAGTGAGTCGTAAACTCAATGTACGAGTATATCATAGGAAAAAGTACACAGACAACGTTATCCAGACTTCCAGGTTGGAACATAGGTCTAGCCAACTTGTGGCCAACGATAGGAAGAATAGGGATCGTAGGATGAAGAAAAATTGAACATTTTCAAAGTGAGCAATCGTGGCCGAGAGATCTACCATCCGTAGTCTTAGCTTTTTAACCCCGCACTGTTCGAATCCTATCGACTTATTAGAGAATAAAGATGTAATAAATAACAGTTTAAAATGTCAATAATATATCATAACCTCGTTAGGATATTTTCAATTCAGAGAAAATTAAAAATTTTATCTAGACTGTGCAGCTACGAATTTCATCTTGCGCACACCCACACAGGTTCACTGCAATATAATTCCCACACTACTTGTAAATAGTCAACACATTTTTTATTTTAATATCCAATTATTTTAATATCTATAATCAAAGAGTAAATAGCCAATGCTTGTATATAATTTTTTGACCAACGACCCGAGGGCTAAGAGGGAGAAGAGAAGAACAAAGGAATTGGAAAATAAACAAAGAGAAAATGGCTGCGTTTCTTTTTGTCGCGTCTATTATTTCTTATATACAAATTTAGAGTTTTAAATTTATAATTATTCAAAGACTCACCTTAATACGACATATATTTATGTATGTTATAATTTATATATATATTTTTAAAGATCATAGTCTTTTGTGAGTTAAATATTTATTTTTGACTCGTGCTTTAGATTTGTACAAAATTTGAAAAATCGCGTGAGAACGCCCTTGGAAACTTAGAATAATTTTTTAACGCCTTGCCAAATGTTCTAATTTTTGTTTGCTCCTGAAGAGGACAAAAGATTTTTGTAGAAACATCGAAGTAATAAAAAGATTTACTGACCGAAGTATCTTTATTTTCAGAAATATGAATGCCGGCCAGGCAGCCTTTATCTTTACGATAATATTCTTATTGTGAAGCTGGTGATTAAAAGATAGAGCATATACTGAAACTTCCAACAAAAAGGATTATTTATCGACAAGATTATAAAATCTTGCCATAAGTTTTCAAGTTTAAGAACTTTATCAGATGACTATTTCAATAAGCATTTTATATCTTTAAAATAATTTGAAGATGATGCATTAAAAAAAAAAAAAACTTTTCGAATATTTTTTTTTCTGGAAGTGTCATTACTCACTTTTCCCCTTAAATAAGCAAATTGACGCAAGCTATATCTTAGTCCAAGAGATGGAATGAGGTTCTCTAAACTAAATGGCAAAACATATTTGAGTTTCTATGGGCTTGAAGTAGAGCAAGGAAAAGGTTGAGAACAACTTTAACATAGGACTTGTCTTCGCGCAAAATATTTACAAATGTGAGATAAAATATAGTAAACAGTTTATTAAAAAAGAGCACAAGCATCACCTTAAATATAAAGTTTGGCAAAAATCTTCTCTAAGAATTAATATTTGACAGTTTCGATATTAAATTTACCCAAAGTCCATTATTAAAGGCAATAACGAAAACAAAATCGGTCTATAAAGCTTAAATTTATTTTGTTACTAATAAAATTAAAAAGTGTTAGAACACTTTTTAAAATGTTAAAAACTAAAAAAATTACATACTCTAGTAAGGACCTTTTAATGAAAATGTTCCCGACTTTTTCTCATTAAAAATACTATGTGGGAACGTAAAGGTTCAAAGGTTCTACCATCACAACGTGTGGCACCAAGATGATTTTATGGTCCAGTCCGCTGCATATCAAATGGGTCAATCTATTATTAAGCCATAGAGGTCTTCGAAAATCAATTTTCATCTTCGAAGAAGTAATCTGGGATGCTACTTACCCTAAAAAAATTTAGGAACAAACTCTTTTGATCATAAAATGGCTCGATCCAGCAGCAAGACATTTCTTAGGGCCTATCTAAAATGCCATTTTTGGAGCAAATAGAATGAAATTATTCGAATAATCCGTAAAATCAAAAATATATATATGCGCCCTTCAAATTTGAGAAACATCTAAAGTTTTATTTTCAATTTGAGCATTTTGATGCAGAAGCAATCATTATACAAGGTCCATTATGAAAGTAATGAGCATTTACTGGCAAAATACATTTATTGATCGTAATTTGTGCGAATGTTCAATTTTCTTCAAAATACATTCCTCCTGCATCAATACACTTGCGGAGACGCGTTTGCCACGCCTGAAAGGCACCCTGAAACTCCTCGACAGGAATGCTTCTCAAGAACGTTGTAACATGGTGTTGGATGTTTTCCACGGTTTCCCAATGTTTTCCTTTCATCTCTCTCTTGAGTCGCGGAAACAAAAAGAAGTCACTTGGAGCTAAGTCGAGACTGTAAGGGGGGTGAGGGATCACCAGGGTGTTGCTCCGGGCCAGGAAGTTGGTAATGATGAAGGCTGTGTGACTGGTGGCATTGTCATGGTAGAGCTTGACCGTGTCTTTAATGTCAGTCCTCACGCGTACGATCCGGCGTTTCAATCTCCTGAGCACCTCCAGGTAAAAGGCTGAGTTTACAGTTTGTCCCTGCGGTACAAACTCACAATGGACTATTCCCCGGATGTCAAAGAAGACAATGATCATCGTTTTGATGCGCGACTTGCTCATTCGCGCTTTCTTGGGGCGTGGGGATGATTTTGTGTGCCATGCACAGCTCTGCCTTTTCGACTCTGGGTCGTATTCAAACATTCAGGATGCGTCTCCAGTTACTACATAGTTCAGAAAGCCCGGTTCATTTTGAATCAAATCCAACAATTCTTGACAGCGCAAAACTCTAAGTTCTTTCTGGTCTTGCGTCAACACTTTCGGCACAAACTTCGCACAGACCTTACGCATTTGCAGATCCTCGGTCACTATCCCATGTACCACAAATGTGGACATGTGTAATGTGTCAGCAATTTGCTGGATGCTTAATCGACGGTCGGTACGCAAAACTTCGAGCACACGATCCACGTTCTCGTCAGTTCTGGCCGTTGTTGGGCGTCCTGAACGGGGTTCGTCGGCGACCTCCTCCCGGCCCTCCTTGAACGCCTTCTGTCACTTCCCAGACTGTGATCTTGAAATGCAATCGTCCTTGAAGGTTTTTTGCAGCATCTGGAATGTTTCGGTTGCATTTTTTCTAAGCCTCACGCAAAACTTTATGGCGTATCGTTGTTCAAGCGAACGCTTCATCGCGCTATGTTACAAAAGTTGAAAACACACTTTAAGCGGAGGCATGTATCTCCCCTCACACTGCTCGAACTCAACTGACGACCGGATGGATTGAAAGGGCATATCCCTCCACCACATTTTCCACGGTTTTACCGTGCTGCCATCTATCGTCGCGTCACAATAACATTATGCTCATTACTTTTATAATGGACCCTGTATATGAATGGTTTAATATTTCCCGAGAGTTGGTGATATAGCGAAGCTCTCTCTCTACGGGCATTGGCCAGTTGTTTTAGTTGAAAATATGGCTGACCGTTGGGAATGTTTTATTTATTTATTTGTATTCTTCTCCTACTTTTGGCTTTACGCGCTCTACCTTCTATCACATCATGTGTAGCAATAATATGCCACTTATATGAAGGCCAACAAATTACCAATATATTGACGAACTTCCCCATAATTAACACCTGACTATCTTTTGCAGCGGGTAAGTAATTTTTTAGTATTCATCGTGTTTAAATGCTTAATAATTCTTTATATAGATAGAAAAACCTGAGGGAATATACAGCGTTATATGAAAATTCGAAACTATTTTAGAGGCGTAAGATTCTTTTTGAAATTAAACAATTTATACTGCCCTTACTGCAATGGAAAAATCAATGGGAGGGCGTTATACAACAGTATATATAACAGCATTATATATTTGAGAATTATACAAGAGAGACATTTTTGTTAATTTCTTCTTCCGGTCAAGCAGATTACGGCTTTAGCCATGTCTTTTCCACAGCAATCTTTCGTGACTTTGTTTGCTGTATAAAGAATGGAATCTGTTATTTATTGAGCAATACACTTTGTTCCTGAGTGTTCTGTGTCTCTACTGCCCTCCAAGGAGCTGATATTGATTCATATCTATATAGATAATACCGTAACAGAGTTTTCCATTGTAAAGTCCTGAGCTATCTCCTCCGAAGATTCTGAACTACACATAACAATCTATATACCAAAATTTTCGTTATTTTTTTCTTCGTATGATAGGCCTGTTTTTATTTTCCTAATGTTAACAGTTATTTTTATTTTTTAATTTAATCTATTTTACAATCGTAGATTTTTTGCATTTATCATCATCAATTCATTTGTTTTGAAATGCGTAAAAATGTGTTTTGAAATAATATATATTTCTGATTCATTTGATTATGTAAGTACTTTGTTATAGTTTTTCATTTAAATATATAAATTTTTCGAATTGTAGATTGAATTATTACTTTTATTCTATAATAATTATCTTTTATAAGTGTTTGTTATAGTTTTTCATTTGAGTTTAGCACAATTTTTGTATCTGGTTATCTTTTTTGGCATCTTTTCCTCTCTCTTTGGCATCTTTTTTTTTTCTCATTAATAAGACCTAATCCAAATAATTTAATAGTGTGTGACGTTTCAGCAACAGCATCAGACAAAAGAATAAATGAACTAAAGAATAAAATCTCATTTTTTCTTTTGTCTGATGATGGTGACATTTGGATTAGGTCTTATTTTTTTTTATTAATTTGTTATAGTTTTTCATTTGAATTTAGCTCCATTTTTGTGTCTTATTTAATAAATGAACTAAAGAATAAAATCTCATTTTTTCTTTTGTCTGATGATGGTGACATTTGGATTAGGTCTTATTTTTTTTTATTAATTTGTTATAGTTTTTCATTTGAATTTAGCTCCATTTTTGTGTCTTATTTCTTCTTTATATTAAAACTTAGAATTAAGCTTTGCTTTTTTATATACATGTTTATTACACATTTAGCAATACTTTTTCTTTATATTTGCTCTTATTTACTCATTTTTTTACTCTTTCACAATCAGATTTTGAAAATGGCTAAATGGCTTCACTTCTCCCTATTTGCTTTTGTAGCTTTTCTTATAAAAAAATATTAGAACTTAGAATTAAGCTTTGCTTTTTTATATATATGTTTGTTACACATTTAGCAATATATATACCAAAATATTTTTTTGAATACTTACCTCTTTTAGTGAATTTTTGTCAGGGGGGCTGCAAAAGTGCCGTACTTATGCAGTATTTTGATGCTTTTCCTGTGAAAAGGATAATGACATTTAAAATTAAGCTTTGCTTTTTTATATACATGTTATTTACACATTTAGCAATATATACACAGAAATATTTTTGGAATATTTAACTTTTTTGGTGAATTTTTGTCAGGGAAGCTATGGACTGCCGTAATCATGCATTATGTTGATGTTCTTCTCATAAAAAATATATTTGGGTTTGGAATTGGGCTTTGCTTTTTGTATACATGTTTTTTACATATTTAGCAATTTACACACAGAAAAATTTTGGAATATTTAACTTTCTTGGTGAATTTTTGTCAGGGAAGCTATGGACTGCCGTAATCATGCGGCTGCAAAAGTGCCGTACTTATGCAGTATTTTGATGCTTTTCCTGTGAAAAGGATAATGAAATTTAAAATTAAGCTTTGCTTTTTTATATACATGTTATTTACACATTTAGCAATATATACACAGAAATATTTTTGGAATATTTAACTTTTTTGGTGAATTTTTGTCAGGGAAGCTATGGACTGCCGTAATCATGCATTATGTTGATGTTCTTCTCATAAAAAAAATATTTGGGTTTGGAATTGGGCTTTGCTTTTTTGTATACATGTTTTTTACATATTTAGCAATTTACACACAGAAAAATTTTGGAATATTTAACTTTCTTGGTGAATTTTTGTCAGGGAAGCTATGGACTGCCGTAATCATGCGGCTGCAAAAGTGCCGTACTTATGCAGTATTTTGATGCTTTTCCTGTGAAAAGGATAATGAAATTTAAAATTAAGCTTTGCTTTTTTATATACATGTTATTTACACATTTAGCAATATATACACAGAAATATTTTTGGAATATTTAACTTTTTTGGTGAATTTTTGTCAGGGAAGCTATGGACTGCCGTAATCATGCATTATGTTGATGTTCTTCTCATAAAAAAAATATTTGGGTTTGGAATTGGGCTTTGCTTTTTTGTATACATGTTTTTTACATATTTAGCAATTTACACACAGAAAAATTTTGGAATATTTTACTTTCTTGGTGAATTTTTGTCAGGGAAGCTATGGACTGCCGTAATCATGCAATATGTTGATGTTCTTCTCATAAAAAAAATATTTGGGTTTAGAATTGGGCTTTGCTTTTTTATATACATACTAGCCGAGTGACCCGGGCAACGCCCCGGGTTTACCCGAAGGACCCGCAGGTGAGAAACTATAGAAGAAAAATTTTAACAAATCAGAAAATGAAATTGCAAACAACAGAACTACACTACTTTAAGGACATGAGAGCACATGCACTGTATCACCATACGTGTACCATTTTCAAAGACCCTGCTTAGGATTAAAACTTCTCAGAAGCATAACAATAGTACCAACCTAGAGGTTAACTGGTGTGGATGCATTCCTCTGGGAGTGAGACTATTGAGAAATTCAGTAGGGAGTTATTTTGCTTCTCCGCATTCTAACACTCCAACTGTTAACACTGTGGAAACACTGACTCATGTTTGGTAAGCAATTTCAGGGAAGAAACTATAGACATTGGATTAAATAAATTATTAATTAAATTGCATTAAATAAAAATTATTAGATTTAAATAAATATTATTAGAGTGAAAAAAAAAAGAAAGAAATTAACAAATTAGAAAATAAAATTTCGAAAAATACAACTATATTGCAGATAAGATAAGAGGACCTTATTAAAAAATACATAAACAAACTGTAATTCGACACTCGATAATTCGACACTTTCGATAATTCGACACTTTCGATAATTCGACCATTTTAAAAATCAAATTTACAAGGTTGATTGTTGTTTAAATACAACTTTGCTTTTGCATGCATAAACACAGGCTCTTGTAGCAAGAACCCAAATATTATTTATAGTCATAGCAAAAGCCAACTTTAGTGAAAACTGATGCCTCTTCAGAATGAATGGAAGACTGAAATCTGAAGGAGCAGAAGATATGGGTCATTTATACTTTCACCAATGCCTTTAGGATCTTTGCGATGGAACGCGTATGGTGTTTCAGCGCATGTGCTCTCATGTCCTTGAAGCACATATACTGACAGTGCCCAAAGTTGAACACACTGTATAGTGTCTGAAATATCTTTGGCCCCTTCGGATACCAACCTTCGCTTCATTCTAGAGAGGCGTTAGTTTTCATGTCATATCTGTAATATAGTTTTGTTGTTTGCAATTTTCTTTTTTTTTTCCTTTCAAATATGTATCCACTCTGAAATATAGTTTGTAAATTTTTATTCCAATTTATTTTCTTATATATATATGTATTTTTTTTTCATTTCCAAAATATTTATTTATACTTTCACCAATGCCTTTAGGATCTTTGCGATGGAACACGTATGGTGTTTCAGCGCATGTGCTCTCGTGTCCTTGAAGCACATATACTGACAGTGCCCAAAGTTGAACACACTGTATAGTGTCTGAAATATCTTTGGCCCCTTCGGATACCAACCTTCGCTTCATTCTAGAGAGGCGTTAGTTTTCACTAAGGTTGGCTTTTGCTATGACTATAAATAAGGCTCAAGGCCAAACCTTGGCTACAAGAGCCTGTGTTTACGCACGGACAACTTTATATGTGGCTTTTTCAAGTGTGCGAACATTGGATAGCATACATGTAAAGATGACCCATATCTTCTGCTCCTTCAGATTTCAGTCTTCCATTCATTCTGAAGAGGCATCAGTTTTCACTAAAGTTGGCTTTTGCTATGACTATAAATAATATTTGGGTTCTTGCTACAAGAGCCTGTGTTTATGCATGCAAAATCAAAGTTGTATTTAAACAACAATCAACCTTGTAAATTTGATTTTTAAAATGGTCGAATTATCGAAAGTGTCGAATTATCGAAAGTGTCGAATTATCGATAGTGTCGAATTACAAATTGTTTATTTATTTTTTAATAAGGTCCTCTTATCTTATCTGCAATATAGTTGTATTTTTCGAAATTTTATTTTCTAATTTGTTAATTTTTTCTTTTTTTTTTCACTCTAATAATATTTATTTAAATCTAATAATTTTTATTTAATGCAATTTAATTAATAATTTATTTAATCCAATGTCTATAGTTTCTTCCCTGAAATTGCTTACCAAACATGAGTCAGTGTTTCCACAGTGTTAACAGTTGGAGTGTTAGAATGCGGAGAAGCAAAATAACTCCCTACTGAATTTCTCAATAGTCTTACTCCCAGAGGAATGCATCCACACCAGTTAACCTCAAGGTTGGTACTATTGTTATGCTTCTGAGAAGTTTTAATCCTAAGCAGGGTCTTTGAAAATGGTACACGTATGGTGATACAGTGCATGTGCTCTCATGTCCTTAAAGAAGTGTAGTTCTGTTGTTTGCAATTTCATTTTCTGATTTGTTAAAATTTTTCTTCTATAGTTTCTCACCTGCGGGTCCTTCGGGTAAACCCGGGGCGTTGCCCGGGTCACTCGGCTAGTCAAATTATAATCCTGCCACTAGTGTTATTTTGAGTTTTTAATTAGTGATAGCTGAGTTTTTGTATTACTTTCTTATACTCAAAATTTATAAAATAAGCTATTGAACAGGCATTTTTTAATGAAACCTTTCTTAAGCTTAATTATTAACTTTTAGTTTGAGGCATCTAAATATAGGTTATACGTAATTATGGTTGTATCATATTTTCCTCTTTTATTAAAGGGCATTCGAAAGTTGATATAAATTTAACAAATGCATTCTTCAACTAATTAATGTTCTCCTTTGGTATATAACAGAAAACATAAGAGAGTGAAGGAGAAAAGTTTCTTTCGCTCTTATGCTTTCTGTTATGTCCATTATTTTCTTAACATAGTTCTACTAACGTTTGGTAGTATCTTGCGATTACTACTGAATATGGTGAAAGATTTTACGCTTTTTAGTATTAAAATTGGTTTCTTGCTTTGAATATATATTTATTAAAAAATCAATTACGTCGCTTAGTTGGCCACAAACGTCATCATTAGGCCTGCAATTTAGAATTGGCTATATATTTACTAATGGTTGTAGTTCAACTGGAACCATTGGCCTGGTGGCTAACAATAGCAACAACCTGGAACTAAGTATGAATCCCGCTTTGACTGCTTTTTAATTAAAAATAAATAATGGCTTAAATGACCCCGAATTTTACAAGTTCCCAACTCTATTAGTAAATTAAAATAATAATACTAAAGCAAAGTATGAGGGAATTTTGGAATTAATTTTAACATGTGTAGACATGTGATACAATTATCGTATAAGAAATATATACAGGGTGATCCAAAAGTCCCGCACAACTTTAAAAATTAATAACTCCGCGAATATTTGCGCTAGAGCAATGCGGTAAACACCATTGTGTTCAGGATGCAATGGGATTTTTTATGGCAAATAATATAAAATTCGAAATTGATTTTAGTTACAACTTTATTCGCTAGATGGCGCTCTACCAGAATCAGAGATTCAGCGGCCAAATTGTTTGATAAATTGAAAATATAACTGAACGACACGTATTTTTCCTTTTTGAATACCAGGAAAGAACCCTAATAATATCAAATGATAAATTAATAAAACACCATTTCGCCAAAAGTTAGAAGAATTGGTTGACGATTTTTAAATACAATCTGAGATATGTAAAATAGGTGTATGCAAATTAAAACATGTATAAAAAAATATTTATATTTTAGATGGAGTTTTGTGAAATAAATTGAATGTTTGAAAATAACTACTGATATCAATACACGATTTTTGAAATGTTAATATAGTACCAAAAATTATGATGGCACTACTAATAGGATTTCGTGCTATAAGGAATGTATAGTTTCTTGACTAATTGGCGACACTTGACTATTTAACTGGATATTTGTCATGATCCAAAAATGAAATATAGAGGGGAGTGACAAAATATATTTGTCGTACTTTATTCCAAATATCCTATGGGTTTGTCAAATATTATCATTGTTTATTATACTGTACATAATTTTGAAAATGTATCCCCTAAAAAAAAAAATCATTTTTAAATCGACCTTTTGCGTTGGAAAACGTGGTAGTAAAATCATTTTGTATTATTTTTTGCGCAAAATATCTAAAGTTAGGGGGGATAGAGAGATTATTCCTTATGCTATTTCTTCTAATGAGCGAAAAGCGATAAACTAAACATAAGAGGTAAAATTGTGTATACCAGTGTTATTCGAGAAGTTATAACACTTTGGCCTGCACGACATAATATAAAATGTGGGCAAATGACAAACAAAAAAATTACTGTTCACAGAAAAAAAAAAATATTCAAGATGTGAGGACAGCATTTATTATTCCCATAACCCAAAACAAAGAGCTGCAAAATATAACACATGAGGTAACTGCCTTCTCTCTTGTATTAGGTCACAATCCTTGCTCAATGTGGCGCCCTTCATTCTCAAACACCGCCTGCAGACGATAGATGACAGAATGGTCACAATTAAATAGTTGAAATTTATAAAACGTGCTACCTGATAGAAGCCTTCAACATGTCCAATGTGGTAGGCCGGCATCGATAAAAACACGACTTAATGTACCCCCATAACCGAAATTGTAAGGCGTCAAGTCTGGTGATATTGGAGGCCACTGGTATATAAAGTGGCGACTTATCAACGAATTCCACCGAACGTATCCTTCAGCAATTGTTTGGCACCGCGGGAGATATGAGAAGGTCCTCCATCTTGCGTGAATGTTATTTCGCTTAGTGCTTGTCTGTCCTGCAATATGGGAATAACCTTTTCTCTCAAAAGTTGAACATAACGTTCACCAGTTACGAAAACGGTTTTAAAAGTTCTTCCATTGATTTTTTCAAAGAAAAATGGCCCAATAATAAAAGAAGAAGTGAACCCACACAAAACTGTAACTCTGTGCTGATGAAATGGTATTTCTGTAAAACTCCTAGGGTTTTCTGTTGCCAAAATGAGGCAGTTTTGAATATTAAATTCTCCTTTTAGATAAAAGTGAGCATCATCTGTTTTTAGAACATTTGACAGCCAGTTTTCATCAATATCAATTTGCCGGAAAACCCATGCAGCGAATTCTTGACGCTTCTCAAAATCGCTGACTTTCAACTCGTGAAAACTTTGAATTTTGTTAGGATATTTTTATAGAAAAATTATAAATGTGTGTTCTCTCCAAACTGTTCAATACGAAATCCCCGTTTGTCGAGAAATTTGTCTAGCACTTACTTCTCCATACTGGGATAACGTTTCAATAGCTTCAGCATTCTGCAAAACCGTAACAGCCACTGACTTGCATGTCGATGGTCTTCCACTCCGAGGTTTTGCTTCCAGAGATCCAGTTTCCTCAAAACTTTTAATCAATCGCTTTAGAGAGTAGCAACTCATTGGTCCTTTACCGCTTCGAATATCTTTAAAGGAACGAAACGCTCGTAAAGCTTCAGTGGCAGATTCTGAATCACAATTTAAAAAATTCACCAAGAGTGCTTTATCAGGTAGTGACGGCATTCCAAATGGAAGGGGAGAAGTTCGACCACACCTCCTTGCGGTCCCCCCTGGACCCTTGGAATATTTGACCAAATTCTGGTTCGTTTCCAAGATGACTAACGTTGCAACGGCACTCATTTTCAAATGAAGAGCAAAACTGATATCTCCAGTAATGCTACCGCGTCCGGGGTAACCGCCGCGTCAGGAGCTGCAGCTCGAGCTCATGATGAGAAATCTACTACGAGGACACAATTCAATCTACTACAACTCAATATAAATGGTACCCAGAGGAAAATAAAGAGCTGACTTGTCTTCTCTGTGACAACAATGTACATATTAATTGTCCTCAGGAGACAAAATTGAATCAGAATCTGAGATTCAATATCAAAGATTATACAACACTACGAATGGACAGACCGGGAAAATTCGGAGGAGGACTTGCCGTTTTGATTAAAACTCTAGAAATCAAATTTAAGGAAATCGCCTATAATCAGAGTAAGCCTAGAGAAGGCACGACAGAATCTCAGGCAATAGAAACCTATCTTACGAGTAAAACAATTCCAATCAAAAATGTTTACCACCACGATAATACTAGCATCAATACAGGCCTGATAGAGACATTAAGTGAAGCATCTTCGGATATCGCAATCATACTTAGTGATTTCAACGCCGAAAGACCAACTTGGGGATCACCTGTCCAGGATAACAAAGGTCAGCAGGTTGAGGACATGCTAACCGACCTCGACCTTACGCCGTTAAATAACGAAAAGAACACCTATCTATCCAAGTCCACAGGCACAGAATCCGCAATAGACATCACAGCGATAAATTACAACATCGCACCCACAACACAATGGAAAATTCTGAAAAGTGCAATCAGTGACCACAGACCAATTTTAACAACCCTAAAATTCAAAATTGAGAATTTCCAACAGAATAGAAGAACACTGGGAAAAAAATTACAGAAAGGCTTGAAGAACTGTGCAACGAAGAATTAAATCACAGAACGATTGACAAAAAATTGGAAAAATTCTCTTTGAACATATCCAAAGCTGCAAAAGTATCGATACCTAGAGGTAGACGTAAAGACCTGTGAAAACTTTACTGGAAGGACCACAATATCGAGGCAATGATTGCAGAAAGAGACAATAAAAATGAACTTCTTAAAACAAATAAAACAGAAGAAGTCATAAAGGAACTCATTGAAATTAGTCACAAAATAGAACTAGAAATTTGGATATTCAAACAAGAAAAATGGGCAGAATTCTGCGAAAAAATGGATCCAAAAAAGGAAAGCCATCACTGAAATATAATTATTTTTATAAAACATTCAAAACCAACACTGATCCTCCAATACTCTAACCGATATGAACAGCGAGAACGAACAAACAGATGGCTGACATAATTGCTGAATATCTTTCAAGCACTTCCAGACTCAGCTAGAGGAATGAAGGCAGGACTCTAAAAATAATATAAACAAGTTAGTTAAACAAGCAAGAAATTACCATCAACAAGATATTTACTCGAGAGACTTCACACTGAATGAGCTAAATTCATCAATAAGAAAGTTAAATCCAAGATGTCACCTGGAGATGCTCTAATCTTTGGTCAAATGATTAAACACTTTGGAGACGAAGCTAAAAATCAACTCCTACGAATACTGAACATTTCATGGCAAACTGGTAAACTACCAAAGAATTGGAAGATATCAATTATAGTGCCAATACTGAAACCAAACAAAGATGCTAAGCAATGCAAGAACTATCGGCCAATTGCTCTTACCAGCATACTTTGTGAAATAACAGAATGAATTATCCACTCTAGGCTCATAGTCTGGCTCACTAACAATAATAAAATAAACCTTTACCAAACTGCCTAAAGATCCAGACACTGTACAACTGATAAACTGTTCTACTTCTGTCAATCAATAATAGATTTCTAGGAAAAACCGCCAAAGAAGACAACGGCCGTATTCCTGGATATGACCTCAGCTTTTGATCGAGTGTAGAAATTATTTGAAAGGCTGCACAACATCGGAGTAAGAGGAAAAACCTTAATCTGGTTGCAGACTTCTTAAGGGGAAGAAGGATAAAGGTTCGGGTCAATGGAACATTTTCCAAGGACCGAAGAACATGGGCTGGTGTACCTCAGGGATCTGTGCTCAGTCCTCTACTCTTCTCGCTATATATTAACCGTTGTTTATGTAAATAGATGAATATTATTTGTATTATTTAAAGCCTCATTATGTAAAAATATATGTATATATAAATTGGACATTTGTTGTTGGCCATGGTCAAGTTTGAACTCTTGTACGTCTAATTACGACACAACAAAAGTGGCGTCGAGGATGCGCGATCTACAGAGCCAGTAAAAAGCTGAGGAAAACGGCGTCTATGCAAGTATAACAACTACATCTTTTAAACAAATCTGACTCTCGGATTATGGAGAGAAAATAGGAAAATGGGTTAAGATTACATCTTTTAAACTATCTGGATCAAGAAAACAAAGGAGTAGAAAAGATCAGCATGACAAGTTCAAAGTTAATAGTACCTTTTAGATGCTATAGCCCAGTGGAGGACACTTCGATCTTTTTGTACAAAAATTTGAGGCTTTCTTTTTGGCATCTGAAGGAGGAGATTAAAGTGCTGATTTTTACCTCGCTACCAGATCTGAAACTTTGAAGCAGGGAAACGACATTTTCTTCCTGGTCTAATGAAAGATCAACCCTATGATACTATCATTCAAATAATTAAACTGCATTTGGATCCAAAGAAGAAAGTGATACCACAGCGATGCAGATTTTTAAAGATAATTCAACAGGAAGGAAAATCAATTTCGGAATATCTTAGAGAATTGAAACATTTGGCAATAAATTGTAATTTCGTCGATATGTTGGGAACCATGATGCGAGACCGTTTTGTGGCTGGAATCAAGTCGGAAATCCTGCAAAAGAAGCTACTACAAGAGGACGACGATGTCACCCTGGATAAAGGTTTTGCAGTGGCGATCTCGTTCGAATTGGCGGAGATGAATACAAGAGAATTACAAGATAAATTAGTGGCCAAGATATCCCCTGTGAATTGAAAGGATAAAAAGGGTGAGTACAATAATAGTACGGCGCAGTATAGGCCTTTCAGGCAAAGTGGCAAAGGCAAAATAGTGTGTTATAGATGTGGTGAAAGACATTCACACGTGGCATCTGTTTTACCTCATAGAACAAAGACTTGTTTTAAAATGTAATAATAATAATGTAATAACTGGGTCATTTAAGTAGGGTCTGCAAAGCTAGTAATAAGAATGTGGGGATGTAAATTTGTACAAGAGGACTCTATATATTCTGTACAGGGCGAAACTGATGCCACAATAAATTTAACAGTAGATGATTATTCTTTGTGCTTTACAATAGATACAGGAAGTCCAGTTACGTTAATACCTAAATATATTTATAAGAATTATTGGCAAGGTAAACTATATTTCCAACAAATTTAAGATTAAAATCCTTTTGTGGTAAATCAATAGAGATTATAGATCAAAGAAATGTTTTTGTAAAAGAAGTCAACCAATATTTACGATTAATAGTTGTAAATGAAAAAATCCAGGTAATTTTATTAGGAAGAGAATGGCTTAGACAGTTGAAACTTGATTATTCTATATTGTTTAGCATTAAAATTTTAAATAATGAATATAATAGAAATATATTTAAATATATAAATATTTGATGGATAGGTATGCAGATTTGTTTAACAAAGATTTGGGCTGTCTAAAGGACGTTAAAATACATTTTAATTTAAAAAAGGATGTCACTCCTGTGTTTTGTAAGGCCAGAAGTTTACCTTTCTCTCTAAAAAACAAAGTAGGGAATGGAATTGATCGTTTAGTGAATTCTTGCATTTTATAAACTATAGTTCATGCATATTGGACCGCTCCAATAGTACCAGTATTAAAAAAGGATGGTAGTGTAAGGATATGTGGTGATTTTAGATGTACAGCTAATAAAGCAATAGAATTAGATAGGTATCCCCTTCCATCGATCGATGAGATCTTTTTAAAATTATCTAGAAGCACCGTATTTTCGACTCTAGACCTATCACAGGCTTACTTACAAGTAATGTTAGCGGAAGAAGCCAAAGCTGTTGTTGATATAAACACAACAAAGAGGTGGTTTTCTTATAAAAGACTACCATATGACGTAGCGGTAGCACCAAATAAATTTCAGAGGATTATGGAAGGCCTATTTTCTGATTTGCCAGGTGTGGCCTGCTACATAGATGATATTTTGGTTGCAGGAAAAGACTTTGAAGATCATGAACAAAAGTTGGATCTAGTGTTTAGATGATTGCTAGAAAAAGGTTTAAAGTTAAACAGATATAAATGTACATTTAAAAAGAAATCGGTGGAATATTTAGGGTTTAAAATGGATAAATATGGACTGCATCCCTTTGAAAATAAAATTAAAGCAGTGATAGAGGCGCCTGAACCTAAAGAATGTTTCGCAATTGAGATCTTTCATAGGACTCTTGATTTATTATTATAGATTCATAAAGAATATAGCAAACATTTTAGCTCTATTCTATCAACTTTTGAATAAAAATTGTAGATGGAATTGGACGAAAAAATATCGAATGTTATTTTAAAAATGTAAATCATTATTAATAGACTATGGACTAGGGGTAATTCTGAGTCATAGAAATGATAGAAAGGAAGAATGCCCTATATATTTTGCTTCTAGAACATTAACTGAAACGGAAAAACGTTTCTCTCAACTAGAAAAGAAAGCGTTGAGCATAACTTTTGGCGTTGAGAAATTCAGACAATACTTACTGGGACGAAAATTTGAATTGGTCACAGACAACCGACCCTTAATTCATATATTTTCACCTCATAAACCAATTCCCATATGTGCATCATCCAGAATTAAAAGAGGGTCCTTAAAATGAGCTGCATTTAATTATACTGTGGAATTTCGAAAAACTAGTGATAATTCCAATGTTGACGCATTGTCACGTCTTCCTTTAGAATCGAGTGTCAGGGAGTCTCTTGATGAAGACCAGGTACTTCTTCTTAGGAAGTCGAATGAGGTACCGTTCTCTTTTATGGAGGTGGCTAATGAGACGCCCCAAGATAAAATACTGTCTATAGTATTAAGGAATGTTAGAGAAGGCAACTGTGTGTGGAAATTCACAAGGGTACCGAGAGAAAACCCACTAGCTCCTAATTATAAGATCAATAAGGAATTAAGTTTGGAGTTTGGTTGTCTTCAATGGCGTGAAAGAGTGGTAATTCCCCAAAAATTAAGATCTTTAATTTTAAATTACTTGCATGAAATACACATGGGGATTGTTAAAATGAAGATGATTGCCAGACGGTATTTTCTGGTGGCCAGGCATAGACAGTAACATCGAGGAGTTAACTAGAGAATGTAGAGTATGCCAAGAATCGGCAAGCATGCCCCCGGCTACCATCTCGGAATGGACTTGGCCCAAAAAACCGTGGCATCGACTTCATCTTGATCTAGCGGGTCCGTTCATGGGAAGAATGTTTTTGGTTCTCGTGGACGCATACTCAAAGTGTATAGAAATGTTTATCATCAAATATATTACCAGAAAAACGATTATAAGTCATCTTAGAGAAATTCTCGCCAGAATTGGATTGCCCTAATTTTTTGTTACAGATAACGGAAGACAGTTTGTCTCCGGTGAATTCGAGCAATTTACCAAAATGAATGGTATACGGCACACTAAGACCAGTCCGTATAATCCTAGTACAAATGGTTTAGCTGAGAGATATGTAAGAGAGTTTAAAAACCTTTTGAGAAAGAATAATGGGAAGGATGATTTAGAGACGAATCTACAAAGTTTCCTATTTGCTCATAGAGCATTCCCCCAAACTGTAATAAAGGAATTCCCCGGCGGAACTGCTAATGAAGAGAAGTTTAAGATCAAGATTCTCGAATTTAATACCAAGATGGGAAATCCGCGAGAGGTATTTCATGAGGCCGTAAGAAGTCAGGAGCAGTTTACTACAGGTTGCGAGGTTTATTTCCGCAACTATGCAACTGGACCTAAACGGTAAAAAGGTACCATTTTGGAATTATTGAGCTACCGTCACTACCTTATAAGTTGCGAGGGCGTCGTGTATAAGAGGCATATCAATCAATTGCGACCTGTGAGAAAGAAACAAGTGGAGACAAGAAATTTGATACTTCCTCGAACATCAGGAAAGAAGCCTGTAGGTGAAAGTCAGAAATAAAGTGAAGAGGAGGTTCCAGAGGTTACATCAGGAAACAAGGAGGAGACTGCTTCTGTGCACGTACCCTCTTGCACTCTTATACCAGGGCCTGTTGCTGTGCACGTGCCCTCTTGCGCTCCTAAACCGGAGGCTGCCGCTGTGCAAGTGCCCGTCCGCAGTTCTAGACCTCAGAGAGCCAGGAAAACCCTAGACCGGCTGGAGTATTATTAAGGGGGGAGATGTGTTGTGTATGTAAATAGATGAATATTATTTGCATTCTTTAAAATCTCAATATTTAAGAATATATGTGTATATAAATTGGACATTTTTTTGTTGGCCAAACGAAAATAATCTGAGGTTCTTTATTGGACACGACAAAAACAAAAACGGCATTCCAGAGTAAAATAAATCATCAGAGATAGATAAATATTTTTCAAATGAATTAAAATAAATATAATCGATACTGAGAGAGAGTTGAATTTAAAAAAATAGAAAATTATTATTTTCGAAATATACATATCTGAGAGGATTCCAGCAAAATCAGGGTTTTTTTTTACTACATGTTTTAATTTGCATATACCTATTTTACATATCTCAGATTGTATTAAAAAGTCGTTAACCGTTTCTTCTAACTTTTGGCGAAATGGTGTTTTATTAATTTATCATTTGATATTATTAGGGTTCTTTCCTGTTATTCAAAAAGTAAAAATACGTGTCGTTCAGTTATATTTTTCAATTTATCAAACAATTTGGCCGCTGAATCGCTGATTCTGGTAGGGCGCCATCTAGCGAATAAAGTTGTAACTAAAATCTATTTCGGATTTTTCATTATTTGCCATAAAAAAATCCCATTTCATCCTGAACACAATGGTGTTTACCGCATTGCTCTAGCGCAAATATTCGCGGAGTTATTAATTTTTAAAGTTGTGCGGGACTTTTGGATCACCTTGTAGTTAAAGGCACAAAGTTACGAATATATGTAAACTATGAATATATACAGAGGGTGTTTTATTTTTAAATAACGATTTTAGTGCGCTCTATTAAAAATAATTCATTTTATATGTCCCTAAAAGAAATACAAAAACAAATTCTATCATCTATACGTAAAGTAAAAATAAATGGGTTAAAAAGACAAAATATTTCAGAATCGATTTCTTCCAACAAGATGTGAGAGAGCGCCAAACTTCAATACGATCTCAAAGCAATTTGGTCTTTTCTTGTCCTGGAATTGTGAGAATAAACTCAAGTACCAATTCTTCTATCTCTTTAGAAAGGTAGTCACGTCTTCAAATCTCATCACCTTCTTAAATAACAATCTTTATAGAGATACTAATACTATGTTAACGGTCTTTGACAAGTTTTTCAGTTCAATTAATTCCTATTTGTAGCGTTTGAATCAGAGATTATATTGTATAGGTGATATACATTTCATAATTTTTAATTATACAAGATGTGTGTGTGTGGGGATTTTGATGCATATCTAAACCTGAATCCCGAAACTATTGGAAAGAAGGAGAAATCATATAATTTATCTGTTTAAAATAAATATATATATATTTGAATATTTTAACATATTAAAAAATATTTATATGGGATAGAGAGCAGTTTAAAGTTTGTGGTCTCACCGCTTCTTGTATATATGTTCTGGTATATATATATATATATGAAGAAATAATAGAAAAATAAAAATAAAAAGGTCAGGTGTTGATTATAAAAATAATGAAGGCATATCCTGACCAAAAGCATATGCGCTTTTTAAATGGCAGAACGTCATCTAGTGGAACAGAAATCAACTAAACATTGATTTAACCTGTTCCCTGATATTTGACCAACCCAATTTCTTGATAAATCAAGAAAAGCCATCCACGAACGCGGTTCGCGCTGTTGGCGCTCGTCAGCGTGGAGCAGGCTGTACCACTGAGACCAGTGGTTATCAAGAAATTGGGTTGGCCAAATATCAGGGAGCAAGTTAAATCAATGTTTAGTTGATTTATGCTCCACTAGATGGCGCTCTGTCATCTAAAAAGCACATGTGCTTTTGGTCAGGATATGCCTTCATTATTCATATATGAAAAAGAAAGCAATAATTCCCTAGCCTTTTTAGACATCCAGCTTTAAAGAAATCAATATAACATCGAAACTTGCATTTACAGGAAACCCACTCACACCGGAAACTATTTGAATTTCAGCTCCTTTGGTCCCATACATAACAAAATAGCCGTAGTGAAATCTCTTTCTAAAAGAATAGAAACACACCACTCAAATAGAAATAGTGCAACAGAAGAAAGAAATATAATTTTCAAAGAATTAATAAATAATAATTATCCAAAAATATTTATTTAAAAACATTTTCATAAACAGAGAGATATACCTTCAAATAATAGTCGTGATCAATCCCAAAAAAGATATTGCTCTATTCCATATAGCTACGGTTCGGAGAGAATTGCCCGAATTTTAAAGAGACATAATATAATTACAACATATCAATCTGCACAAAATTTTCGCCAAATCTTACGCCATTCAGATACAAAAAATACTTTGAATCAAGAAAATTCAACCAATGTAATTTACAAAATTCCCTGCCAAACATGTCAATCTACATACATTGGAGAAACAGGTAAATCACTTAAAGATCGTATCAATCAACATAAAGCAGCTTTAAAAAACTACAAACCTTTATCCCTACTAGTTGACCACTCCCTGAACAATAGCCATGTACCAGATTTCAAACAGGCCACAATTATATACAAAAATATAACAGAAAAGCATTGTAGACTGTTTTTAGAAAGTTGGGCTTCTGCCGAAGATAAACACAGTATAAACAGAAAAATTGATTTTCCAGAGGTTTATAAAGAAATCATATCTTAACTATTTGTAAATAACTATGTATATACTGTACTTTTAATTTACTTATTTATTTTACTTTCAAAATTTTTTATTAATTTATAATTAATATGTATATAAACAATTATATTTACAATTACACTGTTGTATATAAATCTCTCTATCTTTCATAGATAAAATAATAATCTATAATATTAAATATAATTATTAGCTGTATATAAACTGAATACAATAGTTAAATCAAAGATACAATTCTTTCATTGGCCTTGTAGAACGAGAGTGGTGTACGCGCGCGCGCATGTTCTAGTGAAAAACACAAACATCCTCGATAAAGAGAGGCGAGTTGCCCCTCGAAATATTGGAACAATAAAATAATTAGAAATCCAATATATGCATCTTTTTAAAATATATATATATTTATATAAGGCATTTGAAGATAGCGAAAAACGAAAATGAATTGTCCAAATCAAATGTTCCTTATTGATAATTGATTTTAAAATGGCACTTGCAGTTTTCTGTGCATCAACAGAGTTGGGGGGACGTCTTTTTGTCTCATGTTCAAGCCCGCCTCATAGGCAATATTTGAAGGAATCAAGGTCTTGAAAATATGTGGCTATATGTCTGATGGATATAGTTATTTCAATTGTCGTAGAAGAGAACTGAGGCATGCTGGTTGCTTCACATTGATCCGCACTTCACTACGGATAAGTCGTGGTTGCTGGATTAGTGCTGACTTACGCTGTCTTTATTCCGAATACGTAGGACTTGTACCTTCAGTTTTCATGAACTGCATTAATATATATATATATATATTTGCTTATCCCTAGTACACGTGGTACAGGCCATGATAATCATGGTGGGTAGAAGGCGACTGTTTTTACTGTAAGTGCACCACATGTCTACACACGTGAAAATCAGTTCGACTTTGCACTTACAAATAAATATGTCAGAGCCCCGTTTGGTTACTTGCACTCGCTAGTGGGGTTGGACTTTTGCAAGAAAAGGAGGACATTGGAGCATTTTTTTTAATCAGAAAAAAGTGCCCAATGCAGGAATCGAACCCGGGTCGTAGTGGTCGTAAACCAACGGTTTATACCAGCCCGACCCCCCACTGCATTAATATGACTAGTTTAAGATATCTAGTAATGGCTCTACTGGAGGTTCTAGGTCTTTCGTTGATCGTCTCTTGCACCTGATGCGTGACCTAAAGTATTTTTAATTGCGCATTAGCGCTTTTTGCGTTTTGGTACAATTGTTTAGAAGGAAACAGCTTTGGAAGTATGACAGAGTTGATTCTCATTGTAGGAACAAAGACAGCCCACCAGTATGTGGGCAGGGCAGTACAACTAATATAATAAATTTTGTCCTTAAAATGGTACCTTTCAACAATACAATGCTCATACCGCTGTCATTCCAATACAAGACTTACAGAGTGCCAAAACGATAAAATCGCTAGCAAGTTTTCCTGATATAACGACATTTGTGGGATGCCATGAAAAGTCGTATATTATAGATTTGAGCACGAACTCAACAGCAATTCCACAAATAACTCATACAATAAATACTCAAGATTACATTTAAACTTTTTAAAATTCAATATATTTAAGGATCCGATGCTGAAGGAAGAAACTTTTCTATATTGTTATGGAAGCAAAGATAATCAATGCGCGTGCGTTAATTATTGAGAGATAAATATGAGAAAAAGAGATATTGTATTTTTTCAATATTAATCTATTAAATTTAACATTCTCTGGCGAGAAAACTTTAAAGAAATGTTTAACATGTTGTTAACGACCTATTTGTGTGCCTTAGTTGTAAAGGCGAGGAATACTATTTAAAAAAAGGAATAACTATCTTTAATTCAATCAATTATTTTATATTTATATTCACATTCTTTTCAAACATATTAAGCACTAAAAAATAATTGAAATGTAGGTGCTCCATTTAATTTGCTACAAATCCGTAAAAAAAAAAGAATATCGCATGGTTAGGCGAATAAAACATTCTTAAACTCTCTCTAAAAATATAGTATTTCACAGATATTCAATTTAATAGAAATATTTTATGATCGATTTTCCATTTTAAATTTCACATTAATTGGTGTTTATATACAGAAACATTTTGACCTTTGAAAACCCAATAAATTTATCTGAAGCTTATCTCTGGTTTATTGAAGTAGCTGCTGTAAAGATTTATAGGAGAACCAGCTGCTGCGAGCAACCTGACTCCACTCTTCTTTCACCAGATCCACTTAGTTCTCTTTCTTCTGCCATTTATTTTATATGTTTAAACACTATTTTGTATTCAGTTAATTGCCTATATATCCATTTAAACACATATCAGTAGTTTATCTTATATATAATATACCTCTGTTATTTCTCATAACATTTTTTCATCTATTTAATTATTTGAGAGAGAGGGACAATGACAAGATATTTTTATTGACATCTTGTCAATACAGGTAAAGTGGACAGTCCGCACTATTCATGAGAAATTAACAATGTGAAAGAGAGTATAATGCTATAATACTAAAAAACAAGTAAATATTCAGTAAAAAGCATACATATCAATTAATTGTGCTTAATTAATTTATCTTTATCTGGAGGATAGAGAATGAATGACCAATTTAAATGATACGAAGCTCAAAAAATGAAAATGACCTTAATTGTAATCTATCATTCTATAACATTAATAAAATATATGGCTTAACCTATTTAATATTCAGATGCATATGTGCTTATTGGTGAAATATTAATAAACGGTCTCTTGGAATAACATCGCACTAATGGCTATCGACATTAAGTATTTTAACTACGGGAATAAAAATATTTCTATTTCATATTCCAATGCTCGATGCAAATATTTATATGTAATTCTATTGTCCTAAAATCTTATGTCCATAGATTTCTTGAATATATACCATTTCTAAGATTCCACCCTGCAGTTTAGAATATATAAGCAGAATCGTCCAATACAGTATTAGAGCTCTAAGAAGCGGGCTAGTAGATTAAATTGGCGAAACCACTGGGAGGTTTCACCACTGATATCAAAGCCATCCCAATATTTTTTCATCGCAGTAAGGATAGCAGAATTTTGTTTTGTATGTAAAATAAACACATTCGTGCTTAAATGCTTTTATTTCTTATAGTTCATATTTTATTACATATAGTTTCATGGTTGAAGAAATTTGGCACAGTAGTAAAGAAGTTTAACTGACCGAAACAATCGTCTAAGTTTTCTTCTGGAGAAGCCTACCTGAGCACCAAAACCACAATTAGTTTAGCCAAATGGTTTTCAATCTTTTTTTTTGTTTTTTTTTATTCTACATATTTTATCTTCCATATAACTATTGAAACATTAATACAAGAAATTTGAATAAATACAGATAAAGAGTGAGATTTTGGGAACAATATCTGTCCTATATAATGCTTATTATTATATATTGTTTCTCCCTTTTTGTATTTTATTAAAAATATATTTCTATTTAAATAATTATATTATTTTAATAAATCTCTCATCAGGAGAGAAGACAGGAAACGCTTTTTCTTAACCCGTTCTCTTTGCCTATTACTTTTTATATCCAGCATATGACGCGTAACTGCCGAATCTCCGCTTGAAAATTATCAAAATCAGTTCAATGTATTTATTCATTTATCAAAAATAAAAACAAACCCCTTATGCTTAATTTTAATTAATATCTAAACTAAAATATATCTTTGAAAATTGTATTATATTTGTATTATATTTTTTATGTTGTATATAGAAACACCCTGAATGGTGTAACTTTGAAATGGCGTCAATAAAAGGACACCCGGAAAAGAAAGGCGGACCTGGGGAAAGGTCGTAAACTAGTCGTTAACATTGTCCGAGCATCTAAAGGAGGATGTAAACATATCAGCCGTGTCAGTCCTTGATTGGACACAAAGGGACAACAGAGTCCGCTCTCTCTGACGTCACCACTATCATATAACCTAGTTTTTTCTAGCTCAGAGGAACAGAATAGTCATGAGCAGGTAATCAGGTAATTAAGTCGCCATGCTGCCTGATTGACAAGCGGTCCCAAGACTTCCTCTTAGTCTATCTCATCTTCCCGGATGCCACCGCCTGAACCGAGGCAACCATGCTCCTGTGAGTGTGGATTTCTTTTGTACAATGTACTTCCGTACAATGAATGCTCTTGGAAGAGGAGACTTTGACGGTGTCGGCTCCACACACACACACACACACATTACAACATATATGTACATTAAAAACAAAGAAGGCATATCCTGACCATGAGCACATGTGATTTTTAGATGGCAGAGCGCCATCTAGTGAAACAGAAATCAACTAAACGTTTATTTAGCTGATATTTGGCCAACCTATTCTCTTGATAAATCAAGAAAAAAGCCATCCACGAACGCGTTTCGGGCTGTTGGCCCTTGTCAGCGTGGAACAGGCTGTACCACTGCGACCAAAAAATGTTTTGGTCCCAGAAGCTTCCTGAGAAATCAAGAAATAAGTATTTAAGGCCAAACCTTTGCGTAAATACGCTTAGCATGTGAAAACACAACAGAAAAAAATAAATAAATAAAAAGGTCTCAGGTGTTGATATTAAAAAAAAAAAAAAGGTCAGGATATTCTTTGTTTTTAATATCAATACCTGACCTTTTAATTTTTATTATTTTTTCTATTGTTTTTTTTTTTCACATATATGTACATGTTGTGGCTTTGTCACCCATCTAGTTTGCGGCGACGGTCAATAGATGGCGCCCAATTTTGACGCCAGATAATGGTCGTCTATCCTGATCTTTTCCATATGATTAATGAAAGGATATGAAATATCTTGTATATCAGAAATACACATTTAGCACAAGAAAAGGAAAAACAAGCGATCAGATCAGAATTTCAGAAATATTGACATATTGATCAGTCAAATGAATTCCAGAAATTTCTTTGCATTTATTTAGTTTATCACATTAAGTATTTAGACAGTGTAAGGTTAATTACACACATTGGAAAATATTGGTAATCACGGGAATTCCAAGGGATATCATTGCATTCACACATTTGAATATTTATATTAACCAATCCCCGAAACCTTGCGACAGAGAGAATCACGCAGATAGCTTCAAGAAAAGGAAAAAAGGGGTGTGATACTTTCTTTAGCCAATTCAATCTCTTTACGGAGAAAATTAATATTAATAAATACCTTTTATACTAAGTAAAATAAATTTTAAATGGTTCTGCTGTCAAAATATCTGCACTATTTTGATGGCATAGCGTTAATTGCAGAATAGGCCCTGGATCTATATTACAACTCATCAATAACTTATATAAACATGAAGTAAATAAAAGAGCTGGCTTGTGTGTTTATTAAATTCAACGAAAAAAATATGTAAATAGAAAATAATACGACCATCATCATCTCAGAACTAGAAGTCGTTAACTATTATGTTTATTTTTGGCTCATGGTTAAACGAAAATGGATATTTTATCCAGGATATCAAAAGAAGACTGGCAGAACAACGATGAGTGGTGTAACACTTATCTGTAAAACACAAATCTTCACAACTATGCTGAAATTATAGTTTACAATGCACTGGCATGTGGATAGTCACCTATAGAAGTAAATCCTAGGCCCTTACCAAAGCCATGGAAGAAAGAATTAATGCTTCTGAGATGTTCTGTCGGAACTTACGTGGATTTCAAGGAGAATAAATGCGAGTTTCTTTGACGAGAGAGAAGGAGATGAAAGAAAAGACTTCAGAAAATCGAGGCTCTAAGAAATTATGGCCATAACATTAGAAGAAAAGGAGAAACTATTATTATAATTATTAAATTTAATTTAATTGCCGTTTATCGTTAAAACTTTACACAAATAAATTCACTGGCAATGCGCTTCTTTTAAATATCATCAAATATTATCTCTACAGACCTTACTGCAATGATATGAGTTATTGAATGAGATGGCTTGGCTCATCAGTAGTGATCCCTCTTCACTGGTAATGCGCTTCTTTTAAATATCATCAAATATTATCTCTACAGACTTTACTGCAATGATATGAGTTATTGAATGAGAGGGCTTGGCTCATCAGTAGTGAACCCTCAATGGACCTACAGACCTATAAGCTTATGTCCATAGTTCACTAAACACCCCTAAGCTGCCTTCCATAGAAAATACAGGGATATTCCAAACCAATCCAATACAATAGTAGAGCGGTCTAGAGATTAATTTGGCGAAACCACTGAGAGGGTTCACTACTGATGAGCCAAGCCCTCTCATTCAATAACTCATATCATTGCAGTAAGGTCTGTAGAGATAATATTTGATGATATTTAAAAGAAGCACATTGCCAGTGAATTTATTTGGGTAAAATTATAATTATTGTTAAGATGAAAATAAAGCTAGGAAGACCCAGGAAAAGAAGGGCTGACCAATAGCTAAATACCAGACCTGACACTGGAAGAAACAAAGACAGCTGGCCTGAGACAACGAGATTGTCCTAACTAATGGACAGAAATCTGGGACAAGTTCATACAATTGATGCAAATATGTCATGGGTATATTTTATCTACCAATATTTAGAAAATATCGAAATGATAAAAATTACAATAGCTTCTAAGCTATATTTCAATTTTATATATTGATCATTTATATCAGTCACACACTGAATTGAGTTCATTAAGGTCAATAGAGATAATATTTGATTATAATGTTAAAAAGAAACACATTTCCAGTAAATTTATTTTTTTTACAAATGTTCATTTAGAAAATGAAAGGATTTAAGCACGAATAACATGATACTTTTTTTACAAAAAACAAACTTCTATTGTCTTTACTGCGATGAAAAAATATTGGGAGGGCTTGGCTCATCAGTGGTGAACCCTCCCAGCTATTTTGCTAATTTAATCTATCAGACCGTTTCTTAGAGCTCCCATATTATAGCTCTATTGCTCGATGTAAATATTTATACGTAATTCTACTGTTCTACAAGCTTATTTACATAGCTCTGAGAAGCGGTCTGGTGGATTAAATTGGCGAAACCGCAGGGAGGGTTCACCACTGATGAGCCAAGCCCTCCCAATATATTTTTTCATCGCAGTAAGGACAGTAGAAGTTCGTTTTATGTATAAAAGAAACATTCGCGCTTTTAAATCCTTTTATTTTATATGTATAGATGGCGCGTTATTGCTTTGTGTTACATAGTTTTCTTGAAAACCATTTCTAAGATTCCACCCTTAAGTGCACAGCGTATATAAGCAGAATAGTTCAATACAATATTGGAGCTCTAAGTAGTGGTCTGGTAGATTAAATTGGCGAAACAGCTGGGAGGGTTCACCACTGATGAACCAAGCCCTCCCAATATTTTTTCATCGCAGTAAGGACAGTAGAAGTTTGTTTTGTGTAAAAAGAATCATTCGTGCTTTAATCCTTTGTTTTTCTATATATTGATGACGATATTGATTCCTTTATGTTGAATGTTTATTTATACCCCAACTAATGTGGGTGTATTTCCTTGAAATAACAAAATTTACAATAGTTTATAAATGGGGGATTGATAGTGTAACATTAAATATATTTTATCATTTTTCCTAAAATTGATAAAGATCTTTAAGGAAAAATAGTTTACACTGGTTATTAAGGAGGTATTTTGTAACTTTCTCTATAGTTACCATTTGAGCCACCTATTGAATGGAATTAAATGAGATTTTAAAATAGGAATTAATAACTTGCGAAATAATTGTTGGATGTTTGACAAGTCTTACCAAACAATGAATATAATAATTGTGACCAAATAAATTGGTTTTTCAGAGTTGTTTTTGCAAATTGGCGATATTTGTAGTCTACCTATTATTGTGAAGAAACCTTGTTATAATAATACAATTCGTTTACTATAAGGTTTATATGTTAACATTCGTCAAATATGAACATTTTTGCAACCGTTGAACAGAGATCATTAAAATATTTCAACGGTGGTCATGCGTATTTTCCGGTTATTTGTTAATTGGTACTAGCCGATGGATATAGTATCGTTTAAATAAGGATGAAATAAAAAAAGTTTCTAACAGTTTAGAATGCAACACTTTCGAGTTATTTCTCTTTTGTGCCAACCAATGACTAGAAATAATTAAGCTTGGGAAAACTTACCTATGGTCGCCAGGATGAGACTATATATTTGACTACTGATATTTAATATTGATTAGAGTTATTTTGTAATTATAGACAATTTTAAGATGGCTGATCTAGATATCAATCAACGTCTTGAGTCCCTGGAAAACTAACTGGAATCTCGGAGCTAAAACACTTTTATAATCTTTATATAGATATCTAGGGTTAGAACGGCCTCGAACCTTTAACATAAAAAATGGATATGAATCCATCAACTTATATATATATATATATATGTGACAATTTAGTGGTAAATGTGGTGAGGAGAGAAATAATCACACGACGAGTTGTTAGAGCAATCATCCAGGCAGCCAGCCGAGAGAGCGAGCGAGACGTTATCTGCTGAACGACTGTTTTCCCTGTGTACACAACCGGGGGGCTAACCAGGAAAGTCGCCAGGTGGTGACGGCCCCCCCTTAGTTGTCTTCTATCGACTACGTCTCTCTCTCTCTGGTCGACTGCAGATTTACTTTATTATTCCTGTAAGAGCATATATTATGACATATGGCCCCCGTTGAAGAAGGCTGAACATGGTTTAAGTATATTTAAAGCTGGAGAAGCCAGGAATAGAGAAAATAATTTTACAGTTAAAATTAGTTAAGGTAATGGTGACATAGTTTTATGTAAATAAAATATTGTATAGTACACAAGTAAATATTATTTACAAGCAGTTTTACAACACCGGGGAGTTTGACATTTAAGGAAATCTTTGAAAATATCAAGGTTATAAAAGGCTATATACAATGTTAGAATTTCGGCGAACAGAGCGAGGGGAAACTTGCCCTGGGCCAATCTAACTTATCTATGCAGCTACTTGTGTAGCGAGTCCGAGGGGAAAAGTCCCGTGTGTAGGTGAGGAAGTCGGATGGACTTATATTTAATTTGCGGAAAGTATGCGCGCACAGTGCCGAAAATTGGGACGAGGACTGCGTTGTCCGTTACAAGTGACAAGCTGCTCGGACACGAGGTGTTTGAACCGTCGTGGGAGCTTGTGCAAGGCGATGATTTCGCGGTGGGTTGAAAGTAAGACCCATGTCTGCGCGAAATGATGACGGACCGGACAAAATCAGCGACGATGTTTAACGTACCTCCGTGGGAAATATCGGAGGTAGGCTATATCGTGCTGGTTTGAACAAGGGACAAACATAGATTTGAAGACAGGGTCCGTGTGGCGAACGTGTGGCGCAAGAAGAAGGAGCGAACTGTGTCGCTCGATGCAGATTGTTCAAGTGTGAACAAAAAGGAGTTGATAAATATCTAACAGTTAGCGGTAGGGAGATGGCGGAGTTTGTCCATGATGACGGGAGGTGTCCTGCTCTGGCACGGCGATCGTTCTTGAGCAGATCTGTTGCTGGAAGAAGTGCGTGGCAGCTCCATCTCCGTCGTAGGTGAATACTTCTTCGGGATCACGGTTCAAAGGTTGGCGAGGAAGGGGTTGAGGGCTCGAAGAGGAGTGGTTACAGTTGAGTTGGGTTTGGTCGATCATCGTGGGGCTTGGCTTCTTGTTTCTTCATACTCCGGTATATGAGGGATTCGCTTCCCGGCCAGGTTTTATCCTGTCGACTTTCGATGTGACAATTTAGTGGTAAATGTGGTGAGGAGAGAAATAATCACACGACGAGTTGTTAGAGCAATCATCCAGGCAGCCAGCCGAGAGAGCGAGCGAGACGTTATCTGCTGAACGACTGTTTTCCCTGTGTACACAACCGGGGGGCTAACCAGGAAAGTCGCCAGGTGGTGACGGCCCCCCCCTCAGGAATGTGGTCAAAATGGTTCAAAATGGCCGTAACTTAGTTGTCTTCTATCGACTACGTCTCTCTCTCTCTGGTCGACTGCAGATTTACTTTATTATTCCTGTAAGAGCATATATTATGACATATGTATATTAAAAATAAAAAAGGCATATCCTGACCAGGAGCACATGTGCTTCTCAGAAGGCAGAACGCCATCTGGTGGAACAGAAATCAACTAAACATTGATTTAGGGAACAGACTAAATCAATGTTTAGTTGATTTCTGTTCCACCAGATGGCGCTCTGCCTTCTGAAAAGCACATGTGCTCCTGGTCAGGATATTCCTTTTTTATTTTTAATATCAACACCTGACCTTTTTATATATATTATTTTCACACAATGTAACCTTGTTTATATTCAACGACATAGCCGTACAAACGAGTTTAGTCAGCTGAGCTAGCAATAGCGATGCACACAATTCCATGCGTGGAGTCGTAGTGGTTTTTAAAGTAGCTACTCGGGTTTTCGCTGCCAATAGATATGCATCATCTATTGAGGAATTATGGATTATCTTTTGATATAAACCATTGCAGAATATGCCCTTTGTGAAGCATCAGCAAATCCATGTATCTCATAAGTTATAAGCTCATAAAGTCTTATCCATCGAGACATCTGTACCTGGTGTAGTGATGCTAGATCATTTTGTAATGCCTCCCACGATTCTTGTAATCCAACTGGAATAGGCTCATCCCATGTTAGTTTTGCAGCCCATAATGTCTGAATCATAAACTTGATTTTAAGAATCACCGGCGCAAAACAACCAAGAGGTCATATATTTTTGCAATTTGTGATAAGATATTTCGCTTAGTTGGGGCATTCTTGATTATTTCAAATTTCCTCAATCCTATTTCATCATTCTTTAGGTTCCAATTAATGCCCAATAAATTTATTCCTAATGTATTCTCACTGTCAACATTAGCATAGAAAGTTGATTTGTCTGTTTCTTAAAGTGTGTCCAATACTGTAGGTTTATTGGAAGTCCATTGTCGTAATTTAAAACCGCGTTCTTGCAACAATTGGTCTAATTCTCTTATAAGTTTGCGCCCATTATATACAGTTTCACAACCAGTGAACAAGTCACCCACATAAAAATCTGATTTAAGAATGGTTTCTGCCTTTGGACACCTAATTTGTTCATCATGAGCCAGTTGTTTCAATACCCTGATGGCCAAGAATGGTGCACAAGATATTCCGTATGTCAAGGTTTTAAGTTCATACTTCTTTAAACCTTGACCTGATTCATCTCTCCAAATTATTCATTGATACGGAGTATCTTCTGGGTGAACTAAAATCTGCCTGTACATCTTGGTGATGTCTGCAGGTATAGCGATAGGTTGAGATCGGAATCTTAACAACAAGGGGAAAATGTCCTTTTGAAGCCTGGGGCCTGTATGTAAAACATCATTTGAAGAATAACCTGTTGTTGTTTTTGAAGAAGCGTTGTATACACTCGCAATTTTGTGGTAGAGCTTTTTTCTTTGATTATAGGATGATAAGGAAGGTAAAATGCTTTATGATCATTTCCGTTTTCCTTCACCTCATTCATGTGGCCTAAATCCAGGTATTCTTGCATGAAATCCTTGTAGGTCTGATATACCTGGAGCTATTGTTTCAAGATTTTCTCCATTCTCAAAAATCAGTTAATGGCTTGAGACTTTGATTCTCCAAGCAAACTGGGGTCCTTAAAGGGCAATCTTACAATGTATCTACCAGATGTTTCTCTCTCATGAGTTGTCTTAAAATGAATTTCATTGAAATCATCTTCAAACGGATCAGGTTTGGTTTTGAGTTCTTCTTCCCATAAGGAAAGTGTACAATTGAATGTGTGCAGTTTTTGATAGTTTCTGGATTTCTTTTGAAAGATTTTAATTTCTCCAAAGAGCAACCATCCCAATAGTGTTTTAATTGCCTTTGATTGACCTTCATGTCCATATTTAATGGCTCCCTTGTATAGAGAAAAGGCAATATCTGCGCCTAGCAATATGTCAATTGGTACGTTATATTGATGTTGTGGGTCTGCTAGTTGCAGGCCTTGTAAATGATGTAATTGATGTTCTTCAAATTTTAAATATGGCATATAACTTGTCACCTTATCCACAACAAGAGCATTTGTTTTAAAAACTTTGGATAGGTTGAAATGGGATGTTAAATTGAGATTTATTACTCTATCGGGTCTGTTCAAAATCTGTCCTCCTATTCCGGCTAATTCTACTCTTGTCCTAGAAGGTTCCAAATTCAGTTTCTTTAAACAGTCCAGAGTTATTAGTGTGGCTTGACTTGCTGTATCTATTAAAGCTCTACAAGGCTGATATTTACCTTGATGGTTCATCACCATAATTGTTGCGGTAGACAATAGTACAAACGAGTTCTCTTGGTTATACATCAAACAGGTGGTGTTTTTTTTTATGAATGGAGGTCACGCTCAAAGCATCATTGTTTTATTTTGCACTTGACTCAGCTTGGTTTTTATCTGGTTCTTCAATTGCAGGAATTCCCATTGTATGTTCTTTAAACTGATGAATGGCGGCATGAAGGTGAATCAATGTGTTATGTTTTCCTTGACACTTTATACACTTGAATTCTGACTTACATTGATTTATCGAATGATTGTTCCTTAAACAATTGAAACATAACTTGAGTTGTTTTACTTTTTCCCTTCTCTCTAATGGCTCCATGCCTAAAAAGGTTGGGCATTGATAGATTCCATGCTCCTGTTGTCATAGAAAACAATTGGCCTTTGTTAGATTGTGTACTTGCAATTTCATGGAGCGTTTAATTAGGGGCAATCCCTTTTTTGTTTCACTCGTATTAAGCGCCTTTGCATGGTTTTCTAAAAATTTCAATAATTCTGAAAAGGAGGGTATGTGATTACTGTCAATTGTCATGTTCCAGCTGCGCTTTGTTGTTTTGTTTAGTTTATCACTCAGGATTTTCCCAATTATGATATCACTAAGTTCATCTAGTTTATAACCAAGTGTTTCTAGAGATATAATGACTTCACATGAATTATCTACCAAAAATAGAAGTTGTTTGGATGATTCTATTGTTAGCTTAGGTAGATCTATTATTCTTTGTATTAGGTTAAATAATAAACCTTTTTTATTGTCATATCTTTTTTCCAACAAATCCCAAGCCAAAACAAAATTATTTTCAAACAAAGTTATTGGTATGTGATTAAAAAGTATTAAAGCCTTTCCCTTCAGACAAGTCTTTAAATACTGTAATTTAACTATATTTGTTAATTGAGACTGTTATCAATAATAGTAGTTTTAAAAAATTAGAAAACGAAATCCAATTTTCTATATATTTTTTTCCATCAAAACTCGGTAGTTCTATTTTAGGCAAATTAGCATAATTCTTATTAACTCCATTGTTACTTTGAGGAAAATTTGCATCATTGAGAAAAGGTTGAGTAAACCGATGAATTTTCACCTCTAGTTTACAATATTTATCGGTTACTTCCTCTATTTGTAATAAAAGTTCGTCTGTATCTTTTATCTCCATGAAATATTCATATGCTTGTTCCAACTGCTGTTTATTCTTAATATTGAATCGAGTTCAAAACAATCGGCTGCGTTGTTTTCTATTTACTTTTCCAACCTTTCTAAATTAAGACCTAGTCTTTTGATTCTTCTTATTTCTGTTTCTGCATCCATGAGGTTGACTTACCGTATCAGGCTTCTATCCGGCTCGAGGGACCAATGTATGAAAAAGTAAGAGTTGTATAAGCTTATGATTTTGCTTTGTTTTAAAAATGAATCGATGTTGGTTCCATATGCTTGAATTGAATAATACATCTTAGTTCTATATATTTTATTGCTTAAAAAGGAACAAAACAAAAAAGAAACTACAATTGCAAATGATTTGATAACTAACAAAGAAAAATAAAATTACAAAAATGATGATGAATAAAAAACTGAATATGTCTGCCAGAAAAATGCTTCTATGAAAAAAAAAAAGAATAACTACAAAATTAACATATAAACTTCAAACACTGTCCTTACTGCAATGACAGATATTGGGAGGGCCTGACTTATCAGTGGTGAACCCTCCCAGCGAATTCGCCAGTTTAATATTCCAGATCGTTTACTATTGTATTGGTCTGTATGGCCTATATACTTGGCACTGTTGAGGAATTATTTGTAAAATGGTATTAAAGGAACTATGGATATAAGGTTTGAGGACAGTGGAAATTTATTCAAATAGGAAAACATTAAAATGTATAACTCTTCTACAAACGTTTCATAAATATACCTGTGCGCCAACTTTACATGACATTTAAAACTATTTTGATCTCGGAATTTTTCTGCATACACGTTAATTATACATTTTGATCACAGATAGCGTATAAGCGCATACAAGCACGAATAAACGCAAAGGTAGGCATTCCCTCGTACATATGAACACGCAGGCACACAAAAACAAGCACGGCCTTCCAGAAATACATGGTTTAAAAATTTCTTGTGTGCTTACATAATTAATGAAAACATTGAAACACATGGACACACAAAGGGAAAGCAAGTCAAAGTTATCACGCACAAACAGTAACACAAAATGATCTCAGAATAAACTTACACAAAATGGAAAACAGGGGAACACAGATACAAGAACAAATGCACTTATATACATGCATTCTCGTCTACACGACGGCATGTTCATGTGCTCAGATAGCCATCTGAACAGATAGAAGCATAAGGACAGAGATGTATGCACATTCAAGCACTCACTCACACATAGGAACACGCACACAAGCACGTTCGTATAGGATACAGTTATTTAAATACAGACATGTAGACAGGCATATTTTAAATCAAACCTGCAAACTCACAATACACAAACAGATCAACGCATATCAAAAATCATACAACAAACCAAATATCAAAGCATTTAACCATAAAAATCAGACAAAAATATAAATTTGCGATATCTGTATTTACAATCAACCCTGGCCGACTGGAGAAGCCGCAGGTAGATTGAAAGATCAGTTTGAAGGAAGCCGTTTAGAAAAAAAATCAATCCCCGATAGGCTATCATCGGCCAGGCACTATCTCCCCTGCCAGGACAAACCCATTACTGCCCAATTTCATCCCGCCACCGCCTTCTTTAATGGGCTGCTGGCGCCTGGAAGTCGCTGATAGAAGCCGCCTGCTTTAAAAACTACTTAAATTAAAATTTTATTTAAAATTTGAGTGGATAAAGTTTATCGCACAAAATAGTTACCTTGTTTTAACTTTATTGTTTCTTGACAACCCTCAATTGTATCTCGATATAAATGCTTCTAGGATTCAATTATTGGGATGCTCGAGGGGATATTGCTCTAGTATTTGAGATACAAATTATATATTTTTAAAAGTTTTAAAAATAGTTTAAATTTTCATTCACTCGGTTGTATTCAGTTTTAAAAGGTATTGTTTTGAAAATATTTAAAATTTTTAAAATTTTCACAAATCATACCACTCAGGGTCCGGAGGAAATGCCGACCTACAACCGAGTCGTAGCGATATAACCACTCAGGGATCCGGAGGAAATGCCGACCTACAACCGAGTCGTGGCGGTATAACCACTCAGGGATCCGGAGGAAATGCCGACCTACAACCGAGTCTTGGCGGTATAACCACTCAGGGTCCGGAGGAAATGCCGACCTACAACCGAGTCGTGGCGGTATAACCACTCAGGGATCCGGAGGAAATGCCGACCTACAACCGAGTCGTGGCGGTATAACCACTCAGGGATCCGGAGGAAATGCCGACCTACAACCTAGTCGTGGCGGTATAATCTATCAGGGTCCGGAGGAAATGCCGACCTACAATCGAGTCGTGGCGATATAACCACTCAGGGTCCGGAGGAAATGCCGACCTACAACCGAGTCGTGGCGGTATAACCACTCAGGGATCCGGAGGAAATGCCGACCTACAACCGAGTCGTGGCGATATAACCACTCAGGGATCCGGAGGAAATGCCGACCTACAACCGAGTCGTGGCGGTATAACCACTCAGGGATCCGGAGGAAATGCCGACCTACAACCGAGTCGTAGCGATATAACCACTCAGGGATCCGGAGGAAATGCCGACCTACAACCGAGTCGTAGCGATATAACCACTCAGGGATCCGGAGGAAATGCCGACCTACAACCGAGTCGTGGCGGTATAACCACTCAGGGTCCGGAGGAAATGCCGAACTACAACCGAGTCGTGGCGGTATAACCACTCAGGGATCCGGAGGAAATGCCGACCTACAACCGAGTCGTGGCGGTATAACCACTCAGGGATCCGGAGGAAATGCCGACCTACAACCGAGTCGTAGCGATATAACCACTCAGGGATCCGGAGGAAATGCCGACCTACAACCGAGTCGTGGCGGTATAACCACTCAGGGATCCGGAGGAAATGCCGACCTACAACCGAGTCGTGGCGGTATAACCACTCAGGGTCCGGAGGAAATGCCGACCTACAACCGAGTCGTAGCGATATAACCACTCAGGGATCCGGAGGAAATGCCGACCTACAACCGAGTCGTGGCGGTATAACCACTCAGGGATCCGGAGGAAATGCCGACCTACAACCGAGTCGTGGCGATATAACCACTCAGGGATCCGGAGGAAATGCCCAGGTCCGGAGGAAATGCCGACCTACAACCGAGCCGTGGCGGTATAACCATTCAGGGATCCGGAGGAAATGCCGACCTACAACCGAGTCGTGGCGGTATAACCACTCAGGGATCCGGAGGAAATGCCGACCTACAACCGAGTCGTGGCGATATAACCACTCAGGGATCCGGAGGAAATTCCGACCTACAACCGAGTCGTGGCGGTATAACTACTCCGGTCCGGAGGAAATGCCGACCTACAACCGAGTCGTGGCGGTATAACCACTCAGGGTCCGGAGGAAATGCCGACCTACAACCGAGTCGTGGCGGTATAACCACTCAGGGTCCGGAGGAAATGCCGACCTACAACCGAGTCGTGGCGATATAACCACTCAGGGATCCGGAGGAAATTCCGACCTACAACCGAGTCGTGGCGGTATAACCACTCAGGGATCCGGAGGAAATTCCGACCTACAACCGAGTCGTGGCGATATAACCACTCAGGGATCCGGAGGAAATTCCGACCTAGAACCGAGTCGTGGCGGTATAACTACTCCGGTCCGGAGGAAATGCCGACCTACAACCGAGTCGTGGCGGTATAACCACTCAGGGTCCGGAGGAAATGCCGACCTACAACCGAGTCGTGGCGATATAACCACTCAGGGATCCGGAGGAAATTCCGACCTACAACCGAGTCGTGGCGGTATAACTACTCCGGTCCGGAGGAAATGCCGACCTACAACCGAGTCGTGGCGGTATAACCACTCAGGGTCCGGAGGAAATGCCGACCTACAACCGAGTCGTAGCGATATAACCACTCAGGGATCCGGAGGAAATGCCCAGGTCCGGAGGAAATGCCGACCTACAACCGAGCCGTGGCGGTATAACCATTCAGGGTCCGGAGGAAATGCCGACCTACAACCGAGTCGTGGCGATATAACCACTCAGGGATCCGGAGGAAATGCCCAGGTCCGGAGGAAATGCCGACCTACAACCGAGTCGTGGCGGTATAACCACTCAGGGATCCGGAGGAAATGCCGACCTACAACCGAGTCGTGGCGATATAACCACTCAGGGATCCGGAGGAAATGCCCAGGCCCGGAGGAAATGCCGACCTACAACCGAGCCGTGGCGGTATAACCATTCAGGGTCCGGAGGAAATGCCGACTTACAACCGAGTCGTGGCGGTATAACCACTCAGGGCCGGAGGAAATGCCGACCTACAACCAATTCGTGGCGATATAATCACTCAGGGCCGGAGGAAATGCCGATTACAACCAAGTCGTGGCGGTATAACTATTCAGGGTCCGGAGGAAATTCCGATTACAACCAAGTCGTGGCGGTATAACCAATCAAGGTGTGAAGGAAATTCTGAAACAAAATCAAGTCGTGACGATATAACCACTCTAGATCCAGAATAAATGCCAATTTCAAGAAAGAATAATATTAAGGATTCGCTTCCTGCGGTAGGACCCTTGGCCTGAATCAGGAGACCCTCTAAAGAAGACAGCTGTACATTTTTTGCATCCTCAATCACTTTAAATTTATTTATTGTATATATTTTATCATCTTTCTCCTTCGCCTACAACTTGCAGGTGCGTGCTCTTGAGTCCTGTTTGTGTCCTTTGCCACTTGCACCCCGACTTTATATCTACACACCATCTTTACATGCATTCTATAAATACGGAACTATTTCTGCTCGTCAGTAGGTTATTTTAGATTTGGAAAGTGTCTTCTGTCTTGGGGGGGAGTCTTTCAAATTAATTCTCGCTCTTTCAAGTAGCAACTATGATCCTAGTTTTCTTGATATTAATGACCCTAAGTGTTATTAATAAAGACTACTAGGAAAGTATTTTGTCAATTGCATCTAGCATTTTTGTCATAATCGCATTGGATGTCTCTCATTATTAAATTTACAGAACTAGAATAGAGAAATAACGAATTAAAAAGAACGTTAAAAACACAGCTTGTTGATGCACGTGCACGCGCTGATCTAGAGACAGATTGAGATTGAAACATAATTTATTGACTTACATTGTCAATGGTAAAAAAACACAGAAAATTCTAAGATTTTAGCTAGGCACCTCGAAAATGAACCAAAAGGTGAAACTATACACAATTGAAAAGTACATATTAGGAGTATAAATAAGCGTGCTCGTGCGGCCTTTTTCGAAAATTGAAGATTTATTGTGAAAAATTGGTTAGACATTCAATGTTCAAAGTATTGTCTATCGCTAGCCACTACTTTTCCCAATCCTTTTGGAAATTGACGGATCCCATCGCGGAAAAAGGCCGGCTCTTTGGCCGCTATCCATTCATCGATCTACTTTTTGACTTCATCGTAATTGGAGAAGTGCTGGTCATCCAGGCCATGTTGCATTGATTGGAATAGATAATAATCAATGTCTGGGCTATACGGCGGGTGGGGTAGGACTTCCTATTTGAGCGTTTCTAAGTACGTTTTAACGGGTGCTATAGCATGTGGCCGGGCAATAGATTTTGCAAAATTAATGCCTATATATGATGCATAGGCGCGCCATCTGTTATAAAAATTGAAACTATTTTAGACGCGTTTCATTATTTTTAAAAATAAAAAAAAATTCTACTGTGCCCTTAATACAATGATTAATAAATATGTATGTACCATGAGAGGAATCGCTCCCTTTATTTATGCTTTAGAACGATGCATTATGCTTATCACCCTAGTATATAAAAAAAAAACACTTTACTAGTCTTCTTCTTCTTCTTCTTTCTTATCTCCACTCAATCATTAGGGTATCAAGTTGTGACCCTTGATGGTATTGGGCAACCATCATGACTGGGTGAAGTAGAATGCATCTGCCTTTGTCATTAAGACTAGGAGCACTACTCAGTGGCAGGCCGACTTAGCTCCAAAAGAAATGGCCGCCTCTGACATGAGGAACAGACGCCATGTGCAGCCGCTCCTAACATGGAGTACAAACGCTGCTCATCCTGTATTCCTAGATTAGAGCCCTTACAGGGTACTATCAGCCGGGCCAGCTGAACCCAGGTTTTTTAGCGAGCTTGTTACTGCTCCCCCTCCTCCTTTTTCATCCGGGCTTGGGACCGGCAAAGGCGGAGTTTACCAGTGGTGATGGAGAATGAGCCACAACACCAGTTTTGGAAAATTCAGACAAAAAAGCCAACTTGTATACCATGGTTTCTAGCTATGACCCTCATCAGTATAGGGGTGGCTTATATATATAGGACTGATTTACCTCAAATATAAATTCCTAATTACAGAAAGAAATGAACAAAAAAGCAATCAGAGACTCTACCATGGAGCTAATGATAGATAATAGGCATCATGATTGATCATATTGACTGTCTATATCCGCGTGGTATACATCCATAAAGAGACAACAATTAAATTACAATATGCAGTGATGGTTGAATATAAACTTGATGTTTAAATATTTACATATCAACACATGGCTATCTTCCGCTGGCAAGTTGCAGAAACATACAAGGGTAAGGCGAAATTTTCTCGGTCTGACAATGGAATACTCTGAGTTTTAGATATAAAACGTTTCATTTTTCCACATAATCTCCAAAGAATTCAACACACTTGGTTCAGCGTGCGTTTCTCCAATATCAGCATTCCTTCCAGGAAATGAGTGTTGAAATATGTTAGAATATTCATTTATAGGCCCCTCTCAACTTCTTCATTGGACACGAGGCACTTTCAAGAAACAAAATACTTTGGGTGGGGTAAAAGATGGAAGTCTGAGAGTGTCAAAATAGAAGAATAGGGGGGATGGCCGAGAAAATTGTACCTCAAACCCGCAGATTTTCCATTGACAAAACTCTTTTATGAGTAGGTGCGTTGTCCTGAAGATTATTTTTTGTTCCTCACGCCAAACCTCTTCTCGAGAATTTTGACATTCAGCCGATCAAGAAAATTAGATTAATATTCACCGGTAATAGTTCTGTCGTTTTCAATATAATCAATCAACAGGATCCCTTTTGGCATCCCAAAACACACTGCCCATGACCTGGCTAGTGGCCACTGGCCATGCGATCGACTTTGCTTTCTTTGGCGCTGAACCACCGGCTTCCACCCACCGCTTGGACTGTAGTTTGGTTTCTGGCGAGTAGTGGTGACAAATGGGCGCATAAAATCGGTCAGATCCCTCTTGAATAGGCCCAAACATTGCTGCGAATGTCGTTCGCGCATTTGCTTTTGTTTTTCATTCAGCAAATGTGGCACCCACCTTTTTCAGAGATTTAGCATCTCAAATTCTTCGTTCAAAATGTTCCGCACCCTTTCTTCCGATATTCCCAATGCCTCAGTTATCTCGCACACTTTTATTCTCCTATCGTTCAACGCGAATATTGTGAACCTTTTCAATAGGTTCCGATGTGGTTGCAGTTTTTGGCCGTCCTTCACGTGGGTTATCTTCGAACGGAGTGTGACCAGGTTTAAATTCAGCTGCCCACTTTTTACCGGTTGAAATTTAAGGAGCAGAGTTCCCTTAAACTTTGTCAACCCTGGATGAACTTATTTATGGGCTAATCCATCCAAAACGAAGACTTTAAAACGGCACAATATTTAAGTTTATCCATTTTAGCGAAACACGCGCAAGACGTGTACTGCAAAGACTCGTTTATGCAAACTACTTAAGCGAACAAATTGAAACTTGTCTTAGGAACTAATTACATGCGCGCTTAGAGAGGAAAAGAGATCGTTTGCCGATTGGAATGCCATCTCTAGGTCAGGCCGAGAACATTTGATCTTACCCTCGTAAGTTGTTACCTTGTGTGATGAAATTATAAGATTTTACAGGTACATTAGATTATTAGATTCTTGAAAGTCATATTTCATTAATGTATTTGTTCGATTTGGTTTGCCGCTTTCCAGGATGAAGTTTCAAATGCTGGACAGGTACATTAGCACGGTTTTTAATGCAGTAAAGAAAGTTGTTGATTTATTGAAGTGCATACCGTGTATTTTCCACTGGGTATATCATATAAAAATTTAAAAACCTCTAGTATAAGAGTAGTTCGTTCAAGAATTCCCATACATAATCATTTTTTAATTTGCATTTTAGTGTCTATAGCCATATATGGGAGTTGATTTAAATTATCGAAAGAACTTAATTTTGGTATGTTTTTATTGTTTCACTTTGAAAGGAAATATAAAAATTACATGAGTGTCTGTTTTGACTCAATATATTTAGAGTTTTCAGTTTGTACACCCTCATTGAATACACGACCCACCCCTTTAGATGCTCTCCCGGAAAGAGCCAATTTGTACTACCTTCAATAGACAGGTAGGAAACGCCACTTGTTGTGAGTTGAAGAATCCGTATATTAAATTGTTCTTTTTATTCAATTATGATAATTTTAACTTGGTTCTAAACATATTCTCACATAATAATGACGTTTTAAACATTTAAAAATAATGATTATATATATATACGAAATTGATTTTAAAAAATTTCAGCTATAGTAAACTGTTGGGGCCTAGTTAATCACGTAACGTTAACGCCTTCTATTGTAAACATTGTAGTTGGGCTCAGAATGTACTGGGGTTGGAACACGAAGAAGGCTGCAAATAGTTACCTTGGGAAAATCCAGTTAAATTAGTTTGTGGCCACACCCTGGTCTTGTTTACAGTATTACTATGGATCAATGAGTATTTGTCATAGAGACAACCTCATATAGAGGTGTTTGAACAAAATTTTTAAAATAATTTATGTTTGTAAAAAGGAACTAAAGTCTCAAGGGATTCTCTGATCGTTATTTTACACTGCATATAACAGGCCGCGAACCATAAGCCCGCCGGCTAGGTGTAGGTAGACCAGCGAGGTCCACAGTGTATTCACACTCCAAGCTATGACGAACGTTGTGAAGAACCAGGATCATAATCAGAAGTGGAAAGAACTCCTGGATAACACTGACAAAGCCAATAGGCTGACCCCATGACTTATACCATATCATACATATCAGTACAGAAATATAACGTAAATTGTTGTGTAAACCTTGGGTAATAGAACTTTGTGATTATAAAAAAAACTATCAATGCTTTTCAAATTAAAGTTGAATATATAAAAAATTATCTTTTATCCCTATTATTAATTAAATTTTAACGCCACACAACAACTGATTTGTTTAAATTAAAGTAACCTTTTCATCGTAATCCTTATCAAGACACTTTCTATCCATGCAAACCAATAAATTTGAGTGAAGAATTCTGAAAAGTAATTTCAGGACTCGGAAGTTCTTTTTGTTCTTATATCTAAGATTTATATAAAGGCAGAAGAAGTTAAGAAATAATGGAAACAGAAACGGAATTGTAACAATAAATTATGCTCTTCCCAATTCGTTTTCAAACGAGCAAAGTAATTTGTGGATGTTAAATTAAATTGAAAAATTTATTTTTCTATAATTTGAAATTTCAATTGATAATAAGGTGCTCAAGTGAGCTGGGCATCAGATTTATTTCACCTCGATGACCTTTATCTACGTCGGGAATTATATTAAAAGTCGTCGCATTTATTAACCTATTTTAGAGAAATAAATTACGATTATATATATATATATATATATATGAAAAAAAGTACAAATGTGATATTGTATTGGGATAAGGTGCATAAATTATGAAAAAGAAAAAGTCATCCCCTTATCGTGCAAATGAAAGTTACTGATGGCTTTAGCCATCTATCGGAATAAATATAAACTATTCTTTGATTTTTAATTATTTCAGAATTGACCAAATACTTGATTAATAAAGAAAAGTTATATAAAAAAGTAAAAATCATCCCCATCTACGTAAGTCGTTGGCTTTTCTTGATTAATCAAGAAAGGGTATTTGCCCAATTCTGGAATAATTAAAAATCAACGAGAATAGTTGATATTTATTCCAATAGATGGCTCAGGCCATTAGCAACTTTCAGTTGCACGATAAGGGGATGCCTTTTTCTTTTTCATAAAAATACATACAAGCACATGTGCTCGTGGTCAGGAGATGCCTTCTTTATTTTTAATATCAACACCTGACCCACTTATTTTTTATTTTTTCTATTGTTTTTTCATGTGTTAAGCGTCTTTACGCAAATTTGGTCTTAAATACCCATTTCTTGATTTTTCGGGAAGCCATTGGGGCCAAAAATCTTTTTGGTCGCAGTGGTTACAGCCTTCTCCACGCTGACGAGCGCCAACAGCGCGAAAAGCGTTCATGGATGGCTTTTCTTGATTTATCAAGAAATTGGGTTGGCCAAATATCACGGAGCAAGCTAAATAAACGTTTAGTTTATTTTTGCTCCACTAGATGGCGCTCTGCCATCTAAAAAGCACATGTGCTCGTGGTCAGGAGATGCCTTCTTTATTTTTAATATATATATATATATGGTAATTTAAGCCAACAACCCCATATTGTATATAACTTATAACAAGATTTTCATGTTGTATAATAGAAACACATCTGTAAATGATTATGCACATGATTGACATGTGCCATTACATCATCATATGTATTGTACTTTGTACAAACTGAGGATAAATAAATAAAACTCTGTAATAGATTAAGAGTTGAGCTAAAGAGATAGAAGTCATAACGTCTAAAATCGAGATAGATGGAAGTCACAAAACATCAAGGTCTAAAGATAGATTGGAAACTGTCAGGACGGCGCCAGTAGAATTTCACCAGACGTTCCACGCCTCTGTCGCATAAGGCCCCCGTCTTAACCTATAAATACAGTCACTTTACAGTCACTTGACAGACTTCACCATCTGCGTGAGCTCTCGTCGGTTGTACCCCAGGTCCATCTCATCCACCATGTAGTCAGTAAGAACTCTTCTATCTCTCCATCTTTCGCTCCTAGCTCAACTTTTATCTGTTCACGGAACTTTCTTAGTGCAACTGTGTCTTCGTTTTTTGTGTGGACATTCCCAAGCTTTCCACTCTGCCTCGACCACGACTGCCTGTACTCTGTGAGAACTTTTAAAGGTCTTACAAGGTGCAGAGAGGTACTGGAAAACTACCCATCCTGACTGTTCCTCTCGGTTAACACAGTATAGCGAGAGATGACAGGGACTCACACCATAGTTTAAGTCGACTGGATACCTCATCACTGTTTTAGTCGACAGGATTCTACAAGAGGCTACCAGACCTCATCACATATATATATCTTGAATCCTTTTTATTGCATTTTTAAAAAGCCACGTAAATACTTATATAATCAAATTTCTGTTAATTACTGTGGAGGGGATTCTCAATCAAATAAAAAGACAACAGAGGAACCAGAGATTGTCGTCTTCAAATTGGCTTTATATCCTGTATAGTTTTCACAATAGTTATTTAATTACAAAAAAATCTTCTTTCATATATATATATATATATAGTGTAAAAACTATATAATAAAAATATAACAGTGATTCTACATTTAAAACTTAAGGAGCAAACTGATAAGAATGATAAATCATATCAAGTAGATTTGGTTAGATTAGCAAGCTAAATCTAAATTAATTATAAAAATAAATAGTTGTATAGTTTTATAGTTAAGTATTCTATTAAAATTATCTTCATTATTTTGATTATTTAAATTCAAATTATAAAATTTGTAAATTGTTATTATTTAGTATAGATAGAGAGAAAAAAAAAGTCCTTTACTTCTAAAACATCATCTAGTTAATTATATATTTATAATTAATAACAATAAAATTTAACAACGTAACGTCTTTTGCATCGGCTTTTACACGTCATTTAGACATACTCTATTCCTATATATAGAATAATAGAAGTGAGAATATATATGATAGTTAGAAAAAAGAGAGAAAGACAGAACCATGCACTTTTAATCAAACTAATAATAAGAAAACAAAAAGTTTTGTAAAGAAGGTAGATAAGATTGTTAGTATATATATATATTTTCATAATTTTATATTTTATCCTTTTTTTTTAAATGATTTTTTTAATTTTTTTATTTTAAAATATGAATATAAATAGTTGTATTTAGTAATATATCTATACTATGAATTAACCTTTGTTATAAGTTTGGTTATTATGTTTTGAAACCCTAATGGTAGACCAGACATATACAAAAAAATTTAAATTGGAGTAATTATTGAAAAAAGAGGTCTGCTGAACCGGGAATTCTCAAATAGAAATTCAGCGACAACATTTCATCCCTTCTCTATTATGTCATAGACCTCCTTTCAACCGGATTTTATGTGTTAATATAAAGTTACTTCAGTGAAACATTTATATGAACAGATATAATGTGTACCTACCTTGTCCGCGACGATGAATAAGTGTTGAATCAGTTATTTTAATTTAACTGGCTGTAAAGATTATAAAATTTGGATTTCTTCCCTTAACTATCTTTTCTTTCTTCTTTGAATGTCTTGTTTTTCTACAACTTCAAAATAAACGGTCTAATTTTGTCCCCCCCCCACAACATGTGTCATCCAGAAATAGATGTTTACAGTTGAAGGCGTCGCGGACAAGGTAGGTACACATTATATCTGTTCATATAAATGTTTCACTGAAGTAACTTTATATTAACACATAAAATCCGGTTGTAAGGAGGTCTATGACATAATAGAGAAGGGATGAAATGTTGTCGCTGAATTTCTATTTGAGAATTCCCGGTTCAGCAGACCTCTTTTTCAATAATTACTCCAATTTAATTTTTTTTGTATATGTCTGGTCTACCATTAGGGTTTCAAAACATAATAACCAAACTTATAACAAAAGTTAATTCATAGTATAGATATATTACTAAATACAACTATTTATATTCGTATTTTAAAATAAAAAAATTTAAAAATCATTAAAAAAAAAAAAGGATAAAATATAAAATTATAAAAATATATATATATATACTAACAATCTTATCTACCTTCTTTACAAAACTTTTTGTTTTCTTATTATTAGTTTGATTAAAAGTGCATGGGTCTGTCTTTCTCTCTTTTTTCTAACTATCATATATATTCTCACTTCTATTATTCTATATATAGGAATAGAGTATGTCTAAATGACGTGTAAAAGCCGATGCAAAAGACGTTACGTTGTTAAATTTTATTGTTATTAATTATAAATATAAAATTAACTAGATGATGTTTTAGAAGTAAAGGACTTTTTTTTCTCTCTATCTATACTAAATAATAACAATTTACAAATTTTATAATTTGAATTTAAATAATCAAAATAATGAAGATAATTTTAATAGAATACTTAACTATAAAACTATACAACTATTTATTTTTATAATTAATTTAGATTTAGCTTGCTAATCTAACCAAATCTACTTGATATGATTTATCATTCTTATCAGTTTGCTCCTTGAGTTTTAAATGTAGAATCACTGTTATATTTTTATTATATAGTTTTTACACTATATTAATTCATATGAGCTTGCTCTATGATATATCTTTATATATAATATAATATACAAATTTAATTATATATTAGATATTCTAATATAAATAAAACTCCATACAGATTATAATTATCTTTTATTGTTTGATTATGAAAAAGTAAATTATAAAAGTAATTTTAGAAAAAATAACTTCAGAACTTTTGTTTTTTTCAGTGTTTAGATAGTTTAAAGATGTTTTTTATTAGTTATTCTTAAAAATATAACAGATAACAAACAGTAATATCTATATTTTTATAGATTAATTATTCATTTTATTACAAATTTAATCACCACAAAAACAGTTTAAAAAAATTATTTAAAAAAAATATTTCTCAATAGAATAACAAACTAAAAAACTAAAAAAAAACTACCAGCATATTAGGGTTAGCACCTCTTTTATGTTAATTTAAACTCGCTAAGAATTGCCTAAGAAAGAATTGTCAAACTTGTCCCTCTCTTAAGAACCATGACACATTTCAAACGACTAATTGTAAATTAGTAAATACTATTTATAAATTAACATGCCAAATTTGTCAATTATCATATATAGGACAAACGTGTAATCCATTAAATATACGAATAAACCTACATAGAAACCACGCTAAAAAATCAATTGGTAATATATATATGAAAGAACACAATCAATTACATACTTTTAACAACTTTAAGATAGAAATACTAGACATATGTCAAAACAAAAAACAACGACTATTATTAGAAAACAACTACATTTATAAACACAACACATTATTCCCTTATGGACTTAATGTTGAAAAGTGACTCGCACCTCGGCTGTCGCTTAGCAACGGCCACTTCCCCCAGACATTACGTAACTGTATATAGGTTTCAGTTTTGCTTGCTTGTTGACTGCCACCGCTTACCTCTTTTAACTCTCTATTGTTTGTCATCTAAATATAATCTATTTGATAATTAAACATACTTTCTGAGATCCAACCTCTGTTTTATTCTTACATGGCAGCAGAGCTTGGTTGGTATCAAATATTTTTGTTTATCTAAGCTGAAATTCGTTTGCTTGCTCAAGATGACAACTGAACTTCCACAAATTCAAAAATTCAACGGCGATAATTTTCATCTATGGAAATTTCAAATGAAGATTATTCTAGAAGCAAAAGATCTTCTCAGTATAACTGATGGCTCTGAGGTAAAACCTGAAATAGTGGATATTTCAAAATTCTCTAACTGGAAAAAGAAAGATGCAAAATCCAAAATGCTGATCACTACTGCTCTAGAGTTTAAATATCTTCAACAGATTGTTAATTGCCAGACTTCAGCAGAAATGTGGAAGAAATTATCAACAATATATGAACTGAAATCTGAAACAAACAAATATTTGCTGCAACAAAGATTTTTCGAGAATATAAAATGAATCCAAATGATAACATTGCTACTCATATTTCCAAAGTTGAAACTCTGGCACAACAAATGAAAGATCTAGGTGAGCCAATCTCTGATGTTGCCCTAATTACAAAGATAATTTGCAGCTTGCCTGATAAATACAAGAATTTCATAACAGCATGGGATTCAGTTTCATCAGAAGAAAAGACACTAGAAAACTTGACGGCAAGATTACTGAAAGAAGAAAGCTTACAGGATCATTGGGATTCTTCAGGAAATTCTAAACCAGATAATGCCTTGATGACTTTTTCAAAGTTCAACAGAAATTCAACAGCTTCCAACAAACAACAGCAGCATCAACAATCCATTAAAGATAAAAAGAAGAACACACACTGTGGATATTGCAAGAAGAAAGGACATTGGTGGAAAGAATGCTATAAAAGAAAGGAAGAACAAAAAGGACAACAGCCAAGTTCTTCATCCAGAGATGATAGCTGTGCTTTTTCAGCTGAGACAAGTGCCTTCCTCGCTGAAACAAAGGATTCCTGGATTGCAGATTCTGGAGCAACGGATCACATGACTTTCAGAAGAGAATGGTTCTCTACGTTCGAAGAAATACCAGAAGGTGTTCATCCTGTGTGCCTTGGAGATGGAAAGCAGATCTATGCAAAAGGTAAGGGAAATATTGATATTCTCTCTTATGTTGATAGTCAGAAAATTAATGCAACTCTTTTGGATGTTCTCTATGTACCTGAATTGGAGACTAATCTTTTCTCAATATCTACTGCAACAAAACATGGTTTGACGCTCATTTGTAAAGGAAATCAGATAAAATTGACTAAAAATTCGAAAGTGCTAGTTACTTGAATAAAGGACAATTCAAATCTTTATAGAATTTTTATTAAAGCAAAGCAATCTTCACAAACTCATGTTGCTCAGTTAAGTCTAGATATATGGCATCAAAGAATGGGTCATGTAAATCCTATAAAATTAACCCAAATGTTTGAAAATAATGTTTTTGAAGAAGACATTAAAATTAGAGAAAAGCCTGATTCTTTACTATGTGAAGCATGCATCTATGGAAAACAAAATAGAAAAGTTTTTCACGCGTCAACAAGTACAAATTCGACCTATCCAGGAGAGCTGATCTATTCAGATGTTTGTGGACCAATGAGTAAAAGATCACCAGGTGGATCATTATATTTTGTATCATTCAAGGATGATTTTTCAAGATTTAGAGTGGCCTACTTCATTAGGCATAAATCAGATGTTCTTGAGAAATTTAAAGAATTTGTAAAAAGAGTTAGGACTGAAACTGGAAATAAAATAAAAAGATTAAGAACAGATAATGGCACAGAATTCTTAAATAAGAATTTTTCTGATTATCTAAAATCTCTAGGAATTGTTCATGAACTCACTGCTCCATATACCCCAGAACAGAATGGAATTGCTGAAAGAGATAACAGAACAATAGTTGAATCAGCTAGATGCTTGTTACATGGAAGAAAAATGCCGCTTGAACTGTGGGCTGAAGCCGTAAACACAGCAGTCTATCTCTTAAATAGATGTACTACTAAAGTATTGGGAAATTCTACACCTTATGAAATATGGTACAAGAGAAAACCCTCCATCTTACATTTGAAAACTTTTGGATGTAACGCTTATGTGCATATACCAAAAGATAACAGAAAGAAATTAGGCAAAAAGAGTATTCGTACATTTTTTGTTGGATATACTGAAACTAACAAAAAATATAGAATGTGGGATCCTATTGCTAGAAAAATTATCATAAGCAGAGATGTAATATTTACTGAAGCTAATACATCAGAAAATATTCAGGATAACCAACAAGAGCAGGTAACTATATACAGTGAAGAAAGTGTTGATAACACAAATACCAGTTCCAAACCAGAAGAATCATGTCGATACCCTCTCAGGAATAGAATCAGAGAAAATGAACAAACATCAACCAGCTGTACAAGAGCTATTTCATATGCTTGTTATGTCCATGACCAAGAACCATTGAACTATGAAGATGCAATTGTAGGACAAAACTCAAAACAGTGGAAACTAGCTATGGACGATGAATTCAATTCCTTGATGAAAAATCAAACATGGACGTATGTGACACTACCATCAGACAGAAAAGCTATTGCATGCAAGTGGGTATACAAAATAAAGCAAAATGCAGATGGATCAAATAAAATGTTTAAGGCTAGACTAGTTGCGAAAGGTTATTCACAAAAACCAGGACTTGATTATGGTGAAACTTTTTCTCCAGTAGTAAAATTCGATTCAATTAGAACAATCTTATCACTTTGTGCATCACTTGATATGGAAATGATTCAATTAGATGTAAAATCTGTACCTTCTGATCCTTACTCAAAACTAACAAAAGAGATGTGCCCAAAGGATGATCAGGAAATTGAAGAAATGAACAAGATTCCATACAGACAGACAATTGGTAGTTTAATGTACCTCATGACTGGAACTAGACCTGATATTGCCTACGCAGTCAGCAGGGTTAGCCAATTTATGAACAACCCAGGACCTTCACTTTGGACCGCAGTAAAGAAAATATTTGGATACTTAAAAGCTACGAAAAACATCGGTATTTGTTTTGGTGGGAGTTCCTGCACTTCAACCCTGATAGGTTTTTCCGATGCTGATTTTGCTGGAGACCTAGACACAAGAAAATCAACCACCGGATATGTGTTCATGTTGAATAATAGACCTATTTCTTGGTGCAGTCAAAAACATGCAATTGACCTTCTTTATGTCTGCTCCAATGATCAAGCTGCAGACATATTTACGAAAGCTCTACCTCCAGAAAGGTATAGAAGACTAAGGAGCCAACTTGGACTGTTTGAAACAACGGAGTGCTCGTCAGGTGGGAGTGTTGAAAAGTGACTCGCACCTCGGCTGTCGCTTAGCAACGGCCACTTCCCCCAGACATTACGTAACTGTATATAGGTTTCAGTTTTGCTTGCTTGTTGACTGCCACCGCTTACCTCTTTTAACTCTCTATTGTTTGTCATCTAAATATAATCTATTTGATAATTAAACATACTTTCTGAGATCCAACCTCTGTTTTATTCTTACACTTAATGACGAATTAAACTACACATACAAACCACAAACAGAAGAAATTTCAACTTATGAAATTAGCTGCAAATACAAAAAAAAAAAATGAATTTAAAACTAAACCTAATAAAACTAGAGGTAAAACTACCAATAAATTAGGTTACATTGAATTTGAAGAATTACTGGACCCAAAACAAATGTACACTAACAACTTCGTCGATAAATTTATTAAAACATTATTTAAACTAAATAATAATAAATTTATCAAACTTATAGAATATATTAAAATTTATAATCTGACTAACAGATTAATAGATATCACACACGACATCTTTAAATACAGAAAAATTAAACAATCTACTAATAACATTAATATTATCATTAAATTTAATAACAATTTATTTAATCATATTAAGTTTAATGATATTTTTAATAACCAAAACATTAATAATCTTTTCCCTATAAAAAATTTAAATTTCAAAACAATCTGGAGATACAACAAAAATATAGGTAATTTAGTTTGCAATTATAACCAATTTATTAATAATTTGGCAAATTTTAAAAAAATTAAATGTAATTGCAACAACTATATTGATAGATATAAGTTTTCAGGTCATATATTAACTAGCAATTTTTCTTTTTTAAATCCAGAATATCAGGATATTTTAAATAAAGGGTATAAATATATACCTCAAATTAAACACAATTATAATAATACAATTAAATCTATATTAAAAGATATAGATATTTTCATAAATAAAACTAGTATAAAATACAGTATTCCAGAATTTACTTTTCTGGAATGGAAACATAATATTAAAAAGGAAATTATAAATTATTATAATAATACACTTAAATACACAAAACCTAATTCAGATATTCCTTCTTTTAAAGAAAATATAATTAAATTACAGAAGGACTTTATTATCACTCCTATAGATAAATGTTCCAATAACTTATCTATAATTTGTAAAAATCTATACCACGATATACTAAAAAAGGAAATTGATAATAATCATAAATACACTTTTGCTAGAACTACAGCCACAAAAATCAAAAAAGACATCAAAAACGTTGAAAATTCACTAAAAATTTATAATCACTACAAAAATCCAAACATACCAAAGTTCTATATAATTCCTAAACTACACAAAAAACCTATTTCTTTCAGAACAATCACATCTGGTATAAATTCAGTTATAAAAAACAATGATATACAATTAGCTTCAACACTACAATTTATTATAAATAAATTAACTAATAAATATAATTATAAATTTATCGACTCAAATAAAAAAATCATTAACTATTTAATGAACACAATTGGACAAACATGGAAACAGTACACACATTTGACTTTGAGGACCTATATTCTAAAATAAATTTAAGAGATCTAAATAATAAAATAACCAATTTATTTAACGAAATCATTAATGACAAAACCTTCCACATTAAAATATTCATAACAGATATAAAACAATTAAATTAGATCTTAAAACAGCAAAAACTCTACTGGAAACATTTTTAAATTTTAACTATATAGAATTTAAAAATAAAATATATATTCAATCAGAAGGCGTTCCCATGGGAACTTCTTCAAGTCCCTTATTAGCAAACTTAATTTTATTCTGGTACGAAAGAGAATACTTTCTACAAAATAATGTTAACTGGCAAATGTTCCGTTATGTAGATGACATCATAATATTTAATAATCCACAGTTCAAAAACTTAATACCTAAAATTTATCCTAAATACTTGAAACTTAAGAACAATGAAAAAATTTATAGAAACAAAAAAGTTAACTTTTCAGACCTAAATATAGACCTTACAAATAATGCTATTAAAATTTATAATAAAAAAAGTAATTATAATTTCAATATTATAAAATACTGTAATATGAATTCTAATATTTCATTAAATTGTTGTAAAGGTATATATTTTGGTCAGTTTCTAAGATTTTATAGAATAAATAATGTATTAGAAAATTTCATAGAAGATGTTAAAAATTTAAACATGGAATTTATTAAAAACAAATTTAGTATCAGACAAGTAAAATATTTCAACAGTATATCAATTATAAAATACTTAAAAAAAATAAATGGAAGTATCCATTTATTAAATCAACTTTCTATAATTTCTCTCAATAATAACTACTACAAATTTATAAACTTTAACAATTAGTTAAACTTAAATTAAATAGCTGATTTGAAGATTTTTCACAAGATTTTTAAAGTAATATTGTATAGAATTCATTTTGTTTAATCTCCAATTTCTGGGGAGGAAAATGGAAATTAAATAAAAGTGAATTTTCACAATTAATAGCTTTATTAAACTCTAATAATTTGCCTTTTTAAAGGAATATTAAAAGATGAATAAGTGTTGAATCAGTTATTTTAATTTAACTGGCTGTAAAGATTATAAAATTTGGATTTCTTCCCTTAACTATCTTTTCTTTCTTCTTTGAATGTCTTGTTTTTCTACAACTTCAAAATAAACGGTCTAATTTTGTCCCCCCCCCCCACAACATGTGTCATCCAGAAATAGATGTTTACAGTTGAAGGCGTCGCGGACAAGGTAGGTACACATTATATCTGTTCATATAAATGTTTCACTGAAGTAACTTTATATTAACATATAAAATCCGGTTGAAAGGAGGTCTATGACATAATAGAGAAGGGATGAAATGTTGTCGCTGAATTTCTATTTGAGAATTCCCGGTTCAGCAGACCTCTTTTTTCAATAATTACTCCAATTTAAATTTTTTTGTATATGTCTGGTCTACCATTAGGGTTTCAAAACATAATAACCAAACTTATAACAAAAGTTAATTCATAGTATAGATATATTACTAAATACAACTATTTATATTCATATTTTAAAATAAAAAAATTTAAAAAATCATTTAAAAAAAAAAGGATAAAATATAAAATTATAAAATATATATATATATACTAACAATATTATCTACCTTCTTTACAAAACTTTTTGTTTTCTTATTATTAGTTTGATTAAAAGTGCATGGTTCTGTCTTTCTCTCTTTTTTCTAACTATCATATATATTCTCACTTCTATTATTCTATATATAGGAATAGAGTATGTCTAAATGACGTGTAAAAGCCTATGCAAAAGACGTTACGTTGTTAAATTTTATTGTTATTAATTATAAATATATAATTAACTAGATGATGTTTTAGAAGTAAAGGACTTTTTTTTTCTCTCTATCTATACTAAATAATAACAATTTACAAATTTTATAATTTGAATTTAAATAATCAAAATAATGAAGATAATTTTAATAGAATACTTAACTATAAAACTATACAACTATTTATTTATATATATATATATATAGTTCGAATTATTAGTATTTTCTAAAGATAATACAAAATGAGTATTGTGATATTAAAAATAACAATTTTGCCATTTTGTGAACACATAAACACAATAAATTCTTATCAGAGAATTAAATAGTATAATTTAGAATCTTGGCTTTGAATTAGATCTGATGTAAAAGACGATCTATATATACTCAAGGACAAAAATTAAGGAAGTTTCATATATTGATGTCGCCGGTCGTCTGTTTTTTTTTTTTCGAAAGGAGACAGTGGCAATTTTGTTCAAACTTAGTTATCTCGTGTATCTTCAATAAAGGTCACTGAAATATCTTTCATAGTTATTGTCTCAATGCCGATAAACATGCTAAAAGGTACAACTTCCTTAAGTATTGTCCATGAGTGTATTTCCAATGAAGTGTTTGTACAAGAGTTGTATTTGAGACATACCTCGCTCGGTCTCTAGCGCGGTGTAGTTGTTCGATTCTATAATTTGGTATTACTCACAGGGATTAATTTAACTCTTGTTCATTTAACATTTGATGATACGAAGAATTCAGTTATAGATTGGATAGAAAACCTAAACACATATTTTTCCCATCATTTAGCATCTAAAAATATCTAAACAAAAAAGAAAAAAAAAAACTTTCAATTAAAAAACCTATTTTCTTGAAAACATCACTAAAATTATAAATTTCTCTATATTGTGAAAAATAATCAACAAATTTGAAATATTTTTGTCTTAAATAATCGTATCAGGAGTAGTGCTCCATCTTGGAAACTAAGGTGAGACCGAATTAACGAGGTTTGGCTGTCTTACCTTTCAATTTGTGATCTTCAGTTAACGGCTGTGTTAACCAAATACACCAAAATGACGTCAAATATTCGAATAATTATGTTATGAGGCAGAAAAAAAACCTTCTGCATTTAAAATTAGAAACTATTTAGCGCGATTGATTATTTTTAAATAGAGCAGTTTCTTGCTTCCCTTATACTGCAATGAAAAAATATAGCAGGGGGTTGATCATCAGTTGAGCTATCCAAGAATTTCCACCAGTTTAATCCACCTGACTGCTTTAATAATATAAAAGGGTCACTCCTAAAGTTTTTGCAATCATTATTAAATAATTCAAATATTAGAAAATAAATTATACCATTAAAATCTACATGCATTTTTTACCTGACATAAACATTTTCATATAATAGTAACAAAAATGACTCATAGTCGGCGCAACTTTGTTTACAGCGGCAACGGTAATTTCTAAACATTGTATCAGGCACAATGGAGTTGACTGGAGAAAGTTTACGCGCCATGATCTTTTATGATAAAAAAGTAATTTAACTTCTAAAGAATCCAATGAAAGATTATTGAAAGCTTTAGGAGATAAAGCTCCTTCTATTAGAATAGTTTTTAATTGGTTTAATGAATTTAAATTAGGAAAAACCAACCTTGAAGATGAACCTCGTTCAGGTCGGCCACCAACAGCAGTAGCCCAAAAAAATTGAGCTGGTAAGATTTTTAATTAGAGAATATCAAAGAATTATGCATCAACAGTTAGAGAAAGGTATGGGCATTGGATCGGCAGCAATCAACACCATCATTAATGATCATTTAAAATACAGAAAACTTGTTAGTATTTGGGTACCTTACAGCTTGACTGAAGACCAAAAACTTGGTTGCATTAAATGGTGTAATTTCATGTTGAAAAAAATATTGAAGGCAAATCAAAGGCTATTTTTATTATTATTACAGGTGACGAAACATGTATTTACAATTTTTATCCAAAAACAAAACGGCAAACTAATCTTTGGGTCTTCAAAATCACCTCCTCGAAGTGTTGGAAAACAAATGGTCGCTCGTTTTTTTTTAGAAAAAGTGGTTTCATTGATATTGTGAAGTTAGAAGATCGAAAGACAGTGTATAGTGACTGGCATACAACAAAATGCCTTCCAGCATTATTTGAAAAAATCAAGCAAAGCAGACTACTTAAAGGAGTCATTCTTCACCCTGACAATGCAAGACCGCGCACCTCAGCCCAAACATTAGACTTTTTGCCAACTCTGGTACCTACTTAGTCACTCATCCACCATATTCACCAGACCTAGCACCTTATGACTTTTTATTTCCAAAAGTTATCGTTGAAAGAGATAAAATTTGACACTGATGATAAAGCACGACAAGCCTTTATCAATGCCGTAAATTCCATCCCCGAAAATAACCGGTGTAAGTGCCTCGATAATTGGTTTTCAGTTGTTAAAAATTGCATGCAGATTTTAATGGTATAATTCATTTTTTAATATTTTAATTATTTAATATTGATTGCAAAAACCTTTGAAGTGACCCTTGTATTAGGTTGTGTTCTACTTTCATACCCGACACATTGAAGGAATTCGTAGTAAAGGAATATTGAATAAATATTATTTTAACAGATAGAAATGAAAAAAAAACCCTGTAATTTCAGATATATTGATATATTTATATGTTTTTTTAATATATTTAGATACCGGGGTATATATTGAGAGAGAGCCTCTCCTTTTAAAAAAGAATAAAATAGCACACACTCTATCAGTTTAGATTCAGTTTTTAATGGAATATATAAACATTTTAAAACACTTAATGAGCACATAAAGAGTGAAATGAAAATATCATCATATCGTTTGAATACCTCTCTCTATTTTGAGATAGAAAATAATTGTAGGTTTTGAAAGCGAATGTGAAAAAAAGGTTGATTTCAACATATCCTACCTCTTCATTATAAAATAAAAGAAGAGAAACCAGGCACATTTAAAAATCAAGACGACGAGTTTTAAGTAGTGTTTATAAATTTGTCACAATAGACTGGGCGATACAATCCTTCTCAATGAAATAAATGGCCGAGAAAGGAAACGTCAGCCAACCATCCATCGCCGAGGACGACTCCCGAGCGATTTCCAAATCAAGACAAACGGCGGCCTTCGATCCATCGAGAATGGAGTGGACCCGGTAGTTGGTGGGTTATCGATGAAATAGTCGATTCTCTGATCATCCACTGGATCTAACGAGTAGACAGATTGAGATCCAGTTAATTTATTCAGCGCCGCCATCGAGTTGCCAGTAGTTAAACCTAGTATGTATATAGAGGTCTCTCGAACTTGCATTTGATTCAACAAGCATATGTTGGATCCACCCTGCATACCCTCGGTTATCTAGAGAATCTACAGAGCATATACCTAGTCCCTTGGGTATATAGTGTATTTACCGCGTATACCCTCGGTTATCTAGTGAATTTACAGAGCATATCCTCAGTCCCTTGTGTATATAGTGTATTTACCGCGTATACCCTCGGTTATCTAGTGAATCTACAGATCATATTCTCAGTCCTTTGGGCATAAAGTGTATTTACCGCGTATACCCTCGGTTATCTAGTGAATCTACAAAGCATATACCTAGTCCCTTGGGTATATAGTGTATTTACCGCGTATACCCTCGGTTATCTAGTGAATCTAAAGAGCATATCCTCAGTCCCTTGGGCGTATAGTGTATTTACCGCGTATACCCTCGGTTATCTAATGAATGTACAAAGAATATACCTAGTCCCTTGGGTATATTGTGTATTTACCGCGTATACCCTCGGTTATCTAGTAAATCTACAGACCATATCCTCAGTCCCTTGGGCATATAGTGTATTTACCGCGTATATCCTCGGTTATCTAGTGAATCTACAGAGCATATCCTCAGTCCCTTGGGCATATAGTGTATTTTTCGGGTATACCCTCGGTTATCTAGTGAATCTACAAAGCATATCCTCAGTCCCTTGGGCATATAGTGTATTTTTCGGGTATACCCTCGGTTATCTAGTTAATCTACAGAGCATATCCTCAGTCCCTTGGGCATATAGTGTAACTACCGCGTATACCATCGGTTATCCAGTGAATCTACGGAGCATATCCTCAGTCCCTTGGGCATATAATGTATTTTCCGCGTATACCCTCGGTTTTATAGTCAATCTACAGAGCATATTCTCAGTCCCTTGAGCATAAAGTGTATTTTCCGCGTATACACTCAGTTATCTAGTTAATCTACAGAGCATATCCTCAGTCCTTTGGGAATATAGTATATTCACCGCGTATACCCTCGGTTATCTAGTGAATCTACAAAGCATATACCTAGTCCCTTGGGTATATAGTGTATTTACCGCGTATACCCTCGGTTATCTAGTGAATCTAAAGAGCATATCCCCAGTCCCTTGGGCATATAGTGTATCCACCGCGTATACCCTCGGTTATCTAGTGAATTTACAGAGCTTATCCCCAGTCCCTTGGGCATATAGTGTATCCACCGCGTATACCCTCGGTTATCTAGTGAATCTACAGAGCATATCCTCAGTCCCTTGGGCATATAGTGTATCCACCGCGTATACCCTCAGTTATCCAGTGAATCTACAGAGCATATCCTCAGTCCCTTGGGAATATAGTGTGTTTACCGCGTATTCCATTGGTTATCTAGTGAATTTACAGAGCATATCTTCAGTCCCTTGGGCATATAGTGTATTTACGGCGTATTCCATCGGTTATCTAGTGAATTTACAGAGCATATCCTCAGTCCCTTGGGCATATAGTGTATTTTCGGCGTATACCATCGGCTATCTAGTGAATCTACAGAGCATATCCTCAGTCCCTTGGGCATAAAGTGTATTTACGGCGTATCCATCGGTTATCTAGTGAATTTACAGAGCATATCCTCAGTCCCTTGGGCATATAGTGTATTTTCGGCGTATACCATCGGTTATCTAGTGAATTTACAGAGCATATCCTCAGTCCCTTGGGTATATAGTGTATTTACGGCGTATACCATCGGGTATCTAGTGAATATACAGAGCATATCCTCAGTCCCTTGGGCATATAGTGTATTTTCGGGGTATACCATCGGCTATCTAGTGAATCTACGGAGCATATCCTCAGTCCCTTGGGTATAAAGTGTATTTACGGCGTATTCCATCGGTTATCTAGTGAATTTACAGAGCATATCCTCAGTCCCTTGGGCATATAGTGTATTTTCGGCGTATACCATCGGTTATCTAGTGAATTTACAGAGCATATCCTCAGTCCCTTGGGTATATAGTGTATTTACGGCATATACCATCGGTTATCTAGTGAATTTACAGAGTAATCTTCAGTCCCTTGGGTATATAGTGTATTTACGGCGTATACCATCGGGTATCTAGTGAATTTACAGAGCATACTTTCAGTCCCTTGGGCATATAGTGTATTTACGGCGTATACCATCGGTTATCTAGTAATTCTACAGAACATTTAAGTCGGACTTTCAGAAATCGGAAATTTAGTCGATTCACAAAGCACACCAATGCTCCCTTGTCTGAGCATTTTGTAGATCCCATGTCAGCATATCCCTACCAAATCCATATATTCGGGCCCCATATATTTAAACTACAATTTCGAATTCCACGTGAAAACGCGACTTATATTTTAAAAAATCGCTACCTGCGTTATAAATTTAATTTATTTCCAATTCTGACAAGGGCGTTCGTTGAACGTTGTGAAAATAAACCTTTTTATCTGGCGGCAGAGTTGTTCTTTCAATTAGTAACTGATAAACCATGTTAGTCACTATATGATAGTATATATGTCTTTATAAACTGCGTGATTCGGAATTTGCAATATCAAGAAACACTGGGTAGAAAATTTTGAAAATTTAATGGTAAGGTACCTCACCAAGGTATGCAAATGAGGCAAATTGAGTATTTACCCCGCGCCTGAAATCTAATATTCGAACCTCTCTATCTGACACACAGAGTATTTGAAATTTGTTTTTTTCACTCAGGAAAATATCAGGTCGCCACCCGCCGAGGTAATTCCAGCAAACAGGCGATTTCACGAGAGGTATGGTGATTGGACTCAGATGTGCCGGTTGGTCCATGCGTAAAATATCTACGGCCAGACAGCTCGACGCTTCCTCAGTACACCGGCTATGGCGAATATGTTTGGAACAAGGAAATGTGGAACAATTGAGGTGTGCTGGTGTAGCCAGATTGACATCAGCAAGCGTAGTCCGACGCATCCGCCGGATTGCGTTGGCAGCCCCACAATCCATCCACTTCTGTCGCCATTTTGCAGAGTGTACAGGACACTCTTGATTCTGCCATATCGACCAGAACCGTTATACGTAGATTGGTCGCCAAGAATCTACACTCACTGCGCTCGTTAATAAGACTGCCATTGACACACAGGTACCTCTGTTTGCACTTTTGTCAGGGACAGCGAAAAGGCAAACACACAGGGTAGTGTTTTCAGATGAATCTCGCAATGCTTCAGTTTGGAGCCGTCTTGGTGACAGGTCCAATCCAGTCGCATCTGTGGAAAGCCTCACGTCACGATAACGCGGAATTATGGTTTGAGAGTCATCACCTATGATAGCAGATCGCCACTGATTCATATTGAGGTCACTATGACGGACCAACGATACCTGGATGACGTGCTGCGACTGGTGACACTACCCCTTCTTCAGGGGGCACCAAATGCAACTTTCCAGCAGGATAGCGCCCGACTTCAAACAGCACACATCAGCCAACATTTCCTTCATGAAACCTCGGTGCTTCCATAGCCACCGGTCTCTCCTGATCTCTCAGCCATAGAACACGTCTGGGACCTAATTGGACGTCGTTAGCGTGCATTGCCACAGCCGCGTTCAGAAGATAAACTGTGTTTGATGGTTGACAGGGAATTTGCAGCTGTGACTCAGGACTCCATCCGCACGTTCATTGAGTCAGTAGCAAGACGTGTTAGACAATAATCCACAACAATCGATGGACAGCAATGTCGATCAGTCTATAGATGTATTCTGTTCTAATAAAGACCATTTATTGTTCGTTAATCTCTTGATGCAGATTTTCACAACCTTTTGCCCAATGCTTCTTGGTGTTGCATATTCAGTGTGACAAAGTGTAGAAACCCTAACATTGATCAGTTTGTTTTCAGTTTTAAAGATTAATCATGGGTAATCGTGTAACATATCTTGATAAGAACTGTGTTTCAAAGTGAACATTTCCGGCTTGGAAACTTCTTTTGAAATACATCTAGAGTTAGATTATATTTATTGGTATATCTCGCTTCCTTGTTTTAAATGTACATAAATAAAACTAAATAGCAATTTTATCAGATGTAGAAAGGCGTTTATCATCAATTAAACTTGGATCATCGATTTTCTCTCATCTTTTATCACTTATTCCAATAAAGAAGACTTACTGAATAACCTGCACCTACTGGTATAGAGCAGGAAAAATCACGAGTCGCCGCGATATTTATAATTATACACTAAACAGCCTTATAAAAACAACATAAAAAACAAAAATATATTTTCAAACATACCTGAGTAGTACAAAGCAATAACGCGCCATCTATAAATGACAAATGAAGACATTGAGACGCGAATGTTTATTTTCACAAACAAATCAAGTTTCTACTGTTCTTACTGCGATGAAAAAATATTGGGAGGGCTTGGCTCATCAGTGATGAACCCTCCCAGCGGTTTCGCCAATTCAATCTACCAGACCGCTTCTTTAGAGCTCTAATACTGTATTGGATCATTCTGCTTTTTATGCTACACTGAAGGGTGGAATCTTAGAAATTGTATTTGAGCAAACTATGGACATAAGAATTTTAGGACAGTAGAATTACATTTAACTACCTGAATAGAAACAATTTGTTTATATATAAAACTAATTACTACCACAATTAACGTTTTTTAAAGCCAGATATAGAAAATGAAATTCTAATACTCTAATTGGTGTATCCACATTTATGGTAACGAATTAATTAGAATTACAGAGGGGATTAGCACTCGGAGTTTAATTAAAGAAATCAATATTCCAATTAGGACAGTAAATATACATATATAATTACATTTTTTGAAGTTTCATTTTAGATATTTTTTGCCATTAAAATGGGGCAATTCAGAATTTGTATAAAGACATTTATTATATTAGCGCGCCGCAAGGGAAAATTTTAATTTAAAGATGTTTCAATACATTTACTTTCTTTTCATCAGCCCCCGTTGGAAGGATGAAAAAGAATATGGATGATACACCTAACTTAATCTATTCTGAGCCTATCTACATTGTATAGCGTAAACCGAAAGATTGCTTGTTTCACATACGCCTCCATAATGTCTGACTTATTACACTATATTGAGTTAGGTCAGGAAGAGAGAAGACATGGCTTACACCCGGGGATATGTTAACTAGCCCGATAAAACACACACACACACTCGAGCGTGCGGCCACGCTTTCGCGAGCTCCGCCGTTTTCGCCTCTGGAGTGTGTGCCATTGGCGCTGAACATGGCGAATTTGACACCCAAAGGTAGCCCAGGCTCTGCTGAACATGTGCCTGAAAGGCCCAGCATCCTTACTCAAGCGGGCGAGGAATCAGCCCCGAAAAACGAAATTCAGAGAAGAAATTCTAAAGAAAACTCTGAAAATAAAAAAAATGCAAATTCGCCGGCAGGCGATATGCATGCAAATCCGGCCGCCGCGCGTGGTGACGTCACGGCGCCGAAGACTGCTGCTACGATCAGCGCAACTCCAGCTAGCCCGGCCTCGCTCAACTGGGCCGACAGCGAGATGGCGGAGGTGAACGACAACGAGGGCTTCATCGTCGTGAAGGGCAAGAAGAGGCGCCTCGGCTCAACTTCACCTGAGCACGCTGCAAGGCAGCCCAACAAGCCTGGAAACCAGCGCAGCTCCCAGCAGCAGAAGCGGCCAACAGGGCCGAGAGCAGTGCCGCCCAAGGAAATCAAGGCGACGCGCGCCAACATCGCCGACGCCAGGGCGAGGCAGGCCACAACCAACCACGAAAACTACATCTTCGTGGAGCTGTGCCCTGACATCCCGGACTACTCCTACCTCCGGGCAATCGGCGACCTGGTCGGAGGGCCCAAAAACATCGCCCACTTTGGCAGGATGAACGGCCACTACATCGTGGGCCTCGCGAGCAAGAACCTTGCGAGCCGTTTGGTGGACGAGGGCCTGAACATCGAGGGAACACTCCTCAAGGTCTTCCCCTTCCGCAAGAGGGCCGAAAGGATCATCGTGGCCAATCTCCCCGGCTTTGTAGAGGACGCCACCATCGTGCAGGCTCTGCGTCAATACGGAGACATCACCTCCATCGCCCCCATCATGATCAAAATGGGGGAGTTCGCCTTCAGCGACGGCCGCCGGGAGGCGTTCATCCTGCTCCACCAGGGCGTAAGGCTGGAGACCCTGCCCGCCCGACTGACCATCGAGTCCAAGGGAGACACCCTATCTGCCTTCCTCTCCTTCGGAATTAAATGTTCCAAATGCGGAAGGCAGGGCCACCGCAGAGCTAGCTGCCCATCGCTCGCCAGGCAAGGGAACAGCAGCCCCAGGCAAGCAGCGTCTCCCATCGACGCAAGGCCTCCCCCCCCTCCTCCTCCTCCTCCTCCTCAGCAGCCAAGGAAGCCGGCACCGGCGCCCGCAACACCGGCGTCCCCTGTCCAACCGGCGAAAACATCAACAGAGTCTCCGGCGATCCCCTCGGCGTCCCATCCTGCCGAACCGATGGATCTCGCCCAGCCCGCCCATGCCGCCCTTCCTGCTCCCCTGGCTGTCCCGAGGCCCCTCGAGCCCTTGACGCGGCGCAGCTCCATCTGCCTCGTGCCCAAGGCCCGCGGAGGTCGCGGCCTTGATGGCTACAGGCCTGTCGCGCTGCCCTCGGCCGACTACAGGGTCCTGGCCGCCATCCTTCACCGGCGCCTCAAGCCCCACCTGCGGACCCTTGTGCCGGAATGCCAGACCTACGCCGTCCCCGGGAGGTCCCCGTCATGGAACATCGCCATGGTGACGGACGCCGTCGAGGAGGCCACCGCCCTGGGCTCGCCGCTGGCCGTCATGGGCGTAGACCTGGAGTCCGCCTTTGACTCACTAGACCGCGGCTTCTTGGAGTCCCTGCTAACGTCCCTCCGCTTCCCGCCAGCCTTCAGGGCCTGGATCAACATCCTCTACGCCGGGGCGGACGCCACCATCCGGGCCGGAGGCTTCTACACCACCGCCTTCCCCCTCCTCAACGGCCTAAGACAGGGTTGCGCCGTGAGTGCCGCACTCTTCAGCATTTCCACGGGGACGCTGCTACGTCGCCTGGAGTTGACCCTCGGCGTGGGCAATGTCATCGCTTACGCCGACGACATCGTCCTCCTATTTCATCGCGACGGAGACTTCGAACGGGTGGCGACCGTCTTCGAAGAATACAAGCAGGCCTCCGGAGTTGGCGTGAACCTCCGGAAGAGCGCTGGCCTCTGGTGCGGCGCCTGGCGCAACCGCGGCGACTCCCCACTCGGCGCCTCCTGGTCGACCACCTCCATCAGGGTCCTCGGGCTCGACATCGCCCCCAGGAGCACCGTCGCCTACCGGGAGCAGCATCTCCTGGCCCTCCTGGAGACTGCGTGCCGCAGATGGACGCCCTTCACCCGCGGCCTCTCCCTCGTCGGACGAGCAAGAGCGGCGAACACGCTGGTGGGGTCCACGATCCAGCACCACCTGCATGGATACCTCCCATCACCCCCGACCATCGCCAAGCTGCAGGCCCGACTGGCGAGGTTCGTCTGGGGGCCAGACCACACGGCGTGGCTTCCCGTCAACGTCATGGCGAGGCCAGTTGCCATCGGAGGCCTCGGCCTTCTCGACCTCGCGATCCAACTCCAGCTCGCCTGCCTCAAGGGGGTACAGGTCGCGCTCCGCGGGGGCAGAAATGCCTTCAGCTGGCTGGTCAGCGGCAACAGCGGGGAAGCCTGGATCCACCCTCCACCGGACGGCACCCGTCTTCAGCCCCGCCGTCTCCGGCTGCTGAAGCTATGGGAGGAGGCCTCCAACATCCTGGGCCTCAACCACCGGGCGGTCCCCACGGCTCAGCTGCTGGACCTACCCATCATCGGCGGCTGCCGGTTCCTCCGTCCTCCCGACCTCCTGGCCCCCGCCCGCTGGCGCGGAGCCCGAGTCCGGGACCTCACCATGGAGGACCACCTCACCGCCCGACCTACGCGCTCGGCCCTGGCTGACGCCGCGGCCCTAGGCGCCTTCTGTCGGAGGCTGACCTCCGAGAACGCCGTGGGCTTCGGGGCGGAGTCTGCACCCTCATCTAGCTCTTTAGCTGCGGCCGTGGTGCTGCGGGGGACGGCTACGCCGTTCCTCAACGGTCTCACGACCCGCTCGGCCCGACGGGCCCTGGATCGTCCGCGCCTCGCCGCCACGCCCATCTCCAGATTCCTGGCGAGATGGACGCCCACCATCAATCCACCATCCAGGATCGACTGGGCCTCGCTGCGGCGCTGCGCCTTCTCGGGCCACGAGGCCGACGCGGCCCTCAAGTTGGCCCTCCACGCCCTGCCCCATCCGGCCCATCCTGCCTCGGTCGGCCCCTCCTGTCCTGCCTGCGGGTCCATCGACCGCTCCCTCGGCCACCGTTACTGGTGCTGCCGTTCCATCAGGCCTCTCATCAGAGAGGCCTTTAACATCATAGGGCGGCCCCCTGACCTGCAGGCTTGGATCTTCGGCGGGTCCGGCCTTGAGGACGACGCCCTTTCCATCCTGGCGTCGGCAAAGTTGCGAGTATATCGCTACTTTGTCCAGGTTGGGCTCGGAGAAGCGGTGGAGGACCCGCTCATCGCCTGGTCCAGGACCCTCCAGCGCCGAGGTCTCCTACTTTTATCCCCCTTGTAAATTTGTATATTATATATGTATATATTTAATTCTTTTTGTATATATTTTCTTCTCTCTCTCTCTCTCTTTGATATGTAACATTGTCTAGAAGACAATAAATAATGTTTAATTGTCAAATTGTCACACACACACACACACACGAGCGTGCGGCCACGCTTTTGCGAGCTCCGCCGTTTTCGCCTCTGGAGTGTGTGTAAAAGGCGATTACCAGCACGAATTTGGTACCAATAGAAACCTCTCGATCCGCTGTACAAGCGCCTGAAAGGCCCAGCACAGGATCTCAACCAGGTGATGAATTAGCACCAAAAGACGAATCTGAGATGAATTTCTCTAAAGAAAATTCTATTCTCAAATCTCAAAAAGATGCAAATTCGCCGGCAGGCGACAAGCATGTAAATCCGGCCGCCGCGCGTGACGTCACCGCGCCGCCGACTGCTGCCTCTTCCAGCGCTGCAACAGCCAGCCCGGCCTCGCTCAACTGGGCCGACAGCGAGATGGTTGACGTGGACGACAACGAGGGTTTCACCGTTGTGAAGAACAAGAAGCGGCGCCGCACTTCAACAACGCCGGAGCGCGCCGCCAAGCAGCCTAGCAGGCCTGCTGAGAAGCCCAGCTCCCAGCAGCTGAGGCGGCCGACAGGGCCAAGAACAGTGCCGCCTAGGGAGATCAAGGCGACACGCGCCAACATCGCTGACGCCAAGAAGAGGCAGGCCACAACCGACCACGAGCACTACATCTTCGTGGAGCGGTGCCCAGAGATCCCGGACTACACCTACCTAAAGGCAATGTCCAGGCTGGTCGGGGGGCCGGATAAAATCACACATTTCGGCAAAATGAACGGCCATTTCCTCGTGGGCTTGGCAACCAAAGATCTTGCGCGCCATCTGGTGGAGAGCGACTTAGAGATCGGGGGAACGACCCTTAGGGTCTTCCCCTACCGAAAAAGGGCCGAACGGATCGTCGTCGCCGGCCTGCCAGGCTTCGTGGACGACTTCACCATCGTGAACGCCCTGAGCCAATACGGGAGGGTCACCTCCATCGCCCCCATCCTGATCAAGCTGGGGGAGTTCGCCTTCAACGACGGTCGCCGGGAGGCGTTCATCCTGCTCCACGAGGGAGTCAGGCTGGAGACTCTGCCCGCCCGACTGACCATACAGTCCAAGGGAGACACCCTATCTGCCTACCTCTCCTTCGGAATCAAATGTTCCAAATGCGGAAGGCAGGGCCACCGCAGAGCTAGCTGCCCATCGCTCGCCAGGCGGAACTTCGACGCCCCAAAGCGCGTGGACTCCCCCGCCCAGATCCAGGCCTCTTCTCCTTCTCCCACCGTGCCTCAGCGAACTGGTCCACCATCACCCGTTCCCTCTCCACCAGCGCCCCTAGCTCCATCGGAGGAGGCACTTAATAATGCCCCAGTGACGCCCGCTGCTGCTGCTCCGGGTGCCCCAGCGCTCCATCCTGCGCGTCCTCTCCTGCCGCCTGGAGAGGCGCCGAGCTCCACCTGCTCAGCCTCCGACCCGCCCACCACACCAGCCCTGCCTCCACCGGTGCCCGCCGAGCCAATGGAGGTGGCTCAGCCTGAGGAGGAAGGCACAGGCTCCACCCAGGAAGGAAAGAATAAAATCAGGAAAGAGCTAGATGCCTGCCTGCGGCCGGCCCCCTCCACAATCTTTGACAAAACCAACCAAGCGGGTCTCGAAAAGGAGAGGGTTTGTAGCCTCCTCGTCTCCACACCGCACCTCAAAAAGCAACTCCCTAACCTTACACCCGCCCAGAGGACTGCCTTGTACGAGCTGGTCCAGGCCCTCTTACGTAGGAGGCTCGACTCCAGCGGCTCCATCTACAAACGCCTTCGCCAGGCCCTGCCCCTGCTCCATCAAGGGACTTCATCATAGGCTTCACCATCGCCTCCATTAACGCGCGCGGGCTCGCTATTAGGAACAAGAGCCTAAGCCTTTGCCATCTCCTGAGACAACACCGCGTGGACATTGCGCTTGTGCAAGAAACTAACACCCACCACCTCGACGGCGCCCAAGACCTCTGCCTCGGCTACGATGCTATTACTGCCCCACCCGACGCAATATCGGGTTCGGGCCTCGCCTGCATCTACGCGCCGGGCGTCACCGTCTTGCGACACCGCATCCTGTGGCCGGGCCACATCGTCTTGGCCACCTTCAATGTCCACGGCCAGGAGATGACCGTCATAAATGTCCACCTCTCGCACGACCAGCGCGAGCGCATCGAGCAACTCCGAGTCATCGAGGCAGCCGCCGTTGAAGAAGAGGAGGAAGCCTGGGTCCTCGGGGACTTTAATATCAGGGACGACAGGAACCGCGACTCTATCTCCATGGCGGCCCTCGGAGCTCTTTGCGAGTCCGCCGCGCTCCTGGACGCCGCCCCCGAGTTTGACGCCGCCCACCTTCCCACCAGAGTCGCTGCACATGGCGACCTGATCGAGAGCAGTCGCCTCGACAGGATCCTCGCTCCGGCGCGCTTTCTGGAGGTCTCAACATCATATGCGATTGCTCCTTTCCACCTCTCCGATCATCGCATGGTGCTGCTCCGAGTGGGCCCTCCAGCCGCCCCCTCCCAACCTCGCGTGGCTGCTACGCTCCGCTCCGGGCTGGCCCAGGAGCACATGAACAACTACCTGATGGACATCGCGGAGGAAATATCCCTGCTCGATGCGCCTCAACTGTGGGACCGCTGGACACTAATCAAGGCCGGCATCCTCGCGGAGGCCCGCTCGCTCCACGATCCTCGCCACCACGATCGCGACGACAGCTACATCGGCAGAGCCCAACGCTACATCAGGGTACAGCTTGAGGCCTCGTCGACGAACGCGGATTACCCATCTCTCTCGGACCTCGCGCGCCTCACGCGCCACCGCCGCCCAGCTGTCACCACCATCAGGGACGAGAATGGCGAGGTCATCGAGGGCCCCGTTTTGCGGCGAAAGGCCCTGGACATCTTCCGGCCTCGCTTCGCCCGCCCGAGCTGCGACCCGGCGGAGTACGCGGCCTTCATCGGAGCTACGACCACCACTCCTATCGAACTAGGAGAAGAGGACCCACTTCACCGGGCTGAGGTCTCCGAGGCTGAGGTAGCCGCTGCCATCCGCCGTCTCCCTCGCGGAAGAGCCCCCGGCTGGGACGGTCTGCCCTGCGAGGTCCTCAGCACCTTTGAGGAATTCTTCGCGGTCGCCCTGCGACGTGTGCTCGCCGAGTCTCAGCTCCGCGGTGCCCTGCCTCCATCGATGCGCCGGAGCGAGATCTGCCTGGTCCCCAAGGCCCGCGGCGGCGATCGCGGTCTGGACGGCTACAGACCGATCTCCCTGCCTTCGGCCGACTACAGGGTAATCGGATCGATCCTGCTGGGCCGCCTCAGGCCCCACCTCCCAACTCTGGTGCCGGAGTGCCAGACGTACGCCGTCCCCGGAAGGTCCCCCTCCTGGAACATCGCGCGGGTCACAGACGCCGTCGAGGAGGCTACTGCCCGAGGCACGCCGCTGGCCGCGGTCTCCGTGGATCTGCAGTCCGCCTTCGACTCCCTGGACCGCGGGTATCTAACATCCCTCCTGGTGTCCCACCTGCGCCTCCCACCGGCCTTCGTGGGATGGATCCTTCTACTCTACGCCGGGGCGGACGCCACAATAAGGGTCGGGGGCTTCCAGACCGTCGCCTTCAAACTACTCAACGGCGTGAGACAGGGCTGCGCTCTGAGCGCGGCGCTCTTCAGTATCGCGACGGGACCTCTGCTGCGTCGCCTGGAGACGATCCTCGGCGTGGGCAACGTCATCGCCTACGCCGACGACATCGTGCTCCTGATACACCGCGACGAGCAGTTCGCGAGGGCTGCCGCCATCTTCGAATCATTCCATCGAGCCTCGGGGATTGCGGTCAACTACTCGAAGAGCGCGGGCCTCTGGTGCGGCGCCTGGCGCGATCGCGGCGACTCCCCCCTCCGCGGTGCCTCCTGGTCGAACTCCTCGATCCAGGTCCTGGGGACCAGAATAGCAACCAGGAGCTCCGTAGTCCAGCGGGAGCAACATCTTCTGGCCCTCCTGGAGTCCGCCTGCAGAAGAACGACGCCCTTCACCCGAGGCCTCTCCCTTGTCGGGCGAGCCAGAGCAGCCAACTCCCTGGTCCTCTCCACCATCCAGCACCACCTCCACGCCTACCTGCCGGAGGCCTCCATCATCTCCAAGCTGCAGGCCCGCGTGGCCCGTTTCATCTGGGGGCCCGACCACACGGCGTGGCTCGCCTCCGGCATCTTAGCGAGGCCCGTTGTCACCGGGGGCCTCGGCCTAATAGACATAGGCACCCAACTCCATCTCGCCTGTCTAAAAGGTGTCCAGGTCGCGCTTCGAGGGGGGAGAAACTGCTTCTCCTGGCTGGTGACTAGCGAGGCCTGGCTCAGACCTCCACCGGACGGCACCACACTCCAGCCCCGGCGCCTCCGGCTGCTGAAACTATGGGAGGAGACCTCCGGCGTCCTGTCCCTCGACCATCGGGCGGCACCCACGACCCAGCTGCTGGACCTCCCTATCATCGGCGGCTTCCGGTTCCTCCGCCCACCGAATCTCCTGGCTCCCTCGCGCTGGGTCGGCGCACGAGTCCGGGACCTGGGGGACGACGACCACCATACCATCGTAACACCCCACCCAACGCGCTCCGCCCTCGCCGACGCTGCTGCCCTCGCCGCCTTCTGCCGGAGGATCGTGGCGGAGAACATCCAGGCGAGCTACCGGGTTCCCAGCCTGGCCGAGGCCGTTGTCCTGCGCGGAACGACAAAGCCTCTCGCCCGCATCACCACCCGCTCGGCCCGTCGCGCCCTGGATCGCCCGCGCCTTGCGGCCCTTCCCATCCACTGGCTCCTAGCAAGATGGACGCCCACCGTTGACGTGCCTCCCAGGGTGGATTGGACCTCCCTCCGACGCGGCGCCCTCTCGGGGCACAACGCCGACGTCGCCCTGCGGCTGGCCCTTCATGCCTTGCCTCATCCAGACCACCCAGCATCTGCCGGTCCCTCATGCCCTGCCTGCGGCTCCAGCGATGGCTCCCTGGGCCACCGATACTGGGGGTGCAGAACCATCAGACCCCTCATCCTAGAAGCCTTCAACATCATAGGCAGACCCCCTGACCTCCAGGCGTGGATATTCGGGACCGGCCTCGAGCAAGACGACATCTCCATCCTCTCGTCGGCCAAGTCTCGAGTCTACCGGCACTTCATCCAGGTTGGCCTTCTTGGCAGCGCCGAGGACCCCGTCATCGCCTGGCACAGGACTCTCGCCCGCTGGGGAAGACTCCCTGGCTGAATTGTATATATTTTATCTGTATATCTGTCCTTTTTTAATCTTGTAAAAGTTGACTAAGGTCAATAAATGTTTTTCAATTGTCACACACACACACACACACTCGAGCGTGCGGCCGCACTTTTGCGAGCTCCGCCGTTTTCGCCTCTGGAGTGCGTGTGGAAGGCGCTGACCATTGCAAATTTGGAACCAAAAGGAAGCCCAGGCTCTGCTGAACAAGTGCCTGAAAGGCCCAGCATCCTGTCACAAACAGGCGAGGAGTTATCGCCAAAAGACGAAAAAATGAAGAATTCTAAAGATAATTCTTCTGAAATTCATAGAAATGCTAATTCGCCGGCAGGCGATGGGCATGCAAATCCGGCCGCCGCGCGTGGTGACGTCACGGCGCCGAAGACTGCTGCTTCGACCAGCGCAACTTCAGCCAGCCCGGCCTCGCTCAACTGGGCCGACAGCGAGATGGCGGAGGTGAACGACAACGAGGGCTTCATCGTCGTGAAGGGCAAGAAGAGGCGCCTCGGCTCAACTTCACCTGAGCACGCTGCAAGGCAGCCCAAAAAGCCTAAAAACCAGCGCAGCTCCCTGCAGCGGAAGCGGCCAACAGGGCCGAGAGCAGTGCCGCCTCAGGAGATCAAGGCGACACGCGCCAACATCGCCGACGCCAGGGCGAGGCAGGCCACCACCAACCACGAGAACTACATCTTCGTGGAGCTGTGCCCTGACATCCCGGACTACTCCTACCTCAAGGCAATTGGCATGCTGGTCGGAGGGCCAGGGAGAATAAGCCAATTTAACAGAATGAACGGCCACTACGTCGTGGGCCTCGCGACCAAGGACCATGCGAGCCGTCTGGTGGAGGTGGGCCTTGACATCGAGGGAACCCACCTGAAGGTCTTCCCCTACCGAAAAAGGGCAGAACGCATCGTCATCGCAAATCTGCCCGGCTTCGTCGAGGACAGCGCCATCGTGGAGGGCCTGCGCAACTTCGGCACCGTGACCTCCATCGCCCCCATCATGATCAAGATGGGGGAGTATACCTTCAACGACGGCCGCCGGGAGGCGTTCATCCTGCTCCGCGAGGGCGTACGGCTGGAGTCGCTGCCCACCAGAATGACCATCAAGTCCAAAGGAGACACCCTGTCTGCCTTCCTCTCCTTTGGCATCAAGTGCTCGAAATGCGGGAAACAGGGCCACCGCAGAGCCAACTGCCCAGCGCTCGCCAGGCAAGGGAACGGCAGCCCCAGGCAAACAGCGACTCCCACCGACGCAAGGCCTCCCCCCCCTCTTCCTCCTCTTCCTCCTCAGCAGCCAAGGAAGCCGGCACCTGCGCCCGCAACACCGGCGTCCCCTGTCCAACCGGCGAAGACAACAACCGAGGCTCCGGCGATCCCCTCGACGCCCCATCCTGCCGAACCGATGGATCTCGCCCAGCCCGCCCATGCCGCCCTCCCTGCTCCCCTGGCTGCCTCGCGGCCCCTCGAGCCTCGCATCTCTCCGCTCGACCACGAGATGTCGGTGGAGAAGCTGACCTCACCTCCCTCCACGCCTGCCCGGGGAGAATCCGCACTCAAACAGCTGCTGAAGCACATCGAGGAGACCCCCACCCTTTCCATCGACTGGGACAAGCTGCCCGGCCTTAACTGCAAGGCCGCACAGCAGCTCCTCACCTCTGAAACCACCATGAAGAGGCTAGCGCCCACGCTCACAGAGGAACAGGTTGCCACCCTCGACAAGTTGCACGAAACCTTCAAGGCCTCGTGCCCAGACTCCAACTCCACCATCCGCAAGACCCTCCAGAAGACCAGGAAGGTCCGGCGAGATCTACAGCGCCAATTAACCACCGCGTCGCCACCATCAACGCGCGAGGGCTCGCCACTCGGGGGAGGAGCCTTGCCCTTTGTCATCTCCTCAAACAACATCACGTGGACATCGCGTTTGTCCAGGAGGCAAACGCATTTCATCTGGGCAGCGGCCAAGACCTCTGCCTCGGCTACAGCGCTGTCGTATTGGCCCATCCCGTAGCCATCTCGGGATCCGGACTCGCCTGCGTCTTCGGGCCAGGCATAGCCGTGATACAACAGCGCGTCCTGTGGCCGGGCCACATCGCCTTGGCAACCATAGATGTCCACGGCGAGGAGATGACGGCCATCGCCGTTCATCTGGCGCATGAACCCCGGGAGAGAAACCGGCAACTGGAGCTCCTGGCGGCGACAGCGGCACAGGAGGAGGAGGGGGCCTGTTGGATCATCGGCGATTTTAACATCAGGGATCGGGGCCCCTCGTCATCATCATCGTCGGATGCCCTCGCCGCTCTTCTGGACCTGGCCGCGCTGGTCGACGTGGCCACCCAGTTCGACGCCGCCCACCTGCCCACCAGAGTCGCCATGCACGGCGACCAAGTCGAATCGAACCGCCTGGACCGGATCCTCGTCCCTGCTGGAATCCTGGATCGCGTGTCCATCTACGCGACCAGCCACTACCACCTCTCGGACCACCGCCTCGTGCTGCTCCAGGTGGGCCCGCCCACCACCGCCGTCTCCTCCCCCACCCAGCCTCGCTTGGCCGCGATGCTCCGCTCGGGCCTCGTTCTCGAACATCTGGCTGGTTACATCCGGGAGCTCGAGGAAGACACGGCGCACGATGACGACGACGGGATCCTATGGGACAGGTGGACCACCATCAAGGCGGGACTGCTGGCGGAGGCCAGATCCCTGCACGATCCGCGCCACGCTGCCAGCGACAGCTACATCTACAGGGCAAGGCGCTATATCGCGGCGCAGCTCGAGGCCTCCTCCATCCGGGCCGACTACCCATCGCTGCCGGACCTAGCACGCGCCATCCGCCTCCGACGCCCGGTCAGCGTCATCAGGGACGAGCAGGATAACATCATCGAGGGCCCCGAGCTTCGGCGGAGGGCGTTCGCGACCTTCCAGCCCCGCTTCGCCCGTCCCACCAGCGATCCAGCTGCGGGAGCTGCCTTCATCGCCAGCAGCGCGCCCACCACCACCCGCGAGCTGAGTGAGGAGGACCCGCTCCACCGGCCGGACATCAGCCCCAGCGAGATCGCCAACGCCATCGAGCACCTCCCTCGCGGAAAGGCCCCCGGCTGGGACGGCTTGCCGTGCGAGCTCCTCGTCGCCTTCAGCGAGGACTTCTTCGCGGAAGCTCTGGCCCGGGTGTTCGCGGCATCACGGCTCCGCGGTGCCCTGCCTCCGTCGACGCGGCGCAGCTCCATCTGCCTCGTGCCCAAGGCCCGCGGAGGTCGCGGCCTTGATGGCTACAGGCCCGTCGCGCTGCCCTCGGCCGACTACAGGGTCCTGGCCGCCATCCTTCACCGGCGCCTCAAGCCCCATCTGCGGATCCTTGTGCCGGAATGCCAGACCTACGCCGTCCCCGGGAGGTCCCCGTCATGGAACATCGCCATGGTGACGGACGCCGTCGAGGAGGCCACCGCCTTGGGCTCGCCGCTGGCTGTCATGGGCTTAGACCTGGAGTCCGCCTTTGACTCATTGGACCGCGGCTTCCTGGAGTCCCTGTTGATATCCCTCCGCCTCCCGCCGGCCTTTTTGGCATGGATCAACATCTTATACGCCGGGGCGGACGCTACGATCCGGGCCGGAGGTTTCTATACCACCGCCTTCCCCCTCCTCAACGGCCTAAGACAGGGTTGCGCCGTGAGCGCCGCACTCTTCAGTATCGCCACGGGGCCGCTGCTACGTCGCCTGGAGTTGACCCTCGGCGTGGGCAACGTCACCGCCTACGCCGACGACATCGTCCTCCTGTTCCATCGCGACGAGGACTTCGAGCGGGTGGCGACCGTCTTCGAAGACTATAAGCAGGCCTCCGGAGTTGGCGTGAACCTCCGGAAGAGCGCTGGCCTCTGGTGCGGCGCTTGGCGCAACCGCGGCGACTCCCCTCTCGGCGCCTCCTGGTCGACCACCTCCATCAGGGTCCTCGGGCTCGACATCGCCCCCAGGAGCACCGTCGCCCACCGGGAGCAGCATCTCCTGGCCCTCCTGGAGACTGCGTGCCGCAGATGGACGCCCTTCACCCGCGGCCTCTCCCTCGTCGGACGAGCAAGAGCGGCGAACACGCTGGTGGGGTCCACGATCCAGCACCACCTGCATGGATACCTCCCATCACCCCCCGACCATCGCCAAGCTGCAGGCCCGACTGGCGAGGTTCGTCTGGGGGCCAGACCACACGGCGTGGCTTCCCGCCAACGTCATGGCGAGGCCAGTTGCCATCGGGGGCAGAAATGCCTTCAGCTGGCTGGTCGGCGGCAACAGCGGGGAAGCCTGGATCCACCCTCCACCGGACGGCACCCGTCTTCAGCCTCGCCGTCTCCGGCTGCTGAAGCTATGGGAGGAGGCCTCCAACATCCTGGGCCTCAACCACCGGGCGGTCCCCACGGCTCAGCTGCTGGACCTCCCCATCATCGGCGGCTGCCGGTTCCTCCGCCCTCCCGACCTCCTGGCCCCCGCCCGCTGGAGCGGAGCCCGAGTCCGGGACCTCATCGAGGAGGAAAACCTCATCGCCCGCCCTACGCGCTCGGCCCTGGCTGACGCCGCGGCCCTGGGCGCCTTCTGTCGGAGGCTGACCTCCGAGAACGCCGTGGGCTTCGGGGCGGAGTCCACGCCTTCATCCAGTTCCCTTGCTGCGGCCGTGGTGCTGCGTGGGACGGCTACGCCGTTCCTCAACGGCCTCACGACGCGCTCGGCCCGACGGGCCCTGGATCGTCCGCGCCTCGCCGCCACGCCCATCTCCAGATTCCTGGCGAGATGGACGCCCACCATCAATCCACCATCCAGGATCGACTGGGCCTCGCTGCGGCGCTGCGCCTACTCGGGCCACGAGGCCGACGCGGCCCTCAAGTTGGCCCTCCACGCCCTGCCCCATCCGGCCCATCCTGCCTCGGTCGGCCCCTCCTGTCCTGCCTGCGGGTCCATCGACCGCTCCCTCAGCCACCGTTACTGGTGCTGTCCTTCCATCAGGCCCCTCATTAGAGAGGCCTTCAACATCATAGGGCGGCCCCCTGACCTGCAGGCTTGGATCTTCGGCGGGTCCGGCCTTGAGGACGACGCCCTTTCCATCTTGGCGTCGGCAAAGTTGAGAATTTATCGCTACTTTGTACAGGTTGGGCTCGGAGAAGCAGTGGAATACCCGCTCATCGCCTGGTCCAGGACCCTCCAGCGCCGAGGTTTTCTTCCTCCATCTCCCATCACCATCTTGTAAAATATGTTTCATATATGTATATATTTTCTCTTCTCTTCTCTCTTCTTATTTTCTTTTTCTCTCCCTATGATTGAAAATGTGTAATATTGTCTAAGATGACAATAAATATTTTTTAATTGTCAAAATTGTCACACACACACACACACACACACAGGTATCCAATTCTCTAATAATCTTTACCTTAGAATTTAACAATGAAAACAGATTACCTAAGTCAGTCGATCACTGCAATTATTCTCAATATCGCTCACATCATGGAAATCCTAAATAAAGTCATGGCAGAGCACCATTTAATGTAATAAAAATTAACTAAACATTCAGAATATGTCTTTTATTTTTAATATCACCACCTGACCACACATTTTATTTTATTTTTCTTACTCTTTTAACGTTTTCAGAATACTTACGTAAATTTGGTCTTTAATTCCTATTTATTGATTTCTCAGGAAATCTCTTGGTCAAACTTTTGGTCGTTGAGATACAGCCTGCACCACGCTGAATAGGACCAACATTCCGAAACGCGAACGTAGTTGGAATTTCTTGATATATTTGTAAAATGGGTTGGCCAAATATTATAGAATAAGCCTAAATCAACGTTTAGTTCATTTTTATTCCACCCGATGGCGCTCTTCCATCTAAAATGCTCACGTGAGTGGTCAGGATATGCCTTTTTTAAAATACCACCACCTGACTTCCCCCCTTTTTAGATGGATTTTCACATAATTCCTTATTCATATATTTTATATAATTCCACACCATAATATTTTCTCTCTCTGAGAGAAATCATTGTAGAAAGGTTGAAAAAATATTGTATATAGGCGGAAGAAAGGTGGAAATTACTGCAGAGTTCGTCAACAAATCGTGGCGCTAATACGAATTGATACCTTTTGATTAGAGACGTCAGAAAGAAGGAGATTGGTTGGGCAATCGACTTACGACCGGTCTTGAAGACAAAAAACATATAATGGACATTCGCGGGCGTTAAAAAAATGGGACCTTTGTGGTCGAATGAGAAAAATTATACATGCTCACAGGTCTAGCAAAAATAAAAGTTGAAAATTAATTGGGTGTATTGATATAAAATAAAAGGATTTAATGGGTGTATTGAGTTTAAAAAATATAATTTGTTGGGGATTAAATATGTGATGAGAAAATTCGAATTTCTACGTTGTTGAAGTAAGTAGGGAGAAGGAAATGAGAGTGCAAGCTTTCCTTCATGACGGCATTAGACGTGGAGAGAAAGGTTTGTTGTATAGGTTGGGTAAAATACTTTGCTGTCTCGATGTAATTGAAATATGCATTGTGTTGTGCGTCGCGATTTAAAGGTAAAAATATGTGAAGATGCGTGTTTTGTAATTTGATTTAAAGTATGGATGTAAGTAAGTGTGGAGCGAGAAGTTGGTCATATAACACTGTCGCACGGTGTCTTGGTGCCCCGCACCTTAGGTCAACAGGTGAAGTTGAAATGTGATACTCGGCCCACTTTGCCTGTTTACAGGGGAATTTGGTTTATTGGGGTGATATTTGCCTTGCCGAATTTTTGTGTTATCATTGTTTGGGCGTTGAGTGTTTTGTAACTTTGAATTTAACACACAAATATTTTGTCTATAACTGTTTTAGAAAACAAATGTTAGAAAGGGTGCTGTGTATACGATCTTGATATTATGAGAAAATGTTGGTCGCAGGCAAATATATGGTGATTTCAGTTTGGTGATATTAAGAGAGATAGAAAACAAAATTTCACGCTTTGCCATGATGTGGGTGTGATGGTGCCACAAATAACTCGCTAATTCGGAGAAGATTCTAAGCCGAAGTAACCTCTATAGACAACAGATTTACTAATTTAATGAGAAATTTAAATATTTTACGGCGTTATGTGTGTGTGTGTCTCTCTCTCTCTGGCGGAGACGATACGTCGCATCTTTATGTTGTAAGAATGTGTTTCGAAAGTAAATGTTTTATGTGGCGTGGACAAATTTATTTTTGTTTCGATGATGATATTTTTGTGTACGCCTAGTTAGTTCTTGAGTCAGAAGTGGTGATTTAAATAGTTGGTGTATAACTGATTCGAATTTTTGTATTGGTGATGTGTTATGTTAATGAATGAGAATGTTAACTTAAAAGGGAATATATATTTCAAATAGTTGGTGGGTAATTCATTCGGATCATGTAGTGTTAGATTATAGTGATGCCCGGACGTATTCCTGGAGTACTTCGCATTAAAAATCCTGACAAGCTCTTGATAAAATGAAATCTGTCTAAATGGGTTTCTCCGCAATATTCAAAGTGGTGATAAGTAGTTGAAGGAACTTGGTGTTAAGGTTATGTTCTTCTTCTAGTGTGCTCCGACCGACCCTCTCTCAGCCAATAAGAGAAAACAAATCTGTTATACTAGGTTGGAATATTTAATTTTGGTACTGTTGGTTAGGAATAGGGTATCATTTTTTTAATTTAAATAATTTTGAAACTTGGCATTGCCGTACTATATACAACCCAAGACAGAAATTATTAGAAAGAGTATGAGAGACTTACCCTTCTCTGACGATCGAGAATTAATTAATTAATTAGTAAAACTCTAATAGTAACACTAATTTTTTCATTTAAAATACAAAATATTTGAGCGTATATAATAGTGTGACATATGACTTTCATTTTCACAAAGACAAAACGACGTGGATGGTAGTCAAGTAAGTTAGCCCAGGGAGGCGTGGGATTAAAAAAGGGGTCAGCTGACGAAGGAAGAGGCGGAGTAGAACAGACAGTCTGGTGACAGCAGTTCGACAGCAAGGAGTCCTGAAGAAGGAGCGGTCGGAGAAGGTTTGGGTGATAGCAGCTGAAGGTGGGAGGTGTCCTGAAGCTGACTGCTCTGTGGAAGTGGACACCGAATGTGACATCGGCGGTGCGAGAAGAAGGAGCAAGTTGTCTCTGCGAGTGTAGCGTGTGGAGGGTCATTCAAGAATGTGTCAGAGAAGCTTGCCCGACCTGGACGGGAGCCGACTGTTGACGAGGGAGATCCTTCTAGTGGCGAACATTAGGAACAAGTGTATCTAATCCTTAATTCCACTAGCAGCTACTAGAAATAAAGTGCGTCGCGCTAAGCTGTATCTCATAGAATCCACCTCGTTATTTATAAAAAGCCTTGTACACAAATAACAACGGCTGAAAAGCGTCGTAACAATAGAGAATTCCGCACTTCTGTTCTTATCTTTAATAATGAATAGGAAATTAAATTATCCGGAAAAATCTCTAAGGGTTAAATATATAAAAATATTTATAAACAATTTAATTTACAAGCTATTTTGATATACTATTAAAAACTGTTAAGAATATTTGGACCCTTAAAATATTTTAAGGCTCAAGTGCTGAGAGCTATAATTTCAAGTATAGGTATTTTTATTTTAAAATAATATATATAAAAAAAAACACAGATTTTATATTTGGGCAACGGCATTTTAATAAATAAATAATTTATGTTTTAGATTAGCTATAAAATGTTTATTTATGAGATGGTGGATTTCTTCCACCGTCTAATTGAATTTGATCCCAACGAAGGTTTTAGAAGCAATAAAAGAAGGCATAAAGTTTTACGCCCGACTCCTACCCTGAATTTGAATTCGACGTGCACCGACACAGGTTCTGTCGTGCATCGTACATTCATTCTACCATTATAGCTTCCTAAATATCGTATTAATTTCTTGAGACTACCTTATCTTCCCAAACTTTGTTGAATACATTTCTGTGACTACCTTAGCTTCCCTATCTTTGTTGAATGCATTTTCTGTGACTACCTTAGCTTCCCTAACTTTGTTGAATGTATTTTCTGTGACTACCTTAGCTTCCTTATCTTTGTTGAATGTACAGTTTTCTATGACTACCTTAGCTTCCTTATCTTTGTTGAATGTATTTTCTGTGACTACCTTAGCTTCTCTAACTTTGTTGAATGCATTTTCTGTGACTACCTTAGCTTCCTTATCTTTGTTGAATGCATTTTCTGTGACTACCTAAGCTTCCTTATCTTTGTTGAATGTATTTTCTGTGACTACCTTAGCTTCTCTAACTTTGTTGAATGCATTTTCTGTGACTACCTTAGCTTCCCTATCTTTGTTGAATGTATTTTCTTTGACTACCTTAGCTTCCCTAACTTTGTTGAATGTATTTTCTGTGACTACCTTAGCTTCCTTATCTTTGTTGAATGTATTTTCTGTGACTACCTTAGCTTCCTTATCTTTGTTGAATGTATTTTCTGTGACTACCTTAGCTTCCCTAACTTTGTTGAATGCATTTTCTGTGACTACCTTAGCTTCCTTATCTTTGTTGAATGCATTTTCTGTGACTACCTTAGATTCCCTATCTTTGATGAATGCATTTTCTGTGACTACCTTAGCTTCTCTATCTTTGTTGAATGCATTTTCTCTGACTACCTTAGCTTCCCTATCTTTGTTGAATGCATTTTCTCTGACTACCTTAGCTTTCTTATCTTGTTGAATACATTTTCTGTGACTACCTCAGCTTTCCTATCTTTGTTGAATGCATTTTCTGCTAACCACCTTTGCTTTGCTACCGATGTTGATATATTTAGCTTTGGCCAAACTTAAATTTCCTACAGGTGTATTGCATGGATTTTCATGGAAATCATATCATTTATAAAGATGGAATGCTCTATATAAAATTAAGATATAAAAGAAGCCGATGAATATCTTCATGAATATAAATAACATTTGACCGGAACATAAAATAAGAGAAAATATATTGAACAAATGTTTCTGGAGGGTAAAATGAATCGAAGGAGAACTCTAAGAACAAAGTTTGGACTAATGGAATGGAGATAGAATAAACATCTCCTTATAGAGAAGCATGGCTCTAACAGGACCTGCTCAAGAGCAGAGAAACTGAGGGAAAGTGTTATTACAAGCAAGTAAGCTTCTTTGTTATACTACACGAAATATTGTCCTACCATTATATAGAATTAATAAAGCAAGTAAGATAACTAGATGGTCATTTATAATGATCATGTTAGTTTATTTTATAGCAATAAATAAACCCCAGGGTGTTTCTCTCTAAGCGTCATTAATTCTTGCCAGAATGCGCTCTGGAATAGATGAGTGATTGCATCAAAGTCAAGATAATTTTATAATATTGCGTACACTCTTAGATCCCGTCACCATGAATAAAACTTCAAATGTAGGCTATATACATGCAGGAAAAATTCAATAGTTTTGGCGATTCAAAAATTAATTTGGCGAAATCTGTGGTGAACCAATCCTTTCCAATTTATTTTTCATCAGTTCCTTTATTATATAGGAAGTTATTCTTTATTTTAAAAATAAGCAATAGCGTTGAATAATTTCATCCAGAATACAGAATGTATGGTTTGCTCATATTCCACTACACGTTTCAAGCAATAAATATTTTAGTTATATATGGCAAACCAATAGTGAACATACTATAGAATATTTTAAAAGGCCGTTCTTAATTTTGAAAATTTTGAATATTGTAGAACATTGATTAAAACTAATACGTATTTTATGGTATTTTTAAATGTTTCTGATTTGGAGAATATTTACCTTAGAGAGATAAGTTTTTACTAAAATTTTCCCAAAAAGAAGAATAACTTAAAAGTTAATCTAATACATACAATCTTAATATTCTTTAAACCAAGCACAATTTCCATAGTAATATTTCGCCTCTATTTAAAATAATTATCTTTTCTTTTATATCATGAAATCTTTCTCTCACTTTTTAGCTTTAATTTATTCCTTATTATATATAGATCTCCGTTCCTGAAATAAAATTCACCAAAACTCTAGGCTCACATAAAAACTTCCACAAACAATTCATTTTTGAAAAATATTTGAAACCAACTTTTTTTTTCGAGGAGAAAAAAACTTTAGATGAAAATTGTGTTAATTTAAGAATGGAAATCAGTTAGAAACTCCTTTCCCATTTATCTCTCTAATTTTTTCCCTAAAGAATATTTTTTAGAGTTTCGAAGGAAAAAATTAACTATTTCTTTCAGCACTTTCCCTCGAGCTAATAGAGCTCCAGGAAGAAACATCCCGTTTTCAAATTACCAGAGGTGGAAGGCTTTCTTCTCTAATGATTAGAGGCAATTAAACTCTGATTTTCTTCATAGTCAGCTTTTAGCAGTTAATTCCTTTTTGAACGAACGCCGAACACTTAAAGTGTTTGTTTTTTATTTTGTTAACGCGGTTTGGATGAAATTTTAAATATAAAATACAATCTTTTTATTTCTAAAAAAAGCTCATGTTTTAATTCGAATATATCTAATTTATTCCCGGATTTGACACCATTTATTGTTCAGAAATTGATATTATCTCAGTACTGCTTTTTATAACCATCGTTATTTGTACAAACGGTATGCGGGATAAATTTGGAATTGGAGGGAATGAAAAATTAAATTAAATTTCTTTTTGCAATCACATCTAATGCACCCTATCAAAATTTAGTTTTAAGAGTCTCTCCAAAAGTATATCAAAAATTAGGAAAAATGAATATTCTAATTTACACTGAATTCGAGCGGTGTTATATACAGGATAGAATATTTGTTAAATATCTCGAAATTATTTTGAATATAACCTGACTCATGAATTAAAGGATTGTCCCAAAGTTAAAGTTTTTAAAACCTTTAAATACAGGGTGATCATAGCTGCACTGGAGAGCTGAGATGTTACAATTACTTGACACACCCTAAATATAAAAATAGTTAAACAAATCATAGGCCAAATTCTAATCTGTGCCCGCTATATGAAATACAATCAGATCGAATAATCCAAAGAACACAATATTCTCCCATAAATGAAGAATAAGCGAAACACCTAGTTTAAATTACATCATTGTAATTTTTGCACATAATTATTCTAAATGAATGAAAATATAAAGTGTATACAACAAAACGTCAGGAAGAGTTTAATAGCAACCAATTAACACTACAATCTAATATTATATCTAACCCACCGGATATTCTTTTGATTCAAGAATATTTCACAATGATTTTATTTATGATATAGAATCAGACTGTCAAAGAAGTGGCAAATTTCTTAACGGGGGGGATATTTTCCTACCACACGGAGCTCCGCGTTACCATATCAGTGATAGAGGAAGCCAATTTACCAAAAATATGAAATAACTGAAGGAAATTTGCAATATCAAATACTGTTTTACAACAAGTTATCATCCTCAGTTAAATTGTCTCACAGAACGTCCGAACAGAACGATAATTGGTATGATTAGTATTAACGTGAATATGGATCAAAAGAATTGGGACGTAATCCTTCCGTTTATAACTCACGCCTATAACTAGGCAGAAAAGAAACTACCAAATATCTCCCGTTCTTTCTATCATATGGAAGAAAGCCTACCTCAATATTGTACGATATTAATATCTTCATCGAACCTGATCTACGCAACTATAATTAGTACGTAAATACAATTTAGGAAGAATCTCTAAGACCAAGGAAATCGTGAAAATACAGTCGACTCTCGATAATTTGAAACTCAAGGGATCAGAAAAAAAATTCAATTTATCAAGAGTTCAAAATACCAAGAGTTTGAACAACCAAGAGGGAGGGAGGAGAAAAAATCAAGTAAACAAGAGTTAGAAGTTTTGGCAGTTTCGGGATATAAAAACTATGTTGATACAAGATTAAATAAGTAACTTACCGCAAGTTTTTAAGTAATACATTTATTTAGAGCGTTCGGGTCTTGCAAAAGGCAAGAGTTTGACTAAAGAAATTCGTGATTTATTATTTTAAACATTATACAATTATTCACAAATGTTCATTTTAAAAAGAAGTCCATAATTTTTTGTCGAGTGAGCGACTTCAGTCTATCATTGTTCAATGTTGTTGTTGTCGTGTCCAATGAAGAGCCTCAGATGTCTTCATGCATCTCCATCACAGCAGCAGCAATGTCTACTATATTGGGTGTGTAAAGCTGCTGCTCTGGGTCTATGTCTATTTTCTGCAAGGCTGCGGCCATTGTTCGGCATGAGAATATGTGAGTAGGTCTTAGTTCCACACCAGGACAGTTGATGCATGCCCTATAGGTTCTTGTGCCATCTGTATTGACATTCCTTTATAGTGTTTTGTTCTAAGTCTTGTTATATTTTTTGTCAGTTTTCTCTCAGAGTTTATTTCACATATTTGATCCTTTCTCATTTTTTGTTTAATTATCTTGTATTTTGCCAAAGCATCAGCGTCAAATACTGACAATTGTTCTTTCCTTTGGCTCAGATTTCTGGCTTCCTTTGATAATTCATCTTCCATCTCATTACCTTCGATGCCAACATGGGCAGGAATCCATTGTAGAATGCAGTTCTTCTCCAATGTTTCCAGTTGGGTAAGTAATGAGTGTATTTTCTGCGTGATTCTAGTATTGCCCTTCTGAATTGCTTCTAGAGCGGATCTGGAGTCGCTGTATATTATAATTCTTTCTGCTTGATGCAAGGGGTGGTTGGTTCAGGCATATATCAAGGGCTTTCCAGATAGCTGTCAGTTCACAAGTGAAGTATCATTGCTCAATGAATTTTCGATAGTAGTCAGAGCGGCGAAGAAATCGTCACTTGTTTCGGTTCTGAGGGCGTAGAAGCGTAGGATAGTAAGAGATCTTCTTGCCTCGCTCAATGTGACTGGAATTGGCGGTTGCTCTTAATATACTTCCTTGTCCTCATCCAGATGGGACAAATTCAATATTTCGACATCGGTTAGGGCACCGTAGAAACTGCTGTCATCGTCGACATGGGAATAATCTTAAAATGTTAATTCTCCATAGTTAGGTAGACGTCCCCACCCTGAGTCAGAATATGTAATTTTTGGCGGCTCCGATGACTGTTCTACGCTTTCGGTGTGCTTAAACCCGCACTTTCTAAAGCAGTTCTAAATAGTGGTGTTGTTGACATTTTTTCCAGGCCTAATCAATCATGATTATAGTGGTCAAATGGTAAAATGCCAAACTGTTTAGCGACATCTTTTTAATTGTCCATCCTCCACAGTTTGAATCACACGCTTTTTTTCACTAATGGTTAGATACTTGTTATTTCTTGAATTTATTTTAATACCACGAATAAAACATTAAAATGACTCATTTTAACCCTTTGGGTGCGGAAAGCGACGATAGTTGCTTCGAAGATATTGCCTGTAGTATGTGCGGGAAGCGACTATAGTCCACATGCATAAAAATTGAATCCTTTCAGTACAGCCGCTAGTCGACCAGTTGATATGTGAAACTGCCGCCCGCTCGGCGTGGGAAATAGAGTTCTTACTTTGTTTAGTTAGTTCACGGGCTGGACTGGCTTGAGAACGTCGCCGGCCAATTTTCCCTCATATTTTAATTTTCAGATAGAATCTTACATATTAATAAAATCAAGTAAAAAGGATTTTGATATAAAAATTCATGATTTATTATTTTAAACATTTATACAGTTTTTCACAAATGTTTATTTGTAGTAAGATACTATTCCTTCAACTTCAAATTACCGAGGGGACCAATGATTTTATTCAACTTATCAAGTGTTTTTCAAGGGACCGGGAAAAATTTCAAATTATCGAGAGATTCAAATTAACGAGTTTCAAAATATCGAGAGATATGATAAAAAAAGAAGATAATCAAAACTTATTAAAATAAAAACATGGAGAAACAAGCTACAACTAGGTGACTTAGTATCAGTATGGACCCTAATCAGTATTTAATTTTATTACATATTTTGCAAGTAGCTATAGGTTAATTTTATATTCCGTACATAGGGAAATAGATCAAATTTCTGTTATACAGTTCAATGAACTTCAAAATATAAATAGTCAGATCTGGTCTCTCGAAGCGTCTATAAAATTTTAAAATAATTCCATTCGAATCTGTCATAGAAAAGCTATCGTATATTGAGTCTATATTATGAAGATATTGTAGAAAAACAAACTATATCAGAAATATCAAATTAAGAAAAATGTATGTGTGCAGCATATCCAAATGTTTAATTAATGATCTGTTTTACTCATGTTCAAACAAAACTAAGTACAATATTGTAGATATTGAAATATAAATATAGAGAGAGTGTCAAAAATATTTTGAGATGAAGAGACGATTCATCAAATATGATTCATATGAAGGTTACGTATATGTGAAATAAAAGCAATTTTTTTTCAAAATATTTTTAGAAATGCTCACTCTTTTGAATATATTGTACAAACAATTAAAGGTAATTTACAAATTCTTGTAGATCACATGGGAACATCTTTGTCATTTATCAAATTTCAATGAAGTTTAAAATATAAAGGAGATAAAAATGAATAAAATAAGGAGAAAGAGAGAGATAATATATTAATTACAAAATTTAAAATGTCTTCTTTTCTATCTCTCTTTCTTGTTCATCATATTTTCTTTATCACTATTATTATTATTATTATTTGCTTTTCCCTAGTATACGCGGTACAGGCCATGATAATCATGGTGGGCAGAAGTAGGCGACTGTTTTTACTGTAAGTGCAACACATGTCTATACATGTGAAAAGCAGTTCGACTTTGCACTTAGAAAGTGCACTTACTGTTATTATAAAATATTAATCCTTAAGTTTCACATATATTTACTTTTAAATTATTATTACATTACAGTCTCTCTTATTCATTTTTATCCTTCTAGGTTTTTATATAGCTTTATATTATAATATAGGTTTATTGTGTGAATTTTGACCCAAAACAAAGTTGTTATCGTGTGATTTAAAAAAAAAGTGTAAATTGCCTTTAAAATTTTTGATCAAGTAATTGATAAAGGGGGGAGGGGGGGAGAAATCTCTCTAAATATTTTGGAAAAAAAGGTTTTTCTTCCAAAGGTTCAGGTACGTCTCTTTTTATATATAAATATATTATAGTGTTTTCAGGGCTGAATATAAATATTTTCTACTATTAGAAGGACATAATTATAATTTAAAAAATTATACAATATATATTTTTAAAAAGAACAATATTATTCCATCAATATTTTCGTTAAGGAGATTTCAGTTCTCCCCGTAATTTTGAAGAGTTTGATATAAAATATATTGGGAGTAGAGATGAGCAAATTAAAACACTAGAAGACGAAAGGAACAGCAGGTCTGCGGTGAATATTTGAAGAGGCTGTGGGAAGAGAGATGTCTTGCTCAGTCCATTTAGGTTTCAATCGAGTTGTCAACTGTCCGGGTGACAAATGGCAGCGAGACAAACGACCGCCTCCAACGCTCCATTAGCAATTAAACTTCCACGTCAGGATTCCTGGAGTAGCTTCATAGTTTCCTGTGACATTCTACCTTCCCAGTACTAGCCACTTAAACCTACTTGAACCTAGTGTACGAAGTGTGATCCTTTTATGTAATATTTATATATACACTTAAGCTATATTTTTCCAAACAATTTCCTACCAATGCCCACTGACTAAGAAAATATGTGTAGGTCTGGCATATCAGTGGTGAATTACCTTATTGTTTCAGCCAATTAGATATAAAACAATAGGTAAGACGGTGTTGCATTTTGAAAGAACGAATTTTTAACGCTGTATCTCGCGAAGAAAATGCTATTTAGACAATGCTTAATTATTTTAAAAATCATTTCTTTATATTTCATTGTGAAAATGATTTTTAAATATTCGAAATGCATAAAATAATTGGTGATTATTTTTAAGAAGTTAGTTCTACAGACTTTCTGAGGAGAAAAACTCAACAAATTATTAAAATTATGAAAAACATATATATATATATTAAATAAGTTTACGATTAAGTCGAATAAAAAAGGAACATAAAAAAAAAAAATTCGATATCGATTTTAAATTAAAAAAAAAAAAAAAAAAGCGAATAAATTCCTTTGAAAAGTTTTATGAAGAAAATTTTAACCATAACCAAAAAAGATAAAGGAAGTGTTATAAGATAATATTCACCTTCTCAATTGGAACATTTTTCCACAATAACCAGAGTATTACTTTCTACCGATATCTGGAGAAAATTCGGCTTCAAAATGTATAAAAGACTAAGGTTCATGTTTCAAAGTGCCCCATATCAAGGAACGCAAGACTTGCAGCAGATATCTTATCTTTACATACTTTGAGGGTTAAAAAGGGAAGAATGTTGTTACCTTGGACGAGGCATGGATCTACCTCAATGCTAGAAGCCAAGCACGTGCCATTTACCACGCTAACTCTCAAATAAACAATTTTCAAGCTGGGACAAGAAATACAAGGAAGGTTTTTTAATGTACTTCATGATCTTTGCAGGTTTCTGCTAGAATGGAAAGCTTCCAATGAAAGAGGTCTACCAAAGACGGATTTTAAAACCATTATTCTACCAGAAGTTCCGTTACTATATTCAAGGGATGCAAGATCCGTGTGGCTGCACCAGCCACGAGACATAACTCATGATTAATACGTTTATACCTAGGGGAAAAGAGGGATGCAGCCGGAATTTCGAACATACATTTTAAATACAAACTTCAGAATGGCACCCATAGGTTTTCATTTTTTTGGCTTTCTGAAAACAACTCTTAGATCTATACAACCAGGAAAGCTCGATGTTTTAAAAAAACCGTTAAGAACTGTAGAGTCATTTTCTATGACGAAGCCTTTTTACTGGAAATTACGATGCAAAGATGTTGCCAACTTTAAAGGCCTAAAAATAAAAACAATAAGTTGTACAAACATTTTTATAATATACCTTTTAAAAATGGAAGGGGTCCTACTTTCATAGCTGATGCCACCTCACACCATAAAGCCAGAGGTTCTTGCTGTATGCCTTTCCACAATACAGTCCCGATAGAATCTTTCTTGAAGACTACGTCTAACATGTATCCTGCCGTCATGAACCCTCAAAATGATTCTTGATTCATCAGAAAAAATGACACAATGCCATTCTTGAGTTCAAAGACATCTCTCTTCACACCCCCTGAGCCTTTCGCTTCTGTGTCTGGCAGAGAGTGGAAGTCTTAATAAAGGCCGGCGACTACGGAGTTCTGCGTCGATAAGACAGTTACTACTGGTGTTCAGAGACGGTCCATTCTGCACATGTAGAGCTGCTTGAATCATTAGTACAGTTGTTGTCCTACCTGATACAGCCTTCCTTCGAATATTCTTATTCTCACTCTCCATTATTTCTCTAAGGCGACTTGAGCCAGGTATTTTTGGACTTTCCTCTTACTCTGACCACTGAGACCAAATTTTTACAAATTTGATTGCAGTCTCCACTTTCATAGAAATTTATCTAGTCGAAATTCCACCTTCTCTGAGGCTTTTGATTCTGTTTATTGTGATATCACACATTTTATTTTCAACGCCCCTTTTTCTGCCTTGGAATTCTACAGATTAAAGATGATTTTAAGAATATATATATATATAACTTTAAAAAGGGCATCTCCTTATCGTGCAACTGAAAGTTTCTGGTGGCTTGCGTCATCTGTCGGAATAAATATCAACTAATCGTTTATTTTTAATTATTTCAGAATTGGCCAAATACCCTTTCTTGATTATTCAAGAGAAGCTGACCATGTACGCGTTTCGAGCCCAGGCCCTCATCAGCATGGTGCAAGCTGTACTTCAACGACCAAAGAAGCTGGTCTTTGGGGTATCCTGAAAAATCACGAAAGGGTAAGGCGAGTAGGGCGTGAGAACGCCAAACAATGTGAAAAATAGTACAAAAGTAAAATTGTACTTGGATTAAGTGAATCAAATTGAGCATATCCTTCTTTTTTTTTAGGTTTACATTATAGTTTATTAAACGTGAATTTATTTTACATTATGAACATGACATAGCTTATGAATACAAACTGTTGAAATTTTTAATTCTTCAATATAGTTTTTTAAAATTGATTCTTTATAATACAAATTGAATCCAACATTTAATATTGAATTTTAAATAAATATTTTCTAGAGAATTGTTATCCATATATATGGTTCAGACCTGAGGTTTATTGGGAAACAAATTGTATATTTGGAATGCTATCATATTTCAAATTTTATGCTTGCCAATTGGTTGTATTAAGAGACGTGTTCTCAATCCATCATAAACCCATGTAAAATATAAACTAATGGTTTAAAGAGAAAACAAAAATAAACGTGGTTCACCCGCGTTCACCAGCTCGATCAGTTTATCGAAAACCGACATCGGAAGAAATTTGAATTCTGGACACATAAATACCAATTTCCCTCTTACAACTCCTGCCATAACACCCAGAAAGATGTCATACTAAACCTTGCCAATATCAATCTCTCGGAAGATCATATTTCTCTCTTAACCAAAGGACTCAAGTATAGACTACCTACTAAACAAGACCCCCTGCGCATCATCAGTTGTGTTGAGTCTTCTCTACAGAACCAAAGTAATTTTGAAAATTACCATATCCGCACCACAATCACCAACAAACTATACGCCTCCGGCCACTCAAACCCTAGCCACAAATCCTCTAAGAATGAAGTCAAGGCTTTGAAATCCCTCAGAGAGAGAGATCAGAAAGACATAGTGGTCACCAGATCAGACAAAGGTTCACAGGTCGTGATTCTCAAATTGGAAGCATATAAGAGCAAAATGCTGGACATCCTAGGCGATTTGGATACTTTCGAGGGTGCTTCACCTGCCCAAGTCAGCAACATCCAAAAGGCCTACAAGTCATCACTAAGTCGCCTGAAAAGAACCAACTAAATCACCTCCGCACAATTCCAAAGCTATACTTCAAATCTCTCCAACACCCCTTATATTTATGGCCTCCCGAAGGTACACAAACCGGACATCCCCCTTAGACCAATTGTTGCATATCATCTTTCCCCTGCAGCACACCTGGCTAGATACCTTTCAGATGTCCTAAAACCGTTGATCAAGACATATAACTCCCATTCTATTCTAGACTCAAGCGACTTTATCCACAAATTAAAAGAAATAGATAACTTAGAAAACTACTCCATCTGTACATATGATGTAAAATCCCTCTTTTTGTGTCTCCCCCACGACCTCATCATCAAAGAACTCAGCAAACTCCTGGCATCTTCCGATCTCCCCCATACTCACAGTTGCACCATCACAGACCTATTCCAAATATGCTTGAATATGAACACCCTTGAATTTGACGGTCATTACTACCTACAGAAGAGAGGTTCCCCCATGGGTAGCCCTTTATCAAACATAGCAGCTGAACTCGTAATGTCTGGCCTTGACTCCTGGATCACGAACCGTGATAACCTAGGAATTAAATTATGGGTAAGATATGTCGATGACATATTTTGCATGTATCCCAACGCTAATAACTCCCTCATCACAGATGCCCTCAACTCATATTACGAATGCCTAAAGTTCACCCAAAACCAGGACAAGAATGGTGTCATCCCGTTTCTGGATGTGCTCGTCATTAATACCGGCAGCAGCATTGAAACCACGGTATACTACAACCAGAATTTAACCCCACGTATATTCACTACGGTTCTCATGCACCTGCATCTCATAAGATCACAATTATCAAAACACTGACAAAAAGGATCTCCACTCATTGTTCTCTAGAAATCTTTAGGACGGTCGAGAGAAATAACGTTTATCGCAACCTTTCGACTTTCGGTTACCCTATAGATTTTATCCGGCGTCATACGTACCAACTTAAAAATAAAAAGAAACTCACCACGTTTATTTTCGTTTTCTCTTTAAACTTTTTAAACGTGGCTAAAGTATGTCTGATATAAACTAATGGTATTGATGAACTTGATAAGAAATGTAATTCGAGTTCACATGCTGTGATATGTCTCTAAATACAAGATTTATACATTTCTAACTGAGGTTTTAAAAGAAAAGGGTTTCTTCTTCAGTTCAAACTGATATTGCTTTTTTGAAAGCGAGAGGAACGCGTGGACGATGCACCGAGGATGCAGAGACCTGAGTGCAGGAAGCCCAAAAACGTCCTGGGTGATGGGTTTTCTGGGGGGACGCCGCGTCTCTGGGCGGCCCAGCGCTGAATGGAGGGGCGGTGGTGGAACAGGGCCCTGGGGTTCGGGCAGCATTGCCGATGGGCACGATGATCTTCAGGGGCACCAGGTCCACGACCGTGGACGGGCAAGTAGCTCCTCTTGGGGGCGGGTCTGGAGAAAGATGGCGTCGAAGCGCCCTTCGGGCAAGGAGGCCCACTTCAAGCACTAATAGTGCGAGTAATATAAAATATGTCATTATTTGCTAATTTACCTTTATCCATGAGAAGTTGGTGAGTACGGCTTGGATGCACGCGAAGAAATATGTCGTTGATGCAGCTTTTGTTAATTTTGATTTAAAAAACACCAACTCTCACCATAAGCGTCAAATATATAAATATCAAATATATCCTTCTCGTGCAAGTACGTGGTTCTGGAATAATAAATAAAGAAAGAGTATTTGCCAATTCTGGAATAAATAAAAATCGACGATTAGTGGATATTTATCCCGAAAGATGGCGCAACATCTAGTTGCACAATCAAGAGATGCCTTTTTCCTTAATTTATCCACCTGAACCCAAAACAATTTCGTTCTGTGCTATTTTCTAACCCAAAGAGATAAGTTTAAACTATAATAAAAAACAAGGCTATTTTGACCTACTTATATACTAGTTACGGTTTCAGAAATTTGATCATTTATATGCCTTATAGTTATTATTAATTATGCAAATTTTCTGAAAATTTTATAAAGTGTCTGCAGGTAAAAGGTAATTTTTATACATTATTATATATATAAAATATTCATTGATTACTGAACAGAAAAATAAAAAAAATATTAATGAATATAAATGTTCATTGCTTACTGACTAGGACAATAACGTTGATAAAATATTCATTTTTGCTAATATTATGAAATAATTAAAAAATAACGATTAGTTGATATTTAGTCCGACAGATGGCGCAGTCATTCAGAAAACTTCTGTTTCACGATCAGGGATTGCTTTTTTCCTAATGTAAAAACCACTTGATCACAGTTCACTTTGGTGATAGTTTTCATATGTATTGTTCGTTTATAGTTATATATAAAATATTAAATATATATTCAACTAAAGATATTTATTTTTACTAATATTGTATATTTATATTATAAAAAAAATACATTTATACAAAAACATTCTGATTATTTTATTATTTGCATTTGTAATTGAAAAAAAAAAAAAACTAAATGGGTTAGCATTATATATTGTTTGGAGGAAATATAAGAGGCAATATATAGTAAGTGTATTTTCCCCGTGAATATATCTTTCCAGAAAAAAAGAAGGGCTATCGGGGATGTAAATAGTGTGAAACGGTGTAAAAATTTCCACCTGACTAGAGGAGCTAGGGGCGATAAACTTTGTCTCCGCGGCGGCGTCTCGATTTGAAAGTTTCTTCCCCCCTCCAGGCTACCACAGGAAATGTTTTTTCTCTTTTTACGGTATTCTATTTGATGTTTGTCCCACTTGATAGATCCTTTTATCTACGCTTTTTACATTCACGCGCTGTCGAAACATATTATAAATAAGATTGATTGCAATTCTTTAAATTTGGTATCAACTGTAAAAGACTTATCCATTTAAAAATGCATTAAACTAGTGTTTTATTGAATTCATAAGGATGAAAAAATATATATTTTTTCTTTAAAAAAGTAACCATTGTTGAATATTCATTTTCTATAGTGAAAAAAAAAAGAGATTGAATACAGATCAATATCTCACAACCATGATAAATGATACAAGATATTTCTATTAAACAACAAACTATTCAAAGTTACTGGCCAAAAGCGAGTTAAAAGCGGGATTCAAGAAATCACAATTTAAGAACGTGATCAAGAGAAATAGCTAAATAAATGGCATCAAAATTAATTTTACGTAGTTTTACACTTTAATAAAATTTTTGTATTTTGTTAAAAGCGATGTCAGCCGTGAATTAACAATAAGATCTAGTGTAGCAGTGAAGTACAACTTCAGCAATATCAACAACAAAATAAATTTTGATCTGAAAGCCCAATTATTTCAACAACCAAAATGAATAATCTTCTTTGATGGAAATAAATTTTGGTATTTCACCGTATGTGAAGTGTTTTTACAAATTTATCCTTCCTTGTATTGTTTGCAGGCAAGGATATTTCATCGGCACCAGGATAGATTCTACGTATTTATAGAGAGATCTGTGTGGTAGAAATTAAATAGGTGAATCGCTATAAAAGATCACCACCAAAAACAAAGCCTTCCTCCTCTTTTAAATATTGTCGCGAAGATAAATAAAGCAAGGGTAAGTTTGGGGATAATTAATTTATTATAAGGAGTATATGGAGTATAAGGAGTATAGGGAGAGAGAGTTTTGTACAACTTACCCCTAGTTAAGGTTAATCCTGAATGAACGGCGTTAGCCACCGTCCCGTTTTCCTTATTTACAGATCAGCCTCCCAGCAGCCCCCACACCGGTGGTCCCCCCCGGGGTCCAGGGATGATTGACAGTTGTCCCATCCGGATGGAGCTACTTGACATTACACCCTCTTTAGAAAAAGCAGTGACCCGCTGATTAGCTTGTCTCAGCCCTTGTTCTGGAAGGAAATCTATCACGGCCTGTGTTCCCAAGCAGAATGGAATGTTGTTCTTCAGGGTCCAGGTAGGGCTTCATCCGAATGACATGAACGATATCCTTGGATTTCCGTGATCGGGGAGACGGGTCCACGGGCTCTACTTCATACGTAACTTCTGAAAGCTTCTTGGTCACCTTGTAGGGACCGAAGTATCTCTTCATTAGTTTTTTGAGAGCCCTACTTTTCGGATGGGAGTAAAAACCCACACAAGATCATCCTTCTGGTAATAGACTGGAGTATGTTTCTGGTCGTAAAGTCTACGGTCTTTCGCCTGTGATTGTAGAAGGCGTGATCGGGAGAGTTGACGCGCTTCCTCAGCTCTGGTCACAAGTTCCCCAACGTAGTCGTCAGAGATCTCATCTGGTAGGTAGGGTAGTACGGCATCGATGTAGGTCTCGGCCTCGCGGGCGTGGACAAGAAAGAACGGAGTGTAGCCGGTCGCCTCCTTTTAGCAGTGTTGTAAGCAAAAGTCACGTAGGGTAAAACTTGGTCCCAGTCCTTCTGCTCAACACCTGTGTACATGGACAGCATGTCTCCCAGAGTTTTGTTGAACCATTCAGTCAGGCCGTTGGTCTGGGGATGGTAGGCCGTTGTAAATCTGTGCACAATTCCGCACAGAGCATTGATCTCTTTTATTACTTGAGAAATGAAATTTCTTCCGCGATCTGTTATCATTTCTCTAGGAGCTCCATGCTTCAAAATAACATCTTCAACCAGGAACTTAGCTGTTTCGATTGCTCCTCCGTCTGGGATCGCTTTCGTTATGGCATACCTTGTCATATAATCGGCGCACACAATGATCCAAGGGTTTCCATCTTTAGAAACTGGAAATCTTCCAAGGAGATCGACCCCGACCTTATAGAATGGCTTTTCTACGGGCGGTATGGATACAAGTTGTCCAGCCGGACGTCGAGGTAATTTCTTTCTTCGTTGACACTCCCGACAATGGCTTACATATTGGCGAACAGTTCTATAAAGGCCAGGCCAATAGAATCGTTTCTTGACTTTGTCATACGTTCGGGCGAAACCCAAATGCCCAGCTGTAGGAGCGTCATGTAAATCTGCCATAACTTCCGATCTTAAGTGCTTAGGGATCATCATAAGCCAGGGTCTTCCAGTTGTGCTATAGTTTTTCTTGTATAAGATGCCGTCGATAATTCTGAATTCCTTTCTGATGTAGCCCGAGTTTAAATTATCGATTATTTTAGCTAAATCCGGGTCTTTAGTCTGCTCTATATCGACGTTGGTTAGTGACATCACAGCACTTGGTGGATCGTTCTCAAGCGGGCTCCTTGACAGACAATCGGCATCCTTATGTTTGCGTCCGCTCTTGTAGATAACGGTCAGGTCAAATTCTTGCAACTTCAGCGCCCATCTTGCCAAACGGCCAGAAGGATCTTTCTGCCCTACCAACCAACATAGAGAATGATGGTCAGTGACAACCGTGAATGGTCGACCAAACAAATATGGGCGGAATTTGCTAATAGACCAGACTACAGCAAGGCATTCTTTTTCCGTTGTAGAATAGTTATTTTCAGCCTTTGTCAAGCTTCTAGATGCATAAGCTATAGGCCGCTCCTTTCCACCTTGTATTTGTAGAAGAACAGCTCCAATACCATGTCCGCTTGCATCCGTGTGTAGATGGGTATCAGCGGATTCATCAAAGTGTCCTAAGACAGGCTCTGATATTAGAGCTGTTTTGAGGACTTCAAACGCTTTCTCTTGAGCTGCATCCCAATAAAATTGTTTTTCAGTCTTCAGTAGGTCATGCAAAGATCTAGCTTTGTCGGCAAAGTTCTCAATAAATCTTCGGTAATAGGAACATAATCCAAGAAAGCTCTTCAGTTCAGAGATATTCCTTGGCCTAAGAAATTTAGAGAGGCTTCAACTTTATCTGGATCTGGATGAATTCCATTGGCGTCAACAAGGTGTCCCAAAATCTTTATCCTCCTTGATCCAAAAAGACACTTTCTGTGGTTCAAGCTTAGTCCAGCTTTCTGGATGCAGCTTAATACAAGTTGTAGACGACGTAGATGTTCTTCAAAGGTAGGTGCGTAAACTACGATGTCGTCCAGGTAGCAAAGGCACATGTTCCATTTAAGACTGCCCAGAACACTATCTATCATCCTTTCAAACGTTGCTGGAGCATTTCAAAGACCGAAAGGCATTACTTGGAATTCATACAGCCCATCTGGAGTGATGAAAGCAGTTTTCTCCCTGTCTTTTTCGTCCACTTCAATCTGCCAATACCCGGACCGAAGATCCATCGTGGAGAAGTAACTAGAGCCGGCTAAACTGTCAAAGGCATCGTCAATGCGTGGCAGCGGGTAAACATCTTTTTTTGTTATCTTATTTAATCGACGGTAATCTACGCAGAATCTCCAGGTCCCGTCTTTCTTTCGAACTAGAATAACTGGAGATGACCAAGGACTTTCAGAAGGCTTCACGATGTGATTTTCAATCATCTTGTTCACTTCATCTTGAATTAGTCGTCGTTCACTTGGTGCTACTCTATAGGGCCGCTGTTTGATAGGAGACTGGTCGCCTGTGTTTATCTTGTGCTTCACAGTACTGGTGGGCTTAATAGGAGTACTCCCAAAGTCAAATATGTCAATAAACTCGTCAAGGCATGAAACAAGCTGTAACCTTTGAATTTCAGACAGCCCTGGATCTAGAGTAAGGTTTATCTTCTGTGACCATTCACGTGACTTTAGCTGCGTTTCTTGTAACTTATCGCTGGATTCAATAAGACTGCAGATATTCCCATTCTCATAACTTTCCATGGTGCACATATTCATTCCTGATGGAATCAGTTGCGGCCAAGACGCTCCATTCGCCACCCAAATGCTACCTCGGCCGTGTCGAAATGTAACCAATGAGTTTGGTATAAGAACTTCCTTTCGTAATAATAAGTCCTTAGAAGTTGAGACTAAAACATCTCTAACACCGCATACTTCCTCGTTTATCACACTGATCTTCTTTATTGATTTAGGCGGGATGACAAAGTCGTCGGAAGCAAACAATCTCTGGTTTTCCTCCTCTCGAGATTCCAGGACGGAGGTTTCCCCGAGATGGAGTTCATTTCTGCCACAATCAATGACGGCTTCGGTGGCCTTGAAGAAGTCCCATCCGAATATGATGTCATGGCTGCATTCCACCATAACAACGAATTCAAAGGATATCTTCAGACCATTAACTTCTATGTTCAGGACACATTTTCCTAGGGTCTCTATTAAATTTTTATTTGTGGCTTTAAGAATGGGACCTGGTTCTTTGAAGAGAGGTGTCTTTAGTTCGCGTCTAAATTTGTCTGAAATAACAGAAAAGTCGGCTCCTGAATCCACCAATGCTTTAATTTTGCGTCCATTTATTTCGACCATAACAAAATTTTCTTTTAATTTAGCGGCGATATACCCTGGAGGATTTTCCTCAATGGCGACCTCACCCCTGTTAGAAGCCGCTCCACTTAGTTTTTCACATTCTGAGGCATGGGAGAACGGCTGAAACGATGGGCTGGCGACTGGGATTGTCTTCGGGCTGGCGACCTTGCGCGGCTTGGATGTGGGGAAGAGCTTCGGTAGAAGTACGTCGAGGTTTGGGGCGTTACATAGTCGTCGTCGGCGTCATATCTCGGGGGTCGACTCGAAAATCCAACATTTCTTCCTTCTCCGCCATTCCTTGACCTGGCTTCAGCGAATACAATAACGGACGACATGTCCGGGTCGTCCGCAGTGGAAGCAGATAGGTTTGTCGTCGTAGGTTCTCCAATGTTCTGTCTTCCTGGGTTGGGTTGGTTGGTCGATATTATAATAGGGCGTTCGTGGTTGTTGTTGTACCACGTTGACTTGTGGTCTGGTAGGTTGTAGAGCACGGCTGACCTCTTCCCTCACAGTCTGTTCCAGGGCGTTCACCTCTCGGAGAGGATTGACCACTTCAGGTGCTGAGAAAACCTTTTGAATCTCTTCTCTAACGATGCGGCGAATTAAGCCGGCCAAGTCGTCTGAGTCGTCAACACACGAAATGGGCATTACGTTTGACAACCTGGCGAATTTCGTACGGCCGATCCTGCGCTGCTTGACGGTTGTCAGATGACGACAAAACTTCAGGATCTCATCTACTGTCTGTATGTCTTTCGCCACCAATACCTGGTATGTGTCTTACGAAATTCCCTTTATAATGTGAGCAACTATCTCACCTTCTTCCATGCGAGGGTTCACCTGGTGGCAGAGACTAAGAATCTCCTGGATGTATGACTCGCTGGATTCCTCGGCCTTCTGTGCTCTTGACTTCAGAACTTCCTCGGCGCGTCGAGCAGAATCCTCCTGCAGTCCGAACACACCGCGGAATGCGTCTTCAAAGCTTCTCCACGAGTTGAGTGATTCTTCGTTATTATCAAACCACCTTCCAGCAGTTCCGTTCAAGTAAAATACGACGTTGGCAAGCTTCATGGTCTCGTCCCATCTGTTGTACTTCGACACTCTCTCGTACTCTTTCAACCATTGTCCAGGGTTTATATTTCCATCTCCAGAAAAGGTAGAAGGATCTCGTTGGCGCTGACAAGGGAGGTAGGATCTGCTAACAGTAGGTCTGTGGTCGTCTTCCATTTCTATTCGTTGTGGCAAAGGTTGAAGAATTGGTTCACGTACCTGTAGACGTCGACTTCTTCGAAGTTCCGTCATGCTACCCAGCGTCTCCACCAAAATATGTCGCGGAGATAAATAAAGCAAGGGCAAGTTTGGGGATAATTAATTTATTATAAGGAGTATATGGAGTATAAGGAGTATAGGGAGAGAGAGCTTTGTTAAACTTACCCCCAGTTAAGGTTAATCCTGAAATGAACGGCGTTAGCCACCGTCCCGTTTTCCTTATTTACAGATCAGCATTCCAGAAGCCCCCACACCTGTGGTCCCTCCCCCGGGGTCCAGGGATGATTGACAGTTGTCCCATCTGGATGGAGCTACTTGACAATATAAATTTATAAAAATATGAAAGCCATACTATTTTAAAACTCTTTCCACACACGTCACAAAGTTGGAGAGAAACTTGTATAATTCCATGTGATAATCTGATACATATAAAAAGGACTGAGTATTCTGTACTATCTCTCTGATCTGCATGAAGATCGACAGGTAAATATGTTTGTATTTCCTACCATAACTAGCTTTAGTTTTTCAAAAAGCCCCAATCTCACTAGGAATTGAAACTAATCAGATTCTGTTGATGTGAACTTTTGAACAATGTTTTGTTGTGCTTTGGGGAACCTTTTAATGACCTTCTCTAATGTTGTTTCCCCAGCTGGCTTCAATAGATCACCTGGCTCTCTACTGGAACTGCAACAGCCAGATGTACTTCAAGTACAACCATTCTGATCTTAAGGTGAGTACTCTTTCTCATTTATGTTGGTTTTCTCTTGGTGCAGGTTTTAAAAATGCCTGTTTTAAGATGCTTCTACCTTTAGTATCTTGTTGCCTCTTTTTGTGCCATTTACTTTTCTTTGCCCTCAATTCTTGCACCAGTGAGTCTAAGTAACTCAGGGCACTGCAGAAATAAAGGATTGAACTGAAAGATATAAAAAAGTGAACTATATGAATATTTAGGGACCATTTTATATAAAATGCCGAATAACTTTCCACATGTGTAGACATGTGATGCCCTTACAGTCAAAAATACCCATTATAACTATTACTGACCTGTACCAATATGCACCTGGGATAATTAACTTTTCTGCTGTGTTGTCATTGTCTAGATCTGAGTTTATAAAATGCTACTTTTATTTTGCTAAAAAAAAGAAGAAAGGAATAACATTCCGTAGCCATCTTTTAAAGAATGTAAGCAGAGTTCTTTTTTTCCAGCATGCTAATGTAGCATGTTTACTATTGAAAACTTTCCTTTATTATAATTTTGATAATCCTTTGTGTGCTGGACACTAACTTGATGTTTACTGCAGTTATTTTTATAGAGAAACTAGTTAAATTATATATTTTACTTTTTTTGGAAAGCCTTTAATTTACCTCTCTTGTGTGTTTTTCATTCAGCCCAGCCTAAACAAAGACATCACTCCATCTGGACCTCAGCATTGCCTCCAATACTGTGAGTTCTAGTGCAGTGTGTTTTTTTTTATATTAGTACTTTTAACTGGTTTAAAAAATTGTAAATAGTACAATTTCTGAGATCAGACTTGCTGCTTGTGATGAAAACATTCTCTAACATATATTTTCAACATTTTCCAATATATGTTTTCTTTATTTATATAAACTCCCTCCATCAATGGATCCCTTGACAGAGATTCACTAAAACTTGGGAGCTTGGAATAAAATAAGTAAATGCTAGTTGTGTGATGCAGGAGACTCTTTTCATTAGTTAGTACTACTACTACTATAGTACACCCTTTACTTTCTTTTATATGAAAACATTGTGTCTCTAACAAGGTAATAACAAGGATTTGGTCTTATTAGCTTATGTTTATAATCTATAATCCAAATTGTGTCTTATCATTGTGTCTCCAAGAAAAAAAGTTCAATACCTATGACTAAATAAATTAGAAGAGAATGTGGGTTTGAACCATATAAGTTTCCACACTACTCGACCTTTCAGGATGAAATTTCACCACAATATAGAGTAGAGGGAAGTTTGATCCAAAATAATGTATATTACTCGAGCAATGGATTAATTTGCCTATTTTGGGATAAAAAATGATGATGATAACAAATAAATAATTTCTGGCATCATTACCACTAATAATAATGATAATTAACATTTGTTAAACAATTATAATTGGCCAAAAATTTACTCAGGTGTAACCTGGTAAAGCTGGGGCATTAATTTTTATTTTTATATCTAAAGCAGCAAGTTTTATTTTGCAGGACCAAATAATATGAAAATATGTATAGGAGTCTCCAGTAGTTGTATTGTTGCCATAAGATCAGAACACAGTTGCTTGTTAAAAACTGAAATCAATTTCTCTCAATTTCCAACGAGAGAGGATGCTAAGGCAATAGAGTTGCCTGTCTCTCATTCAATAGTGCTGCTATTAGCTCGTATCTTGGATTTAGGCTAGTTGCATTTTTTGACTTTATGATTCAATTTATAACAGAGTATTTGTTCCTCTTGCACTAGAAAATCATGACCTCTCCGACGATTTTTTCTCCATTTTGCCGGCATGATTGTTGAATGAGGTGGAGGTTGGTGGAATGGGTCTTTTACCCTTGCCCAAAGTAGTCATCTGGTGACTGTTTCTATATTTTTGCCAATGTCATTTATTTGATTTTTCCCCGAACAGATTTTCAGATGCTGTGACCCTTCCTTTCATCAATATTAGTGACCTCAGTAGACCATCATGGCTACCATAGTGGCTCACAGAGTGTTTATCTCAGTATTGATAGTCTTCTTCTGCTTCTTTCTTATCTCCACACTGGGTGAAGTAAAATGCGTCTGCCTTTGTCATTAAGACTGGGAGCACTACTCAGTGGCAGGCCGACTTAGCTCCAAAAAAAATGGCCGTCTCTGACATGAGGAACAGACGCCATGTGCAGCTGCTCCTAACATGGAGTACAGAAGCTGCTGATCCTGTATCCCTGGATTAGGAGCCCTTACAGGGTACTATCAGCCGGGCCAGCTGAATCCAGGTTTTTTACCGAGCCTGTTACTGCTCCCCCTCCTCCTTTTTCATCCGGGCTTGGGACCGGCAAAGGCGGAGTTCGACCATCTTTCACAGTCATCTATAGGCTGTAGAATCTCGTATATATGGTAAAACCTGCCTTGAGTATGGTCTCTGTAAGTTAGTTACCTAGATGGATGTGGCCCTGTGCAAAGACACAATGAGCTCTCAGCCATTCAGAGATGGAACCAGCAGAGAAGCTACTATAAAGTTTACCAACTCTCCGCTGTGTGAGCAGTGCTGGGGCCAGTGAATGCTCAAGCTCGGATGGTCATCAACACTAGACCAGAGCTCAACCCCGTGCCTTTCTCCCAGCCCAAGATGTCAGTCTCCATTGAGATTGAGAAACTGCACCTCTCCATTGCTGACAACCAGGTCTTGTATTCATTAAGTTGTCATTTTAATAATTATCATTGAGATTTTCACTATTTTTTTCATTGCAGTAAGGGCAGTACAGAGTTTTTTTATTTGAAGAAAAATTGCCTATTTTCTTACTCGATTGAAACATAGGCTATATTGAACTTCCTCCCCCTCTCAATTTATATTCTTTGTTCACAATGGCCCTCGATTCTTGCCAAAGTCCAACTCCACCAGTGAGTGCAAGTAACCAAACGGGGCTCTGGTACACTTGTAAGTGTAAAATCGAACTGCTTTTCACAAGTGTAGACATGTGGGGCACTTACAGTAACCTTTGATCTATAATTTATTTATTTTAACACACAAAACGCGATATCCCGGCCAGGAATAATAGCGTCGATTGACATTTTTAAACAGAAGCAGTTATAAACATATTATACAAAAAAATAAATACATGAAAAAGAGAAACAATTATATATATTAGGAACCTGATCCTTCCAAGTTAGAAAGATAAACATAAATATATTTACAAAAATTGTTAAATATGTGATAATTATTTCTGGTATTTAAAATTTAATATAGATCTACAACATTGTTTACTGTCTGTTGTCTAGCGCTAAAGAAGAGTGGACATTCCAGTAGTAGGTGTTCGAGTCCTGGATTTCCTTGTCACAGTGACAGCTAGAATCCTCACCCGCTCCATTTGTTGCTAAAAATCCCTTAAAATTTCCGTGGTTCGTTGTAAACTGGGTATTATAAAAGTTAGAACGGAAAAATGATGGCATTTCTTACGGGAAAAAACTTCGGGATGTTTGATTTGTTTTTACAAATAATTCATCCATTTTTGAATCCATTTTTAATCTGAAAAGCTGTACCTGAAGCGAAAATATTGTTGGAATATCTACAATTATAGAGATCACTTTCACATTTAGCTTCGTTAACAACCATCACCAAGAATAAACTTTCATGTGCAGATTATATCAGCAAAATGAACAATGCGATAAAAAATGATGTTGAATAATTTCATAATTTAATTCCATGTATTGGTTTGAATATTATTCAATGCACAATTATATCCCTCTTTTATATATCAAGTTTAAATTAAGGATTGTGTGCTCTATTTAAAAAACGAATAAATAGTGTAAAAATTCCACTTTTAGAGTGTAGTTAGATAAATTAACGAAACTATGGCTTTATATCATTTTATCAGTTCTTTTACTGGTCTATCGGGTCTATTACCTGTGTTTTATGTTATGAAACAATTGAATTGTTTCTTCCGAAATATAATAATTGTTTAAGACAAGATGTGCACCTAGATAGGTAGCAACTCTCTATAAGCCGATATGTATATGTTTAGAAAGTTTCATTCTACAGTTTACAAAATATATATTGATACTATCACTATATTTATAATGTACGTCTTAATTGTAACGTGATCTTAATTAGTCAAACAACGTTATATGCTTATTATCCAATCAGCGTGTAGTTTTGCTTCAGATCAGATGTATTGACCAATATTTTATATTAAATATAAGATTGCGGGTTCAACTGTAATAAGCTTATCAATTTTGTACTACTAAAAATATCGTTAAAATATTTTTATTCTGTAGTGTAAACGGCGTGTGAGAATAGTTTGTTTCATTAAATAGGAACATTTCAGAGTTAATTTATTCTTGAAATGTCCCATGGGACGGGGTGAGGCTTTCGCTAGATGGAGGAATGTTTGTTTTATTTTCAAACCTATTAAACATTTCACCATTTTGAACAATATTTCGAACATCTTGTTCTTTCATGTCAACATTGTTGATGAGCATGTCCATATTGATGTGCTTTAAACCATTAGGGGAGTCGCCAGATCCATTAAGGATGGGCATTTATGGCCGCGGATGCTTTTTCGCTGATTAAATCAATGGCTTCTTCATACTTTGGCAAATATCTTCTCCCTACAATGTTAGTACGGTGTAAGAATATAGTGAAGGTTTTCTAACAGGATAAATATCGAAAGAAAATAACTTTTATGAATCCGATTTTCCTTTGGACCTATTTAGACGTTAACAAATGCATTTATCTAATTTTCAATATTTTTGTTTACATCTATTATATTGCAGCCTCATCTATGATTATTAACAGTTAAATTTAAATATATTGTTTGGGTATAGAAATATACTATCTCAAAGCTCATTCCAACATTTACCTTACACTACTAGGGCCAAGTAAAAAAAATCCTTTAAAGTACCGGGTTTATAGTCAGAACAGCCCAGTATAATAAGGAAGATTAAAGTGGCTGTATATCTAGAGAATCATCACGGCTAAAAAGCAAGCCTTCCTGATATTTTTCAAAGGGCAGAGAGTGGCAGTAGTTTTTTTTTCAATTGAAAAGAAAAAAAAAGGTCAAGTTAATTTTAATTATTGATCAAAATCGACACTTATGCATTAAATATAGATATAAGGATGAAATGATCTTGCCAATTTAAGACCTTCGAGACTTCGGAAGAATTAGTTAGTTTCTCGGTACATAATTGATGAAAGGTCATTATTGTACTTTCCTGGGAAACAATCGCGAGAATTTCGAACGAGGGGATTTCTACAATACGGCAGAAATGTTCGACGTTTGCTCCGCAGTTTTCCAAGAAATGCGTAATTTGTGCGACAGAACCATTCAACCAGCCTATTCTTGTTTTATTAACTATTCAAACCTCGACAAGAAACAATCTCGACACCCTGATGAATTGATATCTGTGAAGCGATCCCAGATAGAGTTGCGATTAGAATCGCAAATTTGAAGTCAAATCTGTCGCAGTCAATGAATGATTTCACAGTTTTAAGACAAAACTTAGTAAGGAACATTAAAAGGTTTATAGTAGCAGTTTATAGTTGTAGACACAGACAGAAATAGTAGTCTACGCATATCATTTTTGGCGTCGGGATGCCATTTTAGTGAAGTATGCAGAAACCCAATTATGCAGAGAATCAAAGAAACATCAGCTGCTGTCCTGTGGAAGAATATTCCTTGGACAGGGGCTTTCGAATCTGGAATGTTGTGGAAGTGGAAGCAACTGGAGTTTCAGCTGGTCCCACACAAACACAATAGGAATTGGAACGGAGAATGGATAGGCTAAAAAAGAGTCCTAATATCACTGAGAAGTCCAGGGAAACTCTTGCAATAGCATGAGACTGTAGGACCTCATTCGCTAATGTCTCACGTCATACAAGGGAGGTCCGGTGATGGTTCCCTATACCAAGATGCCCGCAGTTATTGAAGTGTTGTGTTCGACAGCGATAGCGAAGATCACAGATTGGCCTTCACAAGGCGTATCGATAGGATTCTTGAACTCATTAGAAATCTAGCATCTATGTTGGTAACTGAAGGTGCATGATACACAATCCGTCTCTCTAGTGGGTGTGTTATTCATGCGACGTGGTATTCGTGTGACCTGTTACTCAATCGACGTGTTATATTCTTCTTATTGGATTCAAACGATTAATATTTGTACAGAAAGTTGGAAAAACTTTGAAAAAAGATGATAGATTTTAAATTATGGATTAAATTGAGGGTTCATGTGATAGGATGAACAAAAGTTTATCACTGTGCTCTGTCTTTAATCACTCTTACAAAAATAATTAGAGAATTTATACCATAAAATGGTGTTAATTCACACAGACATGGCATCATATGATACTATTTTAGGAAACCCATATGTTGATAGTACTTTTTTTCTTTATCTAGGCTTACAATGTCTTGATATTGAGATCATACGAGGGTGTTGCGTACTGATTTTTTGAAACATTGGAATATGAAGAATAAAATGTTGATTCATATCTTGATGCAAATGATCTCACGGCTGAGTGGAACTAGTGTAGACAAAGGGAATTTATAAGAACATTTAATGTTCAAATAGGATTCGGAGTTGAATTCAAATAAGAGGATTGATGATTGATCTAATTGAAATAAAAATTGTGTTGGTCTTATATTTGTGGCTTTACCACATTCCTGCAAAGTAGTTCGAGGCTTCTTTAAATGTTTAATTTACGAGAAATATCTTTTTAAAATTATTTTGTGGGTGTTCTTATGTAGTGTCTTATAGATTAAAATTTAGTGTTTTTCCTAATCAAAGAGTTCCGGTCGGAGGTAGAAGCTCAAGTAGCCCGTCGCAAAAATTTGTTTTCATAAGTCAATAAGCTGCCGCGATCCAGTTGGAACAAGTATATGTAAGAATAAGTTTTATGGGAGCTAGATATCGTGAGAACATAGATCGACCTCTTTTAAAAAAGGCTGTTAACCTGACCTTGATATGAGTTGAATTATTCCTTTATGCTCTGACATGATCACAGAAAGCAAGACTACTAGTATATCTCCTAGATATATTCGACATTTATTCTCCATACATTCTGGCGACGAATCACTCTGCTAGGCGATGGGATATTGAAATTAATGTCTCAAACGTTCTTAAATATAATTTTTGTGCTTTTTTTAAGATTCATTATGATCTCTAGATGTGGAATCTATCCTCTCTCAGCGAGGTTTCCTGGAGCTTTTTTTCAGTAGCTTTTTAACGCCTTTATATTTAACTGACACAGAAATATATACTGCGTAAATTTATCTGCATAGATAAATTTATTTCTGTTCTACCTTTTCTCCCATTGCATGAGGAGATGAAGAGAAGTATTTGTGATAGATATATTTTTATTATACATTTATATTTAAATAATAAAATATGAGAAAATATGTAACCTGAATGGGCGCGCTCGCGGCGTTGCGGATGGCTTAAGCGCCATAAATAGAGAAAAGTTATATATAAAAAGTTGATATTTTCCCATTTAAATAATATAGACCAATCGCGTAGGTGGTGGAATATAATTTGACTTCATCATATTTTCTTCTTCGATATAATTTACTCTCTTTTTTTTTCATTTGTAAATAGGATTATGAGTAAAGAAACAGCAAAAATATTATGTTTACATAAACCCTTCATCCACAAACATATCGAACAATATTTTATAACTGATTATTAAAGCTTTTGAAATAAACCAAAAATAGATATATCATATATAATAAGAATAAAATAAAGATCTCTAAATATTGAATTTTATTACATAATAACACGAGAATACATTAAAATCAATTTATATTAAATAAAGAATATCAATATAAAATATTTGTTCGCAAATCATCCAATATTGAATTCGCAGTTTTTTTAATCTATTAAGTATAGAGAAATGGAAGTTAGAAAGAAAGCATACCCGAGCGCACAACTTATATAAACCAACCATATACCAGAGGATCTATTTCGTGATTAAACGGATGGTAAATAATTTACAAAATGTCTTTCCCAAACAAATTGCCTCTTTTTGCGAAAGGGTTTTAATTTAATTTGAAATATTGATTTGAATCTAAATTGGTAAAATGTTAAACAGATGAGAGAGTGAGAGAAAATGGAGAGCTATATCATTAATTAAATTAGAAAAAAAATTTCATTACGGTTAATGCTTTGGAGAGACCTTTTAAATTGGACAAAGGGTTAATATGTTTGAGGGGATCCTAGAATGTGCCGAAAACAAAAAGGAGTTAAAATATTTCGAGAGGTGATATTTAGGATAGAGACATTTTACAGACCTATCTCTATATGGTGGTGTCAATATGTCATCTGTATCGTTGAAACGTAGGCGGAACAAAAACACATACATTCATAAATAAAGAAATATATATACATGTAGCAAATGAAAACATAAGCTTTTATGAAAATATTTAAATGTAATTCTACTGTCCTAAAAGCTTATTTCCATAGTTTTCTTAAATAACATTTCTAAGATTCCACCTCTCAGTGTAGCATATAAAATCAGTATGATCCAATACAGTATTAGAGCTCTAAAGAAGCGGTCTGGTAAATTAAATTGGCGAAACCGTTGGAAAGATTCACCACTGATGGGCCAAGCTCTCCCAATATTTTTTCATCGCAGTAAGGACAGTAGAAGTTTGATGTATTTGTGAAAATAAACATTCGCGTTAATGTTTTCACTTGTTATTTATAGATGGCGCGTTATTGCTTTGTATATATACCTGTATAGTATATATATACTTTATATATATATATAGATGGAAATTCTGCCGGGAGGATATTGATTTAAAGAGACAAAGGTCGCCTCTCCCGTCAAAATAGACGTCAAAACTAGACGCTATTTATTGACCGTCACCGCAAACTAGCGGTCTCGGGTCGGTGACAAAGCCACAACACCAGCTTTGGCAAACTGAAAAGCGTCCACCTAGAGACCATGGTTTCGGGCTAATATTATACGAGGGCCATTAGCTTGAAACCATGGTCTCTAGGTGGACGCTTTTCAGTTTTCCAAAGCTGGTGTTGTGGCTTTGTCACCGACCCGAGACCGCTAGTTTGCGGCGACGGTCAATAGATGGCGTCTAGTTTTGACGTCTATTTTGACGGGAGAGGCGACCTTTGTCTCTTTAAATATATATATCTATATTTATATATTGAGCCTTTTTTATTGTTTGCTGATTCGATATGAAAATTAAGATAGTATTATTTATATTATTGGAAATTTTGAAATAATGTTTTATTATTTTGTATATACCCATATGTTAGAAAATAAAGAAATCCACGATTCTTTATTTAAAGTATAGGCCTATAGCTTGAATATTGAAATAATTTATTAATAATTATTCAACAACAGCCTCATTTCTTCGGGGAACAACGTTGTGTTTTGAAATATTTATATCTTATGTATATACATGCACATGCATATATACCTAATACAAACAAACATGTGCAATTGTGAGTTTTCAAACCCAATTTATATCGGTTTCCCTTCAAGCGCTCTATAAAAAGAATGATTGAAGGCATGAAAGAAAAGAGGATTTAGTTCTTGAGACGAAGACAGGAGGTATTCCTGCCAAACAACGGATGAGAGTTAGTGTTACGCTCACAGCAATCGCCGTTTACATTCATTTACAAGATATATAAACAAATGACTTTTATATATAAAACACTAGCCGAATGACCCGGGCAACGCCCGTGTTTTACCCGATTGAATGTTTTGATTCAAATACTATTTGTTACAATTATAAATTGGCGCCATAAATAAATGCATATGTTAGTTAATAACTATAGCCTATGTGCTTTATCTGTCTATGTACTGTTGGCTTCCGTAGGCGTCTCTTACAGGGAAAAAGAAAGAGAGGATTCCATTTGGTTATTACTAATATATGCATTTATTTAAGGAGCGACCCGCTCCAACACAATAATTACATAAACGAAAAGGCGAGTGGGGGGGGGGGGGGGCAAAGGTGGCGTGACCGTAGCCAACCAATAGGAGGGCGCCATTCCAAAAAAAAAAAAGCAAACGGTGACAGAGATGAAAACTGATGACTGATTGTTGATTAGGAGATGAGGAATGACGCTCGTAACTGTATATAGAATATGCAGCTTGACCAACGCAGTCATGCTGTTGGATTTCTTCCTTGTTCGCCCCAAGTCACCACCAGCCAGCACTTAATCTCTACTCCCCGAAATAGTCTGACCTTCTTTCTCTGCTTACGGAAGCGCAATTGGAACCCGAACTTGTCGTTTCAACATTTTGAGTGATCTAGCTCCCTAGGCCGACCCTAACTGCACCACGGACTACATAATACAATACAAATTTATGCATATCTGTCGTATTTTATATATTATATAATGTATATTGAAACAGAAAACCCATGTGTAACTAAAAAATGACGTCAATTAAACGGATACCAGAGAGAGAAAGGGTCGGTGAGCTGGGGAGGGGGGGGGGGGGGCGTATAATATAAACAAGAGATTTAAAAACATATTGGTCGTGGCAGTCCCTGATTGAACGTCACCATTAGGATATAAGCTGGGTGGCTCTGAGCCCAGGGACCAGCAGGGTAGGAGAGTGGCTAGGTCGCCATGCTGCCCGATTGACCAGAGCGGTACCAGTACTCCCCCTTAGTCTCACCTTTCCCGGTAACCACCCCTAAACAGAGGTAACCATGTTTCTATGCGTGTGGTCTTCTTTTGCCTTCAGGCTAATGCGGCTCCACTTCCAGCCCATGACTGCATGTTGGATGAGGAGCCCACTGTGACGTTGTCGGCTTCACTCTTTTACAACATATATATATACATATGTCATAATATATACTCTTCCAGGAATAATAAAGAAAACCTACAGTAAACCCAGAGAGAGACGGGAGGGTAAGGACCGGTCACTTTAGACATCAGCGACATTCCAAGGCGCCACCATTGGGGCCCGGTCAGTTAACAATTCGGGAATTTCAGGACAGTTGGGGATTGTGTGCGACATGAACGGACGCCCGGCTCTCCCCCCCCCCCCCCCTTTCTCTCTGGTTGCCTGGGTTCCTCTTCCAACTTGTGGTGTGATTATTTCTCTTCCCACCTTATTATATATATATACACATACATACACTGAAAATGCATGTACACCAGTTATATATTTCAATCAGGGAGGAAGGTGATTTTTTACTTGAGTCTAATAAGAAAAATATACAAATACCAAATTAATTAAAATTTATCTATAAGTTTAGATAAATAATGTGAATATGTAAATATTTTATATTATAATTTCCAAAACATTAGGAAAAAAAAGACACGGATGACAAGGATGATACGGCAATTTATTCAAGTCACAGGTATAAATTAAATTTTATAAAATAGCAGAGAGACAAATAGGAAAGTATACAAAGTAGTGAAAAAATTAATAACCTGGTCATAAAATAATAAATATTTTGCTATATAGCTCCTTCCCTATGAGATCTGTGGCTCACAGCTTGCAAATCTTGTTGCCACTGACATTGATCTGAGTTGCTTCTGCTAAGAAATACCTCGGAGTCTTGTAAGTTTGTCCCTAGTACTTTTGCGTCCATTTTCTTGCGGTATGAGGAGTTGTTTTGTCATCGTATCGGCTATAGGAACATCATCTTCTTCGAAGTAATTCTTGGCTTTGACACGGAGGTGGAATCCTGGAATTAGTCGTGAAAAAATGTCGATCACAGCACCAATGGCCTCAAGGTCTTCTAATCGAGTATCAGTTTTTCTTTCCTAAACTACCCAGAATCTCCACCAAAATGTCAAGTAGAAATTAGGAAAGACAAATTTCAGGATGACCCGTTAATTTATCTAAGTCAAGCACAAATTGAAATTAATGAAATATCAGAGGCAATGAGGCAAGTATACAGAGTAAGAAATAATATCAAAATTAATAATCTGTTTATAAAATAAAAAATATTTTGCAACAATAACATTACGCTAATTATAAAATTTTAAGACAAACTAATTATTAGTTTTGAGATGTATGCGACACCGTTCAAAAGGGCGTCATTGTATGCTCTAAATAAGAAAACAATTCTTCCATTATTTGGGGTATGAGAGAGCCATCGATCCAATCAGAGCAGAATTGCGGGAGTTGTAATCAAGGTGCAAACATTTAGGTGAGAGTTGGTAGGGCACGTTTGGTGGCCGAGCTCAACTAATGAGTGGCTAGATGGGATATGTGGTTGCATCAACACCGCATCACACATTCCACAAACCATTTCCTATATAAGCAATCTCATTATTAGCTCTTGCCCTTAGGAATTCCATCATAATTTACCAGCATTTCGTTGAATTGCAAATTTTACTGTATCTATACAACGAATGAAAATGGGCATATTGTGTGTCACTAGATATATATTTATCTATATTTTATTCACTCGTTTGATGTGAGCATAAATTTGTTCACAATTCAATTATTCTCAGTTTGAAATTAAACCAGGGGATGACAAAATACCTATTTTAAATCCGATTAGTTTAAATACGTTTTTCAATAATTATATATAATCTTAATTATATAATTATATTCACAAAAGTTTATTCCAAAAGGTTTTATATAGATCTGAATATATATTTATATATACTTTGATTTAAATATTTTTGGTAAAAAAGTTCTTCATTTTTTACAGGTTCACACAAGCTCATTTTAAAGCAAAATCTGCTTTATTTTTTAGCATCATAGATCATTTGAAATTAGAAAAATCGGATCTTAAATACGATTAACAATTTGAAATCTGATATATATGATAATTTAAACCAATAACCCTATATTATGTAATACGTATAACAAGATTGTCATGTTGTATATAGAACTAATTGCAAATCTATAAATAATTATACGCATAATTGACATGTCTCCTTGTATCCCCATATGTAATGTACTGAGGATGAATAAATAAAACTATATAATAGATTAAAAGCTGAGTTAAAAGCAAGATTGAGAGAATTACAAAGTAACTTCTAAAGATAGATTGGAATCCGACAGACCGTCGCCAGTGTCCGGTGTCCATCGACACGTGTGACACGTGCATGACCCAATTCTCGTAGTATAAAAAGGCCCGTAGCAACAGCAGTCAGTTCAGTTCCAGTCAGTTCCCCATCCGCGTGTCGCCGGTTGTCACCAACTCATCGACCATGTAAAACAGTAAGAAACCTACTCGATCTCCATCTTTGCTCTTGGCTCGCCTTTTTATCTATTCAAGGAACTTCCCTTCTTTCAACTGTGTCGCTTCGTTTTGTGTGTGTGGACATTCCCAAGCTTTTCCACTCTGCCTCGACCACGACTGCCTGTACTTTGTGAGAACTGTTAAAGGTCCTACAAGGTGCAGAGAAGCACTGGAAAACTCTCCACGCCCTGATTGTCCCTCTCGGTTACTATAGGTTTGACCCTCGGTTGCCACAACTTATAGCGAGAGTCGACGAGGTTCTACAAGAGTCAACCAGAACTTCAACATATTATTACATATATATAATTTTAAATACAATATAGTCTCAAATACTGAAGGAATTCATTTCGAATTATTCATCGAATTGGTTTTCGGACCCAAAAATAGAGGTTTTAAATCCGGTAGGCAAAACAAACAGAATAGTTGAAACTTTGTAGTGATTCATCGGGCTGAATAAATGGCTGAATAATGAATCTGTTGAACATAAGAAAATCGCGATACTATTCTGAAGTGATCAAAACATTTCTTAACAAATTTGTTTTGTATAGGTAATAAACAACCTTTTTCAATGGTATTTTAATCTCCTTATAATATTGACCTTCCAGAATATATTTATAGAAGAAGGTAAAAAAGAGACTTGAACTTATGGCAAAATAAGCGATCAAATAGTTGCGCAGTTTGCCACTAGATGAGCTAACAAGTCAGTTTATAGGGAATTGAACAAAAAATTTACAAATGGAATTACAAACGAAGGTTGATAACTTGGAAATTTAGTAATTTAATTTCACTCTAATTCCTCTATCAATATTTTGAGGATGAAATGGCGAATAAAATATCAAGTGTTCCAACCCACCATGCGCGCCTTTTCTATTCAAACTACACGTCTGTAGGGATTTTTATAGATTTGATATAAATATTGTTGCGTAGAAATAAAAGCACATTCCAGAATGGAGAGAGAATGTTATAGAACGTTTAAGAATAATGTAGAAAAAGCAGAAGACAACTGATTAGCCAATCTAAAGCGATTGCGCAAGGCTTAGTGCTGGCGGCTTTCTGATTGGCTGATCAATCATGACCGTTCTGGAAAGATCTACTCCGGGATATATAGGGATGAGAAAACTCATGCCAGGAGAAGAAAGATAAGAAGTAAATTAGAAGAACGAAGCTACGTGGTGGACTCCAAGCAAACGCTGCTGTCTCAAGAAGTCGGACTGCTGCTTACCGCCGATGCCGGTATACTTCCTGGAAGATTCTAGAAGGTTATACGAATTTCTGCCTCCTGTTCTGCTCCTGCTATCCCTCACCGTGCTGCAGTTGGTGAGTTTGTAACTGCTGTTTTCTTTATTGTTGTCTTATTTTGCAACCTTCTGTAATTATTTTTTATCAAGCTTAAATAAAGTTATAAAGATCCTTTGTACTCACGGAAGTTATTCTTTGTCAACCAACAACCCAACAATATGTATTACTAGACGGGTGACCCGGGCTTCGCCCCGGGATTGACCCGTGTGCATATCTACCCGAGTGATATATATTTAGATAATATTTTTTTTTATAATTGTTTTTATTATTATCATTATCTATTTGTTTGCATCAGCATAATTTAATCTAATCTTTGATAGAGGGCGCTGTTCGTGAGCTAAGTAAAATAATTTGAATATATACTTAGTCTAGCCATAAATATTATTACAAAACCAAATCAGTGATAAAAATTTTAATTTGACCGCGTGAAGTATTCTAAATACAGAAGTTGTTATTTGAATATCTCGTGCACACGTGTTTAGAAAAAAAATCGGAATATATGTGTTTTTTGATAATGGATTGGGGTGTTAAAGAAAACCGTATAGCTGTAATAGCCTTAAACAAGGTAGGCCAAAGTCCTTCATCCATTTTAAACTTTTACAAAATTTGAATATTACGCGTCAATTTGTTTATCGAACCATTGAAAGATTCAACAAGGCTGGCACTATTAATGACCTTGAAAGATCTGGTCGACCGCGCGTGCAACGAACACAAGCAGCTATAAAAGCCATTCGCGAAAGAATTAGCCGAAATCCACACCGCAAACAAAGGTTCTTAGCAAAGCAGATGAATTTAGCTCCAAGAACGCACAAGTCATTTGATAACCCTTGCTCTTAGAGATATTAGAAGGGTTAGATCAAAATGTTGTTGGCGCGGCATGATGGTCGGTGGCAAGAGAAAATCCTTTTCACAGACGAGAAAATGTTCACTGTCGAGGAAAAGATTAATCGTCAGAATGATAGGGTATATGCTCGTAGCTCTCTAGAAGCTTCTTTGAAAGTCAGAAGACTTGAAAAAAGTCACCATCCTTCTTCTGTCATGGTTTGGTGGGGATTTAGCTACCAAGGTGTAACAGATCTCCACTTCTGTGCCGAAGGGGTAAAACTACAGCTAAAAACTATCAAGAAGATATTTTGGAACAAATAGTAAAGCCTCTGATTACAAAAATGTTTAATGGAGAACATTGGATATTTCAACAAGATTCAGCTCCTGCTCACAAAGCTAAGTCAACTCAACAATGGTTGGAGACGAATGTTCGGAGTTCATAGAGGCCAATAAATGGCCCTCTGGAAGCCTTGATTTAAACCCTCTTGATTACAGTTTGTGGGTATATTTAGAGGAGAATGTGTGCTCTAAAAGATATCATAATTATGATCAACTAGACGAATGACCCGGGCAACGCCCGGGTTTACCCGATTAAATGTTTTATTCAAACACTATTCCTTACAATTATAAATTGGCGCCGTGGATGTCACTCTTGTGAAACGTCCCGCTCCAAACTTTACAGTCAGATTAGTTACGATATAAATCTTCAAATCGAGCGAGCGTCTATAAATATTTCGATTTAGATCAAGTATTCTAATTATTAAGCGAATTATTATTAATAAAATTTTGAGAAGATTTCGATTTTAAACGTATTTATAACCTTGATAGAGGGCGCTGCTCGTGAGCTAAGTAGAATAATTTGAATATATAGTTTTAATATTTAATTTATATATAATTTAAAATAGCCTATCGTTTTCCTCGTATTATTTTACCTATGTATGGAAATTTTGGTTTGAATTAGTGAACTACTGCGAATTTGTATACCGGACATACAAACCAACAAACAAACAAACTAACATACAAACATTCATTTTTATATATATATAAGATATAATATAAATGAGTTTTAAAAATTGTTAAAAAAAATGCATCGGCCGGGAATCGAACCCGGGCCGCCCGCGTGGCAGGCGAGCATTCTACCACTAAGCCACCGATGCGTATACAAAATGGCCATATTTAGGTATTCATTCCATTCCGAATTAGTCCGCGTAAAAAAATAGTTCTTCAAATTAAAAAAAGAAATAGCCAAAAATAATAAGCAAAATGTAGCCAAAAATTTTCCTCAGGTTTATAAAAAGCGACATGCAAAATTTGGAACCAATTGGTTCAGTAGTTTTTGAGTTTATCGCGAAACAGACAGACAGACAGGAATTGACTTTTATATATATAGAGATTGAAATCAGCATTGGTGAGAGCAATGAAAGAAATACCCTTAGAAAAGGTGCGTGCCGCCATAAATCAGTGGTCCGAACGTTTGAGATCCTGTGTCAAAAATAAGGGAGTACAATTCGAATGATTGTATATATTTATATTCTATGTCCTATTGGCTAATAAAATATGTATTTATATTCCATTAGTTTTTGTTCTTAATCATTCAATTTATAAAATTGTTTGTAACAGAATTTATGGCTAGACTGTGTAGTTTTAATAATTGATTTATATATATTTTTTAAAATAGCCTATCGTCTTCCCCGTATTTTTTTACCTATGTATGGAAATTTTGGTTTGAATTAGTGAACTACTGCGAATTTGTATACCGGACATACAAACAAACAAACAAACATACAAACATTGATTTTTATATATATAGATATATCAACGTCGTGATCATCGAATAAAATCAGTCCATAAAAATAAGCACTTGTTTTGCACAAAGTGTTTTTTGTTTTCAAATAATTGAAATAAAATGTAATTATATTTAATTAAAAAGGCATATATTGTATCAAAATAGCATTTATTTTACCAATATTTTAGTTGGCTGAACGCCAACACTAAGGTGTTATTGGCGATATTTTGATCCAATATATGCATTTTTAATTAAAGATTTATTTATGGATCGCTCTATTTTCAAAATGTATGTATATCTAAAACGATATTTCTGATTTCTAAAACTAAAATTTCTCTATTCTGTTAAAGAGGCATTCGTGCTTTAATGTGGTTTCGTATATAATTTATATAGTATAGTTTGAATATAATTTGCATAAAATAAAATAAGGTAGTTTATTTTTTTTCCAGATGAGAACACCTATGAACTGATCTCTTGAAGCAACAAATCTAGGAAAATAATAAAACATGACAAAACTCTATACCTCCAATGAGCAACCACCTCTATGAGAGACTTAGAGATTTATTAGACGGTCTCTCCTGGAATTATAATCTGCTAATTATTCACCTCATAATTGTGTAAAACTGTGCTTTATATTTCTTAAAATCATATTTTGAAAAGGTATTAATAAAATATATTAATTATAAATATTTCTGGGCATTCCTGAAGGGGGGGGGGGGGGGGGGGGGGGGAGAGAGAGAGAGAGAGAGAGAGAGAACTCTGAAAACAATTAATTTCAAACTTAGAACATATGACAAATCTAGCAAAAATGCATTTATATTTTACTTGAACTTTTGAAATTCTAATTGCAAACTTTCATAATTAGAAGAAGTTTTAATTAAAAATAAGTTTTATAAAACTATTTCTTTTTTTAAAAAAACCATTTCTTTCTTTAATTTGGCGTCTAATGAGAAAAACGACAATTGAGATTGTCATCTATCTCACATAGTATGATGTCGTTCTTTTGACATATCGAGTGAAGACATGGTTATCAGCAGGTTTTAAAACAGAAATTAAGCAATTCAAATAAAACCCTTTAGTCAGAAAAAATGGTTTGAATTGGATATAATTAGAATAGTCTAAATCGTTTGAGTTAAATGAATAAATAGAAGAGCTAAGTGTGTCGAGATTAATTATAAATCTGTCCAATGTGAAATAACACTAATTCAGTTATAGTTTGTATAAGGTGTTTGTTTCTGAAGAATAAAGGGAATATTTAATATAACTATGCCTTTTTAGTTTGGAAAATATTTTTCTAAATCTCAATCAATTTGCATATTTCCTTCCCGAAGTTTCAGTCACTCTCTGTCCTCATAGTCTCCTCAGAGAAATATTTATTTCTATCTTCTATACTTATATATGTATACCAATTTTCTAAAATATCTGTAAAGCGTCACAAATTTGTATATATCGATAAAAATTAGGAGGTTAAAAATAAAATAAAAATTATTTCAGAAAATCGTGTACATATATAAGTATTAAAAATAAAGAAGGCATCTTCTGACCACGAGCACATGTGCTTTTTAGATGGCAGAGCGCCATCTAGTGGAGCAAAAATAAACTAAACCTTTATTTAGCTTGCTCCGAGATATTTGGCCAACCCAATTTCTTGATAAATCAAGAAAAGCCATTCACGAACGCGTTTCGCGCTGTTGGCGCTCGTCAGCGTGGAGATATATAAGTATAGATGGAAAATTTGCCGGGAGGAAATTGATCCATAGAAAATAGGGCGCCTCTCCCGTCAAAATAAACGTCAAAACCTGACGTCATCTATTGACCGAGAGGCGCCCTATACTTCTATGGATCAATTTACTCCCGGCAAATTTTCCATCTATATTCTAGCCATAGATTTGGCCCAGCCACCTTGCCAGCAAAACACCTCTTTGGTAGTTTGTGAAGATTCCATTAGATTCCGCGTGGATCTCATGGAATAAAGTTACCCTTAGACTGACGAGGGCCATTAGCCCGAAATCATGGTCTCTAGGTGGACGCTTCTCAGTTTGTCAAAGCTGGTGTTGTGGCTTTGTCACCGACCCGAGGCCGCTAATTGCGGCGACGGTCAATAGATGGCGTCAGGTTTTGACGTTTATTTTGACGGGAGAGGCGCCCTATGCTTATATATAAGTATGAAATAGGATTCAGTAATAAAACTTCCCCTGAGAAGAGTGACAGAGAGCCACTTAAACTTCGAGAAGAAAATATAGAAATTGTAGCTATGTTTCTCAAACAACTTACAACCAACAAATGATGTGTAGGAGGGTAGATGGTGATAGTAGATATTTAGTGATAGACAAGGAAGTGTGTGGGATTACTTACATCTTCCACAGCAAGACCACTGTACGTGGCGTCTCTTTATACGTACAACTCTTGGAAGTCGATAAACATCCCCGGTAGCAGGAACTGCCAGTAGTGATGAGATTCGGAGGTGAAGGATATATGGTGGTTCTTGACCATCTCATCATAGAAATAGGATATGCGTCTGTCGGTAATGTGTTTTCAACTCTTATCCCGTTGGAGTAAATTTGGAGTTAGAGTTTATGACTTCAAGGGAGGTCAAAATACAAAATTTCAGATTTCTATCTCAATTGGCCTTGATGATTAAACAAAGAAACAATACGTAAAGATGTATTAATCTGATATTTTATATATCTGTGTATTATTATTAAATAAATAATTAATTCGGCGCTTTGCACCTCATTACAGGCGCTAGGGTTCAGACTCCCCTGGCCCCGGTCACTTCTATTGACATACTATGTTCGGGTATTAAATATGTTATTGTGTTCTGCGTCGCCTGTATTTCTTATATACTAATATAATTCTTGGCTCCATCTTGTATGCTTCTTGCCTACTTCTAGAATACACCTTATATACTTAACGCAAATAATTTTTATATATTGTAACGACAACGTCCGAAAGAAAGATTCGGCCTGGTCACAGGGTTGGTTGGCAGCGGCAGTTCGAGAACACGTGGAAGCCAATAGGAGTGACTCCAGTCTGCATTGGATTCTCGTAGACTTCAACGGATGTTATTTGTTTACGAGTTTGTGTAGCCATGTAAAAATATATAGGGTTGATAGATCAAGAGCAGAAGTACTTATCGATCCAGCGTGTCAATTTGATATCCTGATTCAGCAACGACATACAATTTGGTGTCAGAAGTGGATTCTATGGTTTATAATGGTAAAAAGGTTCTAGATACCAATGGAAACAAGAAGAATGACCGAGGAACAAACAGTATTCTCGAAGGCTCTCCTCTTAGGAATTAAGGAAATCTCTCTTATCAATTTTTGATATTTAAAAAAAAAATCACTTGAAAATTTGATGGATGTTCTGCCACCTTTGAAGAAAAACTTCGGGTAATATAGAAACAATGTTCACCAATGAAATCACTTTCTAGAAAGCTTGGGAAACAATAATCGTAATCAAGAGAATAAGTTCCCAAACAGCTGGAAACTCTCACTACGCGGGTTTTAGGCGTTGAAAACCGAATATCTGTAGTTATAAGCTATTATCAATCTCAGATCGATGGCTCAAAATGCAACGATCTGGGTCCTTCCCACAGCAACTAAATCTCCATCTTGCTTGGACCTTTCTACACTAAATACGACCGGCTTCAAGGTAAAGCCGCCAGTCTTCGATTGCACCGCTTCGTGGACCAACCTTAGGGCGGAGTTCGAGGTCGTCGCTAGATTCAATGGATGGTCCGAAATTGAGATGGCGGGTACACTTCGTAGTCCAGCAGCCAATATTCTGGAGACTTTACTTGTTGAACAACATATCGTCTATTGAACTTTAGCCGGCTCTCGAAGTGGAAGATACTGAAACGAAATTTATCCGCAGTTTCACACAGTTCGTTTCAGAATTAAGACTCAAACAAAAGGTTAAGCATTGCATTAAGTTCTCAATCATCTTCGAAGGCTGTCAAGGCTTGAAATACCGTCTTTCCCGATGGATATTCAATATTTTCTAATCCAGAAACAGTTCGTTGGAGCCCTCCGAGACCATGAAATGCAGCAATATGTCCGTCTATCAACTTGCTGTACTCTCCAAGAAACTTTAGATATTTCTTTAAAGTTTAAAGCGTCCAACAAGCTTCAAGAGTTATCCTTCGATTTGTCGGTTAAACAATGGGTAATGAAAGACAAATTATTAGACCACACTATAATTAGATCTCTCCTTCTCAACGTCGACGCATTCTAAATTTCGTACAAATACAGCAAGGTGCTGGAGATATAATTAAGAAATACATCTGTAGACGTATTGTTCCCAAACTATTCTAAAGACGCAAAGTAACATCCCTGGCAAATAGGAAAACGACAATTTCTCGACCTCGCGGGACAGAGATCGGCTCTTAAAAACACGGAAAAGCCCCAATCAAGACCATCCCGCCTCAGCTCTTCTAGGAAATGACGATGGCCTTTTCTTGTATGGAAGTGCTTAAAAAACCTTTGCAACATGGTCATCGACACCGGGACAAACGCGACCATCCATCGAACTGGTCTCTTCAATCAACTAACAACTCCGCAGTTTAGATTGCCGACAAGGCCTTTCGATCATTACAGCAACCGGGTACAGACACCATTACTTCACCAAGTCTGATCGAGCAACATATTGGTGATAACATTCATCAGCACCCTGGGTATGTGGCTGATATTGAGAAGGATGTCTTATTGGACTTCATATATCGATGAAATTTGGGTTCTGTTTGGATTTAGGACAGGGCCTTCTCTGTTCAACCTCAGAGTAAATATATATTTTGAGGGGTAAAGCAACGGAATACCCGCAATTTTGCCTAGTTGGTGTCGGGGAAAATGTAAAATCCCACCATGGAGTGAATGTACCGGCTAACCTTGAAAACCTCTGGGAACCATCCAAAGTGTGTCTTGGTAGCGATCAGCAACATCGTTTGAGTAATCTATTCGATTCTTATGCAGATACTTTCTCCAAGTCATACGAATATAATGGGAAGGCAAAATGGCAAAGCTTAGAATCGACACGAAATAATCTGCGGCATTAAACAAGCGCCGAGACGAATTCCGTTTTATCGAGGGCGAGATCGAAGAGCTGTTGGTTCAAGAAAACATCGAACCATCTTCCTGTTCATGGACCTACCAGTAGTGCTTGTCAAGAAGAAGGATAGACAAACCGTTTCTGTATTGATTACCCAAAGCTTGACGACGTCACAAAAATACACATATCCCCTTCCTAGAATAGACACTGATTTTGAATCTCTCTGGCTCCAAATTGCTCTCTACTTTAGATATGAAAAGTGGATATTGGAAGGTATAGATGTTCCTCCCCCAACGAGAGAGAAAGCTGCTTTAACTACTGGAAATTACTTGTGGGAATTCTAAGTGATGCCTTTTGGTCTCTGCAATGCCCCAGCTACTTTCGAATGTCAAATGCGAGCCGTCCTTCAAGGTTTGTTTTAGGAGACTGTCTTGTTTACTTAGATGTCATAATTGTTTTAAGGTTGAAATTCGACCTTGACAATCTGAAGCAAGTATTACAGCGTTTGAGAGAGAAGCCAATCCTAACCTCGGCCCTGAAATACTCAACTCGTTCGCACACAAAGAAGTTACTTACTTAGGTCACATTATCTCTCTCCTGATGGCATTCGCCCGAACCAAAAATAAACACAAACTGTCACAGAATCGCCGGTTCCAAAAGACATGACGCAGCTCAGAAGGTTTTAAGCTTCTGAACTTACTATCGTCGGTTTATATCTAGGTTTTCCAACAATGCAAGACTCTCCACCGTTTTACTGAAGCTGGGCGGCATTTTATTTGACAATAGAGTGTCAATGAGCATTGGATAAGCTTAAGGAAGCTCTTACATCTGCTCCTTTGTTGCAATATCCTCAACCAGAAAAGAGAATTATCCTCTAAACAGACCCTAGTGGAAATTGTATTGGAGTTGTTTTGTCACAAATTCAGGACGGCGCCCAAAGAGTTATGGCATATTTCAGTAAGACACTCTCGAAGTCAGAACGAAACTGATGTGTAACACGCAAAGAACTTCTTGTCTAGGTAAAAACAGTCGAGAACCTCTATCACTACCTGTATTAACAAGAGTTTCTGGTTTTTACCGTTCACGCCTCCTTACAATGGCTCCTCAACTTTAAGAATCCGGAAGGTCAGCTTGCAAGATGACTACAAAGTCTACAAGAATAAATTTTGAAGTCCAACATCGTCCGGGAAATTCGCACAAGAATGTTGATTGTATCTCCACAAGGCCATTCCCTGACGAATGAAGTCACTACACACGTGCAGAAACCAAGATACGAGTCGATCACGTTACAGTTCAAAGTGATGAATATCCAACAGACGATTCATGAATTAAAATGTCACATTGAGAGGCCTAAAATTAATATAGTGATATTCCAGTTCTGAAACGGTTAGAAGCAAGTAACGATCGTCCAACCTGGGAGGTGGTTGCTCCTTACAGTGCAAAGCCAAAATTGGAGACCAAGATTGAAAGTGGGTCCTTCACAAATCCTACATTCCACTGGTGCTCCAGGACCTTCACAACAATCCAACTGGTGATCATTTCGGTATTAAAATAACCTTTAAAAAATGAATAGGCATTGCAAGAAAGAGGCCAAGTAGAAGTATCAAGGGGATGTAACAAGTTTAGAATGTTAAGGCTCCTTATGAACCCATTTGATATTCTAGGCCCTCATCTTACCACCGTCAGAGGCCATAAATACATCATGATTGCCATTGAATATTTTTACGAAATGACCTATTGCTATTCCAGTTCCTGATTAAAAAGACGAAACAATTATCGAGGTTTCAATACAGAATAAGGTCAGTCTCTCTTTTTCGGTCTCTCTTCGGAGTCTCAAGAATATTACATTCTGACCAAGGCAAGCATTTTAAAGCCCAGTTATTGTATGATTTATTGTTTGACTTTAATGTAGGCTTGTAAGCAGCTGATTAACGTCACCATTTTAGATATTATGCAATGTTTGAACGTACTACCAGGAATTAGTTCCAGACGATTATGAGAGAGAATTTTTAATTAGCAAAGCATCTCGCTGTGACCAGCACGTCCATTCAGTCGAGCGCTCACCAGTCATAAAAGGTAGGTATTAGCGTTCCAAACATTAATCGTCATTACATAGAGGTAGGACTCTGTATCTGAGAAAGCAAAACTATCTCTACTCCAATGCAGGATCATGTTATGTTTCTGAAGTCCTAGTCGTCAAGTGGTGTACTACGTGCTGTTATCATTGTATCAAGACATTTTTACATATCTGTAATCTCAGCAGTTGGCACATGTACACATATAACTGAAGCTATCAGCACAGATCTGCAACCTCAGCAGTTGCAACGTGTACACCGACCATTGAGCCATAAGTATATATCTGTAATCTCAGCAGTTGTAACATGTAGACCAATCACTGGTTCATCAGTAGAGATCTGTAATCTCAGAAGTTGCAACATGTACACCATTCACTGAAGCCATCAATACATATTTGTAATCTCGCAGTTGCAACATGTACACCGATCACTGAAATAAAAGGACTATTCAAGCACGAGTTGATTTCAATTCATTCACAGGAATGTTAAACCACATGTAACAAGAGTGGCCTGGGATATTTACACCAACTTTATAGGTAAACTCTCTAAAAATCACTACAAGGCCTAAACGGTGTTTACGGTGTTTTACACTATCTAAATTCAGGCAAGTTTTGTAAATTCTGTTATGGGCAGCAGTTTCAGATAAAGTTATCGTAGGAAAGGGATCCCCCCAAACACTTCAAAGATAAAGCCTCCCCTGAGAGAGAGAGAGAGAGAAACCCGGTTTAGAAACTATTGAAATATTGGATTATTGGAAATAAATATATTTGTACCCCATACATATATTGCTTGATGTTGTTGTATACATAGATCTTTGCAGAATATAAACATTTATTTTTTGAATAGTTATTCAAATAATATATTTTATATGAATACGTGTTTTTAATGTTTTTTTTTTAAAGTCAAAATAAGGATTTATTTTTAAAGTTTCTATAAACATTTTTGCGATTAATATGTTGACATGTTTACAGACAATCTAATTAATGTTGGCACATTTTGGCTGATGTATTTTACGTTCTACATATTTCTAACATGGTGAAAGATGTAATTATGTTCTCATATGTCCTAGATAATCTAAATGAAGATTGTCATGTTTCATCGGGTAGTAAAATCGTCGATATACACTCATGAACAAAACTTAAAGAAGTTGAACCTTTTAGTATTGTGTGTGTCACAGAATATTCCAATTAATTTATAATATATAAAATATAGGGATTCAGACAATAACTTCGAGAGATATTTGGTGAACAGTGGCCTTTATCGAAGACTCACGAGATAAACAAGTGTAAACAAAATTTCCTCTGTCTCCTTAAAAAAAAAAAAAAAAAAGACGACCGTCGACATAAAATACTTTCCACTTCCTTAAGTTTTGTCCATGAAATTAATATAAATTAAAGGACTTCACAACAATCTATCGCGGCAAGTTTATTTTATATGGCTAGAGCTTTGAAGCGCGGCACGGGCTCTTCTTCAGCCTTTATCTGAACAGGCTCAACATAATTATTTTATCACTGAAGCCTGTTTAAATAAGGACCTAAGGAATAGCCTGTGGCTTGAAATCTATCCAGATTTTAGGGAAGTAATGTGTCACTAATTGTGGTTAAATCTTTTGATAGAAAAACATTAACAACATTAGCCATATCTTACATATAACTGTTATATAATGATTGTATGTGAAAAATTACGTTATTAAACATTGGCCTTTCTCTATTGAAAATAATACCTACCCATTTCGATTCAGTTATGATTTGAATAAATTATTTTTGATACATTTCAATTAATGAATATTTGATATTGTTTTGAATTGGGGCGAGTTTGGGGTATTTTGAAAAATAATGAAAACGCGGCAACATGCTGCGGACCTTGGCGTAGACTTAAACTACCTGCTGGTGGAAAGATAGACGTCGGTCAAATATCACCCCTAGCACCTTAATTGAGTCACACCATTGGATTGGCCTTCCGTGGATAACCAGATCCCGGCGCGGTACAAGCAGTGGGGACTGAGCAGAACCATAGCCTTGACACTTCCCCAAGCTGAGTTCCAGTTTATGCAAACTGCACCACCTAGTGATCATATCTATGGTGTGTTGGGCAGCGGAAAGTTGACTAGGTCGACATCCCGAGGCCACCGCGACTAGATCATCCGCGTAGGCTTGCGGGAAAACATGATTTCGATAATTCAGCGTTAAGAGTTCGTCAAAGACAATATTCCAAAGGAAAGGGCCGAGAACTGAACCCTGGGGATATCCTTTGGAAATTCGTCTCGACACAGTACAACCATTCATAGACAGTCTCACAACACGGTTACATAGAAACGATATTATCAGATGAAAAATATTTTGGGACAAACGCATTTGTGCAACGCTCGCAAGATACCGGAGTGGAGAACGTTGTCACAAGCGCTTTTAACATTTAAAAAAAGTAATAAGACAAGATTTCCTATTTTTAATCGTCTGGGTTATAGTAGATTTTAGATTTTAGAGTGCAGCTGCAGTAGATCTACAAGGCTTAAATCTAAACTGGTTTGGAGGCTCTTTCACATCATATCGGCCATCCACGACAGCCTAGCAAGCACAAGACGCTCAAGTATCTTACCCAAACCAGGCAGAATCGTGATGACGGTGTGATGCGATAAAGTGCACTCCACTTTGCTAGGGAACGAGAACGACGTCCCCCAGCTTCCATGGAGATGGAAAGTGGCCAGTGGTTAAAATCTTGTTGAAAATATTCAGAAAAAAGGTCAGAAAATGTTTAACTAGCTTCACGATAAGAACAGGTGACATGCTAATACAACTAGGAGAAGAAAATAAGCGCACCTTATCCGTTCTCGACAACAACTCATTTTCTGTAACCAAAGGGACGTTATTAGAAATCGATGTGTTGACTCTGCATGAATATTTATGTTCTAACATGGTGTTGAGCGCGATGCGGCCGAAATAGTATTCAAATATATGATTTAATGTGTCCCGCGGATCTTCAGTAAAGCCGCTACCAACTGGGAGAGCTGAGAGTGGTTTGCGCTTAAAACCTCCCTCGATGAAACTGTAGATTCCACCCCGAAGACGGGTTTCGCAACGCGAGTAGGCTGCTATCCATGATTTTTTCTTAGCCAGTCTCTTTGTACGGCAATATATTGCCTACAGGCTCTTGTAAAGACCTCAAACACACACTTAACGGCTCCGCGTGCCTTTTTGAAGGCTCGCTATGCCTTTAGTGTAGCCCCTTTGAGCGGATTCAAGTCAAATTTACACCAAGACATGGACTTGAAGTATTTATCATTTCTGGGACGGGATGGAATGATGTTTACACATGTGTGAAAAATATCTTCGCCGAGTAAATTAATTAAATCGTCGAGTAGCACGGTTTCTGAAAAAAAAATTAGACTGAAATGATCAAAAACTCTTTCCCAGTCAGCGCGACTAAAGCTGAAGTATATATTTCGCTAAATTTATTTAATTTAAATCCGGTGTTGTCCTGTGAAGAAGGAGCGTAATTTAAGTTAAAGACGAGGCGCTTGTGGTCAGACAACTCCTGGTACTCAGGATTCCAATCAGTAACGCTATTCACAATGCCAGAACTACAGCAAGTGACGTCGATGGAGGAAAGGGGGTGGCCCTACTCCCACGTCACCGCGCCGTGCATGTTAAGCACATGCAACTAGTTGGCATCTATAAAGTTTTCAACTTTATCTCTTTTAGTTGAGCAATGCATGAGGAGCAGAGGTTTATCCGATCACCTGAAAGATTCAACATTTAGATCGCCGCAAAAAGTTACTTCGTCAAAGTTCAGAGAATTAAGGCTATAATTTATCTTATCTAGAAGAGGGGAGGCGTCACATGATGGCGGAAGGTAAACATTACAAAGAAGAATACATTTACCACTTAATTCACACATGACAAATACAACATCAACTCTGGAAAAATGAACAAATTTAAGGCTAGGATTTACTACAATTACCATAGCTCCCAATCCAGAGTTTTTGATTGGGTCATAGCAAACTCTTTAGATGGGATTGGCAGCGATGGGATTTTGCCGCGCGCGGTAGGGAGATCTTGTAAAAGTAGGGAAGCTATGTTCTCATCACGACAATCATTCAAGACTGAATACAAACAAGGCTTAGAGCGACTTATATTGATTTGTAGGCACTTGTAAACATTCATTTTACCATAATAATATTGAACTGATCCTGTGCATCTCGCATGTGCTTGCACAAATGGAGTTGGTATTGTGTTTGTCGCCGCACCTGTGATACTTAAGCACGCTTTTATTTTCACAGGCAGTGGTAAAAGTTTAACCTACACAATTGGCGCACTTGGGCGTTTTGGTGCACTTTTACCTTTAGTGTGCGTCCTGTGAGAGAGGCTACCGCAGACACCACATGGGAAGACGCGCTTCGCCCGAGCGAACCTGAAGGAGAGGAAGTCAACAGTGACGCGACCGCGTGCAAGGAGAGTTTCCTCGATACCCTTATTAACCTCAATGATAGGGGTGGAAGATGAACCTTTCTTCCTAAAAACAAACTTAGAAAAACAAACACAGAGAGAGAATATGGTTTTACGGGCTGCTAACCAAAGTGTATGAATTTTGAACCCAAACCCAAAAAACAAACAACAGCGATGATTTAATATAGTTGCAGCGGTGCTACCTTGATATCTCTGGCTTTCCAAAACGTTACAGAATTAAATATATTAATAAAATATAAAATAAATATTATAAACATGAAATTACAAACCATATTTACAAGATATATGTCTACATTTTAAATAAATATTGTTTGCGAAATGTATGAATATTTTAGATAAGCCTACAGCAAAAGAAATCACTTGCGCCAAAATACAATAAGATACATAATCGAGGATAAAAATTATTATTTACCTTTTCATTGCAAATAATCAATATAATTTTCAAGGTATTGCTTAAGGTAAATTACAATTTACAATATAAATAAATTTGAATGAAAAGGCGTACCTTAAGAGGATTGAAAAAAGAGACAAAATGTAAACATTTGAAGGGATTCTTTAGCTCCATATTTATCAGTTTATTGAGATTATGATATTTATATTATTAATAATAAAGCAATGTCAGGATATATATGAAACGTTTTTATTTTATCTAAAATAGGCGCGCCTTTATTAAAAAATTGATATAAAACAAGTTAACAAATTTTAGTTTAACATTAACTTAGTTAAATGACATTGTACTGGGATAAGGTGCATAAATAATAAAAAAAAAAAATCTACTTATCGTGCAACTGAGAGTTTCTCCATCTTCTGGCACAAGCCATCAGCCACTCTCAAGTTGCATGCTAAGGAGATTCCTTTTTCTCTATAAAATTGTTTATGACAAAATACACAGGTCCGCAAAATTAAAGGAACAACATATTGTTTTTCATTTATCTCAAATTTTATTGAACATTTATCAATGAAATTTTATACACAAATTTATTATTCCATTATTGATTAGAATACCCGAAATCAAAGAATTCTAACACGTATTTTATGCAAATTAGCCGGTCAAGCAATGATCTTCTTGCAGTCAGTGCATAAATATCTTGGATATTGTTGTTAATATGGGGTGTGATCGCCTTCAACTGATAGACAGGCTCTACATCGGTGACCCATACTAAGAATTAGGGAGTTTATCAGCTCCTGTGGAATCAACGCCCACTCTTGTGTTAATGCTGTTTCTAGCTCATGAGTGTTTCTAGGAGGGGATTGAAGGGATGAGATCCGCCGTCCTAGGTTGTCCTAAACATGCTCAATGGGATTTAGGTCTGGGGATCGAGCTGGCCAATTCATCCAAGCAATTGCATGGTTTTGGAGAAAAGTGTCGACCAGACCAGCCCTATGTGGACGGGCATTATCATCCATTAGAAGAAAGTTTTCTCCCATTTCCAATGCTTGAGGCATCATATATGCTGCCAAGATCTCATCCCAATACTTCTGTCCAGTCAGGGTTCCTTGCCGAAAAATATGGAGTGCTGTGCGACCGCCCAAGAAGATTCCAGCCCAGACCATAAAACCTTGGCTTCTGTAGGGATCCCTTTCAACCATATTCCGGGGATTATTTCTGGTTCCTACCTCTCTCCAGACAAAGACACGACGAGAATCGCTGTTTAGAGATAATCTGGACTCATCAGTGAACATTACACGCCTCCATTCATCTGGATTCCAGGCGACATGTTGTCTGCACCAAAGTTTCCTTGCTCTCTTTTGAGGTGGTGTCAATGGCACACAAATTATGGGTCGTCGAGCATAGAGGCCCTTCTTGTGAAGCCTTCTGCGTATTGTATCAGTTGATACTAAGACTCCTGTAGCTGCATTGAGGTCACTTCGTAGTTGCGATGCTGTCATTCTTCTATTGCGACGTACATGGAGACTCAAATAACGGTCTTGATTTAACGTTGTGACCCTTGGCCGTCCTTATCGGGGTGTTCTGGCAACATTAGCTGTCGTTTGAAATTTTTTCCAAAGTCTTGAGACAACGTTTCTTGTCACTCCAAGCCATCTTGCTACTTCTGCCTGTGATTGGCCTGCTTCCATCCTTCCAATAGCTTGCCATTATTTTTTTCTTGTGATAAATGTTGCCTTTAAGCCATGAAAACTTTAAAAAACAAAAAGGTTCAATAAAAATCTAGTGGAGCGTAAAATTAGGACGCTTTGAGAAAGACTCAGGCACGTGCTGGAGGCGGAGTCAACGTAGACGGTGGTATTTTGCATATTGGGAACAACTTTATTTGTTTTTCTGTTTTACATACTCTCTTAATTCATGGAAGCTTTTGAATATACCAAAACCTGATATATATCCCTTAATATAACTTTTCTTTTTCTAAAACATGTGTTGTTCCTTTAATTTTGCGGACTAGTGTATATAGAATTGATTTCTCTAATAAATTAAAAAAGAGGGCTGATTGATATAGAGTGGTGGTTATTAATTAGCGCTATACTTAACTCGCGTACACTCTCCTTAATTGAAATATGATATCAAGTGATTATATAGATGGAAGAAACTAATTTTTGATGGTAGGAAAATAGGTGTATTGTAGCATTATATTTATTAACACGCTATTTAATATATTAGACTAGTAATTTATAAGGCGCCATCTGTATATAAGAAATTATGTATTAAATCACGAATGCTTATTTTACACATAAAACAAACTTCTACTATCCTTATAATAACGAATGGATTCAAAAAGGATAAGTTTCTTTATTTGAAAAATCAATTCGAGCTTTCGGGCGCAAGCTGCCCTTCTACAGGAATAATGGATACAATTTCAAGTAGTCATGTATGTACAGATATATATATATTCTTTAAATGGTTTCTCGCTTTGGTGTTGTATAGCGTGAGTGGATCTCATACCCACGTGATTTAGTTTAACTGAAAGAAAAGTCTTGATAAAGAGAGGCGTGTTGCCCCTAGAAATACTAGCTGATTAATAATTTATATCCAGTATATGCCCTATATTTATTTATACATATATATATATATATAAGCTATTTTTTGCATATCTAGGATTATTTATGAAGTTTTATATTTTATTATTTAAGAAAAATTATTGCTATGTAAATTAGTCAATTGGTTGTTATTATTATATGCTAATTGTTAAATGGTGTGATGAAGAGAAAACAGATAATTCTATTTTAGTTTTTGGATCAGCCTATCATTGAGAGGGCTTGGCTCTTTGAGTTGAGCGCTGGAAGGGTTCAACACTGTTGAGCCAATCCCTTCAAATACTTTCATCACAGTAAGACAGTAGAAGTTTGTTTTATGTGCAAAAGAAACATTCGTTATTTAATAATTTCATTTCTTTTATTAGACTATTATATTCAGAATATTTCTCTTTTGATGTTTTTAATTTGAATGTTATTAATGTGAATGGTTGTTTTTTAACTCAATATGCATTGTTTCATGCCGTTCTAATGGATTCATTTCCTTATATTTTCTAGTTGACCCATGTGTTAGCATAAATATGTTTGGCAGGATATTAAAGACAAAATGATATATCTAAGCAAACCTTGAGGCTATAGTTGCTGTGAAACACCCCAGTATGTTGCCGCCTTATCAAAGCCAAGACTTCCTTTCAAAGAAGATAGCAGTCCCTATCGACGACAAAGTCATTTTTTTGCGCTTAAAGTCAAAAGTTCGCGAAGTTACTGGAGACTAAAAATCTAGATCCAGATATAAAATCAATTCCAAAAGCAAAAAGGTTTCAAAAAGTGGGTAATAGTTCCCACAAATAAGCCTATTTTGCACAAGGACGTTTAGATTATAAAAATAGCGCATATACCTATTTTAAAACGTGAAATATTTTTTTTAAATACCTTAAAGCAATAAATATTTTGAACTTCAATGGTCAGAACGTTCAGGCTCACCTTGATGAATAAGCCAAAACACAAGTTTAGGAAAATTTAAACCATATTCCATAGTTTCGTGGATTCAGGCTTTTGTCCTTTCTGTAAACGGACGCCTGCAATTTCTTAACACCTTAGGAGATGAGTATTTTATTTCTTATTAATTAATCAACCACACACACACAGGCGTGACAGTGAAATATTTGCGCCTATTACAGAGGAAATAAACAAAACAAAAACAGATAAAAACTTAGAATTTAAAATATTTACAAATTTACATATATTAATCGACATGGTTCATAAAATTTATATAGACAAAGTGGTTGATGTAAGAGAGTTAAATCATTCAGATCTGAGAACAATCGATGTCTCACTTCTGTATGTTTGAACAAGCATAGAGCAGTTTGTTCAGTTTCTCTACAGGAAAATTTTGTTGTTTCTGAAAGACCTTATCCGTGTGATGTAACAAATAGAATGAATATGAAATTTACATGGAACTGTGTAGGAATTCCGTTGGGAAAATCTTGTGCAAATTGTATAATTAATATTATAAATGGGTTGATACAAATGATTCATAATAATAGCGTTAAACTAATAGCTAATATCTGACAGAACTTCAAAATAACTTACACTAACATATATGTTAGTCTGTATAATCTGAATCACAACACTGAGTCCCGATTTCCATTTTATCGTATTATATTTCAAAATTTGTCGTATCTATGGTTGAAAAGAATGTAATTATAGTCGAATAGCCGGTTCAAAACTATCGCCAGGCCTATTACCCATTTAAATTTATTCTCTCTCTCTCTCTCTCTCTCGAAATAAAAATGGAAAATAAATAAACAAATAAACTAAGAGAAATATTAACTAAAATTGCCCTATGATTTGAATTTACTTTTGAACTTCAAAAATATGAAAATATTAATCAAAAATTACCCTCTTTCTCTACCTTTTACTAGTCTGATCAAATGGTATCATGGCTCCGTTTCAAAAAATATTTTTCTACTCTTTCTATCTTCTCCCTTTTTTATGTTTTGCCTATATGCCTCGTAACTCTCGAAGCTTCTGCGTGAACCTTTATAGCTTAAATTTGTCACTGAAAATTTAAAAAAAACCTTTTAGAAATCTTAGAATATAGGTCTTTTCTACTTTTCTCTTAATTAACTTTCCGGATTCTATATTTCTTTCAATTAATCTATTCATAGACTTTTATTTTCTATTCAATATCAAATTTTTATAAGAATTTTATAATTCAGTATAAAATCTATCATATTATAAATTTATATTTAATTTAGAGAGATGATTTAATACTACAATCTCCAGCACCACACAATAAAACATTCGTTGATTTTTCCCTTCCAAGATTCTAACAAAGAATGTTTTAACAGTAGTCATATACGTTAGTTGCTGCGCCATGCCAGCTGAGTTCTCTAAATTTCTCGTTTAAATAATAAATTCAGCATCGATTAAGAATGCCATAAGTCTAGATGACGCAGTGCAAGAGCACGTATGCCAAAACTTAAAATTTTAAAACTGTTATGTAAATAGAAGAACGGGGGAGAGGTTCAGGTGAGATTTGACACCCTTCTCCTACCACTGTTATTTTATTCAATAATAAAAATAACAAAATAAAAAAGATAATTGGGATGGTAAAATGAATATTAAAGCTTTCCATGATTTTACAAACCAACTCTGCAAAATAGAGAACGCTAGCTCTCTCTGACTAAATCTTAGCCAGAAAATAGATTTCTGGCAAATATTCATAAATAATTCATCCTATTGCTGACAAATTTCATAAATATAGCAAGCGTGTAGAGGCCACTTCTGGGGCCTCCACAAAGTTCACCCACAGTATCAATAGAAAGCTGGCGGACAATGAAGAAGCTACCTCGACAAGAAAGAAGAGGACTTCGAGCATTCTTCATTGTAAAACCAGCCCATCTCTTCACCTCCTTTTTTTTTCTTCTAATTTTTGTATATAAATTATAATAAATTTCCTTTTTGTTTTAAATAAGCAGCTATTTGTTTTTTTTTTAATATTTTAAAAAAATATTTCGAATGATAATTTTTATTATAATTTTATTTTTTTAATTTTCAAAATTTTTTTTTTATCACAGAGGATGACCAGATAAAGATTATTAATTTTTTATTTTTTTTCGGTCACCCTGGGGAGAAAAAAAGTTAGTTAGAGGCAGTTCTTCTTAGAGAAGAGATAGGATAAAAAAGTTTCATGAAAATTCAACCAAAAAATGTAGTTCAACAAGAATTGAGTGGAAGGAATTTCCCCCAGCCTTCCAACTGAAGCACTAAGTTAAGTATTTTTTTTAATAATGATTTTTTTTACAGGTATATTCATGTAAAATTTCTCACAGTGTTTCCTCGTTGCCCGTTTTATTTATTTTTTATTCTTATCTTTGTATGACCGTCAAAGGAGATAAATAAATATATTGTAGTATTAATCAAATTCATAGTTGTCTATGTCCTTTTTTTTTAACCCCAGTGCGCTCAGGATACATACAAATTATACCTTTTATATAGCAGGATGTAAACTTTTCGTGAACTCCCTGAGAATGAAAGAGCCTCGTGGATTTCGGGACGATAGCGCCGAAATAGCCTCATCAAGCGCAAGCCTAAAGCGACCTTCATTTACATGAAACCAGGAGAGATGTTATCATTATAATACTTTATATTCCTTCAAATCTAATATTATGCTTCTATAAAAATAAATAGTGATCAAATCCACCAGATAACGATAATATAATTAGATGTATAAATAAATCAGAATTAATTCTAAGAATACGTTAGATTTGGTAATGTAAACGTTAAAGACTAACACGTTCTCTTAAAGCGAGCAGAAATAGATGTAATATTTACATATCTGAACAAATATATAATATAACTTTAATAAAGAAAGATAGAGAGATGGAAGAATTGCGATATACTTCATTAAAGAATATCAAAAACCTTACGCAATGTATTTCTTTATTACTACTAGTGATAAAGACACGTTGCGTAAAATAAATTTCGATATTTTTCATTAAAAAAAGATAGAGATTAAAAAAGGGTGAAGCTATAACATCTTTCCCACCGGAAGACCAGATGTACTATTCACCGCTTTGTTTGGCGGTGACTTTGAATCATATTAAATAAACTTAATGTATCGATATGCAAGATAGAGTAGTTGTGTCAATATCCGTTTGTAAGAGCTCTTCACACGATTTTACATTTTCCCATCACCTCGCCAGAACATAGACGATAAGACAAATAATAAAGTTTATTAATGTAAATCACTCGATAATTTCTATTTATATAACGGGAATTAAACGAAAAAAAAGCCTTTAATATATAAGGGAACGTCTTTTAAAAATAAAATATAGCTGCTATCTTTATTGATTTTTTTTTACATTAATAGAGTCACAGCCGACATAGACTCATGTAAATATTTTCATTTTTAATTTTACTTATTAAACATTTCAAGGTTGATTTGTTTATTCTTTGTTAACATTGTGCAGCCAGCGCGCTCGCGTCGTCGCGCGCGCTCGCGTTCTTCATTCTTTTTGTAACCTTACCAAAATAAAGCGTTAGCTTTTAAATTCAAGCTCGTTCTGGTTTATTCTACGGTGCAATGGAAACCACTGAATAAAAACCATCTCAAGGTGTAACAATAGAATTGAAAATCGTAACAATACAATGGGACACAAATAAATATGCATAGCTAGTAATGATAATAAACCACTAATTAGTTCAAAATAAATTATATTAAATAGAATAAATTAATGATCATTTAAATAAATGAAAAATTATTAAAGATGGCCAATCACGTGATGTTTTTTAAAGAGTCAACTTTTGCACACAAGCAAAAAGAATATTAAATAAACCAATTTCAGCAATCCACCCCAAATTTTTATTTCTCACATAAACTGATATAATGCATTTATAGCTTTTAAATAAATATGCTAAAATAAAAGTTCGAGAAATGTTGCACACACAATTATCTAACAAAAGCGCACATTGTGGGAGTTTGCTGCAAATACAAATCCACAACATCGGAATAAATCAAGATTGCCATTAAAAGGAATTTTATTTAAACTCAGTGTAACTTCTCCACAATTCCAAATGTTCTAGGAATTTTAGTTGAATTAAACTCATTTTCTGAAAAGACAGAATCCCCATGTTATAAAAAATTTAAATTGAAGTTTGTAAATTTATTTCAAAGTTTATTGGCTAATCCGAAAATTAAGGCTGCTATTTAATTCTCTTTCTAAAAATTACTTGTGATATTTTAGTTATTTCATACAAAGCTGTGGTGAGATTGTTTGTTATTTGAAGACAATTTGAAATATTTTCATTAGAGATAATAGAATGAAAGCCTATATAAAATATATAACAATATTTTAAAACCCAGATGAGTCAGAATTAAAAAAAGAATATTACAGTACGAATTTATTTTATGTACCCCTGATAATAATAAAAAAATATTTTTTCGAAAGATATCAATTATTTTATAATTTATCTCTATTTGATCAGGGTGCACGGACCGATCTGATCTGCTCCATGGACAAGACACCACCACCACCATAATTTATCTCAATTATAATTTTTCTAAACGTCAATTATTGCAATCCTTAATTTCATGAGTGTATACATATTATTTACAACCAACTAGGACATCAGACCGTTAAACATGCGAAAGAGAAATTCGGAGATAAATCTCTTATCTGAAATAAATATTTTATACCAAAAAATATAAATTATATTCCATAACATCAACACAAACCTTAACCTACACACATGCCTATTTGCTGTGTATAATATACAAATGAAGCGTGTAGCCATCCTTAATATAATTGATGGGTCATCAAAATTTGAGTGACCAGGTTCAGATTCTCGGATAAAATTTGCTTGGCGTTCCTCTCTCTCTCTCTCTCTCTCTCTCTCTCTCTCTCTCTAACCCAAAGACTTCTACTGTTTTAAACCAGTGCAATGGATCTTATTCGCACAAAAACACCTTTTTTTCTGAATTGCTGCTCAAAATTCGAATTACCATGAATCCAAAGATCGAACCTTCTTCGAACAAAAACTTCATTGTTTTGAATATAAAATCTTAGCATTCTTCGCGCAAACTCTCCCTTCAAATTTTTCCAAACAAACGGGCTAAGCATTTATTGTTAAGAAAAATATTTCTGTAGAAATTGGCGGAAATAACTTATAAGCATTTCCAAAATCCAAAATAAGTAAAGAAACATAAAAACGCTACAGTTAGGTTTAATGGGAACCAAGATCAGAGTTTTCATCGAGAGATTTAAAAATGTTGTTCATTATATAGAGTTAATCGTTATTAGGGTTTTATTATGAAGAGTATTTATCGATTTATTTAGAGTATATATATATATGGTACTATATAATATCTTTGTGATTTTAATTGAAGAATTAAGTTTAATTGTTAAGTGAAATAAATTACCTTATGAATAATTTTGTTTGAGTTTTAGCATTTTATAAAGGAAAATTTATTTATCTTCACCATCCTTAAAACAATGGTACCAAATATAATGAAAAGAAAGAGGAGACAAGAACTAGAAAATTCTACAGAGGCTCCTCAGGGATCTTACCAATGCAGGAGAGGTGCTCATCAAAGATGTTCCAGAGTCCTGAGGGATAACTTCAGAGAATGCCAGACCTAAAAAATGATGACATTATATTAACACACGAGAATATCGATTAGCCCTCTAATTACCCACTGGTCCGAGAGATTCCCCCAAATATTAATCTTCGAAAAAAGCTTTAAAATATACTTATTATTGATATGACAATGCAATAAGACCGTGCATACATTTTATCGGAATTGATACGAGGTATTGGAAAATAAACTTTGAAGATGCCAGTTTGACTTTTCAGCAGATTTTCACAACCTTTTATCCATTTAATCTTGGTTTTGCAAATTCAGTGTCATGTATAATATATGTAGATATCAAAGGAAAAACTATCGATTTTTTATAGGTAAAACTGGAGTTAATATAGAAGATAAAAGCATCGTCAGTTAAAGAATTGATTACCAGATGTGTACAAGGTCTATTTAAAACGTATCCTACTTTCGGTTAGTAAAAAAAGGCATAGCTGGAGTACTGGGATCCTAAAGACCCTCAAATTTGTCTCCTTGGGACTCCACACATTTCTAACGGTTCCGCCATTGTTGGAAACAGAGAAAGGCTCTTTCGTAGTCGTATTTACTTCGGCTATCGATGTAGTCATAATGTTCTCTATTGTCTGAAATCGCTTTCCTTCTAATGGCCTCTTGAGTATGAGGTGCAGCCCGAAGTCGCGCAGGGAGCCATATCAAAAGAGTAAGAAACCTTGCGAACCACAAGAGTCTTGTTTTGTGCTGAAAAAGTCTGAATAAAGTTTGAGAAATGTGCTGGAGCATTGTAGTGAAGGAGGCGCCATTTGCATGTTGACCACAACTCCGGTCTCCTGTTCTACACAACATCACGTAGGCGACGCAGGACATCCCTGTAGTACTATCTGGTGATTGTTCGACCCTGTGGTGTGTACTCGTGGTGTACCACACCACAGGAACCAAATAAACCAGTCATCAATTCTTCGACGTTGCTGCACACTTGCCTTCTTTGGTATTGATTACGGATAATATTCTTCCACTGTGACGACTGAGGTTTGGTTTCCAAGTCGTACCCGTGCACCCAGTAATCGCACCAGTGATTCTGGTGCAGTAGCTCTGCTCCAGTCGTTTAGTCATTTTCCTTACAGTGAAAATTCGAAGAGAGCACTAAGCACTACCTCACTCAAATTCTGCTTGCTATCAACTGACGCTCATTGACAGGTTGAAAAATATCACGTATGGGTTTGAAGGTTAAAAGTGCTTCATTGAAATTCACCATATTTTTGCAAGAAAAAAGGTCGGATACTTTTGTAACAGACCCCGTAAACAGTCAGACCATCTTAACTCAATTATATATATGTAACCCCAGAATATTTCCATTTACTCATTTAATTATTCTCTTATTCATCCAATTATTTTAGGACTTTTTATATAATACTAGCATTTATATTAATTACTTCATTTTTGTTTTCTTTTTTCATCATTGTTGTCTTTTTTCCAAGAATGTATATCATTTTAATAAAGCTTATAAATTGAAAATTGGGAAATAGGTTCCCTATCTCTCTCTTCTTTTCTACTCTCTTCTTTACCTTTTACTTTCTCTTTTGTCCTGTACAACCCTGGAGAATACTGCATTGGGTTATATGATTCAAATAAAAAGCTTATGTGTACTTATGTGTTGCTATATATATTATATAAAATGTATGATACTTTTTTATATTTTATTAAATGGGTTTTCGCTAAAAACACTTACGAGGCAATCGTTATTTACCTGCAGCAAGCGACCAGCAAAGACTTCGTTGAAAATGAACGTTCGGTCAAAATATATTGAAATAAAGTTTTATGCGCAAAATGAGCTCTATCTTTTGTAATTTAGGAGATATATAAATACCCCGTTTCTTCACAGCTATATGATGTGAAGATATTCTTATAATTGCATCAAACAGAGTTCCAATCTGTCTCTTTTATTTTTGAAAAAAAAAAAAAAAACATTTATTTTTGAAACATAATTTTGAATTCTTTTTCATTTTTTTTCTTCTACCTTGCTGAACCTTGGGATTCTTTTTTCACTTTTTTTTTCTTCAACCTTGCTGTACTTTACTTTCTACGCCAACAAGCAGTACCCATTTATGTTTTTGAGACATATTCATCTTACTCTATAGCTTTTTCCATAACATATTGTAAGAGCTATGGATGAGGATGGAAGATATAATTGCTTTCTTTCTTCTGCCTTAAGAAGGATGGAGAAAAGGGAATTTCAATTTAAAAATGACACCAAAGTTTATTACCATTTAATTCATTACCATTGATTTCAAAGTTACTAATGCAGATTTTTTATATTTTTTACATTTTTCAAAATTTTACTGTCATAACTAATAATAGAAATTTAGAGAAATTTTCGTTAAAAATTTCAATAAATGATATTGATTAAAAATAGAGTTATAAATAAATATAGGATATATATTTTGATATATATATATATAAATAATTATTATTATTGTGGTCATTAGTATTAATTAAATTATTAATTTATCTAAACTAACATTATATTACCGATTAAAAATTGTTCAAATAAATTTCATATAACACACACAATAAATATATAATTTAAACCACGTGTATGAATTTATATTCTATATTAATTAGATAAATATATAATATATATATATCTCTCTCTCTCTCAGAGGATTAATTAAAGACAAGTAGTCAAGAGACTTCAGATTCTGTCCAACTGTATGCTGTAGTATGGAGAATAAATTCTATTAAAGTGGAAGCATGCTAAGTGTTTGCTCTCAACCTTCAGGATTAAACCGGATGAATCCGGTTATACCTCAATGATAATTTAATAAATATTCACTAGAGAGAACTTAGTTCAAGCCATTATATTTGAGAAGGTAGAGAGATGACATTCAAAATAATTGAGTTGAGGAATTATTATTAATTGTGTGGGACATCTCATGGTGGATCCGTTATCAGCACGTTATTTATGTTAGAGATTTAATAATTGAATAAAAACCTTCATATATATTTAAACAATTGAAGTCTCAAGAGCCAAAGAGGTTGTTTGCATATCTTCACAAAGACACATCATGGGCAATTTACGGAATTAATGAGATATTTATTGAACGGAGGTTCCTAAAATAGCCAGGAGTTTAAAGATGAATTATGGTGACAAGGTGATTACGAATTTTTGGATATTAAATGACAAGCTCATATTACACCACAAGGTTTTTGAGTTCAAAAATAAATTTTATATATATTCTAATAATTCATTTTATAAATGATTATTTCGTATCAAAAATAAGAGACGGAACATTTTATTTTCTTCTTCAAAGTAAAATATTTTGATAGGCTGTGTGTATGTTTATTCGGATTTCTCTTTTTTGAGGTGTTCTGATTATTCACGTGATAAGCGATTAAGCAAATCAGAATTATTCATTTTTATTTCTTATAAACTTGAAAAATAATAATAATGTGGAGCAGGTAAAAAATTGGAAATAACTATTTGCACATCAGACAATTAAAAATATAGATTTACTTTTAATTAATAGCTATATTACCTGTAAAGTGTGACGGTACATGCACAGTGTATTGCTTAATGGGAATACGACAATCTGGAAGCTATCAGCGTTGAGCGCCGGCACCAAGAAGATCGCCGGATTTTTTAAGTTTGAAAACCAATATTATCGCGTTGAAAGAAACTATTTGATGAGTCTGACGGATATAAATAGGGAAACTCCCGCAATAAAAAGCATTAGCGTAATCGGATAGGATAAAATCCCATTTTCAAAAATGCAATGAAAAGATAGAGACTGACTCTGGGAAGAACCTTCGGGCCAACAACATCAGAGAGATATGGAACGCTTCACGATTTTGCGTGTCATCCTTGCGCATGGGCCATGCTAATATTCTCTGTATCGTTCCAATTTTAGTATATGTACCGCCGAACAAGCGTGTACACATCAGAGAGATAGACGTTGACCACCTGACATTTGTCAGAATTCCTTCGGAAATACGTATTGTTGACTGAACATATGAATGATAGGAGAAAAATAAATACCGCCTCCTTCCTCAATAATTTCAAACATGACACTTGTAGATTGTTGAAGGTCTTCTCTGATTAAAAGAAATTCGACCAAGATATAAAAAAAGAGTTTCGTATCCCCAGGAATGATCGTTGGACCATTAAAAGGCCCCACAGAGAAAACTGTCATAATGCCCTCGAGATTTCTTACCTCTAAGATGATTCTCGGAGTTATCAGCAGTGAGGCCATGCTTCCAACCTCTTCGAGCGATGTTTCAGGATAATTTCTGGCACCTGCATCAGTGTCATGGAGACTATAGTGAAATCTTGGATAGACATGGTGGATGTGTGAAAGTAAGTTTTTTTCAAAATACTTCAGTCTACAAGAAATGAAAACAAAGGTATGGCTGACAACAAACGTCTTCAATCACTGGCATCTCGAAATTTGACCCCCACCAAAGACTGGGATTTCTTCAGCACTTATCTTGAGTATGTCCTAGACTGCATTGACTACATCACAGGATCATCATTATTGCTACAACTTTGTTCCATTATTTAGTTAAAAATATCATTTTCGCTTACTATAAAATTATTTTAAAATACCATGTATACTCGTATTTATTCTCAATTCACATGCTCCACCCTTGAATTTGCAACTAATTATTTAGTGCTATCATCAAGTTAATTATGAAAATATATGGAAAAAACAAACAAACATGTAAATAAAAGTATATTAAAAAAAAGTACTTTGATTTATGAAAAAAAAAACACTTCTTTCTTTCAAAAATACAGGTACGCCCTTTTTATATAATCATATTTAATGTATCGCCTTTCAATTCAAAATATGTAAATAGATTATAAATGTGATATAAGTAGCATAACAAATTCGAATAAATAAGTTTCAAATTTTGTATATAAAAATGAATTGCTTTTTAACAAATTTCGCCTGCTTTGCATAGCACTAGCTTCAGCCATAGCACATGCCAAAGTACTGTCTAAAAGTGCCTATGATAAAAAAAAGTGATAAAGGTTTAAAGAGAAAATGTTATTACCGTGAAAATATCTTCACAAACTAAAATATATATATATGTAACAATGGTTCGCTTTCTCCACGGAAGATGGCACCAGCTGATGGAGATCGGCGCATGCGTTGCCGTCCCGTCACGAGGGAGCTGCGTCTATAAAGGTTCTTTTCGCTTTTCTAGCAAAAGTGAGCTAGCTGGGAAATGTTAAGTTAATTTTGTTGTATTTATTCTTTTATTATTATTTTGTATTCCAAATAAAGAAAATAGGCAAAAATCCTTTTACTATTTGTTCTTGTAAATCTTTTACGATAAATTGGATACATATATATATGTGATAATGTGTGGTCTGGTAAACCTTGTAGAATCCTGTCGACTTAGATGTGTGATAAAGAGTTGCTGTCGACTTATCTGTGATGAGATCCTGTCGACTCTCGCTATAAGCTGTGGTAACCGAGGGTCAAACCTGTAGTAACCGAGAGGCGGTAACAGTCAGGGCGTGGAGAGTTTTCCAGTACCTCTCTGCACTTTGGAAGACCTTTAACAGTTTTCACAGAGTACAGGCAGTCGTGGTCGAGGCAGAGTGGAAAGTTTGGGAATGTCCACACACACAAAACGAAGAGACACAGCTGTAGTAGGAAAGTTTCATGAACAGATAGGAGTTGAGCTAAGCAAGATGGAGTTATAGAGTTCTTACTGTTTTACATGGCGATGATGTGGACCTGGCTACAACCAACAAGGGCACACGCCGACGGTGAAGTGGTGACTGCTGACTAACTCCGGACTAACTGCGGACTAACTGTGGTCGGCTAAAACCGAGGTGTTTATATACCATTCCCGAGGAGGGGGGTTGGAGATGTCTGAGAATGTGAACTTTGGACGTCTGCACCCTTTGACCTTGATGGCAACGACTGCTAAATTCCTCTTTAGGGTTGTCTCGAATTTAGACGTTTTTGAACTTTTCAATCTTGCTTTAACTCAGCTCTTAATCTATTACATAGTTTTATTTATTTGTCTTCAATTTGTACAAAGTACATTACATGTGGCGATGCAATGACACAGATTAATCATGCGCATAATTATTTATAGATGTGTTTCTATATACAACATGACAATCTTGTTATAAGTAATTATACAATATAGGGTTGTTGGTTCAAATTACCATATATATATATGTAAAAATATAATAATAAGGTGAGGAAAGAGAAATAAGGACACCACAAGTTTGGAAGAAGACCCCCAGACAACCAGAGAGAGAGAGAAGGAGAGAGCCGGCTCCGGCAACAGCCGGGCGGCCGTTCGTATCGCATACAACCTTCAACTGTCTTAATAGTTCCGAGAACTCACGGGCCCCTCTGGTCGCCTCTTGGAATGTCGCTGGTGTCTTAAATGACCGGACTTTAGCTGCCCGTCTATCTCTGGGTTGACTGTAGGCTTGCTTTATTATTCCAGGAAGAGTATATATTATGGCATATATATATATTTTTTTTCATTGTGAAAATTAAAAATATTTTGGTAATTTTGATCGACGTATATATATACTAGCGGATGTGTACCCGGCTTCGCCCGGGTTTTATCCGAGTGGAAGTTTGCCTAACGATTATTATTGATAATATATCTATTATTGGTAATTGATAATAATATTCCGGAACAACACACACACAGAACATTATGATAATAAAATTAGTTACGTTATATATTTATATGATATATAAAATATATTTTTCGAGCAAACATATCCACTCTCTCTAATGAATATATTTTTAAAAAGATATATATAAATAAAAAATATCTAGAGATAAACTACACGATCTTAGCCAAAAGGCCGAGAAACGATATTTTATATAAAGAGATGACCTGGCTTCGTGTGTCTTCTGCTCGAGTGAATGTTTCGCAGGTAGAATTTTGTTCCTGTGTACTGAAAATTATTATCTGGCTTCGCCCGTGGTCTGTTTTAGTGAATATTCCCCCCAAAGAATTTTGTTTATGTCAATCAAGCATGATACAGCAATATTGTCATAATCATTTCTGACTAAAAAAATATTGTTGCTCAGTACCTGGTTAATTATAATTTTTCTTGATTAAAGCGCGACAAAAAAACTCTTCCAGATTTAACTCTCTGTCCTGTTCAAATTTCAGCGAGATTAGTTACATATTGAGGGCGTGCATAGCCGAGAAACATATATATATGTTCCTGGCTTCGCCGGTTTTATCCTAGTAAAAGTTTGCCTAACGAACATTTGTTAAAACAATTCTAGCAAACATCCAATCCCTGTATTGAATCTACACTTGTCTCTACTCTCGATAATTTGACATTTTTTCCAGGTCCCTTTAAAAATACTCGATAAGTTGAATAAAATCAATATTAATTGGTCCACTCGGTAATTTGAAGTTGAAGGAATAGTATCTTGCCACAAACGAACATTTGTAAATAACTGTATTCAGCGAATGTACCCGGCTTCGCTCGGTTTTTACCCGAGTAAAAGTTTGCTTAACGAACATTTGTTAAAAAGATTCTAGAAAACATCCAATTCACCTATATATAGATTTATAAACGTATATAAATATTGTTATATGCGTTTGAATATATTTTTGAAACATAGTTTTTTTAAAACATTTATTAATTTTTAAATAAGATATTGTCACGTTCGTGGATTTAATAATTAATTATTTCTTTTTTTTTCTGAATGAATTATGTATATTAATTTAGAAATTCATTTTTGTTATCATCATCACATACAATGTAATTTTTTTATATAAACAAACGAAAAAAAAAAACAACAATTAAATTTGCATCTTCGTTATTATAAAACAACAGCAAATTAAATTAACAATGTAAAAATATATTTTAACATTACAAAATTTTAACATTTAACACAAAAACGTTACAATATTTTCTTTAAATATACGTATATTAATATTGAAATGCCAAGTTTTTATACAACGTCTTTGGAATATTATATTACTATATTTCTAATTAAATTTATTATACTTGGAACACATTTTAGCATTTTTACAATTTATAAATGTAATTTCACCAGAAACCGCGAGAGGCGCTGCTTGCGAGTGAAAGTAGAAAATTTGCAAATAAAATTGCAAAGAATATTTATTTCAAATCAAATTCAAACCAGAAATCTTTTCAGGAGTATAGTAAATAACTTCCTAAAGTTTCACGGCGATTGGATAATCTTACCTTTTAAAAACATTCATCTTGTGAACAAACTAACATTCAACGTGTAAACAAACCACGTGTTAATTATTAACCAATCAAATTCATTTATCGTCGCGACCAGTGCTGCGCTCAAGCGGTAAAAGGCTGGAACTATCGCTTGTTGGTTTTTTATTTTTTTAAAAAAGCACATTAACTTTTTTAGTTTTTTGAATAGCCTATATGTTAAACGAAATCTTCAGCTACCTACATGCGAAATTTCATAATGATTGATTCAGTAGATTTTACGCTACGCGATAACAAACATCGATTTTGGATTTCATTTTTATAGATATAAGGAAGGATATATATCACTGAGTATCACGAAATAATAATAAATGTTGCTTAAAAAATATGTTAAGAATCTGTTTACTAGTTGAAACATCGAAATATTTCTCAAATTTGCGCGAAATTGTTTTCGAATAATATTAATGGATATTTTCATAAGATTAAAAAAAAACATCGTTTTTCCTTCCCTTTTTTTATTAGTAGAAAATGTAACTTTGTTTTTGTCTTTGTGTTCTTTCGCGCTTTGACTTTTCTTTCTTTCATAGTTATCTCGTTTATTCCAGTACTATGATACTTACCGACAGAAGGTTTCTCGCAAGTTGATGTAAGGATTTCATTTATATTTGATAGTTATATGTTTATTTATTTTTGAAATATTCCACACGTTCACTGAGTTTTACTTGTAATTCCCGTTTCAGTTTCATTGAAACGTTTTTAAAAATCATATTTAATTCCTTTTCACATTGAACTATATGAGAAGAACCAATCAGTAAATTTGACGAAGATCGAACTGGTTAAATTGCTGAAGGGGGTTAATATTGATGATCCACGCTCTGAAAATATTCTTTCTTTGCCGTCATTAAGAATAGTATAAGCTCCCATGAGCATCCTATTTTCACGAGCGCTACCCTTTTGGTAAACCTAAAACAATTTGTTTTAATATAATCGACCCTCTGATGGACGACCACCTCCGGAAGAAGCTAGGGCAGGGGTCGGCAATTATTTGAGTCAGAAAAGTCAAAAATTACAATTTACAAAATTTCAAAATATTTGAAGAGCCGCAAAATGTTTTTACTGCCAACAATAGATAGTATATTCTCACATAAATAAGTATTTACTTATGGAACTAAAGAGCCGCAGCTTTACATCCAAAGAGCCGTATGTGGCGCTGTTTGCCGTCCCCTGGGCTAGGGTTATCTTTGGTTTTCCATTCTAGATTATACTTGAATAAAATTCAATAAAAGCCTAGCGTGACACACTGCTTTAATTCCCAGCGATTACATTGTGATGACAATAAATATTGTTTCTTTCAAATTACTTTGCGTATAGGCGTCTATTATACTCCCTGTATGTCTATAAAGGATCCACCAGGAGACTGACTGAATCACTTTGCAAACACCAACATTTCTCAATAAAAATGTTCTTAAAGCTATTGCAAATATTGGATTAAAGTCTTGTAAAAGCTAGTCAATTACATCAGCTCTAAAATTCCATTATTCCTTTTAGAATTTTATATTTTCTTATATTTAATAGAATGGCGGTTTTTAAAGTATTTTTTCTTTGAAACTCTATATGCTACTTTGATATGAATCGAATATAAATATAAATGGGAGCCTTTTTGTCTATTTATTAGAATATTTGTATTATTTTAGCTATCATTTGAGAGAGACTTCAATAGAGTCATTTAAGATAATAATTCAAATATTCATATTATAAATTGAAAAAATCATTATGTGGGTATTATCTCTGTCGAAATAATTTATGGAAGATACCAATACAGGTTGGAACATATACAAATTGTAATACAATTTGACTTAAAACCTATTGAAAGGATGATACGGAATTAATAATATATATTGAAATAATTCCTTTTAGAATTTTATATTTTCTTATATTTAATAGAATGGCGGTTTTTAAAGTATTTTTTCTTTGAAACTCTATATGCTACTTTGATATGAATCGAATATAAATATAAATGGGAGCCTTTTTGTCTATTTATTAGAAAATTCGTATTATTTTAGCTATCATTTGAGAGAGACTTCAATAGAGTCATTTAAGATAATAAATGACAAAATAGCATGTATTTAAATATATGTGTGTGTGTGTGTGTGTATTTCCCTTATTTTATTTATTTTCTATCCTGAAAAATAATATGATATTCACAGGAACGTTAAAAAAAGATCCTTTAACAATTCAGTGTGGGAGTGACCGATAGCCATCCAAGGTTGCAACATCTAGACAAAATAAAATTTACTCCATTTGTATGTTGTGTCGCCTCAGAGACCTATCAGCTCAATCCAGGCTATGTACTATTTGAAAATATACTAAACATTTTAAGAAATAAAATTGGAAATCAAAGTATGGATTGAAGCTGAGAATCATATATTAAAAGAAGATATCAAAAACCAGAAAATTCGACAGAGTCAAATATAAAGGCAGAAGACTGGGGGTTATTTACATGTGTCAGACGATGGTTGACAGATTCCCGCGCTTTTAATATTCTGATGTCAGCGCCATTTTGAAAAATATGTTTTCATCGTTTGAATTTTATTTCTATTTTACATAGGCCAAAAATTGATAGTCTCATCTGTGAGCTATATCTTGAGTTTCTGAAACACGTAAAAATAAATATAGTTGAATAAAAATCTATTACAATGAAATTACAATACAATTATAATACAATCTGTATAGATAATAGGCTAACAGAGTTCTCAGTTGTAAAGTTTGAAGCTATCTCCTCTAAAGATACTTAACTATAAATAACCATCTATATACCAAAATTCTCGTTATTTTTTGCTTCGCCGGATCGTTTTATTTTTATTTTCCAAATATTAATAGATTTTTTTTTTTTAATTTGTTCGATTTTCCAATCGTAGATTTTTGGCCTTCAAATGTTGTTTATCTTATCGTATTTGTTATTCATCTTGATCGAGTTGTTTATTTTTAAAACACGTTCTTTTGTCTTATTACTTTTACTAATTACTATATTCTATTTCGTATATCAGATTCAATTTTTATTATTATATAATAATTATAATTTGTAAGTGTTTGTTATAGTTTTTCATTTAGATTTAACACAAATTTTGTAACTGGGTTACTTTTTTGCAGTATCTTTCCTAATGTCTTTGACATCTTTTTTCCCCCCATTAATAGGCTGATGCTGTATTTGTATAATAAATTGTTGATTACTTAATTTGTTATAGTTTTTTATTTAAATTTATCTCCATTTTTGTGTCTGATTTTCTTTTTTTTTGCAGTATCTTTCCTAATGCCTGATTTGATTACTTGCTTTGTTATAGTTTTTCATTTGAATTTAGCTCCATTTTTGTGTCTGCCATTTTTTTTCCTTCTCATAAATAGGCTGATGCTTTATTTGTGTAATCAATTATTGATTACTTGATTTGCTATAGTTTTTTATTTGAATTTAGCTCCATTTTTGTGTCTGATTTTCTTTTTTTGCAGTATCTTTCCTAATGCCTGATTTGATTACTTATTTGTTATAGTTTTTTCATTTGAATCTAGCTCCATTTTTGTGTCTGCCATTTTTTTTTCTTCTCATAAATAGGCTGATGCTTTATTTGTGTAATCATTTGTTGATATTTGTGTCTGGTTTCTTTTTTGGGGTATTTTCTTGGAATCTTTTTTTTTTCAATCAATTGTTTCCTCACATGCTTGGGCTTTTGATGCCTGTCCTGGCATTCAGGTTTATAGTTTTCCTCTGCTTAGTTCTTATTTTACCCTTTTTTCAGCGTCTTCTGTCATGCCTCGAAGAGGCCGTGGAAGACTCACCCTCCAAACCACTAGGCGTGCTTATATGACTCGCCACAGGAACAACACCCCTAATCCTATTTCTCCTGTTCTCACTGAGTATATCATTGGGGCCTGGAAATAATCTGCCCTAACTGCTCAGCCCTGCATATACCTTGGAAACAGTTGGTAGAGCTACCATTAAACATTAACATCAGAGATTTATGATAAATCACTGAATTGCTTACCAAACAGGTAAGTTTATTACAACCTTCCCTTCATTTTGAAGAGGTTTCAGTTACCACAAGTTTGCCTTTTGCTATGACTCTAAATAAAGCTCAAGGCCAAACCTTTGCTAGAGTGGGTCTTTTGCTACAAGTGCCTTTGTTTACGCATGGACAGCTTCACATGGCTTTATAACATGTGCGAACATTGGATAGAGTATGTGTAAGTTTAACCCACATATATAAAAAATAGAAATGTAGTTTTTAATGAGGTCTTTTAAATGAATATTGTAACATAGTATGTATTAATTTAATTTATGTAACATAGTATTTCTTAATTTTATTATTTTTTATTTAACAGAGTGGTCATTTTTATTTTTATATCTTGCGACTCTGTAAATTTCCCTCGTGGCTTATCTTTTGTTTACTTTTGATAGTTTGTCCTTCCTTGAATAAATTTTGTTTCCTCCTGAAGTTTTTGTCTTCCCTAATTTTCCACGTGGCATTTTGGTGGAGATGCTGGGTAAGTTAGGGAAGACAAACTGAAGATCGCCGAGAAGACCTTGAAGCCATGGGTGCTGTGATCTACATTTTCGGAGACTGACATCAGGATTCCACCGCCGTGCTAAAGCGAAGACTTCCCTCGAAGATGACGATGTCCCTATAGACGATACGACGACAAAGCCGCTCTTCACGCTGCAAGAAAATGGACGCAAAGGTACTAGGGACAAAGTTCCAAGACTTCGATGGAATCCTTGGCAGAAGCACGTCAAATCCAGGTCAGTATCTACAATAATTGCTAGCTGTGGGTCACAGCTCCCATAGGGAAGAAGCTATGTAACATAGTATGTATTAATTTAATTTATGTAACATAGTATTTCTTAATTTTATTATTTTTTATTTAACAGAGTGGTCATTTTTATTTTTATATCTTGCGACTCTGTAAATTTCCCTCGTGGCTTATCTTTTGTTTACCTTTCTTAGTTTGTCTTTCCCTGAAATAAATTTTGTTTCCTCCTGAAGTTTTTTGTCTTCCCTAATTTTCCACGTGGCAATATATTCCTTTAATATTAAATTTTATTGCCTTCTATCGTTAATATTTTACACAAATAAATTTACTGGCAATGCGTTTCTTTTAAATATCATCAAATATTATCTCTACAGACCTTACTGCAATGATATGATTTATTGAATGAGAGGGCTTGGCTCATCAGTAGTGAACCCTCTCAGCGGTTTCGCCAAATTAATCTCTAGACCGCTCTACTATTGTATTGGACTGGTTTTGTTATATACCCTGCATTTTCTATGGAAGGCAGCTTAGGGGTGTTTAGTGAACTATGGACATAAGCTTATAGGTCTGTAGAGGTACATACATATAAATTCAAGGTATTGCATCGAGCAAAGCTCTTCCGCAAAATATGTTTTCATAACCAATATATATTAGTAAATTAAATTTTATTGCCATCTATCGTTAATATTTTACACAAATAAATTTACTGGCAATGCGTTTCTTTTAAATATCATCAAATATTATCTCTACAGACCTTACTGCAATGATATGATTTATTGAATGAGAGGGCTTGGCTCATCAGTAGTGAACCCTCTCAGCGGTTATTTGTGTAAAATATTAACGATAGATGATTAATTTACTAATATATATTGGTTATGAAAACATATTTTGCGGAAGAGCTTTGCTCGATGCAATACCTTGAATTTATATGTATGTACCTCTACAGACCTATAAGCTTATGTCCATAGTTCACTAAACACCCCTAAGCTGCCTTCCATAGAAAATGCAGGGTATATAACAAAACCAGTCCAATACAATAGTAGAGCGGTCTAGAGATTAATTTGGCGAAACCGCTGAGAGGGTTCACTACTGATGAGCCAAGCCCTCTCATTCAATAAATCATATCATTGCAGTAAGGTCTGTAGAGATAATATTTGATGATATTTAAAAGAAACGCATTGCCAGTAAATTTATTTGTGTAAAATATTAACGATAGATGGCAATAAAATTTAATTTACTAATATATATTGGTTATGAAAACATATTTTGCGGAAGAGCTTTGCTCGATGCAATACCTTGAATTTATATGTATGTACCTCTACAGACCTATAAGCTTATGTCCATAGTTCACTAAACACCCCTAAGCTGCCTTCCATAGAAAATGCAGGGTATATAACAAAACCAGTCCAATACAATAGTAGAGCGGTCTAGAGATTAATTTGGCGAAACCGCTGAGAGGGTTCACTACTGATGAGCCAAGCCCTCTCATTCAATAAATCATATCATTGCAGTAAGGTCTGTAGAGATAATATTTGATGATATTTAAAAGAAATGCATTGCCAGTAAATTTATATGTGTAAAATATTCCTTTAATATGTTGTCTTATCTGCAATATATTTGTGTTGTTTGATATTTTATTTTCTGATTTGTTAATATTTTTCTTTTTTCACTCTAATAATATATTTTTTTAAACTTTACAACCAATGTCTATAGTTTCTTCCCTGAAATTGATTGCCAAACATGAGTCAGTGTTTTCTTAGTGTTAACAGTTGGAGTGTGAGAATGTGGAGGAGCAAAATAAATCCCTGCTGAATTTATAAATTGACTCATTCCCAGAAGAATGCCTCCACACCAGTTAAACTCTAGGTTGGTACTATTTTTATGCTTCTGAGAAATTTTAATCCTAAGCAGGGTCTTTACAATGGCAAACATATGGTGATATAGCGCATGTGCTCTCATGTCCTTGAAGTACAAATACTGACAGGAACCAATGTTGGACACACTGTATTAGTGCAAAAAATATCTTTTGCTCCTTTAGATATCAGCCTTCCCTTCATTCTGAAGAGGCATCAGTTTTCACTAAGGTTAGCTTTTGCTATGACTACAAATAAGGCTCAAGGCCAAACCTTTGCTAGAGTGGGTCTCTTGCTACAAGAGCCTGTGTTTATGCATGGACAGCTCTAAGTCGCTTTTTCACGTGTGCGAACTTTGGATAGCATACATGTAAAGGTGAACCCATGTATATATAAAACTATACATTTAGTTTTTAATGAGGTCCTTTAAATTAAACATTTTAATTAGTCGTCTCCTCTGCAATATAGTTGGCAATTTTATTTTTGTTTATGTTTTTTAATTTTAAATATATATTTATTCAAACTTTTTACCAATGCCTATAGTTCTCACCAAAATGATTTTTTTGTATTATTTGTTTGCTAAAAAACTATTTACAATTTTTTGACGTGACAACGTCTTAAATTAGGTTGCGGCTGGGAGTCACTTATGAAAAAGTGTAACGCCCGGTAACGTTACGATGAGTCATCGAACGAGAGTGCTGCGCGCGCAGCTGCGCGCGCAGCGCTAGAGAATTAGGCGCATTGAATCGGCGCATGCTTGTCTCTGTCTTTGTCTTTCTCGAACGTTCTTGGCGTTGGAAAAACAAGAAAGCGTCATAATACAAGTTCACACGTGTGGTTAAAGTATCGTCAGCTGTGTCTGTAGTGAAAATGTGGAGTGCTTAGATTCGTCATTTACAACAACTACAACAATAAAGGTAAATAATTGTACACTGATATTTCATTATCGTAAACTATGATTGATTGATTAATTGTTAGATTGACACAAAAGTTGAGAAACTGAGTTTATAGGTTATGTCATACTATTGATAAATGTTGATAGTGTTAAGTAAATTATTAGTTTAAAAAAACAATGGTTGCCTGTAAAGTCGGTTTTACGGGCGAAGATTTTACGTGACAACGGTAGAATATTGATATGAATATAATTAAATTGCACAATAGGAACAAGGAATTGAATGAAAATAAGAATTGCACAAATTTTAACTATAGAAATATATTTTGTTTACTAAAACATTGTACATGTAAACTTAAACTTAACTAATTCCTATTTGAGTGATTTTGTTGAGGATAGGACGATGATAGGAGAAATATGAAATGAAAGGAAGTGTTTCTGCTGTAATGTGTCTTGCGAAAGTCAAGTCGATAGTTGTTCCTTTTAACGTAGTTGACTTAGAAACGTTTGATACGCAATCAAGATTATACGTATTTTTCATGAAATTAAGAAACGAGTTGTCAGGCTTTACGTTTTTGTTAAAATCACCACACAGAAGAATCGGTATACTAGAATCAATTTGCACGAACGGTGGCACGTACTGGCTGTTGTGAATGTACGGACCGAGTCCTTGCCATAGTAACATTCCAATATCCTGCATACTAGCTCCTGGATGAATATATACAGCACCGAGTATAAACTTGAAGCTAGTATTAGCGGCGAAGCAAGTAACTTCAGTCATGCACATGTCACCCTTGGTTTTAATGACACGAGTTACGTCTGTAATCGCAACTTGGATCCAGATAGGATCCAGAGGCGGTAGACCTGGAGGTATGTCAGGATATGAGAAGCCGTTGACCTGTGCGAGAGTAGGAAGCTTACGCTTATTCAGTGATTGTCTACAGGTGTTGCAAGACTTTGTATAATCCTCTTTGCGTAACTGCCGATTTTCCTTAACGTACCAATCCGAGATTACCTTCAGTTGTAGTGCAGTGATGGTTTTAAGGTCATTCTTGAACCACAATCTGTCACAAACCGAGCAAGCATGGCCAAAATCGTTGTCCAGGAAAGTAGATTGAAATCTCCGTATTGACGATGATAATTTACGATAGATCGCCACTCCACCAGCCGCGTTGGTATCTGAGTTAGGTCGATTATTTTCCCTGGATACGCACTCATAACCCTTGATTGGAGTTGGTTCACAAGTGTCGCGCATCCACGTTTCAGTCAATACTAAATAGTCTGATCGTGGTATCACTGTATCTGTTTCAATGTCCGCGGCATGGGCACTTAAACTTTGACAGTTGATGGTCGGTTTACCAAGTTGACGGAGCATAGCGAAGAGATCTCGTTTACGAGAGGCCCAGTACTGGACAGAGTTTGGCACCGACTTCATAAAGGCGAGATTCTGCACAACGAATTCTTTGAGAAACTCCGGATCCTCTAACATGCGTCGAGTTACGCTCTCTGTGATCGAAACACTTCGGAATGTGCTGTAAATCCCATCGACCATTCGCAGACGTAGAATCTTCATTGCATCGTATAAGACTTTTTGAGGCGTGGCTCCACGCCTGTCACTCCGTCGTATTTCACTGGTCGCCATCATGTACGGTGTCACTGAAATGTTCATGTTGAAACGGCGGGGCTCTCCGAAGTATATCGCAGGAAATGATAGTTCTTCTGCATGACGGTCATAAATGATGTTAAGAGGCGTTGCTCGATGTCCTGGTGCGATGTCAAGACAATCCTCTTCATTCCACAGTAGTGTGTGCTGTCTCGCAGCAAGAACTTCAGACTCGGGCGTATATTCGGCGGAGATTGCTTCGATCCGATTAGCAGGATCATCTTGAAGGCCTTCATCTGATGGCAATGCAGGCTGCAGTCTTGACAAATCTATTTTGATATCGTACAAACGATATAGACTTGAATTTTGAAGTACATCTAACCATTCTTTGACCGTACGCTTAGACATGTACCCGCTGATGTAATTTGTTCTGTGTGCAAGATTCCTTTTGATGTTAACGTTGATAACATCGTCCTCTTCTAGATGGCGAGGCAAGCATTTTACCATGTCTTGTACGTTGACTGGGACGTTTATCACTTGTCCAATAATTCCATAAGAGAAATCATGACGCAGTCGACGCACTTGCATAAATGGAAGGCGCGGTGAGACCAAACGTTCACTGATAGGATCCAGAGGCGGTAGACCTGGAGGTATGTCAGGATATGAGAAGCCGTTGACCTGTGCGAGAGTAGGAAGCTTACGCTTATTCAGTGATTGTCTACAGGTGTTGCAAGACTTTGTATAATCCTCTTTGCGTAACTGCCGATTTTCCTTAACGTACCAATCCGAGATTACCTTCAGTTGTAGTGCAGTGATGGTTTTAAGGTCATTCTTGAACCACAATCTGTCACAAACCGAGCAAGCATGGCCAAAATCGTTGTCCAGGAAAGTAGATTGAAATCTCCGTATTGAAGATGACCATTTGGTATACCAGGTGGATTGTTCCAGTTGTATTGCTGTTTGGCTTGAAGAAGTAGTCGGTTGTACATCAGTCCGAGAAGATGCTGCTCTACGTTATCGGAATGCACGTTGCCGTTGAGCGTTAGTTAGGGGAACGCTCGTTCTCTCCGCCACGACATGAACGCTTGTTCTCTCCACCACAGAACAAGACGTTGAAGCAGGTGACTCTGACGTACCGCTGGTGAGGGCTATGTTAGCAGATTTACGTAGCTTGAACCTGCGTTGCCTCTCCGCAGCCGCTTTTGCAAAGGCTCTTACTTGTTCAGGAGTTCTGGTCAATGCTTTTCGTAGTCTGTACTCACGTTGTCGCTGAGCATTCGTTCTGGCGGTAGAGGTAGTGTGTGGAACAACGAAAGGTACTGCAGACGTTGACGGCACGATATCCTCCGTCTCCATTGAAGTACTGGAAGTTGAAGGCACCGTTTCCATTGTTTTGAGAGTGGTGATTCCTGTTGAACATTTGAAATGGAATGGATGAATTTTTAATTTTAAAGAATCAATTTGAAAATCAAAACACTTATTCAGATCGAAGGTTCAAATTTTTGCTAAATAAATTTGAAATTAAATAAATTTTGTAATTGTAAATGATGAAGTTGAAAATTAAAACATTTACTTATATTAGATGTTAAAATTCTTGCTCAACACAGTTTAAATAAAGTTTTCTTATATCTGCCACTTTTTCTTAATATTTGTAATTTTAAATAATCAATTCGAAAATCAAAACATTTATTCAGATCGAAGGTTCAAATTTTTGCTAAATAAATTTGAAACTATTTAAAATTTGTAAAATAATAATTAATTAATTTTAAACTAATAATTTACTTAACACTATCAACATTTATCAATAGTATGACATAACCTATAAACTCAGTTTCTCAACTTTTGTGTCAATCTAACAATTAATCAATCAATCATAGTTTACGATAATGAAATATCAGTGTACAATTATTTACCTTTATTGTTGTAGTTGTTGTAAATGACGAATCTAAGCACTCCACATTTTCACTACAGACACAGCTGACGATACTTTAACCACACGTGTGAACTTGTATTATGACGCTTTCTTGTTTTTCCAACGCCAAGAACGTTCGAGAAAGACAAAGACAGAGACAAGCATGCGCCGATTCAATGCGCCTAATTCTCTAGCGCTGCGCGCGCAGCACTCTCGTTCGATGACTCATCGTAACGTTACCGGGCGTTACACTTTTTCATAAGTGACTCCCAGCCGCAACCTAATTTAAGACGTTGTCACGTCAAAATTAATTAATTAATTAATTATTATTTTACAAATTTTAAATAGTTTCAAATTTATTTAGCAAAAATTTGAAAGTGGCAGATATAAGAAAGTGGCAAAAAGTGGCAGATATAAGAAAACTTTATTTAAACTGTGTTGAGCAAGAATTTTAACATCTAATTTAAGTAAATGTTTTAATTTTCAACTTCATCATTTACAATTACAAATTTTATTTAATTTCAAATTTATTTAGCAAAAATTTGAACCTTCGATCTAAATAAGTGTTTTGATTTTCAAATACCAACGCGGCTGGTGGAGTGGCGATCTATCGTAAATTATCATCGACATCTACGGCGGAAGTGTTCCAAGTTGCGATTACAGACGTAACTCGTGTCATTAAAACCAAGGGTGACATGTGCATGACTGAAGTTACTTGCTTCGCCGCTAATACTAGCTTCAAGTTTATACTCGGTGCTGTATATATTCATCCAGGAGCTAGTATGCAGAATATTGGAATGCTACTATGGCAAGGACTCGGTCCGTACATTCACAACAGCCAGTACGTGCCACCGTTCGTGCAAGTTGATTCTAGTATACCGATTCTTCTGTGTGGTGATTTTAACAAAAACGTAAAGCCTGACAACTCGTTTCTTAAATTCATGAAAAATACGTATAATCTTGATTGCGTATCAAACGTTTCTAAGTCAACTACGTTAAAAGGAACAACTATCGACTTGACTTTCGCAAGACACATTACAGCAGTAACACTTCCTTTCATTTCATATTTCTCCTATCATCGTCCTATCCTCAACAAAATCACTCAAATAGGAATTAGTTAAGTTTAAGTTTACATGTACAATGTTTTAGTAAACAAAATATATTTCTATAGTTAAAATTTGTGCAATTCTTATTTTCATTCAATTCCTTGTTCCTATTGTGCAATTTAATTATATTCATATCAATAAATATTCTACCGTTGTCACGTAAAATCTTCGCCCGTAAAACCGACTTTATTTTATTTACTTATTTTTCCCACTGCTCTACATAAATTTTGTACATCTAAGCCAGCGCCGTCCGCCTATTCAATACCTTTTTAGGGGAGAGGTTGTATTTACTCAACAATCAACTGTCGAAAATTTAATTTTAAAATGTTCGAATTATCTGTAGAGTCGGATTATCGATAGTGTCGAATTACAGTTTTATTATATGATAGGCCGTAGTTTAGAACATCCATACATAGTCGAAATATCATGTGTCGAATTAACGAGGATATGCTGTAAATTTAAAATTATAAATGTAGTTTTTATGAGGAGCTTCAAATTAATCCATTCCTTTTATATGTTGTCTTATCTTCAACATAGTTGTGTTGTTTGCAATTTTATTTTCTGATTTGTTAAAATTTGTCTTCTTTTTACATTTTAAATAAATTTTTAGACATAGGCACCAATGCCTATAGTTTCTTAATTTGTTCACTACTATACTATTTATCATCAAGTATTTTGATTATCAGTCTCCTCTTTATTTATCTATTTCCCCCACTGCTCTATACATTAATTTTCTACATTTTTGCACTGTGTTGTCTAATATGTTGTTGTTCATAAGATTTGTTGTGGATAATATGATTCCATTCTCATTTTGATATAGAAATATATAAGATCAGACCGAATGTATTTACTTAGATTTTCACTCACCCTTATATTTGAAATGTTGCTTCTTGGAAATAAGATTACACCCATTGCAATTTTAAAGCCACTATTTATACTCGTAATGTCTCTGCGGGCCTTTCGGGTAAACCTGGGGCGTTTCCCGGGTCACTCGGCTAGTGAAATATATATATTACATTACAATACAATTACATTACAATACAAACTTTTTTTCCGAGTGAAAATTATAGATTTCTTTAATTTAAAATAATACTTCAACGGAAACCTTTTCTCTATATACATATTATTTTATTCCCCTCTGCAGATCTATAAAATTATGTCGATTAATTCTCTCTAACTACTTCTAAGTTGCCTTCTTTAGTAAGTGCACGGTTTATAAGAAAAACAATCAAATACAATAATAGAGCGTTTTTGGGATTAATTCAGCGAAACTGCTGAGAGGGTTCAGGACTGAAGAGTCAAGCCCTCATCTAGTAATTTCAATCTTTGCAGGTTTGCAGAGATAATATATCATAAAAAATATTTGCAAAATTTAACAATTTACACAATTTAACAATCGAAATAAAAATTATATGGTATATTAAAATAAGTTTGATATAAATCGAATTTCTCTTAACATGTGAGACAGGATTGTTATATAACCAAATACAAATTTATTATAATATTTGACCTTGTTAAGTTCACCTAAAAAGTATTGAGTGCCCAACATGTGTTGTCGAAATATGCCTTTGATGTCATGAAATACTGTCTAAAGAAGTCTAAAGAATTGCCCCACACTATATAGAGAGTTTGTCATTTAATTATAAAATAGAAAAATGGTCTTAAATAAACAGCAAAAACATTTTTCCACATATGAATAGGCGAGTCCTTATACATTTTAGATGCTTCATTTGAAATAACTTTAAATATCGTATTTTACTTTTATTTGACACTGCAAAACAAAAAATATATTTATATGGAGACATCTCGAATTTTTTGATTAGGCTACTTTAAAGATTGATATTTAATAAATAATATAAAGGGGCTATAAAAATATTCATTCTAAAAAGGAAGCGCTTTAGGAAAAGGGTAGCTGCAAAAATTACAAGCTATGTAAATGGCCTGCTTCCTCGAAACATTGGAAGATAAGGTAATTCCTATGCATCTGCTGTAAGCACTTTAGAATGGGTTAGACACTATTTCTCCAGAGCCTATTTCAGAAACATTAGACATACCGGAATATCTCTCACACAGAAACTCTGCTCTCTGAGATTTATTTATTACATGTACTTACGAAGTTTGAAATATTTGTTTGCTTTAGATGAAAAGTAATAAACTAACCAGAATAACACTATGTGTGCCATATATTGAAATTATTAACCTATTTCAATGAGATATTATTTTAAGGATATATCTGAGAAAAATAAAGCGTGTTGTGAAAATTTTTATAATTCTACTTCGAAATAGATATGGGTACAAAAAATATATTTCCCACCTTCAACAACTCCACTACCTGACAGGACTCATCAAAGGCTGGAAGTCCCAAGTAAAAGTTGATCTGTGGTCGGATACAGGAGGTTCCAGGATTCTCGCTGCACAGACACGATTAGGTCAAGCCAAATTGGTAAAGAACAGACCAAGAAACAATACCAAAGGAGCTTCAAGGGCAGTCCAAACTATATAACTGTAGGTTATAAACACTATTATATATATATATATATTAGATAATAAAAGGCATATATTGGATTTAAAAATATATTTATTTTGCCAATATTTCGGCTGGCTGAACGCCAACCTTTATCGAGGCATTACATTTTTGTATACACAAACTCAGCGCCGCATAGTGTTATAATATCACAGTTGAAATCAATTAAAATACAGAGTAGGTGGGAGAAATTTGTGAATGTAAAAAATAATTATTATAAAAAATTGCAATCAAAATGTAAAATATATTAAAATATTAACGGAAAAATATGGGTTCTATCTTTATATTTTAAAATGTTTTTAAAAAGTACATAAAAATAATGTAAAAATATATGTATCTATTAAAACATTTGAAAATGAATTTAAAATGATTTAAACAATAAACTGTAAGAACTTTTTAAAAAGGTTTAACAAAAAATGTGGGTATTTAAAAATTCATTTCAAAATTGATGGAGATCGATTTAAATGTAAGTAAAAAATATTTTATAAAAATGCATTGAAATGGAAGTTAAAGCAATTTAGGAAGAATATATGAGAAAAAAAAATAGATTAAAAAGTGGAAACTAAAAAAGTTTAAAGTATTTCATGTAATAAGTTATATATTTAATGTATCAATACTTTTGTGTATTAAAGCGATAAATGTAAAAATAATTAAACAAGTGGTATGTATTAATTACAGGTAATAACTAATGTGTGAAAAAAATAATTTAAGAAATCGCGGGTATTACAACAAAATTTAAAAATTCATTAAAGCAAAAAAAATAAATTAATTAAAGCAAAGTTATGTAATTTAAAGAAACGGCACCTCTCCCTTTAAAAAAGTATAAAATAAGTCAATTTAAAAATAAAAATTGACTAATTGAAATTAAAATAATTAGACAAAAAAAAAATTAAGAAGATCTAAATGGTGTGTAGATGTCTGGTAAATCAATTTTCCTATTAATGCTTTCTTTGTCTTCTGCAGAGGCCCAGCTTTCTAAGAACAATCGGCAGTGTTTCTCTTTAATGTTCTGGTATAAAATAGCTGTATTTTCGAAATCCGGAGTGTGGTTGTTTTTTAGTGCATGATCTACAAGGAGAGACAGTGGGTTGTAATTCCTTAGTCCTGATTTGTGTTGATTTAAACGATCTTTAAGTGGTTTGCTGGTTTCACCTATATAATTAGCTTGGCAATTGTTACAAGGTATTTTGTAAATTACGTTGATTTTGTTTTCCATTTTGTTAATTTGTTTAGTGTCTGGATGGCGTAAGGCCTTTTTTAAATTTAAAGATGATTGATAGGTAGTTATGATGTTGTATTTCTTTAGGACTCTGGCGATGCGTTCAGAGCCGTAGCTGTAGGGGAGGGAGCAGTAAAGTTTTTTTGATTGATCAGGGGTGTTATTTAAAAGTGGAGATTTTGGTTTATAAAAATGTTTTTCGACAAATTTGCTAGGGTAATTGTTGTTTTTTAATTCTCTGAAGATTCTATTTCTCTCCACTATATCATTAAATTTTGAAGAACAATGTGTATCTAATCTTTTGGAGAGAGCTTTAACCACAGCGATTTTATGATGAACTGGGCCAAAAGAATTGAAATTCAAATAATTTCCTGTGTGGGTTGGTTTTCTAAAAATACTAGTTTCTATTTGATTAACCTTTCTTTTAAGCTGTAGATCTAAAAATGCCAGAGAATTATTATTTTCAATTTCATGTGTAAAATTTAAAAATGGTCTTAAATTTTACACATGAAATTGAAAATAATAATTCTCTGGCATTTTTAGATCTACAGCTTAAAAGAAAGGTTAATCAAATAGAAACTAGTATTTTTAGAAAACCAACCCACACAGGAAATTATTTGAATTTCAATTCTTTTGGCCCAGTTCATCATAAAATCGCTGTGGTTAAAGCTCTCTCCAAAAGATTAGATACACATTGTTCTTCAAAATTTAATGATATAGTGGAGAGAAATAGAATCTTCAGAGAATTAAAAAACAACAATTACCCTAGCAAATTTGTCGAAAAACATTTTTATAAACCAAAATCTCCACTTTTAAATAACACCCCTGATCAATCAAAAAAACTTTACTGCTCCCTCCCCTACAGCTACGGCTCTGAACGCATCGCCAGAGTCCTAAAGAAATACAACATCATAACTACCTATCAATCATCTTTAAATTTAAAAAAGGCCTTACGCCATCCAGACACTAAACAAATTAACAAAATGGAAAACAAAATCAACGTAATTTACAAAATACCTTGTAACAATTGCCAAGCTAATTATATAGGTGAAACCAGCAAACCACTTAAAGATCGTTTAAATCAACACAAATCAGGACTAAGGAATTACAACCCACTGTCTCTCCTTGTAGATCATGCACTAAAAAACAACCACACTCCGGATTTCGAAAATACAGCTATTTTATACCAGAACATTAAAGAGAAACACTGCCGATTGTTCTTAGAAAGCTGGGCCTCTGCAGAAGACAAAGAAAGCATTAATAGGAAAATTGATTTACCAGACATCTACACACCATTTAGATCTTCTTAATTTTTTTTTGTCTAATTATTTTAATTTCAATTAGTCAATTTTTATTTTTAAATTGACTTATTTTATACTTTTTTAAAGGGAGAGGTGCCGTTTCTTTAAATTACATAACTTTGCTTTAATTAATTTATTTTTTTTGCTTTAATGAATTTTTAAATTTTGTTGTAATACCCGCGATTTCTTAAATTATTTTTTTCACACATTAGTTATTACCTGTAATTAATACATACCACTTGTTTAATTATTTTTACATTTATCGCTTTAATACACAAAAGTATTGATACATTAAATATATAACTTATTACATGAAATACTTTAAACTTTTTTAGTTTCCACTTTTTAATCTATTTTTTTTCTCATATATTCTTCCTAAATTGCTTTAACTTCCATTTCAATGCATTTTTATAAAATATTTTTTACTTACATTTAAATCGATCTCCATCAATTTTGAAATGAATTTTTAAATACCCACATTTTTTGTTAAACCTTTTTAAAAAGTTCTTACAGTTTATTGTTTAAATCATTTTAAATTCATTTTCAAATGTTTTAATAGATACATATATTTTTACATTATTTTTATGTACTTTTTAAAAACATTTTAAAATATAAAGATAGAACCCATATTTTTCCGTTAATATTTTAATATATTTTACATTTTGATTGCAATTTTTTATAATAATTATTTTTTACATTCACAAATTTCTCCCACCTACTCTGTATTTTAATTGATTTCAACTGTGATATTATAACACTATGCGGCGCTGAGTTTGTGTATACAAAAATGTAATGCCTCGATAAAGGTTGGCGTTCAGCCAGCCGAAATATTGGCAAAATAAATATATTTTTAAATCCAATATATGCCTTTTATTATCTAATGAATTAAGTATGGATTGCTCTATTTTCAAAAATATATATATATACATGTCAAACTTTCATGGGAATATATTAGAGTTCAATTATAAACCAATGATCTCAAAAATGTTGTTAATTTGTGACGCTGGTTTGATTTGAAGTGAATATCGAGTTGGCAAAAATTTGAAACCATTTAATCTGAAAAAAAAAACCCTCGTCTTGGAACAAAAGGGAAATATTTTGGTATGAATATTTAATTTTAAATTATAAACTCAAATATCTACAATCGCAGAAGGTAAAAATAAAACCTATTTATAAGTGTTGTTGGTAAATCACCTATTTTCCTCAGTTCGATATTCTACAGCAGTGTCGGGCAACCTTTTTCGAGTTGCGGCGCACTAAGCTTAATTTCTTTTTTTCGCGGCGCACCTGTGGTTCTCACTATAAATTTCCTCGTAGGTAATTAAAATACAACAATAAATACTAGTAAAAATTTGAACATATATATCACATTTTATTAATTTTCAATATTAATTTTTGCTTAATTTTGGCAAATTAAGCAAAACGGCAGTGATGGATCATTAACAGATGGTATAAATCCATATTTGAGATAATCTTCAACGTATTTCCTCTTATTTCCAGTTGATTTTACTATTTTCTTATCTTCTTTATTTTCGTTTTGATTTTGTTTATCACTGGCACCTTCTCTAATTAGAAATCTCTCCATCTAGTTTTGAGAGAATTTAGAAAAAAAACACACAAATATAATAATAAAATGTTTAAATAAAGTTACCTTGAGTTAAAAGTGAGTGAGAATTTCATAACAAAAATATTTTTTTCCTTTTTTAACCAACAGATTTTACGGTGTACAAAACTTATTGTGTGAATGTGTGTGTGTTTTACAACATGCAAAAAAAATGAAGAATTACTACAGCAATACTTTGACGAAAACTCCGAATAAAATTTTTAAATAAATTTATAATTTTTTTTTGTTTTCTTTTTTTTAAGCTTTGTAGCTTTGAGTCTCTATTAATAAACAGCTGTGACAAAGATTGTAAATGACGGTTAAGTTTGGTCATATTATTTTAAAAATTAGGTATTTTCCCCCGCAGTATGTATTCAACTTTATTAAATAAAGTTGTTTCCGCGGATTATTTTTTTTTTAACTTATGATTTTAAATAGGTACGTACCTATTTGCATTTTTATTTTTTAATAATGGCACGTTCCAGTTATGTACGTCAAGATTATGTACATACGTTATATGAAATATAAAATTATGCAAACTGTTGTAATTATAATACCAAAATAAGTTTTATATAAAATGAAATTTGCTTTTTTTTAAATTTCATTTTTTATATGAAAATTTTTGAAAAAAATTATTAAAATTGAATAAAAATTATAAAAAATATTTTTTGAAACATTATTTTTAAATTTAACCAAAAGTTCTAAATACCTACAAAAATGTTCGCGGCACACCTAGAATTCTTCGCGGCACACCAGTGTGCCACGGCACACCGGTTGCCCGACACTGTTCTACAGGGTAACAATTCGTGTTGATCTCCTTTTGTATTGTCCTCATGTGGTGGTTCAATCAGGGACGTTACTTGTTGAGGATCTCTGAGTATATACGTGCTGCCTGTAGACATATTTTCTCAATATTTTACACCTATTCAATTTTATTATAGAAATTATTAAATCAAATAATGAATATAATTTTTATATTTTGACGATTTTTTTAATACATAAATTTTTTAAAATTTATACAAATAAATATAAACTATTATAAAATCTTTGAATAATTTATCTCTATTTAATTCTCAGAGATTTTGCTCTATCTTTCTTAGGAACTACCTCATTCATAGGTATGTTAGGACAATCCAATATACCCAAATTAAAATTACATATAATCAATTTGACTTAGTTCATGAAATTTTTGCTACTACCTCAGATGTTATGCACCATTTTGTCCATTGTATTGTGTTTGTTACCTTATCACACTAAATAATAATATTAAATTGATTTTACGCTTTATTAACTTTTCCTCAGATTCATTGTCTTATTTATTAGTTGAGCACTCGACATGTTTTTGTCACACAGTTATCCATTAGAGAATTGACCTCATCCTTAATAAGAGCTTATTGATTATAAGGTTCGCAATGTGTTATAAGCAGTATTTCTGTTAATTCAGAGCACTCCCTCATCGCTGAGTGTTGACACATACAACAACCTTTCCTCCTCCTTGCATAAGGGCCTTCTGATACTGTCGTTTTAAATGATTCTTCACGGCAGAAATAGAGGAAAACCCCGGGGCTCAGGACAATAAGGTCACATCGATTATTGGGTTTTTCTCTTGCACTTTTCACCGCAGGAGTTTGAGCTCGCATCGAGAGAGAGGAACACGCTAGATGAGAACCTTAGACTATTGGACCGGTCAAGACTGAACTCCCGTGATAGGGACAACATGTCCGTGACTACTAACGTTCATCACATCTTATCAGGCCCATGTTATATCAGACATATGCCCTAATTCATGTCATATCGGATACATGCCTTAGTTTATGTCATATCCAACACATGTCCTCATTCATGTCATAGAATAAACATGGCCTTACACAAGTCATATCATTTTTATACCATCACACATGTGACATCATATACATGCCCTCAAACTAGTGACATTATGGACATACCCTCAAACACTTGCCATGAGAGACTTACCTTCACCCACGCCCATTAGACCATAACCTCAAACATACCAAATCTTACACATGCCCCTTAAACAAAGCTTTAACCCCTGGATATTCGATGTAGAGAACCCCCGAGGTCTATATAAGTGTACCAGATAAAAGATTGAACTTATGAGGCAGGTCGTTTATAACACAATCTAACCTGGCATTAAGTTAATTGAACCAGCCTCATATTTTGATTTAGCCTTACTTTTATAAAAAAATGTGTATTATGTATACAAAATATTATGTATATAGAAATAATATATATATAAATAAATATCGTTTTGAAAATAGAGCAATCCATATTTAATTCTTTAGATAATAAAAAGGCATATATTGGATTTAATAAAAGATTTATTTTGCCAATATTTCGGCTGGCTGAACGCCAACCTTTATCGAGGCATTACATCTTTGTATACACAAACTCAGCGCCACATAGTGTTATTATTAACACTATATTAACACTATATATTAACACTATGCGGCGCTGAGTTTGTGTATACAAAGATATAATGCCTAGATAAAGGTTGGCGTTCAACCAGCCGAATATATTGGCAAACTAAATATTTTATTAAATCCAATATATGCCTTTTTATTATCTAATAAATAAATATATATGCATATAAATATATATGAAAAAACAATAGAAAAATAAAAAATAAGTGGGTCAGGTGTTGATATTAAAAATAAAAAAGGCATATCCTGACCAGGAGCACATGTGCTTTTCAGAAGGCAGAGCGCCATCTGGTGGAACATAAATCAATTATTCATCGATTTAACCTGTTCCCTGATATTTGCCCAACCCAATTTCTTGATAAATAAAGAAAAGCCATCCACGAACGCGTTTCGCGCTTTTGGCGCTCGTCAGCGTGGGTTGGCCAAATATCAGGGAACAGGTTAAATCAATGAATAGTTGATTTCTGTTCCACCAGATGGCGTTCTGTCTTCGGAGAAGCACATGTGCTCCTGGTCAGTATATGCCTTTTAATTTTTAATATATATATATCTTATATAAAGAAAAAAAGATATTCTGCTTGTATTTAGAATTGTTGAGATTATTTTAATTTTGGTTATCTTGAGGATTAAGCTATGGCGGTGCAGTCGTGGCATGAATCTTCTTGAAATAATAATCATATTGAAGATCATAGATTTCTTTATTTGAGCTGAGTAATATATAAATGAATAACATAATTGGATAAAAGTAATGCCTGGCTTAAGGCGTTAGAATAATAAGGAAACAAAAGAATATTTACATAATGTACAAATGTTTTGAGTCGGCCAACGGGGAAGAACAACAATGAGATTTTATATGGTAAGCGTGACCTCTGGCGGTCGATTTAAACAGAGTATTTATATCTATGAAATAATAATTTTTTTAAAATAAAATAATACCTTAATATAACATTTTAAATAATACCTTTATATAACATTTTAAATAATATCTTAATATAACATTTCCCCCCTGTGAAGAAAATAATATGGGTTCATTCAGAGAAAGGTAATAAAAAATATAGTTAAAAAAAGATAAAATGATTAGAAAGAGAGGTGAGAGGTGATATTCACCGATCATATTGGTTTTTGAATGGTAACCAATAGACAGGAAATAGCAAAAAATGATAATGTGAATAATGATAACAAAAATGTGGTGAAGAGTGAAAATGTGGTTGATTGAAAATTGTGGTAAAGAGTGAGAATTGTGGTAAAGAATGAAAATTGTGGTAAAGAGTGAAAATGTGATATTCCTCAATCATATTGGTTTGTTATTAACCAATAGATTGGAAATAGATACAAGAAAAAATGCACAATTATAATATTAAAATGAGGAAGGAAAAATAAAATGCATGAATTATTAAAATGTACATGAATGAAAAATATTAATATGATAGCATTGAAAAAACATTGGATGATTATAAGAAAAAAGAGCATTTGTGAAAATTAATTAAAGGCAAGGGTAGTATTATGTAAAAAAGGCAAAATGTAAAAAAAGGAATGAACATGTAAAGAAAAATTAATGGTAAGAATAAAGAATGATCATTTAAGAGAAAGAAATAAGTTGAGACAAAGTTTATGTACAAAGGAAAATGTGCAAATGAGGAGTGAACATATAAAGATTATAAAATAATGATAGGAATAAAGAATGGGCATTTGAAGAAAAAAAGAATCAAGGTGGATGAAAAAAAATAAGAGCTAAAATTTACATATGTTGGTATCGATAAATTTACATATTTGCAGAAACTCTTTCAGATATTTATATAGGAAATAAGCAATGGGGGTACAAATGAAATTTTTTGATATAATAACATATTAAGAAATGAGATTAAATAAGAAAATATCAAAATAGTAAAAGTTTGGGAATTTAAAATATATGGAAATGTGAATCTATAAGGTATTGTGGTCATTAACGAAAATATATAATGAGATATATGATTAACAAAGATAAATTTTTATTAAAGATTAAATATGTGAGAGAAATATCATATTTTGTTTTTGTTGTCTTCCTGGCCGACTGTTTTACATATAGAATTAAAAAAAATGAAATTTGTAAATGGTTTAGCTTAAATTGCAAAGGTTTAAAAGTAAAAATATGGACTTAGAAATATTATATTTAGGTACAAATTATGGAGAGCAAAATAAGGTTTAAAAGAATTAAAGGTGTGGTGAAATTTAAAGGGCAAAAACAGCTATGGTAAAATTGGTATCTAAGAATGATTTAACAAAGAGGGAAATAACTAGAAAAAAGTGATTGAAACTATTGTAAATCATGGATGAGGATTAAAAAGTTAAAAAGAGATAAATAAGTAAAAGGTAGATACAAAGTACCTTGAAAAGGATGGTTATGGCTGGAGTGGATTTCCGGGAGATGACTGACTCTGGGCGGAAGATGTGATGGCTGGATTTGGCTGTAGATGGAGATGACTTATTGAAGCTATGGTTGTTTGTGGAGAATGCTATGGTTGATTGTGGAGAAGGCTATGTTTGTTTGGAGAATGCTATGTTCGCTTGGAGATGGCTATGTTTTCTTGGAGATGGCTATGTTTGATTGTAGATGGCTATGTTTTCTTGGAGATGGCTATGTTTGATTGTAGATGAATATTTTTGATTGTATAGAGTATGATGGATTGAGGTAGGTTATTCTTGTTGCTTGTGACTATTTTTCGTTGGATAAGGCTATTTTTGATTGGGGTAGGCTAGGTTTGATCTGCATAATTAAGAATGAGCTATGTTTGGTTGTGGAGAGATATGTTTGTTTGAATTGGGCTATGTCTTTTTAAAGTAGGTTATTTTTGGTTGAAATGAGCTATTTTTGATTGAAATGAGCTATTTTTGATTGAAATGAACTATTTTTGATTGGGAAAGTTATTTTTGATTCAAAGATTTGCATATTTGAGTTTGAAAAATTTTGCTTTTGGCATTTTGAAAAAATAAACAGGTAAAAATCCTGTCGACTAATATTATATTAATAAAAAGATATATCTGCTTGTATTTAGAATTGTTTAGATTATCTTAATTTTGGTTATCTTGAGGATTAAGCTCTGGTGGTGCAGTCATGGCTAAAATCTTGAAAGAATAATAATAAAAATGGTTTTGATCAGATATTGATTTATTTGAGCTAAAGTGATATATAAGAACATAATTTGATTAAAGTAATGCCGGGCTTAAGGCGTTAGAATAATAAGGAAACAAAAGAATATTTACATAATGTACAAATGTTTTGAGTCGGCCAACGGGGAAGAACAACAATGAGATTTTATATGGTAAGCGTGACCTCTGGCGGTCGATTTAAACAGAGTATTTATATCTATGAAATAATACTTTTTTTAAAATAAAATAATACCATAATATAACATTTTAAATAATACCTTTATATAACATTTTAAATAATATCTTAATATAACATATCTATATATATAAAAATGGATGTTTGTTGGTCCGTCCGTCCGTCCGTCCGTTTGTCAGTGATAATCTTCTACATCGCTCAACCAATCGTGATGAAACTTTGGGAAGATGTTTAGTATACTACCGGGATGGTTTATGGCTAATTACTCTTTAGAAATAACCTTTCGTTGCATTTTTATTTACAATAAAACGTAAATTCACTCGCAATCTGCGCCCCTCTCGCGGCAGACGGGGGATGGCGGCGCGCGACGATTGGCTGCCGGCGCAGCACGTGACCTCCCTGCCTCCCCCCGCCGAGTAAATGAGATCTCCCGGCTGACGGCCGAGCAGCGCCCTCTAGAACGCGTTACGATTTTGACGGCGCGGGGCGCTCCCGGTTGGACAGTTGCGCGGGGGCAGAGTGACCTCGCGGGTGCCCTCCGGGAACTACGTCCATCTTCCATATGTAATATACATTTAATCGTGTAAACCCGGGCGTTGCCCGGGTCATTCGTCTACAAATTCGCAGTAGTTCACTAATTCAAACCAAAATATCCACACATAGGTAAAAGAATACTGGGAAGACTGACATTTATTAATGCAGTGATTATAATCAATGATTACAATGAAGGGCTATATTGTCTATATATATAAAAATCACTTTCAAATATTAACGTAACGTTCCATTCTCAATCCCGTTGGGCTTTAGATCGGCTAAAACATTTTTATCTTTATTAGTGAATATTAACTTTACTGTACTGAATAGTTTAGTATAATGTTAATTCAACATATTACAATTTAGCCACTGCAACGCGTGGCCGGGTTCGCTGTGTAGTATACTATCAGGACGATTTCTGGCGAATTATTTTAGAATAATATTTATAGCAATAAATATAGCGAAATTAAGACGTAGTGATAATATTCTGTGTTTGTGCATATATAAATATTTTACAGAAAATGTGAGAACGTTCTATTAGAATATCTCGAAAACAAAAAACAATACATATAATAACATATACAATATACAATACATATACATTTTATCTTTATAAGTGAATATTGACTTTACTGTACTGAATAGTTTAGTATAATGTTAATTTAACATATTACAATTTAGCCACAGCAAGGCGTGGCCGGGTCCACTAGTATATATATATAAATACATAGAACACTCATTTCCTTCCTTCGTTATCCGAATATTACTATTCATTTGTGAGGAATGTATATTACAAGCTCTCTCTAAATGGCAAACTAGTTTTTACCTATTTGATTATCTAAACTTGATAGTTATAATATATCTATAGAATATATATATGCCTGGAGAGTTTACTGTATTAATCATAAGTTGTAGTGGTTATGAGAATATACCTCGAGGTGTGCAGTGGATTATATGATGATAACAATTTCAAATTGAATCAATCTCAGAGAAGCCATGCTTGATCAATCATTGTTTCAATAACATACAAAAATATTTCAAAATTTTGTTCCCTTCGTGAATTTTAATTCATCCTTGGGAAATATATCAAATATTTTCTGTGTATTCATATTTATCTGATATATATATATGAAGCATGTGTAAATAATATTGCGTGATTTTATCTTTTAAGAACTAAACAAATTCATTAAAAATATTATGTAGAAAGCTCTATTCCTGTGATATATACTATGTGATGTAAATAAAATTATTGGAAAATTTAAAACAAGTATTATATATCCATAGCTTTGTTTCAATTTAAAAAACAGCAAGGTTTGAGCAACAATGAAGTGATCTAGAATTAGATTTAAAGTAGCCTTTTTTTACAAAGTATCCTTTGAATCTTAACGTCGAAGGAGAATAATGTTATTCATATATTGTTTTGTTTCAACATTTGAAAAAAAAAAGTTCGGATTCGCGGTAACAACTCTTAAACGAAACTTTGAATTTATAAAAAAAGAAATGAACGAATAATGCCGTTTATGTGTGGAACCGAACTTGTACAATGCAAGTAATTATCATAAATCTTCTGTTAATATTTATGAATGGGGTATGATATATAATCAGTGAAATATATATTTTTTTCTGATAAGAATAAATTGAGATAAGTACAATATCGCATCAAATCCAAACGATGTTTCTCTAACTGCATTGTGAATATTTTATCAAGTATGTTCAAAAATTCAGGTAAGAATTTTATTATCAATTATGATATATTTGTAACGAAATCATTTCTACCTTAACTAAAGCGAAATTTTAAACGATTATATCAATTTCATTTGGCAAGGCTCTTAAAGCTTGGGTTGTAAAAGCTTTTCTTTGTAGCCGCTCTTACTGATGAGGGCCACATTCAACATAGCAGTTTGACAGACTAAACTGTTCTTGTTTATTCTCTTTTTTTTAATTTCTGATATAGCATCAGCCAAATTGGGTGATAGCACGCGCTGTATTTGTTTATAATTGACTGTTTGGGTTCAAAAAGATCAACATGACGCCGGTCTTTAAACACAAAACGGATAGTTTATGAGAAACCTATATTCTAAATGTAAATAATCTGAATCAGAGAATGAAACAAAAAATACAATACCTATAAACAGGGCGATCCATAAATCATGATATTTTAAAAATTAATAAGTTTTCTAATATTTGAGTTAGAGAAATACACTACATACCAATAAACTCAGTATGCAATAGGGATTTTATAGCAAACTAGGCGAATGACCCGGCTTCGTCCGAGAATTTCCCCGAGTGAAATTGCCTTCATACTGAAAGTACATCAATAATAAATAGTAGAAGTGCGATATAATAGAAATACAGAAGTAACACATAAACCACCGGCAAAAAGTGTGAATGGTGGCAAAAATTGTATTATATTAGTGTTTAGATATTTGATTTTATTATATTTCGCAATCAATTTGGTTGTTTCAAAATCAACATAGTTTAAAGAATAAGAAAAAAAAAATAGGTTTATTAAAAAAATTAATCCAAAATACTGGCATGTAAATATTTTTTCTGTAAAAAATAAAAGAGCACATGGAAATCAGGCAAACATATGTGTTTGCTAATGACTGCGACTGCATTTTAAACGACTTTAAAAAAAAAGAGATAAAAAACAAAGGCTAAAACAAAAATTATTAAAAAAACGAAAGCAATTATTTATATACAGTAACGCTAATTTTTTAAAGGTTTTTAAAAAATGCATTGTGTGCAATTAACGTATTTTAAGTTAGTAATATAGATTTCTCTCTCAATACTTAATACTTTTGTAAAAAAAAGTAACACTCGTATAAAAAGAAATTTCAAAACAGGTACGCAAGCAACTTGAAAAAAAAAATGCATAACGCTCAATGGTCACTTAATTGGCTTGGTGTTGTTACTTCGCTTCGTATTTACTCCGCGTAAAAAAAATTTATTCAAATGAAAAATAAAAATAGCCAAAAATATGTATCAAAATGTAGCCGAAAATTTTCCTCAGGTTTATAAAAAGCGACGTGCAAAATTTGGTACCAATTGGTTCAATAGTTTTTGAGTTTATTGCGAAACTGACAACAGGCATTGATTTTATATATAAGGAGATAGTGAAAATTTCTGAAATGATTTCAGTTAAAATAATAATCGCTAGACGTTGTTCTACCAGTTTTAGAGAATCAGTGGACAAATATTTTGGTAAATTATAATAGATCAAGTATATTTCCTTTTGGAATACGAGGAAACAAGCCCAAATATCTGATGATAGGTTGATAAAACAGTATATTTCACCAAAGGTTGAAGAATTGGGTGACAACCTTCAAGCGAAATCTGGAAATGTGGAATGGGTTAATCCAAAATTAAATATATAGCGAATATAATTGATATTTTAGATGAGGCTTTGTGAAATATATTAGATGCTTGAAAACACAGCTGAAATCAATTTTAATTAAGCTTTAAAAAATATGTAAACACTATTAATATAGGATATATTGGTATAAGAAATGTATCGTTTCTTGACAAATTGGCGACACGAGGCGACATAAGGAGAGGGGTTGACAAATCTATATAGCGTACTTTATTGCAAAATTATTTTCCTGGGGCTTGATAATATTATCAATGTCTATTACAATTTTACGCAAATATTTTCGATTCATTTTTAGAACGACCTTTTACGTAGATCAACCTGGTTTTAACATCTTTTTTCAACTTTTTAGCGCAGAATTTTCACACGAGACGTTTGGAATGTACAATATATATATTCCCTATTATAATATAATTTTGAGCAAAAATATATAAAAATATACATGAGGGTTAAAACGGTCTAGACGACAAAATATAAGCTAAATGAAGCTGCTCGCGCACGTGAAAGTATCGAATCTGTGTGCATATTATAAACCTTAATTACTGTTGTTTTGAAAAAGTCTAATTGTAAGAAAATAATTTAGTGTTCTCATTACTCAATACAATTAGCCGCAAAATATTGGCAGATAATACGTGGCAACTAATATAACATATGAAGTAACTGCGCTTTCTCTCTTGACCACAATCTTTGCTTGATGTGTCAGCTTTCACATTTCGCACCTTTCGCATACTCGTCTATTTTTCATGTTTGTGTATCTCATATTCTGGTACTTTCATTCAAAATATTATAAATTTATTATTTTCAAATTTAGACAATATCTATCTACTACATGTTTTAATTTTCATTTATACCTATTTTACATATCTTGGATTTCATTCAGAAATTTTCACCCAATTCTTGTACTCTTGGCGAAATGGCATTTCATTAACCTATTATCGGGTATTAATAGTATTCCTTCATGGTATTCTAAAGGGAAAAATACGTGTCGATCAAATAAATATTATATTGCGTCAATTCATAAAACCATTTGGCCACTGATTATCTGATGCTGGTAGAGCACCATCTAGCGCTTAAAATTGTAGATAATATTTTTTAAGAATTTTACATAAGTATTTAAATTGTATCCTGAGCATAATGGTGTTTACCGCATTTTTCTAGAACAAATATTCGCGGTGATCTAAATTTCAAAATTATGCAAGACTTTTGGATCACTTTGCAATTTAAAAGAAATATTGTGTAATATATTTTATAGTTCTTAAAATTAAAGATACTTCAGCCAGTAAATTATTTTATATATAAATAAAAATAAAAGTAATAAAAATATCACTGGCCGAAGTATCTTTAATTTTAAGAACTATGAATGCCGGCCAGGCAGCCTCTATCTTTACGACATTTTATAATATAACTATGAGACATATTTAAAACCATTTATTTGAGAAATTAAATAATCTGAAAGAGTCAAAATTTCTCCATCTAAAAATATTGCGTTCGTGTAAATTATATTAGGGCCTAAATTCCTTCACTAAATAGTTTAATGAATCGGCAGTTTTTAATCGGTTCAAACTAAATTTAAAGAAGGATGCACTTAATTAGGAGCTGTTAATTATTATATATAATTACATAAATATAATATTAGAAATAAATTCAAATATTAAATTTGAAGCCGAGGAAATACCCTAGCCATTTTGCAGCCTGAGAGCAAATTGCTAAAAATTACAAATCTTAAAAAGCAGTAAGTATTTATGGCAAGAATCGATGAATACAATCTAAGTTATGTAAATAAAACAGGAGCCTAATTACTTTTTGGTGTATTCTAATTTAATTTGGGTCCACTTCTTCCTACTATTTTAATTAACATAGATTTGGAAATTCCGAAAACTTTTAAAGACAGATAATCTTTTCCCTCTTTTTAATAAAGCGGAATTTAATTTAAAAGTCTCGGAATGTGTTTCTATTTTGTTTTTCTAAGCCATGATTAGTTCTGGAAATGTATGCTTCTCAGGGGAAGTTCTTATTTCTGATCCTGGTAATTTTGGCTCATTTGGTTTTACATTTCCATTTGCCAATTCTACTGATATTTGAATTATCCCTTTTAAAAATATGATGATATTTAATTATAAAATAAATATATAAAGCTTCCAGGGCTAGGTTTCTTGTTCAACTTTTTTTTTTCAAGCTTTCGGACTTGTCAGTCGTGTTATAATACCTTGATAAAGGTTGGCGTTCAGTCAACTGAAATATTGGTAATATAAATGATAATTTGATCCAATATATGACTTTTTGATTAAAGATTTGGACTAAAATAAAGCGAGATGTCCTTATCTGATAATGAACTCCGACACTATATACTCCAATTAAAGAACAAATCCTTGAAACTCTCCAGATGGAGGTGCAATCTGTCATTCAATCAGCTTTGTGAAAGAGCTAACTTCATACCACCTTCTCTCCGAATCAAAGATCCTGTTGGTAACCCTTTCTCCGCCCGAATCATCGAATGTACTCAAAAGAATCTTCTTCTTTCTCGCATCAAAGGTTGTTTTTCCAATATTAGGTTCATCTCTAAAACTATCAAAGGACTCATATACCTGATTGATCAACGAACCTCAAAAAAGGAATTCTCGGAACTAATCCAATTCATTACAGAAGATATTCATATTAATGAAAGAACCATCCGTAGCAGGCATCAATCGGAAGTTGCATTTTGGATCAAGAAATATTAATTTCTAGCACATTTCGCCATTAATACGAATCACATATCTTTCAACCTGATAAATCTCTCCTCGGCAGAATTATCCCTAACGAAAAAAACCTCCTTTCATTAGGTCTTAAGCACAGGGTCCCCGCCAAGTTAACCATCCCGTTAATCTTATCCAGTGTAGAATCTGCCATCAGGAACCTCAACCACGAAGATATCTTTAAAATACGTCAATCAGTCTTTTCCATCTTTCAGAAGCCTCTGATCTTTCCCTGGAATTCTTTGAGCTTAATTAGAACTGTAAATAGTCGAAAACGGAAACATTCCATTGTAATAGACAAAGGCAGATAAGGGTACATCCACAGTACTACTGAATCAGAATGATTATAAAAACAAAATTTTGGATATTCTAAGAGATGATTCCACGTTTTCAGATATCTCTAACCAAGCAAACCTCTCTTCACTAAAGAGTTTAAGTCCTCTCTCCGAAACATCAAAAAGCAGGTAATATAACTCAGGAACAATTTAGCTTATTCACTTCAGCCATGGATAATAATGCTTACATATATGGACTCCCTAAAACACATAAACCTCTAGTACCTCTACGACCTATAATAGCTTACCATCTTTCTCCAGCCTTTTCTTTATCTGAATATTTAACTAATTTCCTATTGCCATTGATAAAATCCAATCCAGGCCCACATTCAATTTTCAATACCCCCGCATTTATACAGGAAGTTTTACATCTGAAACCCCCACCTGACTATAATATGATCTCATTTGATGTAACATCGCTGTATCTTTCCCTGCGACACTCACTCATCTTAGATTCACTGAAACAGTTCCTCACCTTTGCAAAAATAGACCAAAAATTAAATAGTATCATAACTCAGTTAACACAGATATGCCTTTCTATGAGTACATTCACGTTTAATTCCCAGCATTATAAACAGATAAGAGGTACCCCAATGGGTAGCCCTTGTCTTCCATTGTTTCTGTGTTGGTAATGATAACTTTGGATAAATATATTAATAATAGTTTTTCCTCCGAATTATTGTTGGAGGAGATACATAGATGATACATTTTGTATTTGTAAGCCTAGCCATAACCATCTTATCCTCTCAGGCGCAAACTCTTTTCATCCAGACTTAAAATTCACATATGAAACAGAACAATATAATGCTCTCCCCTTTTTAGATATATTGATCGTTTGTACAGATAGCAGTTATCATACAACAGTATATTACAAACCAAACTGTCCACCCATTACACTTATTTTAAATCCTATAGTCCTATATCGCTTTAATTTAACACGGTTAGAACTCTGGCTAAACGTTTGCATACCCATTGTTCCCTCACTATTTTTAGGACAAAAGAAATACGTCCAGGGTAGCCTAGTGGACATGGCACCTGCCCGGTAAGCAGAAGGTTGTGGGTTCGATTCCCGCCCCTGGACACTTTTATTTTTCCGTTTGTCATTACTCTTCACAATTCATCCTATCATACTTCATCCTTAAAGTTAGAAATGGTCGTTATTTCTCTTTAAAATAGATTTCGATTTTTGTTTAAAAGAAACATTCGCGGTATAATTGCAATTTTCGTTTTAAAAAGAAAAATCAAAAATATTTTATAATTTGATCTCCGCCGGTTAACCTATTCCCTTCATAGAGAAACATTTATACTCGCAGTACCCGTTCCACTTCCACTTCATCCTATAGACATACTTGGACTTTGCCATACTCCCCCCACCCAGTTTCCATCTCTAGAATATTAAGAATACATGACATCAATACGTATTTCAATAGCCCTCCAGACATTTATACATCCATCAGAAATCCCATAACTAAAACTGCAAAACCTCTCAATCCGGTCGATTCTTGCGGGGCGGTCTACTCGGTCTCCTGTAGAGATTGTTCGGCCACTTATGTGGGAGAGACGGGTAGGTCCGCCTCCGTGAGAATGACAGAACAGAAATATCACCAACAAGGACCGTAGATCTCTAATATTTCAGCATGTATCTCAAACAGGCCATAGTTTCAATTTGAATTCCCCAAAAATACATTACCAGCACATCAATAATAAACAACAGAGATTATTTCTTGAATCATTCATATCCATAAAATATAACAGTATAAACCGAAAAATAGATATCCCCGATATATACCATTCCTTTTGTAAATAGTCACACACAGTACATTTCTTTCTAGCGGTTTTTATTTTATTTGTGGGTTCATCCTCATTGTTTATTTGCCATTACCTTTGTCGTATTTTGTTCGATACTCAATAAAAGCCTCGAATAATGATATTCACAAAATTGATATTTTTTATACACAATTTTTAAATAGTTATTATTTGTTAAAATATATCTGTTTATATTTCAAATCACGAGATCTTTAAACGGCCTAAGCGATGTTTTATTATGTTTGTTCAAGTGTTAGGAGTTGTTTTTATCGCATGAAGGGCCTTAGTGAAAAACTATTAGCTCTTTGGAGCGAAGGCGCTCTAGCCATTTTTTATTGCAATAAACGTTGCGATAGCGGTTAAACAACCTTATTAGGTATATATATATATATATATATGTAGTATATTTTGAATTTGATAGATCACAACCTTCTTCTAATATTTATTATAACCCCATATCTATATAAAAATATGTATCGACCTTGTAACAATGGAAGTGACACATAAAACAAAGAGGCAGACGTAGACCAGACGAAAACAACCCGGCGCAAGAAAAGTGGCGTGATTACAAGAACCAATCAGGACTCTCCACCATATGCGGGAGTTTAATTTCTACAATCTTAGCGGGAGTCCAGTATAAAAAGGCCCAGAAATTAGACAAAGTAGTTGTTTTCAGAGCGACGCCGTTATACGGTCGGTCGGATCTCTCACCCCCCCTTCTATCCGCGTAGGCTTAGGGAATCCGCGGCGCCCGTGGTTCGACTGCCTTCGTCCGTGGTCTACCTCTACCTCTTGGAGTTACCATCTAGACCTGCCTCTGTCTCTTGCTGTCCCTGTGCGGGAATCCCATCACGCACCCACGACCACGACTGCCCAGTACATTCCACGCCGGCTTGGTCGGGATTACTACAGAACCCGTTAAAGTCGACAGGATAACTGAGGACAGCAGCATGCAGAGGATGACGGAGGTCGGAGACGAATACGTCGCGGATGCCTCACCAACATGCAGCCCCACTACGAAGACCTAGTAGGCCGCCTAACAGACGCCATTCTGGGACTAGCCGTGCCTCGTGCGGAGGAGGCCCTCATCTCCTCTTTCGACGGATCCCACGCAACAAGCAGCCTTCTTCCATACAGCCATCTCCAGAGATCAACTCCAGCCAGCATCAGCCATTTCAAGGTACTTTATACTTTGTTTCTGCCATTTTCCCCATAAATTTTATACTTATATTTTTACTTTAAGCATTTTAAAATCAATTATAACCTTTTTATAGCATTTTTATTCAATTTTTTAAAACTTTCACACTCTCATTTATCATTTTTACTTTATTTTAATCAAATTATAAATGTTGATTCATCATTTTCAATTTTATTATTAGAAATATTCAATCACGCATTTTTGCCAATTTATTAATCTTACATGCCTTTCTTAAAGTCACCTAAAATGGCATTATCCAAATATGCAATTTTCAAATTTTAAATTAAATTTATTACGCTCTTTATTTTACTTAACCTATTACTATTTCAATTGATATTTCTCAATATTTAAAAGTTTCTAAAAACTAGTCCTAGATTTATATTTTTAAAAATATCAATTTTAAATTATCTCATAACAAAATGTGCCTCCCATTTTCCCCACAATTACAAATACAACTATAAATGTAATATGCGAAAACTAAATATCATACCATAAAATTTCCATACCCCATTGCATTTCATTCCTGCCTGTGTTAAATTGTTAATTACGAAACTCTACCGAATTTTGTACCCATGCCATAACCTTTTCTCTTAGAAATTTTCGTAAATTCATTATTTTATAAATTTTCTAAACCTAATCACCGCTAATAATCTCCAATCTAACGATTTGTCTGAACTTCTTAACGCAAAACTTACTGGGAAACTAAGCTTATTTCACCTAGAGAATCCCAGAAGCTCGAGACGACCGAGGAAAGAAAAACAATTCGGCACAGCGGTGTCATCTCCTGTTTGTTTTTGTTGCCGGCGCGGTGTGTCATCCACAGCCCACACAATGGCGGCCATGTTGACATCTCCAGTTTCAGTACACCTGTACTTGAAAACACGTGCTCCAGATCGCAGGACGGAGAGATTACATAAGATATTGGCACACCGGTATACTAGATTTTCGTGTCCACCAAATAACCTGCCAGATTAAAACGGATAGGAAAATTATATAAAATCCCTTTTATAGCAAATCTTATTTTTATAATGTTATAGGATAGTTTATCGTTTTGTCAACTCGTTTAAAAATTAGGTCCCCACCATCTCTAAAATCGATCCTGTACATGACACCATGTGAGACGCCATCTTGGCCTCCTAAAAGGACAATTAAATCCCCAAAATGGAAAATTCCCCCTATCAATATTAGAACAAAACATCTTCGCCAATGCCATCCATCAAGCTATCACCTTTTTTATATTTGTATGCTATATGTCTTTATTTTATTTTTCTATACCTCCTCCACTCAGCCATTATAAACCATCCAAGCCAACATTATTATATAGTTATTAATGTCATTGCTCCTTATATCTTAGAATATTCAACCCTCAGCAATCTTTTGAATAATTATTATTCGACTATTTTTTCATCTGTCAGCATATATAGATTATAAAACTTTACAAATTCAAGCTTTTTAAACATCATTTGAGTTTTTTTATATAACATTTATATATTTTTAAAAATACCTTAAGATCGTATTATTTCTGATATCATTGTTTTTTTATTAGATTATAATTATTTTCTCATATTGACGCCTCTCTCTCTCTCAATCCTATCTTCCCATCCTATACCACTTACTCACACCTCCTCAACCCATCTCCTCTCAACCTCATAGTCTCCCATAGGGTTCCTGTTGCCACCCATTTTATTTATTTTTATTTTTTTTTAAAATTAATTCATCTATTGGACCATCCTTCCTCGGTATACAATTCCCGATAACGAGTTCAGGAAATCCAAAGATTCTTTTTTTTTTATCCATCACCCGACAACATCATTCATTACATTCAACTATGTCGGGTTGTTCAATCATCATTGGCAACAGTACCCTTTGCCTTCCTTACCTTCCATATTTCCCGCAATCAAGTCTCCAGCTCGCCAAACAAACTTTTATTTTTTTATTTTGATTCAACCAGCTGGCTCTACCTTCCTCGCTGTACATTTCCCAACAGTGAGCTCAGGCGACCAGTTCGAGTTTTTTTTTTTTTCTCAACGCTCGGATCATCATTACAACCATCATTTTTACCATTTTATTACTATTTTTTTCAATTTTAATCCGAGCTCAATCATTGGCAACAGGCAACTCTTGACTCCGCCTTTCCCACTTCTCCACTTTCAACTTACCTACCTCCCCTGTCTGATCTAATGTTGATTATGAAAAGTCTTGGCAGTTCGGTCAATAAAAACAATACCTCACTTACACAGGCACGTATTGCATTGCCGAACGCCATTACAAAATTCAACTCAGACTTCCCCTTTTTTTACCACTGCGTCACTCTAAACCTTCAGATATCCATTATAAGTTTATTTGTAACATTTTGCTACTTTTGATAAGTTCGTTCTCCTTTTTCTCTCTCTCACCATGTGAGACGTCTCTGAAATTATAATTAAAAAAAAAAATTAAAAATAAAAAACAAATCATAATGGCATTTCAATTTATTTACCACTTTTGACTTTTCCAAACATTGTCTAATTTGCGTTTATAAGCATTGCATCACGTGGGGAACACACTAACCTAAATACTTACTATATTCTAAAATCTTATTCACTTATATTTTTATGATCCTTGATGTGTGCAATTTTATATTTTAGAATCAATCCATATATTTAATGATATTTCTTTTACATTAAGATATTTCTTTTCCATCTCCATCCCTAAACAGTTAAAACTTTAGCCAACCTATATAAACATCACCTGAAACCTTATATTCTTTGACATCATTTGTTTTAATTTTCCATGGCCTACGTCTAAGCTAATTTAACTTAAACATTTTGTTTTAACAGTGACGCCTTATACCAACTGTCCCTTCTTATATCTTGATCCTTCCAACTCTGCCTTCCATACTTCTCTCGTCTCTTGATCATTTTCCATTGGCCTTCTATGCCTTCGTTCTAACCACCCCTCGTCCATCGCAGAGTTCCTGTTAGCCGACCTTTTTTTTATTGATTTGTCCCAGTGGACTACTCCTTCCTCGCCATCCCATCCTGATGGTGTGTTCGAGAAAATCCATGGCTTATTTTTTTTTATACACCCGGGTCACCATCCCAGCATTCTTTATTTCATTCTTTTTTCCTCAAACCCGGGTTCAATCAATCAATGGCAACAGTCGAGCCCTGTTTTCACAATCTACCTCCATCCTCTAACCTCTTCAACGGTTCCTGAGACGCCTGCTCGTCAACATTTTTTAATTTTTATTTTTTAATGATTCATCGACCTGGTACACTCTTCCTCCCCATGTTAACTCCACACGGAGAGCTTGGGTAACCAGCGAGATTTTTTTTCTAACGCTCGACCCAGGCCATCATCAGCACGATGCGCCCACTCATTTTTCGTTTAATTTTATTTTTCATCTGGTCGAGCTCAATCACCGACAGCAGCGCAGCTCTTGAGCCACCATCTCTTTTTAACCTCTCCCAGAAAAAATTTCTTTCCCATATTCTCCCATTACCTACCTCTCCTTCGATCTTCACGCCTTTTGCCCATCTGATCTAATGCTACTTACAGAACATCTTGAGATTGCTGAACCCTGAAAACAATACTTCGCTTCTAAGCTCGTATTGCAGGGCAGGACTCCTATGATGTCCTTTGCAGAAACCAATTCAGACCTTCTTCCTTTATTCCTCACTGCGTCACTACCTATCGCAAACCTTTTGCTTAAGTCAATTTTCTTTTATATTTTATTTTACTTTTATTATCTCTACTTCTCCCCCTTCCTGTATCACATCCCTGAAACTATGTTGTAAATACTCAAGGCATCTTAAGTAACAAAAACTGTAACTAGTATACCAACTTTCCCAAATATTTACTTTCGCTATTGTGTGTGTTTACTTTAAATTTATCCTTCCTATGTACTCCTATTATATATTTTTTTGTAGTTTTATAATATTATATCAGTGTGTCACCACTACTCCCCTTTATCTTTATTTTTATTCTAGTAACTAATATATTTGTGCCAAATTATTTCCCATTTAATAGGTTTGCTAACTTTTCTCTCATTTATTTGTAAATAGACTTACAGTTTTACTAGTTTTGTGGTGTTGGACTTTGTTTTTTAAATTACAGATGTAGATAAAACATATCAATATTAATCGATAATATCATTTTGCTTATTAATCATCAATATTAACTCCATCAACTACCAATCAACCCTTTATTTATTATTACCTTTAATATTTTTATTTTCTTTTTTCATCATGTTTAGACTTAGAATTTTATAACTTCAACTATTTTAGGCACCATTTAAAAAAATCTACACCTAACAATAGTTATAATATTTCTTAAACAGATAAAACATTTATCATTTTAGTTTTCTTAATAGATTTTCAAAATGTTATTTTTGACGCTTCCCTTACAACCTCTAACTCTATCCCATGAACCTTTCCTCCCAACTTTTTACACCCATCAAGAGATTATTGTTCGTCAGCCATTTTCTTTTTTTTTTTTATTGATTAAATAACTAGAAGACCCTTCCTCGCTATATCATTCCCAATAGTGAGCTCAGGAGACCCAGTCAGATTTTTTTTTCTCTCATCGTCCGGCTCATCATTTCTTCATTTTTCAGCTTTTTCTTTTCACCACACAAGTCGGACACAATCAAAATTGACAGCAATAAATCTCTTACATCCACCTCCCCTTTTCCGCATCCTTCAAACCTCCAACTACCTTCCAAGGGATTCCAGTTCGCCGAACATTTTTTTTTTCATTGATTAATCCGACTGGAACAATCCTTCCTCGCTATACCATTCCCAATAGTGAGTTCAGGATATCCAGCGCGATCATTTCAATTCACCATTTTTTCAAATTTTCACTTTTTTTTCATAATTCAACCGGGCACAATCATTATGGACAACAGGGATCCCTCTTACCTCTACCTCTCCCTTTTACATCCATCAATCCTCCCACCTATTTTCACTGTCTGAGCTAATGATGCAGACGGAATATCTTGGGCCTTCTGTTAATGAAAACAATGCCTCACTTGAACAAGTTCGCATTGCATTGCAGAATGCTTGGGATACTACTTTGCAGAAACATGCTCAGATACCCCCTTTCCCCTTTTCAACCTTAGCGTCACATTATACGTTCAATCAATAAACTAACTTCATTTTTTTCCGCTCATCTCTTTTGTGCAATAAGATATTATTTTCCATGTACGATTCATTTTACCATATTTACCATTTTGTATTATATACTTTCTCTTAATCTTTTATCATTCATTTTGTGCGTTTTTATTTTTATAACCTTGATTTTTATTTCATTGATACACCACCATTACACACAATATCTTTCTTTTTTTACCTTATAGCGTAATAATAATTTTAACTAATTTGTATACAAATTATTTCTTTTATTCTTTTATAATAGGTTTGTTAGGTCATCATTCATTACATGTCATTCCCCCAACCAAACCTTCATCACCGGGGACACATTATGTAGTATATTTTGAATTAGTTATATCACAACCTTCTTCTAATATTTATTATAACCCCATATCTATATAAAAATATGTATCGACCTTGTAACAATGGAAGTGACAAATAAAACAAAGAGGCAGACGTAGACCAGACGAAAACAACCCGGCGCCAGAAAAGTGGCGTGATTACAAGAACCAATCAGGACTCTCCACCATATGCGGGAGTCCAGTATAAAAAGGCCCAGAAATTAGACAAAGTAGTTGTTTTCAGAGCGACGCCGTTATACGGTCGGTTGGATCTCTCACCCCCCCTTCTATCCGCGTAGGCTTAGGGCATCCGCGGCGCCCGTGGTTCGACTGCCTTCGTCCGTGGTCTACCTCTACCTCTTGGAGTTACCATCTAGACCTGCCTCTGTCTCTTGCTGTCCCCGTGCGGGAATCCCATCACGCACCCACGACCACGACTGCCCAGTACATTCCACGCCGGCTTGGTCGGGATTGCTACATATATATATATATGATATCTTGGGACCTCTGGGACCAGTGTTACCTGATGCTAGACGAACCTCGATGTCAACTCTACCGTGCAGTCGTGGTGGAAGGCGACACAGCTGGGCCAACGGTGAAATAAACAAACAGAGATTCCACTAAAAGCGTCTGACGTCAAGAAGGAATGGGATGAGGAGAGAGGGAGATCTTTAGAGCAAGTGTTACCGTTGGGATCCAAGCGAAGACTAACAATTCTAGGTCCTCGATTTAACACCACGACCTTGCTTCTTTCTAATTGGCTGACCTATTTAGGTGATTCTTTCCCAATTGGCGGGACCATGCCACGTGGCCTTTGGCTATTGGTTGACCTACTTAGGTATGGTCTTCTCTAATTGGCCTTTGCTGCTGCCTTTGTCGGAAGACACGCCCGATCTTGTCAGGAAGTATTGGGTGTTAGTTCGACTTTTATAACTTCTGCGGTCACCCGATACGTCCGGCTTTGTCAGGAAGTATTGACTTAAACTTAGCTCGCAGGGTTTCCGGGGTCAGAAGGTTAACTGTGACTTTATTAATAGTCGGGCTCTCTTCTAGGCCTACTTCTTAGGTTTGACTTCTACTCTCACCTAAGCCTGATTAGTTTTAACTTTAATCTTCTCCTGTTAGTCTCCATTCCTTCTATCTGTACAGTTGTTATACTTTATTAGATTCTTACGCGGTACAGATTGATGTTAGTTGAGGTTTTCTATGTGCAGTACATAAGAAGTTATATACAGTCATGGGGTGGAACAAGTGGTAGTAGATATCTAGACTATTTACAACAATTCCATGGTCTTAAATCATCACAGATGGCCCCGGATGTGAGAGGGTTCATATGGAGGGATTTAAGAGAGCGGAATAGGAAGACTGTAATTAAGGAAGTAATTTTTAAAAAATTAATTGAAATGAGTTGGTATATAACATGGGGTTGATTTCTGTATATCCATAAGAGGTAATAAAGCATAAACAACTAATATTAAACATACAAGTAAAACAAAAATAGGAATAAAAGAATTAATAGAGAGCATATAATGACGATAGGTAAAAATAAAAATGATTTGATGGGAAAATCATGATCTCTTCGTGATGGGCGTTAGAAAGGGTTGAGGGGTTAGTTATTACTTGGTTGAGGCAATGTCACTTTGACTCAAGTCCCAAACCATTTAATGTGCACGGCGCGGAGAACCTAGGCCATGTTTCACATGTAAATTTAAGGACCTAATAAAGTTACAGGACCACAATCGAAAAGTAAGATAAGGGTGATTGTTATGGGTTTTATCAATTAGTCGTTAAGACGTACGCATGCAGGATAAAGAGGGCGAAGATCAGTGACCAGAAATCAAAGTTTTAATTAGAGTCGTCAGGGGCTTAGCAAGAAAAAGAGTAAAATAAAAAATAAAAATGTGCCAGCGTGTGGCATGAGAGTGCCCTGGAATAAAAAAATACAATTTGCACGTATCCAAGCCAGAAGTAGGGATAGGTAAATCCGGGGGACGGTGTGACAATATTGTTAATTACGAAATCAAATTAGGTCAAGTCTAGCCTGCGAAGGAGTTAAAAGTTCCTGCGGAAAAGGGTTAGTATTTATTAAGAAGTAACCTTTAAAGTGGTTGTTTAAGAGGTTAATGAAGATTGCCCTGTTTTTAGATCATGATTTTTAGTTTGATTATAAAAGAATATATCATTGAGATATGAAATTGCGAAATTAAGGCTTTGCATATAGCGTTAAAGGATTTGAAAAATCGAAAATAGAATTGCGAAGTTAAATGCAAAGTAATCTTAAAAAAAAAGTAAAAATAGTGATGACATGATACAAAGATTAACACACTACAGCAGTATATAAGGGGTAATAGAAAGTGAAAATATTAAATGAAAATTAAAAATGAGCAGTAATATACTCGATAGCATTGACATGGTAGCGGAAGATGAAACAATGTAAATAACATCTAATTTATAAAGTGAGAAAAAATATAAAATGACAAAATGCAAATTAGTCATATAAGCATGAAATATAAACTTGAGATTATTAGATATGAAAGATAAAATATAAAGTTGATTATAGAATAGAGTCATAAAGCAAAAGTAAATAAGTTTTGGTAAAGAAAAATAAAATAAAATGACAATAATCTAAACTGATTGGTTGACGTAAAAAAACAATTATAAGAGCTATATAATGATTATATACAAGATATTCAAATGAAAATTTAAAAAAAATGTTCATCGAGAAAGAAGAGCAATTAAGATTATACATAGAAATTATATGTCGTGAAAGAATGGAAAGTTGTAGGCCAAACGTAATGTTCCTGTTTTTTTTAGGATGGGTGGAGAGAGCTTTAAATTGTCCTCGATTGATATCTTTGGTCTTGTTGGCCTAAGTTTTTCTAACTTATCGAATTTGTTTTATGTTTGATGCGACTCGTGGATCACATTGTTTCTAACTGTGAAACTTACTGAGTCCTAATGTTGTCGATTTTTTGTTTAAACTTATGTGGGTGTGTGTGATTTTTGTAAGTAAAATGTTGTCCTTGGATCTAAGTGTCGATGTTAAGTTGACAAGTTAATCGAGGGCGAGATAATCTAGCCCTGGTGACGGGCCGTAACAAGATGTCGGCTGTTTGTTTGCTCATCTCCCTTCGAATTTATTATTAGCTAGTTCCGGCGGTGGCGGGCATATTTATTTGGGTCACAGAGGCCCTTTGTGGGGGCAGCTTGCTTGGTGGTTGTCTCCCACTTTTGTAAACGCGGTTTTCTGATGACCATGAATTAGTGACATTGGGTATGCTAATTCGGAATACGCTCGGAGAATTTATTTCTATAATTGTAAACACAAAAGCGTTTGATTTGTCACGTTTGGTGTCAAGCGTTATGGGATTGACATAGGGAGATACAGAGGTTGTAATTATCCTGTGTGTTCAAGCATTTGTTCGATTTGTGTTTGTATTTCGAAAATTCGGATATTGTATCTGTTGATATTAAATCGAATGGTTTTTGGCGGACTTAGTAAAAATGTTATTCATTGATATCGGGTTAGAATTGAATGAAATTGCGACTATCGACGTGAACAATGTGTGGTTAAATGTGTCACAGGCGTGAGGAAGGCGTCTTTGGCCTGAAAATTGAAAGAGTTTTGTGGTGTGGCGTTGTGACACGAAGCGAGAAAATTGTAAATGAAAAGGTGTCACGTGAAGTCTTTGTTTGGTACAAAATCTAACCTGTTACACTAAGAATAACAAATTTACTAAAGTCACGGGTGCTGGTTGTACGCACATATATCGAGAATATTTATTGTTAGTGGATATGGCACGTTTAATGTGAATTTTTTTTTTTGTGTGTGTGTTTAGTAGGGCGACGTAATAAAGCTTGTGTGGCTCGAAATTTGATTTGGGTGTGAAGTCGCGCATTGAAAATTGTGCCAATTGGAAAAAGTGATGTGATAGGGTGTTGTTTATTTTGTTAAGAGCGATTTGTCGATATTTAACTATGCATGTAAAAGGAAGGAGTGTAGTTATGTGGGAATTTAACGATTGGAATAGTTTTGGAAGGCTGTGACTTAGGTTATTTCTGTCTAAAGCTATGAAAGAAAAGGACATAGGGGCGTTGAAAATGGGATTAGGAACATTATAATGAGGTTAAATAAGAGTGTTGGAGTTCACCACGTGTGAGAAACCCGTTATAGGAGGGGAAAATTTAGTAAATGGGACAGTTTTATTAACCTGTCCATGGGACACGTGTTGCTTGCACGAAGTGAATTGGTACAAGGTAGTTGGTAGAAGTACATTATCTTGATACAGGAGTAGCTGAGGACAGTTTATAATTAGTAGAAATCTTTTTATAGAGTTAAGGGATAATATGATAAAAGGCAAGGGTGTATCGATGATATGGAATTTTAGATTCCGCGTTATGTTACTTATTTTTAAGATCAAAAAGATATAATCTATGATGAAAATATTGTTAGCTATGGCGTTAATAGTTAAGTTAAATGGATGGACAGGTATTTTCTTTTACAAACTGGTTTCTACTATTTTAAAAGTATTCTGCCTAATTATAGCGATAGATGCTCCTGTATAAAGTAGTAGAGATAGTTTTACATTATTGGACAGTTCAGTTCGAACGAGAAATTGTTCAATAAAAATTATAGAAGGAGGAACCTACTGTGGTGCTGTCTTGTATGTCGGGACAGGCCTGGTCTGTTGTCATAGTTGGAGGTTCCTTGGGACAGTTAAGAGTTCATTGCTTGCGCTGGGCTCGTGGTTTAGAGAAGGTCGGGGGAGCAGGTAACATACGCTCGCGTGTTGGTAACTCGGAGGGGTGCTTGCAGGAGGTTTGGTGGCTTTCTCAGTCTTGTAGAGTATTGTAGTTGGTACCGATCTGCTTGGGCGTCGTAGTTGGTGAAGAAGCTCTGCGCCTCGTACGAACCATCGTAGCGATTCCACCTCTCGCGATGTCCGGTCACGGCAGAAAGCTGATGTAGCGTCGTCGTCAACCTCCCTAAGACATCTGACACCGGCGGCGGGGGCGTGACGTCTTCCTGGCCGGGGACAATTTCCTGCGTCCTACCGAGATTGTTTTCTTTCTTCGGAAAAGTGGGGTTTTCCCCACTTTCGTAGTCGGGATCGGACTTCATGGGCTCCTTTGAATCCTCCTCTCTTCCCTGTTCCATCTTTCTGTACAGACAGTGGTCTACTTGCTTACTTGTACCTTGGCGTCCACTATCCTGTCGACTCTTCGGTACGGGGGAGTCTGTGATATCTTGGGACCTCTGGGACCAGTGTTACCTGATGCTAGACGAACCTCGATGTCAACTCTACCGTGCAGTCGTGGTGGAAGGCGACACAGCTGGGCCAAAGGTGAAATAAACAAACAGAGATTCCACTAAAAGCGTCTGACGTCAAGAAGGAATGGGATGAGGAGAGAGGGAGATCTTTAGAGCAAGTGTTACCGTTGGGATCCAAGCGAAGACTAACAATTCTAGGTCCTCGATTTAACACCACGACCTTGCTTCTTTCTAATTGGCTGACCTATTTAGGTGATTCTTTCCCAATTGGCGGGACCATGCCACGTGGCCTTTGGCTATTGGTTGACCTACTTAGGTATGGTCTTCTCTAATTGGCCTTTGCTGCTGCCTTTGTCGGAAGACACGCCCGATCTTGTCAGGAAGTATTGGGTGTTAGTTCGACTTTTATAACTTCTGCGGTCACCCGATACGTCCGGCTTTGTCAGGAAGTATTGACTTAAACTTAGCTCGCAGGGTTTCCGGGGTCAGAAGGTTAACTGTGACTTTATTAATAGTCGGGCTCTCTTCTAGGCCTACTTCTTAGGTTTGACTTCTACTCTCACCTAAGCCTGATTAGTTTTAACCTTAATCTTCTCCTGTTAGTCTCCATTCCTTCTATCTGTACAGTTGTTATACTTTATTAGATTCTTACGCGGTACAGATTGATGTTAGTTGAGGTTTTCTATGTGCAGTACATAAGAAGTTATATACAGTCATGGGGTGGAACATGTGGTAGTAGATATCTAGACTATTTACAACAATTCCATGGTCTTAAATCATCACATATATATATTGAATTTTTTATATATATTAAATTTATGTTATTTATATATCAAATCCCTAAATATATATTTTTTAATATGAGGAAAATAAAATGGCTCAGTAGTCTTATTCATCAATGAGTTTAGAGTGCCCAGAATGGTATCCTTTGTGAGTTCCGAGATCATCTGTTCCCTTTGCTACAAACATGAACACAATCACGCCGATGTTTACCTGAGTGGCTGCCTGTTGTGCGCTCACATGACTGGAGTAAGCCACATATCTCTTTCCCAGCAGTTGCGCTAACTTCCAATACTTGGCTCTGGAGAGTGACCCACTAAGCCTTCACGAACAGCGATAAGATGTATAAATTGCTCTCCATATCTATCGCCCTCTAATTGCACGTTAAGAATTACCAGAAATATCAGCGAGCTTTCACGCGACACAATTAAAAGATTTATTTTAATCACATATAAAAATTATTCTCCAGTTGCTTCAAGTCAAATCAAGTTCGAAATTCATTATGAACGTCTCCCGCAGCTTTTATTTAGACTCATATATATCTAATTGATCAATGGCGGAAACTAAAATATTTATACTCTCTTTTTCAGTGCATATTCTAATGTAAAAGATTTTGAAAATATATCTATATTAACTTATTATTTCAACTCTAATTGCTTCAAAATGGAATTACTTTTATTAGTATCTGTAGGAGGAGTTAATGTTAAGGGAGTCATTAGTATATTTTTATTTGTTCACCCACGATTGTACAAACATTATCGACGGCTATTTCTATGTTAGGAAGTCTAAATAATGAAAGTTATTATTTTTTTGTTTATCCCTAATACACGTGGTACAGGCGATGATAATCATGGTGGGTAGAAGAAGGCGACTACTTTTATTGTAAGTGCACCACATGTCTACACATGTGAAAAGAACTTACAAATAAATGCGCCAGAGCCCCGTTTGGTTATTTGCACTCGCTGATGGAGTTGGACTTTTGCAAGAATCGGAAGCCATTGGAACATTTTTTTAAATCAGAAAAAAAAAGGCCAATGCGGGAATCGAACCCGGGTCGTAGCGGTCAAAAACCAACGGTTTAGACCAGCCTTCCACCGACCCCCTATAATGAAAGTGACTTCTTTTAAACCTATTTCTTTATATTGCACAAATTATATATTTTGTGAACTTCAAATATATTTTCCATCAAAGTGTCAGATATGATTTTAATACGCTGTCAATTGATAAAATATACAATATGCGCTTAGATTATCACAAAATTCTGCTAGGGTGATATCGAAGTTATCAAACATGCTCCTCTCGAACAAGGTAATATTGCAATTATTTGTATATGGTAAGCTTCGAGTTAAATTAAATTTTGTAAAATCCTATTCAAAGAAAGAACTGGTATCAAAGTATCAAAGAACGGTAGAAACGCTAGAGCAAGTGTATTCACCTTTTAAAGGCACGGTATAGGTGAAAAGTGCAATACCGATATTAGAAAGAGATCGCAGCTAGCAAATAAATTCTGTGACAATACAGAGTGCGAGTAAAAAGTAATCGCTGTTTTTATAACCGAGAATTCCTTGTGCGCCGATAGAATATATAAGAATTTCATCTTGAAATATAAATATTTATGTTCTCTATGGTCATAATAAAAAAAAAATTCCGTTTCTACGACTTAGAAGCAAAAACTACCGTGCTACATTTCCGCACTATGTTTTCCATCGCGAAAATGCGGCATAAATATGAAATGGCGGTAATCCGAAGAATCAAAGCCTGAAAAGTAAGCTGGCTGGGGCAGAAGTTCAATTCCTTTCAAATCCTGAATTTTATGGTTGTCTTGTTGGAGGTGCACCCATCTTCGGCTGTTAAAGTTTGTTGTATTTGGGAAATAAAACTTTATATTTCTTCTCAATTTGTTGAGAGTATTTCGCAGCAGACATTCCCTGACAATCGTGAGCTAATTCAAAGTGCATCAATTCTTCAAAGGTTCGCGCTAGCCATATCTGTACAGATCTCGATTAGCTTATTGTTATTTAAATTAATATGATTTTAACCTAACTTTAGGTTTCACGCGACAATTCTTTTGAAGAAACGATAATTTATGAAATGGTCCAGCAATTGATGACAGATCTTAACCAGGCGCTCAATTTAAGCCAGTATTAAATAAAGAAGCACTAGCCTACGGCTTCTATTAACTTTGTTGAACTTATGTAGCTACGATTTATTGTGATATACCGTATATATTGCGCGTTAATAGAATGGGAGAACATCACGGTTGCGGCGCAATGCTTCATAATTCACGCTTGAAGGTCTTATGGATCTAGGTTCTTCAGAACGGTAGTGTAGCCTTGGATGAATCCTAGGATCCATCTTTGTTTCTTCTATCACTCACTTAGCTTCCACAGCACAACCTTTTTGGCTGCAGCGCTACTGATTTCAAGCCTTTTCCCATTGATGTTGGAAAAGTGCCTGAATAAAAACATTCTTATTCCACATCAGTGAGCCCATGAGTTAAAGTTTTGTAAAGTCTCTTAGCCTACATCGTAAGCTGAAGAAGTTTATTGAAATTCTATCTTTTTTCAAAAAATTATTTCAATTTAAAGCGCTATGTCCCCCTAGGGACACTTGCCCTGTCATACATGTATGCTTTTATATTTGTCAATACATATATTTACAATAATTTTAGGCCGTAAATAATTGTCATATGATATCAACAAGGAGAAAGAGAAAAAACGAGAACAGAGAACTTCGTACAAAAGAAAGGAATGTCAGGCAATATATCTCCAATCTATAATTAACATAATAAATTAACAGTTTCTTAAAATATGTTTGTTGCTATATAATTGAAAATAGTGTTGCGTTGTTGGTTGACAAAGAATAACTTCCATGGGTACAAAGGATCTTTAGGACTTTATTTAAGCCTAATCGATATAAAATAATTACAGAAGAGTCCAAAATAAAACAACAATAAAGAAAACAGTAGTTGCAAACTCACCAACTGCAGAACAGTGAAGAAAAACAGTAGAAGAATAGGAGACAGAAGTTCGTAGAACCTTCTAGAATCTTCCAGGAAATACACCGGCGTCGGCGGTAAGCAGCAGTCCGACCTCCTGAGAGAGCAGCTTTCTTGGAGAACACCACGTAGCTTCGTTCTTCTACTTTACTTCTTATCTTTCTTCTCCTGGCATAAGTTTCTCCTCCCTATATATTCCGGAGTAGATATTTCCAGAACGGTCATGGTTGGTTAGCCAACAGAAAGCCGCCAGCACCGAGCATTGCGCAATCGCTATAGATTGACCAATCAGTTGTCTTACGCTTTTTCTACATTATTCTTAAATGTTCTATAATATTCTCTCTCCATTCTGGAATGTGCTTTTCTTTCTACGTGACAATATATCTACAAAAGGTATTAAATTTAATATACATTTCTTTACTGGAAATGAAAATACTTGGATCTGTTACAATTAAATTATTGTCGATTCTATAGACTTGAAAACAGGACAATCCAGTAAAAGATGTATTGAGATTTGTTCCTCATGTCCACATAAACAACTCGAGTCTTCCACTGCTTTAAATATTTTTAAAAATCTTCTGAATTTTCCATGATTAGAAATGAATTAGAAAAAAAATACCAGAAGTAGCTATTACATAAATAGAAGGTGGATAAATTAAGGTAAGAGAAAGCACACACACATAAATAAAGTCAAAGCTGCTTATGATTCTTTGAAAATAACAATTATAATTAAAATATAATTATACTAGCGGATGTGTACCCGGCTTCGCCCGGGTTTTATCCGAGTGAAAGTTTGCCTAACGAATATTATTGATAATAATATTCGGGAACATACAGAATATTATGATAATATAATTCGTTATGTCATATATTTATATAATATATGAAATTTATTTTTCGAGCAAAGATATCCACTCTCTACTGAATATATTTTTAAAAAGATATACATAAATAAAAATATCTAGAGAGATACTACATGATCTTAGCCAAAAGGCCGAGAAACGATATCTATATATATAAAAATGAATGTTTGTGTGTTGGTTTGTATATGTCCGGTATACAAATTCGCAGTAGTTCACTAATTCAAACCAAAATTTCCATACATAGGTAAAAATTAACGGGGAAGACGATAGGCTATTTTAAAAAATATATAAATCAATTATTAAAACTATATGTTCAAATTATTCTACTTAGCTCACGAACAGCGCCCTCTAGAACGCTTTAGAACAAAGAGCAGGCGACCTGCCGGCGGCGCGCGCCCGTTGGCTGCCGGCGAGCACGTGACTTCCCTGTGCGCGCGCATGGCTATCGGCGAGGGCAGTTTCACGCGACCGCCCGCCAGCGAGAGAAGCTTTTTCTTAATTACAATGCAAGTCCTTAACCTTCCTGACCAGTAGCACATGTGCTTTACAGAAGGCAGAGCGTCATCTGGTGGAACAGAAATCAACTAACCATTGATTTAGCCTGTTCCCTGATATATATATATATATGTTCCCGGCTTCGCCCCAAGTAAAAGTTTGCTTAACAAACATTTGTTAAAACGATTCTAGCAAACATCCAATCCCTACTGAATCTATACTTGTCTACCTTCTCGATAATTTTTTCCCGGTCCCTTGAAAAATACTCGATAAGTTGAAAAAATCAGTATTAATTTTTCCACTCGGTAATTTGAAGTTGAAGAAATAGTATCTTGCCACAAACGAAGATTTGTAAATAACTGTATTTAGCGAATGTACCCGGCTTCACACAGTTTTTATCCGAGTAAAAGTTTGCCTAACGAACATTTGTTAAAACGATTCTAGAAAACATCCAATCCACCTATATATTGATTTATAAACGTATATAAATATAAATACTGTTATATGCGTTTAAATATATTTTTGAAACAAATAATTATTTGAAAACATTTATTATATTTTTAATAAGATATTGTCACTTTTGTGAATTTGATAATTAATTATTTATTTTTTCTCAATGAAGATATATTTATATTTATGAAGATATATTAATTTAAAATTTCATTTTTGTTATCATCATCACATACAATGTAATTTTTTATATAAACAAACGATAATAAACAACAACAATTAGGGGCTCAAAAATCATTTATTGTGGTTAGCAGCTCCGTAATTAAAGATATTTTCACAACAATTAAATTGCATCATCATTTTTATAAAACAACAGCAAATTAAATTAACAATGTAAAAATATATTTTAACATTACATTTTAACTTTTAACACAAAATCGTTACAATTTTTTTCTTTAAATATATATTAATATTGAAATGCCAAGTATTTTTTACGTCATTGGAATATTATATTACTAAATTCTCAAATTAAATTTATTATACTTGGAAAACATTTTAAGCATTGTTACAATTTATAAATATAATTTCACCAGACACCGCTAGAGGCGCTGCTTGCGAGTGAAAGTAGAAAATTTGCAAATAAAATTGCAAAGAATATTTATTTCAAATCAAATTCAAACCAGAAATCTTCTCAGTAGTATAGTTAATAACTTCCTAAAGTTTCACGGCGATTGGATAATCTTACCTTTTAAAAACATTCATCGTGTGAACAAACTAACATTCATTGTGTAAACAAACCACGTGTTAATTATTAACCAATCAAATTCATTTATCGTCGCGACCAGTGCTGCGCCCAAGCGGTAAAAGACTGGAACTAACGCTTTTCGTTTTTTTATAAAAAAAAAAACACATTAACTTTTTTAGTTTTTTGAATAGCCTATATATTGAACGAAATCTTCAGCTACCTACATGCGAAATTCCATAATGATTGAGTCAGTAGATTTTGCGTGAAGCGATAACAAACATCGATTTCGCATTTCATTTTTATATATATAAGGATTACATAAAAAAGTAAATAGAAACTATATAGAATACACTATTGGAATACAAATTGCCGCACAATGAAAGCGACACGCTACAGACCTGAAATTAAACGACACGAAGATGTTACGATATGCAAATGATTGGACTTTCAACGCATTTTTGCAAAGGCACCGGTAACGAGATCTACAATGTGTTGAAAAGTAGAGAGATAATACATATAATTGTTATGGAAAAATTATTTTATTTCAAAATATAATTTCATAGATTGAATTATTCTGTTAAATCGACCGCCGGAGGTCGCGCTTTTCCTTTATATAACCTATTGTTGTTGTTTTTCATTGGCCGGCACAAACCTTTAGTACATTATGTGAATAAGTTTTTAATTTTTTTTAAATTCTTACGCCTTAAATCTGGCAATATTTTCTCGAATTATTCATTTTGTGTTTTATAAGATTAATTAAAATAGACTGGAAAATAATGATCTAAACTATTTCTGTTATTACTAGACGAATGGCCCGGGCAACGCCCGGGTTTTACCCGAGTGCGAATATATTTTAAAAACGTTGTCTTGGGTGGTCGCTATAGACAGGGTGGTCTGTATAGACAGGTGTATGTATCACACAGCCGATAACAGGGTTGTCTAGAGTGGCCGCTATAGACAGGGTGGTCTGTATAGACAGGTGTATGTATCACACAGCCGATAACAGGGTTGTCTAGAGTGGTCGCTATAGACAGGGTGGTCTGTATAGACAGGTGTATGTGAGTGGCCGCTATAGACAGGGTGGTCTGTATAGACAGGTGTATGTATCACACTGCTGATAACAGGGTTGCCTAGGGTGACCGCTATAGACAGGGTGGTCTGTATAGACAGGTGAATGTAACACACTAATGATAACAGGGTTGCCTAAGGTGACCGCTATAGACAGGGTGGTCTGTATTGACAGGTGGATGTATCACACAGCTGATAACAGGGTTGTCTAGAGTGGCCGCTATAGACAGGTGTATGTATCACACAGCTGATAACAGGGTTGTCTAGAGTGGCCGCTATAGACAGGTGTATGTATCACACAGCTGATAACAGGGTTGTCTAGAGGGGGGCAGGGAGGTCACGTGTTCGCCGGCGGCAGCCAATGGGCGCGCATTCTATCCGTGAACGGTGACGGTGAGCTTCAGAATAAGGCAATTATATAAGTAGATTACCACGATTGCAGAATAATATTACATACTCGTGGATTCCAAGATCAATCAAATGACCAATAATTATAATTAGAATTATAATTCCTCTTCAAGCAATCAATCTTCCAACACAGCAGACATTTATTTCCTAATATATATATAATGAAAATAAAAAGGCATATCCTGATTAGGCTCACATGAGCATTTCAAGATGGCAGAGCGACATTATGTGGAATGAAAATAAACTAAACCTTTATTTAACTTATTCCGTGATATTTGGCCGATCCAATTTCTTGATAAATCAAGAAAAGTCAACCACGAACGCGTTTCGTGCTGTTGGCCCTCGTCAGCGTGGTGCAAACTGTACCTCTACGACCAAATTTCGGTCCCAGAGACTTCCTGAGAAATCAAGAAATGGGTATTTAAGGACAAATTTGTGTAAATACGCTTTTCAAGTGAAATAAAAATGATAAATTTTAAAATTTGTTTCGTTTTATTAAATTTCGTTATAATTGATTTTTGCCTAACTGGCCTAACGAACCTGCCAAACCCCAACAATGAAACAAACCTATGCATCAATATATTTAAATATATATTTTTAAGGTGCGTCTTAAAAAAGGAATAAATACTCTGTAAAATTAGTTCAATTATTATTTAGTCACATCTTTATCATCATCGATAAGTGTAGTCATTTTGCTTTGAAATAATAAATAATAAAAAACCTATTCTAAAGAGCATTTTTCTAGTTATATTTTCATTCAAATTCGAAAAAAAATATGAAGATACGTTATCATGGCAGCTGCAGCCAACCACCAAACAAAAAGCGTCCCTACTATGAGGAAGGCGAATCCCTCCCATCTGCCAAGCGCACGTTTAAGTCGACCCCAACCTATTGAAAGTGTCACAAACCCCACCATCCCATATGACTCAGTTGCGGCGAAAGAAGCAAAGCCTGTACTACCAAATAAAAAAGGTATTGCCTCCTTCATTAACTTGGCCCCATCCTTTGAACCCCGAGTCGTTTTAAAATCAATTGACACCAAAGCCAACCCGAGGGAAATCCTCAAGGAAGTCCAGAAGGTAGGCACTGATGTCTACTGTAGATGTGGTAGTTTCCATAAAAACAAGCGTCAAGATGGTCCTCCATATCAAAACTTCTCAGGGGGCAAAACTGCTCGCCATCAAGTTATCCAGGCTGCCTAAAGGACTAAGTTGCCATGAACGTCCTAAGATCCTCCCAAGATTCTGCCTGTTTAGGCTTGACGAAGACGTCCAAGATGATGAAATTTTCCACAGCATCGGCTCCAACTACTCAGTACAAATACTTACAGGGAAACAAGCCATCAAGGTTGCCCATCGCTTCGGGAACCCAACGCAGAGCACAGAAACTGTGTTTGTGGAGATGAACGACAAAGTTTCCGAGATTCAAGGACAAAATGGTCGTATACCCGTAGCTGGGATAATGCACATTCATCATGGGCTGTAATATATTCCCAAGACTATTCGACCATATCTATCTAAGAGAATTGCTACCACTCCATGCTATCTCCTCAAATTTATACAAAAATTCCGCGATGGAGATGCCACCAACATTCTCACGGGCAATGGTCATGTACTGTAAGACATTATAGGGGTGAATCCCGAAACATACCCTACCTGTTCCACTGTTCAGAAGAGCCGTAAACAGTTGATCATATTCTCTTCAGCTGTCTAGCACCGCCTGGTTTCCTGGTAGCGTCCTGGCGAGACCCGTCTCTCTTGGAGGATTCGGCCTCATCGACATCGAGACCCAGCTGCGGTTGTCGTGTTTCAAGGGCGTGCAGGCCGCACTGCGTGGAAGCCGTAATGCCTACTCTTGGCTAGCCGAGAGCGATGCGTGGCTATATCCACCTCCATCCGGGTCCTGGCTCTCGCCACGGCGTCTCCGGTTTCTTAAGATCTGGGAGGCGATCGCTGACATATTCACGCTGGACCACTCTGTGCTTACACCACATCAACTCCTGAACCTCCCCATCATAGGTGGCTGCCGCCTTCTTCGGCCACCCGACCTTCTCGTTCCTACCCGGTGGGTCAATGCCTGCATTGGAGACTTCGCTGGCCCTGTCCCTCCCCTCACTCGGCCTACGCGCAGCGCCCTGGCTGATGCCGCGTCGCTGACCAGCTTCTGCCGTCGTCTTATCGACGAAAATCTACGCGGGACCTACCGAGTAAACACCATCGGCCAGGCCGTAGTGCTGAGCAGGACGACTACGCCGTTCTTGCGAGTCATCACCCGAACTGCCCATCGCATGTTAGAGCGCCCACGCCTGACTGCCCTGCCCATCGTTCAGTTCGCTAGAAGGTGGCAGGAACATATAAACCTACCCATCAACATGCGCTGGTCGTCGCTCCGGCGCTGCGCCTTCTCCGGGCACAACGCGGAAGTGGCAGTGAGGCTAGCTCTGCACGCCCTGCCCCATCCAGCCCATCCAGCATCGGCACAACATTCTTGCATCGCCTGTGGGTCCGGCGCCTGTCGCTGGTTCACCGGTACTGGTCCTGCCGCTACATCAGGCCTCTCATCCGGGAGGCATTTACCATAATCAGGCGGCCCCCTGACCTGCAGGGCTGGGTCTTCGGGCATGGCCTAGACGATGACGCCCTGGCCATCCTGGCGTCTGCCAAGACGCGCATATATAGGTACTTCCTCGGCGTGGAACTGAGGAGTGTACAAGAAGACCCCTCCTTGTCTGGAGGAGGACTCAAGGTGGGGAAGCCTTCCTTGCTGAAGACATTTGTACACAACTATATATATATTCCCCTACACTTTATATGCCCTTTTACTATTTTATTATTATATTTTTCCACCTTTGTAAAATATGATTCAAAGAATCAATAAAATTGTGTAAATTGTTAATTGTCTTCAGCTGTCTAGCATTCCTGAGGCATGGAATCCTAACAGCTATCCTGCTTGGATTGACCCACCTCAATCCTAAATATATGGCCAGCATCTCAGACTCAACTTCAACATTATATTTCCTTAAACTGGTTCAGCTTAGCAATCAAACAGGACGCGAGTAAAAGCGCTCATCACTAGTCCACTAGTGAGCAGGACTCTCTGGGTAGTTGGCGCTCTGCGCTCCAGGAACCTGGGTTATACATATTTTTCTCTCTGGGTTTGGACAATTATTTAATTTGAACTTTTATTTTTGTTTCAGATAGAACAAATCGGCTCATGACCGAAAACGAAAAGAACCTACTAAACGAAAAGTCAATTCATGTTATGTTCTTTGTTGGGGGAAAAGGAAATGAAACCTCAAGTAATGTTATTCCAAGCCTATCCACATTATCATATGCCTGAAAGCACACTTTAAAAATGATATGTAGCTTTTAAAAATGGAAGAAGAGACACTCAAGTCATGCAACGTACATTAATACCAAAGGATGTTCGCCTCCAGACTTGGTTGAAACATTTAAAGAATTCATCTCTCTTGACATAAGACTGGGTGTCAGAGATTAAATGAACGATTTGGGAGTAGGAAAGAATATACAATTCATTTAATTATGACTGAAGATCTGTGGGAGCCGAGAGACTTCCTTCCAGCCTGCTAGGATGACAGACCACGCCGTCAGCAAACATGCAAGGAAATAGGAGATGACCACCGCTGCGTGGCGCGGCAGATCGGCGGAAGTCAATCAGAACCCAATGAACATCCTAGGGCAGTGATTCTCAACCTTTTTTTTGTTGCGGCATTATTTTAAAGATTTGAAAATTTGGCGGCACAATTTTAGAATTTCGCGGCACACTTTTGCTAACTTGAATGCAAGAAAATTCAAATTATGTATCAATATTTCTATGCAAAATATAAGTAATATACATCTCTAACATTCAATTTGCTAATTTCGTTATTTTAAAAAGTAAAAAAATGAAAAAGAAAAAAAGAAAAACCAATACAAACGTGAACATAATCATATGACTAAAATTCGGCGGCACATTTTTAGAATTTCGCGGCACACAAAATTACCGCGGCACATTGGTTGAGAATCACTGTCCTAGGGTGTTCTCCCCTTTGTCTTCCTTTATCGACTTCCTAACGCTAATGCGTTATACCAATAAACACCAACTTTGAAATACTTTTCTGGGCCATCGCTGGGCTTAATTAATCGACACACCACAGATCTTAACAAAAGAAAAAAATATTGACGCATAGTCCCAACAAGTATGAGCCGAATAGAGATGCTAAACACAGAAAGGAAAACTATCAGAGTGAAGCGATTTTATCAAAGGAATAATCACTGGGAATAAAATCTTGGTATATGCATACGATTCAGAAACATAAATACAGTTTGGAGCGTAGTCCGGGATCACCCGTAAGACAAATTATACGGATGTCGAAATAGGAAATTAAGGTCATGTTCATCGCCTTGATTTTAAAGGACTGATGATTATGGATTTGAACCAGGAGGGCAAACAGTCAACCAACATTTCTATGGAGAAGATCTGGATTGTCTTTTTTTTCCAAAATTAAGGAGAAAGGAAAGATAATTCTGGTTCACAAAAGACATTTTTGATGCAAGAAAATGCAAAGCCTCACATGCGGCAATTTCGATCAATCAGTTTCTGGCCAAAAAACGGTATTATTATGATGCCTCATCCATCATATTATCCGGAACTTAGGCTTTTGGACTTCGTTTTGTTAGGCAGCCTGAACAAATAAAGTAAAGGTCATTGACAGTTGATAAAATAAAGCAGTAGGAAGCACACAAAAGTCAGTTACGGGGCCATGCAGGAAGCAAACAAAGCCCAGTTACAGGGCCACAGAGAAATCAGACACAGGACAGTTACGGGACCAAAGAGAAAGCAGCTCTCGGTCAGTTACGGGAAAGGAGAGAAGGCAGACGCAGGCCAGTCACGGAGCCACAAGGAGGCAGATACAGGCCAGTTACGGGACTACAGTGGAGGCATACGCAGGTCAGATAAGGGACACGAAGAAAACATAAACAGAGTAATCGCGTAGCCACGGAGGAAACATACACAACCCCGCTACGATGCCACAGAGAAAGCACACAAATATCAGTTACGGGGCCACAGGGATAGCAGACACCGTCCAGTTAAGGGGAAACGAAGGAAACAGAAACAGTCCAGTCACGGGGCCATGTAAGAGGCAGACACAAGCCCGTTACGATGCCACAGAGAAAGTACACAAATATCAGTTACGGGGCCACTGGATAGCAGACACTGTCCAGTTAAGGGGCCACGAAGGAAACAGAAACAGGCAAGTCACGGGTCACGGAGAAGGCAGACACAGGCCAGGTAGGTATCAAAGGTGGCCACCTAACCCAATAACAAACCCGGGAGCTGTCCCCTCGAGGCCACAGGGGCCAATTACTGTCAATCGACTTATCACCAACAACCTGGTAACACAAATTGTGTTAGCCGTCTGGAAATTACGTCCAGAATGGGATTTGTCCTCCGTCGGGGTGTTATTGTTCCTTTTTGTTTCTAAGTAGATGGTTTGTAGACAAAATGTGGGCGACTTCTTAACTCGAATTTTCGCCCCACATATAAAGAGGTTTGAAGATAAACCTCGTTTACTGAAGCTTTTCGAATCAAATTATTAAAAAGAAAAATAAATGGTGTTATTTTTCTCTCTCTTCAACATTTTAATCTGGAGTTTTTTTTACGAAACTGTCTCTCTCTCAGACCCTCAATCTGATGGATAGTTCATTTCAAAAATTTAAATTTTTAAAAGTTTAACTATTTAAAATGGGAAAAGAGATTTCATCATCGCTTATGCCTAAAGATTTCGTAAATACTTTGCTAGATAAAGGAGGCGGTTGGTATTGAGGAAATCGTATTGAAGCTCTTTAAGTAAAAAAAGTATAAATTGAATGACGAAAAACGAAAAATAATATTCTTGTGAAAGAGTTAATATTTCTACATATCTCTATATATATAATACCAAATAGCGAAACTTTGCTACTTTTAAACGGAATATTTTGCCTTAAAGATACCTTTTATTACCATGGAGGCATGGGGCCCGTATGCTCAAAAAAACTGATTATAATAACCAATTATATGTATTAACAGCACATATAGCGGCTTTATATATTTGAGAATGTAACTATTCAACGCTTTGGCTTTAAAAAAAACTATTTTTACAATTAGAGAACTAAATATGGAAAAATGATTAAAAAGTAACATTTAAAAAAGCTTTTATTTAAATACACTAAAAAAGAAAAATAAATTATGTTATCATCTGTCATATGTATCTGAGTGAAAATAAAAGCGGCGGGGGATGATAATCATGAATTTCGAACCTAATGTGATTTAATATGAACCAACTGATTAGCGGTTTTTATAAGTGTTTGCTATATTTTCACCTCTCTTCTAAATATGAGCAGGGGTGTATAGTGGGGTGGATTGCATATGACAGAAAGAGCCAATTGGAAGTCTGAGACAATTCGGAAGTTTACACGCGGAAAATTGTGGTAAGTTTTAGTTGCCTAAAGAACCAGGGTTTCTTCTTGGAATGTCGAATATCCGTAATATCAGACGCTCATTACACTACAGAAAGGGCTGCGCCTATTTTCTTCATTTTAAAAGGAAAATAAAAATTCTAGTCTATGTCTTATACCTGGTCACTGAATTCATCTAAAAGTTTGATATTTTTACTTTTTCTTTGTAAGCTGCTTTAAGCGAGTATACCGAATTCAATACTTCTATGTGGTCTGAGACTATATAAAAAATTATCACTAAAATTGAAAGGAAGCATGGAAATAAATTCATTCACGACCACATTTAGATGTATCTGAGTGAAAATAAAAGCGGCGGAGTACGATCATCATAAATTTCATAAATTAGATTTAAAAGGTAGCAACTGATTATCTATTTTTACAAGTTTTTGCTATATTTTTACCTCTTCTCTAAATATGGTCGTACCCCTCCGCGTTTATTTTCACTCAGATACATCTAATTGCCTAATGTCAGAAGATACAATATTTTATTTTTCTTTTTTAGTGCATTTAAATAAAATCCTTTTTTAAATGTATTTTTATCTATTAATTATTTAGTTAGGTTTTAGTCATGAATTTACAAAAATTAGAATCAAAGGTTCACTGGGGATTAGGCCTTAAATAGACGGAAGCCTGCTCGTGGTGGATTGGTCAATTCCTCGTAAGGGGATGGGCGCAACATAAGACTTAAAAATAAATATAGAAATGTCTTCATTTCTGGCCCCTCCGACCACCCAGAAGTCTGAAAATTTGTAAACCTGCATTGTTATTTGGACTGAGTTGGTGTTAAAAGTTTCATACTTCTATGTGATCTGAAAGTATTTAAAATTGATTTACAAAATTTAAATGGAAATTTGTCCATTTCCGGCCACCCTGACACCCCAGAAGTCTGAAAATTTGTCAACTTGCATTGTCATCAGGTTCTGAAGAGTGTACCAAATTTCAGATTCCTACTTGCTCTAGAAGTATATTAAAATTTGATTACAATATTTATGGACAGACAGGGAGCAAATTAAATTAAAGGTTCTAATAAATATAACTACTGATATTTGAAAAATGAAAATTAATGGGACATACGAAGTAAAAAATAAAGAAAGTTTTGGAATATAGATTTCTATATAAAGTTCAGTATTTTTCGAGTAGTTTTCTTTAAATTTAAAGAAAAAACCGATTAGTGTATTATATATATATATATATGTTAATTTACACCAACAACCCCATATTTAATAATACTTATAAAAAGTTTTTCATGTGATATAATAGAAACACATCTATTAATAATTATACGCATGATTGACATGTGACATTACACCATCATATGTAATGTACTTTGTACAAACTGAGGACAAATAAATAAAACTCTGTAATAGATTAAGAGATGGGCTAAAGCAAGAGATTGAGATAGGAGTCCAACGAGGTCTAGAAAATAGGGCATTGCCAGAGTGTACAATATTGCTTCCGATCCACGCCCTTGTTGCAACCTCTGAAATTCAATACTTCCTTTCGGCAAAGATACTCTTATATAAAGCTGTCAATTCGCGGAAATATATAGTCACTTCACCATCAGCGGGAGCCCTCGTAACTTCATCTTCTGATGCTCGACCATGCCGAAGATCAGTAAGAAAACTTCTCATCTCTCCATATATCGCTGCTTAACTGTCTGTTCACGGAACTTTCCTAACACAACTGTGTCTCTTCGTTTTTTGGGAGACACATTCCCACATTTCAACTCTGCCTCGACCGCGACTGCCGGTACTCTGTGAGAACTGTTAAAGATCTGTAGCGGCTCCCATATATTAACATTAATATCATATTAATTGTTGTTATATCAATATAATAAAATAATTATACATCATTTTAAATATAAAACATAAATCATATAAAATGTAAATATTTATCTATAATATATCAAACACATATATCTAACATTATATAATCTAGAAATGATTTTTGACCACACACATATATACAAAAAAAAAAGAACTTTAACGTGTAATATACACCAATTTAACCCTTCTGATAATTTGTATAAATAAATGTAATTAAGAGTTGATTTTACAATGAATAATTTGTTAATGACTCCGCTTATAAATCTATGCCGCCCACATAAATTTAAATACGCGGTATTTAAAATATAAACTTTAACGAACATTTGCAAGCAATCAAACAAGAATTTCAATTTGATCAAAAGTAAAAAATAAAATTACTCATAATATCAAATTATAAATATTTAAGAAATACATATTAAATATTTATATTTAAACAAAAAAATATAACATATTTCGCAATATTTAAAAACAACGAAAACGTACATCGTTTGGTTTTTAATTCAAGGCAAATTTTCAACTTAAAACAAAATCGCTATCAAATATAATTTTAAGAAATTATTTATGTGGATTGTCGTTATTAACCACCACATAAATTGGTGAGCCGAACAAAAGAACCAGCACAACGAATTGATAAAATGAAAAGTGAGGAAACTGTGAAAGTTGAGACCTATAAGGTAAATATTAAACTTCCACCTTTCTGGATTGAAAGACCTGATATATGGTTCCATCAAGTGGAGGCTCAGTTCTTGATAAATAATATAAAGACAGAAAATACGAAATTCAATTATTTAATCGCTCAATTGGAACCAAAGTATGTCGAAAACCTCTGGGATATAATTACCTCTAAATAAATAAATAAATATTCAGAGGCAAAAGAGAGACTTCTTAGAATATTTAAAGATGGCGAATCAAAAAGAATTCGAAAACTGCTATCGGGAATTGAACTCGGTGATCTAAAGCCTAGCCAGCTGTTGCAGAAATTGAAATAATTAGCAACAGAGGACTTATCCGATAAATTTATAAAGAAGCTATGGCTCGAAAAACTACCGCAGGCAATTCAGCAAATTTTAATAATTAGCGAGGAAGAGCTCGACAAATTGGCAGTAATGGCTGATAGAATAGCCGAATTAAACCCCAAAGCGGAGATTTACAAGGCAGATAAGCCGGAGAATGAAACAAAAATGTTATTAAAAAAATAGAATCTCTGGAACAAAAAAATAGAAAGTATGAAAATGGAGCATCAAGGTAGATCTCGTGACCGAAGTTCACGTGATTATCGCTACAATGCACGCTCCCGTTCCCGATCTAAGGGCGGATATAATCCAAAGGGAAAATTTTGCTATTTCCATTATAGGTATGGAAAAAACTGCCTACCTGGAAAATGTAAAAAGCCATGTGAATGGGTCAATGCGGAAAACTCCAACCAGCAGTAAGTGGTGCGACGCACTCTGCTGCTGGACAGAACATACGTCGCAATAGCCGTTTATTTGTAAATGACAAAAATACTGGCATGCGATTCTTAGTAGATAGTGGAGCTGATGTTTCCTTAATACCTTTCAAAGGAAAAATTGGGACCACCCTGAACAATTTCAAGCTATATGCAGCCAATGGAACGGAAATCTCCACGTACGGCACTCAAATATTATCTTTAGATCTTGGTCTACGGTGACAATTCCAATGGCCATTTGTAATAGCTAAAACCAACAGGGGTATACTTGGAGCTGATTTTCTAAATAATTTCAAATTAATCCTCGATATTAATAGAAGACAATTGATTGACGTTATAACAAACCTGACAATAAAAGGTGATATCTGCTCAATCTCTGAAGAGACTTTTAGCTCTTATAGAACAACATCAAATTTTTCTAAACTATTGGCTAATTACCCAGATATTACGAGGCCCAACGTAGGAATAATGAAAGCTAATCACGATGTGAAGCACTTTATAATAACAAAAGGACCACCAGTGTTCTCTAGAGCTCGACAGTTGGATCCAAAAATATTAAATGAAGTTAAACAAGAGTTCCAATTTATGCTCGAGCATGAAATAATCAGGCCATCAAAATCACAATGGGCTAGTCCACTTCACCTGGTCACCAAAAAAGACGGCACATTGAGACCTTGTGGTGACTACAGAAAATTAAATTCTCAAACCTTGCCTGATCGCTACCCAATTCCTAGATTGGAGGACTTTCAGCATATTTTAAGTGGAAAGATGATTTTTCTAGACTTGATTTGTTTAAAGCCTATTACCAGATCCCCATTGCCGAGGAGGACAAGCCTAAAACAGCCATAATAACTCCATTTGGGCTTTATGAGTTTAACGTCATGAGCTTTGGTCTTAGGAATGCACCAGCTACGTTTCAGCGTTTTATTCATGAAGTACTTCGTGGCTTGGATTTTACATTTCCCTATTTGGACGATATATTAGTGGCTTCAGAAACTTGTGAAGAACATGAAACCCATTTAAAACTGGTTCTCGAGAAACTACAAAACTATGGATTGCGCATAAACATCGCTAAATCTATCTTAGGAGTTGACCAATTGGATTTTCTAGGGCACCGGATAACTAATGGAGGGTCTCAACCGCTTCCATCAAAAATTCAAACAATTCTAGATTATAAACTGCCAACGACGAAACGGGAATTGCGTACCTTCCTAGGTATGGTAAATTTTTATCGTAGATATCTTGAGAACGCAGCTTCTACGCAGGCTCTTCTTCATGATTATCTGAAAGATTCAAAAAAGAATGATAAAGGAAAAATCGATTGGTCAGAAGAGGCCAAGTTGCAGTTTGAAAGATGTAAACAAGACTTAGCAAGTGCTGCATTATTATGCTACCCCAACCCTGCACTTCCATTATCGCTCTGTACAGACGCATCTAATAATGCTATTGGTTCAGTTTTGCAGCAATGTTAAAATAGTTGTTGGAAGCCAATAGCATTCTTTTCGAAGAAGTTAAATAATGCTCAAAAGGTATACAGTACCTATGATAGAGAATTACTTGGAATTTATTTGAGTATTAAAAAAATTAAATATATGTTGGAAGGAAGAGAATTCTATATATTCACTGATCATAAGCCATTAGTATATGCTTTCAAACAAAATAATGAAAAAGCTTCGCCAAGACAACAGAGACAGCTTCAATATATTTCACAATTTTCCACAGACATCAGGCATATTAGTGGTAAAGAAAACATTGTTGCAGATACACTGTCTAGAATAGAAGCAGTTACAAGTATTGATTATGATAAAATTGCAGAGGAATAAAATAATAGTGATGAATTACTTAATCTACGCAAAGAAAATACATCGCTAAAATTTAAACAATATCCATTACAATCTGGCAAAATGCTTTGGTGTGATGTGTCAACAGAAAATATAAGACCGTTTATTCCAGAAAAATTTCGAATTCAAATCTTTCATAAATATCACGATTTAAATTATCCGGGTATAAAGGCTACAATTAATCAACTTAAATCAAAATTTATCTGGAAAGAAATAAAAAAAGACGTTCAAAAATGGTCCCAGGCTTGCATTAATTGTCAAAAAACAAAGGTAACGAGGCACACAAAATCCCAAATTGGTACATTTCAAGAGCCCGATGAAAGATTCAGTGTGATTCATATTGATTTAATTGGGCCACTACCTCCATCAAATGGAAAGTATTATTGCCTCACTTGCATTGACAGATATACGTCCTGGATGGAAGTGATACCCTTGGAGAACATAACATCTGAGAGTGTTGCCCTAGCCTTTTATAATAACTGGGTGTCAAGATTCGGAACTCCCTACACTATAGTTTCAGATCAGGGAAGACAATTTACATCTCAAGTATTCAAAGATCTTGCAGCTATATGCGGTACGAAACTGCTACATACTACTCCTTACCATCCTCAAAGTAATGGTAGAATTGAACGTTTTAATCGGACACTTAAAACTGCTATTAAAGCTCATAATTCAGTCAAATGGACCGATTCTCTGCCGACAATACTTCTAGCGTTACGCGCTGCTATTCGTGAGGATACGGGCTTTTCAATATCACAGATGGTTTATGGAAAAACCATTAAATTACCTGGAGAATTTTTTCAGAAGCCTGTAAGTCGAGTTGATTCCAGTTTATTTATATCGAACCTCATAGAGTATATGCATATGGTTAGACCAATAACAACGAACCACAATGTAACCAAAGATATTTTTATCCATAAAGATTTATTTAAATCTGATCAAGTTTTCTTGAGAATCAATAGAATTAGAAAGCCTTTAGAACCATATTACGAAGGACCTTATCCAGTTCTTGAAAAATCTGATAAATTTTTTACCCTAAAAATTAAGAACAGGGAAGTGAAGATATCGATAGATCGATTAAAGCCCGCTTATATCTTGGGAACACTAGATCAACCTGCCAGCAGAGAATATCCCATCATACCTGCCAGCAGAGAAGATCCCATCATACCTGCCAGCAGTGAAGATCCCATCGGGCCTTCCAGTAAACCGCAACCATCTAAGCCTGGGGCGCGGTTCGAATTGCCAAAGGAGACCCGCAGCGGAAGACGGATAAAAACTCCTTCCAGGTACAATGAGTCTATTGGACGTGACTTCCGTCACTGGAAGGGGAGTGATGTAGCGGCTCCCATATATTAACATTAATATAATATTAATTGTTGTTATATCAATATAATAAAATAATTATACATCATTTTAAATATAAAACATAAATCATATAAAATGTAAATATTTATCTATAATATATCAAACACATATATCTAACATTATATAATCTAGAAATGATTTTGAACCACACACATATATACAAAAAAATAACTTTAACGTGTAATATACACCAATTCAACCCTTCTGATAATTTGTATGAATAAATGTAATTAAAAGTTGATTTTACAATAAATAATTTGTTAATGACTCCGCTTATAAATCTATGCCGCCCACATAAATTTAAATACGCGGTATTTAAAATATAAACTCTAACGAACATTTGCAAGCAATCAAACAAGAATTTCAATTTGATCAAAAGTAAAAAATAAAATTACTCATAATATCAAATTATAAATATTTAAGAAATACATATTAAATATTTATATTTAAATCAAAAAAATATAACATATTTCGCAATATTTAAAAACAACGAAAACGTACATCGTTTGGTATTTAATTCAAGGCAAATTTTCAACTTAAAACAAAATCGCTATCAAATATAATTTTAAGAAATTATTTATGTGGATTGTCGTTATTAACCAACACAGATCTTCCAAGGTGCGGAGAGGTACTGGAAAACTCTCCACACCCTGACTGTCCCTCTCGGTTACTACAGGTTTGCCACTCTCGGTGACCACACCACAGCGAGAGACCCTCGGTTACCACATATATATATCAATTGTTTATTTATATATATATTTTATATTTTTTTCTATTATTTTTTCACATATATAGATATGCGTGTTGATATTGGTACCCAATTGCTGAATTATAACATATATTTTAAAATATATTTATAGACATTTTGCAGCTTTTGCTTGTAAAAATATAAAAATCTGAAAATAAATCATACTAACACTTCTGATAAAGGTATAATATATTACAATTAAATTAGAAACACGGAATATCAATCATTATAAATGAATATAATTCCATAATTCAAATACACATGTTTAGAAAACAAAGCAATTTGATGATGGTAAATAAATAATATTTGAAAGCAAAAATTCTACGATTGGAAAGTTGAATCAATTAAAATATAAATATAACTATTATTATTTGAAGAATAAAACTAAGTGTGACACAGGAAGCAAAAATAACGGAATATTTGGTATATAGATCGCTGTGCATAGTTCAGTATCTTCGGAGGAGATTGCTTAAAACTTTAAAACTAAAACTCAGTTAGTGTAATATCTATATGAATATTTTGAGCCAAATTTTAAAATAGTCTATTTCTTAGATATATTCGTTAATTTAATAAACAAACGTATTGCACTTTCCAAAAATAAATATCTATGAATTACGCTAGAGGTATCTACTTGGGACAAAATTATGAGGAGATACAGAAAATAAATTAAAATAATATAAAATCAATTATTTCCTTAAAATATTGAAAATGTAGGGCCGGCAAACTGCGGCTCTTTGGATGTGAAGCTGCGGCTCTTTATATATAGTTCCATACGTAAATTCTATTTATGTGAGTACTATTTATTGTTAGCAAGAAAAATATTGTGGCTCTTTAAAAACTTCGAAATTTTGTAAGTTGCAAATTTTTTACCCTTCCGACTCAAAAGTTTGCCGACTCCTGGTCTAGGGAGTTACAGTTGGAATCCTCCTGCCGAAGGAGAAAATACCCCGAAAGAGAGCAAGATATTTAATAAAATTATTTTAAAGAATATTATCCTAGAACCTATCCCTGTTAAAATATTTAAAACAAATAATAATTATATAATAATAAATACAATTAAAAAATAATAATGAAAGTCTCTTTTCCAAGATTTTGTTATTAATAATTTATTTTGGACATCTCATTATTTACATATATTCTGATAAATATTTTGTTATAAAATATCTAAAGAACATAACAAACGTAACTATAACTTCAATAATTACTATCTAATTTAATAATTTTTAATTTGAGAAAATTGTGTGAACTCTCGTTTTATTCAATTTTTAATTAATATTGCTGGTCATATGTTTATTTCTTTAATTAAAAAAAATTCTAGAAATGTCTTAATCCAAGATAAATATATAAGAGTTCCGTTTATCTTCCGTTATTTTCTCACCGGGATCCAATTCTTCTGATCATAAGGAGGTAAGGTTTTTTTGTACAACAACAACAAAGGTTATTGTCCTAATGATCTATTTCTTATCTATTTGATCTTCCCTTTCTTTTATGCTTTAGAAAATCCTGAATTATTCTTACACAGATATTATTTAGAACTCCCATTAATGAGAGAGTTAGTTAGCAGCCTTTTTATCTCAAGAGATATTTGTTTCTAAGCAATTTAATAAGGTAATTACTTAAAGGTTTCCAAAAATATTGAATTTATGATAAATTTAATGAACTCTGTCGAGTAATACTTTCTAAGTTCTAATTTATTTGCTGTTTGTTTATTTCATTTGTTCCTTTGTGAAAGGCGCAAATATTTCATTATAGCCTCTGGTTGATTAATGAATAAATAACAAAATAAAATATTGAAATAATTTCTTTGAAAAACTTATAAATTTTATTATTTTGTTACACTACAATTGCTAATAGTTTAGATCAATGTTATATACTCAATTTACACATTTTTGCGGCCGCATGAAACATTCCGGTTGTATTATTCCTCGCTATGCCTACTCGGCTTCGGTGAAAATATTTCCATCAAAAAAAAAAAAAAAAACCCTTACCGAATTTAACCTAACTGGACCTAAAAAGGTTAGAGCTAACCTAACCTAGCGGATTCCTTCAATGCCTTCCTACACTGAGGGTGACTGGCCACATGGTCTCTCCATACCTCCTCCGTCCAACTCTTTATTTCCTCGTAGTGGATTAATATAGTCGACGGCAAAAACCACAAAAATGAGTATCTCAATAGAACGTACTGTTAACTCCATTAAAAAAAAAATCTCGTTGCCTTTTTTATATGTGTGTGAATTTTATGAAATTTTGGATCTCGAAGTTGTATAATTTGAGCTGTATAAGTATGGATTTTCCAATTAATTTTCGAATATTTGTTTAAAGGAACGAATTTTTTCATAATATATTTTAAACATAGCTTAGTTTGATAAAGAGCTAAACTCGAAAATCTTAAAAAAAAAAAAAACAGTGTAGGTTATTCACGTTGTTACAAATTTTTCACAGTTATTAAGTACCTATTTAAGTATGTATTTGAAATTTCAAATTAATACCTATATACAATCATTTTTCGATTAATATAGAAGTTAACTTTATTTATATTAAAAAGGTAGTTATATTGATAAATGAATATATAAATTAAATTTTATAAAACACACTATATTATTATTTTTGAATTCTTATCAAATTTCTTTGAAACCTGAATATTAGATGAAATGATAAGGATATATAAATTTGAAAAAAATCAATCTTTATATATAAATATAGAAATTATAAACATATACGATTTTATAGAGTGAGAGACTATATTTTCCAAAATGAAATATTTCTGTGAATGTACTGGGAGGATTTATCAGAGAGTGTGACCAGACCAATTCTCATAAATATTAAACGAGGAGCCACCAGTGTGTAAACATTTGGAGAATTGTGCCACTTCACCAACTCCTTTACATTATTTACTTTCCTTCTTATTGATTTTGTGAGTGTGCTCCCATTACTTGTACCTATACCTTTTCATGAAATATTTTTACAACCTTATCCAACACTTAGCGCTTATAACTTACACCTTAATACGTTTTCTTGCTAAATGTGGTGTCAGGGTTATTCGATTTAAGATTGATTATCGCTTGTCATCCAATCAGCGAGCAATTTTTTCTTAGTTCTATAGTTACATAGAATATCGATATAGTATTTTAAATATATGAATGTGGATTCGAATAATAAAATATTCTCTATTTTGATGTTCACACTGAAAATTTCATTATTATTACAATTTCTGTTCGTACTTGAAATAAATATTTCTCAGGATTGTATGTATGAAAAATATTTTTATTTTCTCTGTATTATAGGCTTCTTATTTGAGATATTTCCATTCTATAATGGTGTATTTTACCGACGTAATAAATTCTCGATTTTTACACTGAATACTATCATAATATTTAAAGCGGATTATTTATTTGATCAACCAAATATTTATATTTTTATATTTGTTGTGCATTAGCATATTTAATTATATTGTATTTGAACTATTTTAGCTTAGTTGTTGGTTATGTTTTAAAACATAGCATTATTTTACATAGTTATTAATTGTGCTTGCAACATAGAAATACCGTTGAAGTAGTAGCACGTTTGACAAGTTTTGTACCTTATCTTGTTTAGGCAATAAAATCCATATTTCCCCACGCAGTCGTGTTGGTGAATAGAGAAACACGACAACACAACAATAATTAATTATTCTCAAAACTCCCTGTAGCTATCGATATGTGTTCCAATGTTCCACTATATTACACGTACTTAACAAAGAATTTCTGATGCCAGTTATAAAAGCAGAATAGCCAAGTATCATAGCAAATATATGCATTCAATACCACAGCGTTCTGATGAATTAATTTGTTGAAACTGCAGGAAGGGTTAGCCATTGATATGAGTCGGGCCCTCTCAATATATTTTCATCACAGTGCCCGACTGTGAAGCTTTTTTATATAAAAGAATAAGAGATAAAATATTTCGTATTTAGTATGTGTGTGATTCTTGGATAATAATTTAGGAATATACCATATTTTCCTATGAAGAAGGTTTCTTTAATTCTCCAATTATATACGAAATATTTCTTCCAGATTGCTAAGTGTATGTGTGCAATTTCAATATTTCATTACCTATTGTCCTCCCCCACAATGGAGGAAAAGGAGGTTTGAAATACCGAGTGAAATATTCAAAATTCTAACAGGTTTTCATGCCGTAAGCTATATCCCCACAACTGTATCATAAAAAGCGCTATAAAACTAATTTCTCCTCAAATCCATCCAAACAAGATCGGTCAAAGCGAACCAATTTCTGACTATATTAAAAATTCCTCCTATAAAAAATTCAGCTAAGCCCATCAATTGCGGATTTTAATTTAGTTGGTTAAGAAGGCAATTATTTCTCCATCTTGCAGCCATTCCGACTAAGCGGCTTATCATAGGAGAAAGGAAAAACTTTTATTAATTATTTTGAAACCTTATATGGAATCTTGATTAAAACATGTTCAAATTTCAAGCTATTGTGCTGCCAAATTCTAATTATTCAAAATCACAATTATCCGGAAAAAAGATTTGATCTTGAGATTGATAAAGGTGACTAAACATTTTAGGATTGAATCGATTGTTATTGATTTTAGTTTCATCTCCCAAGTAAATCAATAAAAGTTATTTTGTGGGTTGTCAATGATTATATTTATTCTTATATTATTCCAATGTGTTTATTTATCATTTTTTTTATAAATAAAAAGAAACCCGAGAAGGGTTTATCTGGCAATTATAGCATGTGATGATTATGGGTTTACACAATATTTGTAACTAGACGAATGGTTTATAACGAGATAGTACCAATCCTTATTAATATATTCATATTTAACTTTAATATATGTAAATATATGTTTTAAAAAAACTTTTCATTTTGTTATAACTTCCATTATTTCAATTTAAAGCTCTATGTCCACCTGGAGACACTTGTGCTGGCATAAATGTAGGTTTTTACAGTAGTCTAAACATATTTACAGTAATTTTAGGCCGCCTTTTTCCCACTAACTCCCTCTCAGGGCTTTTAGCGCTTTCTTGTAAGGTCCAAAAAATGAATGTCGAAACTGTCGCCAAGCTTACTTTTGATAAGACCTGGCCTGGTACCAATCTCTTTCCATCCCGGTTAAACCATTATGGTTTCCATTAACACAAAACATAAACAAAAGTACTCCAATGTGCACTAGATAATTCAACACACACAAAAGGTACATTATAATAACAAAATAAATCATAAAATATTCAAAAAATACATAATAAAAATGAAATTTCCTTTCTTTTTACTTTTTAAAGTTTGATAAAAGGTTAACATGGTTCTATGTATTTTTATCTTATCCTAATACCTTAAACCCTTTCCTTTTCCCTCTTATGTTACACTCATATGACGCGTATCTGCCGAAGCTACAGCGTGAACATGTTATATCCCTAATTGTTACAAAATACACAAAACCTTTTTGATACCTTAAAATTAAATATTTATCTACTTTCATTTTAATTGCCTTTAATCCTTCTGTTATACCAATTTTACTTTCATATATATTATAGATATACCACTACTTTAATATTATCGTTCAGTAATATAGCTTGCTATACTGGTATTATACATTCAATTCGATAATAAATTACTCCAAATGTGTGCTCCGGCATCCGTTACAGCAAATACTACGAACCTACGGGAAATTCGTGGCTGCTGGTAGTTCCTAAACAAATTAAGATTGACCATTTGAAGAAAGCCCATAATGTCAGATAGCACGGCACTTGGAATTTATCAAAACCTATTGTCGGTTTAGAAAAATATTTGCGATAATATGTGTCGCATTGAAGATAATGTCAGTGACGAAAAATCTCAAAAGGAACGCCTATCAAGACAACTCGTGCCCAATACACATGTATCCCGACCTTTCAATAAAATAGGAAAATCTTTATTTGGAAGATATTTCACCTCGAACAATGGAAATAAATGGATAGTGGTGGCGGGGATGTGTGAGGATACTGAAAGGAGAGTTGACAACAGGATATACGAACACCAACATAATATCAAAAAGCAGAACAATAGATATTTCATACAAGATATTGTATACTCTGAAAAATACTCTTTATTAACAAATATAAACATATCACTCAGAAGTCACAAGAAGAAATTAGAAATTTGGAAAAAATTTAAAACATTGGTGAAATGATGTCAAATAAAGTTACAGGAGGAATATTCCTGCCCCAAAAGTACACATCTACGTTTGAAAAATGCATTTGCCAAAACCTATATACTATGGATTCTAGCTTTTGACCCCATTAATACAGGGGTGGCTTTTCAAATATTTAACATCCTACAAAGAGAGTTATAGAATCGTTCGAATTTGCCAAAAAGGTGTTTAAGCTGGTGAGGCGGCAGAGCCGATTTTCAGGCGAAAATACAATATAAGGTTGCGATAGGATGGCGTTCATGTACCAGAAGTGGCACCTTTACCTTTAAAAATGCACCAAAACAATGAATTTGGTTTATCAATCAAGTAAAAAAGTAATGGTGTTGACAAGAAATGAGTCACAATACCATTCTGATGAAATCTTACATTGTATTTTGTCCTGAAAATCCGCCCTGTCATTTCATCAGCTCAAACACCTAGGCAAAATCGACCGTTTTATAACTCCCTTTGTAGGATGTTATGAATTTGAAGCCGTCACTGTACTGAAAAGGCCAATGCCCGAAACCATGGTATAAAGGTCATAATTTTGTCTGAACTTGCCCGAATTAATGTTTTGTTTCATTCTTTAGCACTACCATTACGTTTTGTACTGAAGGAATGAACCAAATGCATTGTTTTTATACATTTTTTAAAGAAATGGTGCCATTTTAGGTACAATGTCAAAATTTTAAAGAGACCAACCCTCCCTTTAACTATTTTATGATGAAATAAAAAAAACCTTCCTTTGAAATATTCATTACTGTAACTTAATGTAGCATTAACTCTGCTATCATGAATATACCTAATAAAATCACGTACCTTTGATTTCCGTTATTATATAATAATTTAAACAATATTATATATGCACAAAAATAAAACTTCTCTCTCTCGGCCGTGCGCACGCTGGCTTCAAGTTTTCGGCAATGGAAATCGATGAGGTAGAGATATATACGTTATATGTAAAAATAAAAGAGATTTATGTTGATTTTTGATCATCTTGAGGATTATGCTATGGTAATGCAGTCGTGGGAATAATAAAATAAAATTAGCTATAAAAATAGCTTTAAACAGTAGTTGCTTTAATAGAGCTAAAAGAATATATAAAAACATAATTTGATAAAGGTACTTCCTGGCTTAAGGCGTAAGAATTAAAAATGGAAAGCCTTTTTACATAATGTACAAAAGGTTTGAGCCGGCCATCGGGAAACAACAACAATGAGTTTTTATAAGGGAAGCGTGACCTCTGGCGTCGATTTAGCAGAGTATTTGAATCTATGAGATATAATTTTAAATAAAATAATATTTTAATAAAACATATATATATATATATATATATATATATATATATAACTACTATTCAATACTGAAGGATGGGCATGAGAATAAAAATCATGATGATTTTTCTCCCATCAAGATATCGACGAACAGCGCCGAATTATGGATGAATGAAATTTCAAAAGTATAAAATAATTATAGCGATTCTGAAATAAAGAACGAGTATGCAAGTTTGTCTTAGAAAAACAGAAAAGATGATATTTCATTACAGCAAATCAAGAATTGAGCCGAAATTGTAGAGGACGAATCCGCCAACTATGAGCAACGTAAAAATAAATATTCATCTTCTTCGCTGAGGATACGCGATCTTGCTAAGCCAACGCCGTGCGGTTAAGGACGGAGGCGTGCAAGTTAACGCGCGTCTCAGAAATAATAGAACAAATAAAGGTATCCAGGCAAATAATGGATTAGTGCCAGAGGAAATCAGCCGCTGGGGCCTTTGAACAGTTGCTATATTATATAACCTTCAAAAAGAAGACGACCTTTATTCTCAAGAATGAATGGTAGGACATCACAGATCTTACAAAGGTTGCCTACTGTTGCATATTTAGAGCACGGGTTATGCTGCTCCAAGTTCTACCAGAGGGGTTAGAAATGGACGTCTCGCCCCCAAATTATCAAAGGATTCCCATTGCTCTATCCAAATTATTAGTGCTAAGATTTTGGCGCCTACTTTTAAAACCAATGCAACTGCATCGCCACATGTAGCATACAATCATTTTGAGCCAGAGGCAGTCCTGTCCCAGATTCTCTCCGCACTATCAGTTCAAAAGAGCCATATTTCTTGAGACTGCACACGCCACCGGTAATCCAAAGCTTTCAGCCAGCCAGACCCCAAGATTAAATATTACGGGATCTCCACCATCACAATATCAGGATAAGAACAACTGAACGCTCTTCTCGAGCGCCTCCCAAGCTCCCTCTTCCATGAGGCTGAACATTTTTTATTGTATAGGAAGGAAATGAAGCAGGTCATCATCTTCCTTCTTCACCAAAGGCAGCTCTATAGACAAGTTCAGCGCAGATCAGAGGCTGAACTTTACCCTTTTAAACGAACAACCATTCAAATAACTAATCCATTACAAAAATTCGATTACATAAGAGCAAGAATAGAGAGCGCACAAGAGCTTCTTGCGTGCCCTAATGTACACAGCATTGCCGCCTGACTTAAGATCATGAGGAGGTACAGTCTTTTGAAGCAGTACGCCTGGATGACGCCTTTGTACAGGAAACGAATATCCTGAATAGCGCTTAATATCTCCACCTGGGATACTAAGTAGAAATAGCACCAGTAACTAGCAACTATTGTCCAAAGAACCGACCTCGCCTGCACAATCACGTCTGATGCTCATGTCCTTGGCAAAAAAGTCTGTGCTTGGTAAAAACATCAACGTCACCACCTGGGATCTACAGGCGACGTTCCTCAACTTCTCTTACTGGGGACGAGCGGCTCTAGAAGCTCTATCATCGCGTTCATTCTAGACACCGCAGCCATATTTGACGCAGCGCACCTACCAAAGAGGATCTCTAATTGCGGAAGCTAGATGTATTCGAGTAGATTGGACAAAAGGTTGCTACTATTGTGCCTCTTCAACCGCATCATTCAACACTGGAATCTCTATTATTAAATCTCGGAACCTCTTGGGAGAGAGAGAATTGACGAAGTCTACGAGCCTGGGCCACCTTGCGTGTCCAGTTAGTCATCGCGAAGGTGGATACATTTCTTAGCGAAATCTTGGGAAGCATCTAGGACATGCCAGCTGGATATATTGATAGGAACTAGGATAAGATCAAGGTCAATCTAGTCTTAGCTATCAAGCACTTTCATGACCTGCGCAGGAAGAATAACGACTACGTCATATGATCAATTGAAGTTGTGGACTATCATTATTTTTTTGTAAAGGTTTATTGTCCTTGACGTTTCGGAAACATATTGTCCCCCTTTTCAAAAGATGAAAAGTTTATTAGTGTGTGACGTGTGCATTGATACTATATATATAAAACTATATATTGAGTAAAAAAAAAATACCATTTTTGAATTGTAAATCTATATATTATATATACTTCGCTAATAAGTTTTCCATCTTTTAAAAAGGGCGACAGTGCCGAACGTTCAAGGACAATAAACCGTGTAAAAAAGGGTTATGGAGTCTACAACTTAAATTGATCAAAATCCAACATACAACTATAGTACAAAAAAATGATGATAGTCCACAACTTTAATTGATCATATGACGTAGTCGTTATTCTTCCTGCGCAGGTCATGAAAGTGCTTGATAGCTAAGACTAGATTGGCCTTGATCTTATCCTAGTTCCTATCAATATATCCAGCTGGCATGTCCTAGATGCTTTCCAAGATTTCGCTAAGAAATGTCTCCACCTTCGCGATGACTACGAGGTACACGGTATGTCTTATCAAACCTCGAAAACGCATCGATCAAGTCGGATTATCCATCACCGCTTGATATTGGACGTGCGCTCCACTTCTGGCGCAGAGTTTCATCTACGGCAGAGCTATTCATATCATAAACAGACCTGTGCTTCGCACGCCTTCGTGATCTCCGGAGGGCTACATGCGGTTCCTACAAGGCCCGAATTCGAAATTTCCATTATATAAAAGCGATCCTTTCCCCCCACCCTTCATTTCGCAATCGTCCAGGATCAGATATTTCCTTTTTGGGCTTTTTGTCAACAGGGAAAACGGCTGAATGGTACAGGCCACATTGCGAGATGATCCGCGGTATAATTTCAATTTACGTTTTACAATCATCAGCCACGTTATATTGTATTTTAAATGTTACTTTAAGTATTAGTTACGAACGGAAAAATACGTCCAGGGTAGCCGAGTGGACAAGGCACCTGCCCGGTAAGCAGAAGGGTGTGGGTTCGATTCCCGCCCCTGGACACTTTTTATTTTTCCGTTCGCCATTACTCTTCATGTTTACCTTTCCATACCTCATCCTCAAAGTTAGAAATGTCGCTATTTCTCTTTGAAAATAAATTTCGATTTTTATAAAAGAAACATTCGCGGTATAATTTCAATTTTCGTTTTACAATCATCAGCCGCGTTATATTGTATTTTAAATGTTACTTTAAGTATTAGTTACGAACGGAAAAATACGTCCAGGGTAGCCGAGTGGACAAGGCACCTGCTCGGTAAGCAGAAGGGTGTGGGTTCGATTCCCGCCCCTGGACACTTTTTATTTTTCCGTTCGCCATTACTCTTGATGTTTCACCTTTCCATACCTCATCCTCAAAGTTAGAAATGTCGCTATTTCTCTTTGAAAATAAATTTCGATTTTTATAAAAGAAACATTCGCGGTATAATTTCAATTTTCTTTTTACAATATAGGGTTGTTGGTTTAAATTACCATATATATATTTGAAATTTTATCCCCAGAGTTGTAAATATCGTATTTATATATCGTCGAGTGAAGGCATCGCGTGATCAACCAAAGCAGTTTAAAAACAAGAAAAGCCCTGACGAAGGTAGGCATACAGCGTATTAAAATATTGGCATTTTGTATTAAATAAAATGTTTTGTTTTGTTTTAGATCAAAAATATGCCTTTTAATTAATAATTTCATATGGATTGCTCTATATTAAAAATATATTTATATATTGAGCTAACGTTATTCGGAGATTCAAAGTGTGTGAAATATTAAAATATCTAAATATATTAAAGATATATAATCCGGGAGTATGTTGTCTTATAAAAATCGCTTCTCCTGTCGAAATGACTCTGGTGGGTGATAAAGCTACTACATCAGCTTTAGAAATATGAGAAGCGACCACCTGGACATAGTTTCAAGCCCTCGTTAGTCCAAGGCGTTCTATCATTTCATAAGATCCACAAAATATCAAATCTTCAGAAATTTCGAAGAGGTGCTTAGCTGTTAAAGTGGCTAGGGGACAAAGGAGAAATATATTTTTTTATATATAAAAGTCAATGTCTGTTGTCTGTTTCGCGATAAACTCAAAAACTACTGAACCAATTGGTACCAAATTTTGCATTTCGCTTTTTATAAACCTGAGGAAAATTTTCGGCTGAATTTTGATTAGTATTTTTGGCTTTTTTTTTTCATTTGAAGAACTTTTTTCACGCGGACTAAATACGAGGCGAAGTAACAACACCAGACCAATTAAGCGACCAATGAGAGTTCTGCATTTTTTTTTTCAAGTTGCTTGCGTACATTTTAAAAAATATCTTTTATACGAGTGTTACTTTTTTTTACAAAAGTATTGAGTATTAAGAGAGAAATTTATATTACTATCTAAGTTAAAAATTTGCATTAAAAAAAAAAAACTTCATAAAATTAGCGTTACTGTATGTAAATAATAGCTTTCGTATTTTTTTTATTAATTTTTGTTCTGGCCTTTGTTTTTTTTTATCTCTTAAAAAAATAGTTTAAAATGCAGTCGCAGTCATTAGCAAACATATGTTTGCCTAATTTCCATGTGTGCTCTTTTATTTTTTACAAAAAGTATTTACATGCAAGTATTTAGGATTAATTTTTTTTAAACCTATTTTTTCTTATTCTTCCTGAGAAGATGGGCATCGCAGTCACTCACTCAACTCAGGCAATTTCAAGGGTTAATGCGCTGGGGCGGGTGCCTCGGGGGTTGGGTGGAAAAGTTGCCATCTATTTAAACTATATTGATTTTGAAACAACTAAATGGATTGCATAAAAATAATTAAATCAAATACCTAAAAACTAATATAATACAATTTTTGACATTACACACACTCTTTGCCTGTGGTTTATGTGTTACTTCTATATTGCTATTCCATGGCAATTCTACTATTTATTATTGATGTATCTCAGTTCGCTGAAGAGATGGCCAATAGTTGATGTTTAATTTTGGCGTCTATTTTTACGGAAAAGGCGACTTCTATCAGAATAAACTATATTTTGTTATAAACTATTACAATCGGTTAATGAAAGAACCTTGTTAAAATATTGAGTATTTAGAAATCGATTTTGATTTGCATTTCACTAGAGCGTAATTCAGTTACTTGCAAATTATTGTAGGCATGGACTTTTCACGAATATCAGGCAAGGAGGTTTATTTTATAATTTCATATTGGAAAAATTAAAAATGTATTTACATATATTTATATAACAATGACCTAATGTTTTTCAGATGATGTCTTTTACATTTTGACAATGCATCAATGATGAGAGAAATTTTAATTTGTCGAAAAACATAATTAATTTCCAAAAAAGAATTCATAACGATGTTCATTTCCATTGTTTTAAACCAAGTTATATTGAAATTTCATTGAAAATCTCATATCGTTAAACAACTAATTAAATGCAGCTTGACCTCTCGTAGATTTCAATAAAGAATGCTCGCGATCGATGCTCACGCCCAACAATTCCAGAGCTAATCACCCGGAAGACTCCTCATAATTGCCCCCGTTGGAGGCCTGCCACTGGGCGCCTATATAACCTTATTCCAGGTCTTTAGCAGAGATTGGAGAGCGTTGATAGATATCGATGTTTATTGAAAACCAATTTAATCGTCGAATGTATGATTAAAACCCTTATTTCCTATAAACCAAAAACAAGCTTGGGTTTCGTGACATTTAACAAACTAATAAAATCAGTGATAAATATTTTCCAATCACGGAGGAAAAATTTTGATTATTTACTTCATGATTTTGCTTTTGTGTCAATCTCAGATATATAATAAATATTAATAAAATTTAAATATGCATTTAAAGATGTTGCCTTTTCAGGGGGGTTATGTTAAAGAAGCAGGCTCTAAGAAAACTTTATATTGCGAATCAAATCTCTACTCCCTGGGGGTCGCTATCTTCACCATCGCATATAATTATTCAGGAAAGTTAAACAAGGTTAATAACCCTTGTCCTCAATGCATCATATTAATCGTCGCACTATATATATGTATATATAATATATATATATATATACATTCACATATAAGTTTCATAAATGTATATATATATTTATGTAATATATGATCCAAAGTTATTACACTGCAATATTTGATGTATTACAGTGTTGTAGAATCCTGTCGACTTTAGGAATAGCCGTGGTATTCTACTATGTTGGGAAACCTTACTCTTGGTGTTGAAGGTTGTTGAAGTGGTGACGCAGTCGTGGTGAATGATGCAGTCGTGGTGGATGATGCAGTCGTGGTGGCTGAGTGAAAGGATTACACACAGGGGAAATAAGCCGGGACACTTGATGGTTGAAAATATAAGGCAACGGGTTGGAGGAAAGAAAGCTTTTGAGAAAGGCAGAGCGGTTTTTGATGATTAATTAGTTGATCACATGGCGATGATTGGATTTAGATGAAATGAGCGGAGAGAGAGGTCTCTAGTGAGCAGACATTACCTTGGTGGGGTCGAGTCGATGACTGGGTCTGAACTCGGTGGGAGTGAATGAAGAACTGTAGATGTTGTTCAGATGGGAGCCAAAACACTACTAGGTCCGAACTCGGCGAGAGCGAGTGAACAACTGACCATTCTTGCTTTTCCATTTAACACCAAGACTCAGTTTCTTTTTGATTGGTCGAGAGATGTCACATGATCTTTTCCTATTGGTTGACCTACTTAGTGGGTACTTTCTAATTGGACCGGCGGCTGCTTTGATGGAAGATACCGCCGATCTTGTCATGGAGTGTCGGGTGTTATTTCGACCCTATTTACTTCCGTGTTATCAAATACGTCCGGTCTTCTGTCAGGAAGTATTGACTGTACAAGTTATTTATAATTGTGCCCGCTTTAAACCTATTTCCTATGTTTGGTTGCTACTTCTTTCCTCCAGTTACCTTGTTCTTTATTAAGTCTTTGAAAATCATACATTGTACATGCATAGTGGGTCGGGGGTGCATTTAATTATATACAAATTATGACATATATGTCATAAAAAAAAGACACATTTAAGTTACGTTACCAATTCATGCAGTCGTGGATGGTAAAAATGATTGATAACTTTTGTTCCAAAAAATATTTATTATTTTGATTATTTTTTAAAGGAAACAGTTTTTGCATACCTAGAACTAACAATGTTATTATCTATTTTCAAAAAAAGCAAATAAGGTTGTATTCCTTTTGTTAAGGATTTCTTTTCATTTTAAAATTTAACTATGTGATTATAGAATTTTAATTATTTTATGAATAATAAAAATCATATTTTTATTATGTCATATATATATAGGAGGGGTGTCCCATAAGTCCGTGGCCCGACCATGAGAACGAAATATTAGAAACTAATAATTTTTACCATATATACCTTCAAGCCTTGTATAAAGATATGTGCATTTTTAAGTTTCTAGAACTAACCGTTTTTTTGTTATGGGTTCTGAAAGAGGACAAGAAACAGGAATCATCTAAAATGGAGACAAACGAGATTCGTGCTGTAATAAAATATCTTTGTAAGAAAGGAATGTCGCCGAAGGGAATCTATGAAGGTATGGTGGATACATTAAGGGAAGATGCTCCTTCCTATAGCACAGTAAAAAAATGGGTAGCTGCGTTTAAATTAGGGAGGATCAGCACCGAAGACGAACATCGACCAGGAAGACTTGTTGAGTCAGTTATTCAAGAAAACATCGACAAAATACATGTTTTGGTTATGTTGGACAGAAGAATGACAATTCGTCGGATAGAAGAGACCTTGGGTATTCTTAAAACAATAGTGGATCGGATTATGAGAAAAAACTTAGACCTCGGGAAGTTTTCTGCCCATTGGGTTCCTAAATTTTTGAAACCCGATCAAAAGGCTGTAAGGAGAAAGTTATTTTCGGACAATCTTGCGTTATTTGAAGCCAATCCAGAGGAATTTGTCAGTATATTTGTTACAATGGATGAGACTTGGGCCCATCACTTTACACCAGAGTCCAAACAACAATTCATGCAATGGAGACACTCCGGTTCCCCTCCCCCCAAGAAAGCCAAGACAGTTCCATCAGCAGGGAAGGTTATGGTGTCTGTCTTTTGGGATTCCGAGGGTGTACTTCTTCTAGACTTTCTGTATAAGGTTCAAACCATCACTGGCAATTATTATGCAAATCTTGTGCAGCAACTAAGAGAAACTATCAAGTAAAAGAGAAGATGAATGTTGTCCAGGAAGATTGTTACCATCAAGACAATTATCCGAGTCTTCAGTCGCTGCAAGCCATGGCTACTATTCGTGATCCTGGCTTTAAACCTTTACCACATGCACCCTATTCACCAGATCTTGCTCCGTCTGACTTCCACATATTTCCTCCGTCTGACTTCCACATATTTCCTCCGTCTGACTTCCACATATTTCCTCATTTGAAAAAACTGTCATTCATTTTAGGTCAGATGAAGAGGTCATTGATGCTGTAACCTCATTTTTTAAATCACTTGAAACATCGTTCTTTTTGGAGGACATAAAAGCATTACAACATCGCTGGAAAAAGTTTATAGACCTTAAAGGGGATTATGTTGAAAAATAAATCATAATCATTTTATTAGTCATTTTCTTTATATGTCGGGCCACGGACTTATGGGACACCCCTCGTATATATAATACTAGAAGAATGACCTGGCTTCGCCCGAGAATTCACCCAATTTTCTTCATACTGAAAGTAAATCAATAATAAATAGTAGAAGTTCCATAGAATAGCAATACAGAAGTAACACATAAACCATATGCAAAAAGTGTGTGATGGCAAAAATTGTATTATATTAGTGTTTAGGTATTCTATTTAATTATTTTTTTGCAATCCATTTAGTTGTTTCAAAATCAATATAGTTTAAATAGATGGCAACTTTTCCACCCAACCCCCGAGGTACCCGTTCCAGCGCATTAACCCTTGAAATTGCCTGAGTTGAGTGAGTGACTGAGATAGATCTTGACCGCGATGCCCATCTTCTCGGTAAAAATATGAAAAATAGGTTTATAGAAAAAATTAATCCAAAATACTGGCATGCAAATATGTTTCTGTAAAAAATAAAAGAACACATGAGAATTAGGCAAACATATGTGTTTGCTAATGACTCCGACTGCATTCTAAAGTTTTTTTCTTCAAAATAGATTTAAAAAAAACAAAGGCTAGAACAAAAATTAATTTAAAAATACGAAAGCCATTATTTACATAGAGTAACGCTAATTTTCTAAAGTTTTTTTTTTAATTGCATTGTGTGCACTTACCGTAACTTTGTAAAATAAATTTCTCTTTCAATACTCAATACTTTTGTAAAAAAAAAGTAAGACTCGTATAAAAAGATATTACAAAAAAAGTACGCAAGCAACTTGAAAAATAATGCAGAACGCTCATTGGTCTCTTAATTGGCCTGGTGTTGTTACTTTGTCTCGTATATACTCCGGGTAAAAAAAAAGGTTCTTCAAATGAAAAATAAATAGCCCTAAATACTAATTAAAATGTAGCCGACATCTTTCCTCAGGTTCATAAATAGCGACATGCAAAACTTGGTACCAATTGGTTCAGTAGTTTTTGAGTTTATCGCGAAACAGACAACAGACATTGACTTTTATATATAAGCTATATTATATACTTCTTGAGGGTTCTACTAATTCTTTCAATGCTGTAGCTGCATGGAAGTGTGTCCTCATTAGATCCCTCAAGAAGTATATTATAAAAACGAAGAGATTAGCATTATGCAAGCAAATATATAAGGTTCATACTTTGCGTCAAATTATTTCTACTTCAAAACTAGAAAGGTATGAGACTGCATAGGGTCCCTTTACCATCATTGCCCTGGCGGATATTGAGAAGATGTTTCATATACTTTTTTTTTAAGAAATGAAAGAATTTGATTTTAAATATATATGTTAAATTATATAATGCGAAGGTTTCTAATGAAATTGACTTCATTTTATAATATCCAAGCGAAATACTAAGAGAATTTGGACTATTCGTGTTTTTTTTTTTTTTTTGACCCTGTACTCTCATAATTGGTGCTATTGTTTCTTATTAAGAAGGAACATAGAATTGATATCAAAATTTGAGCGGATTTTGATTTTTTTAGTTTTTATTAAAATGTTTAAATGTTGATTAATCCTTTAAAATCCTTTAAAAAGTTAAATCATAAATGTCATTCAATTATATTGGCTTTAAACTTCATCTAAACACAACTTTATTGATTTTATTTAAATTCATGATATATGTAGGTGTGAAAAACAACGAATAGTTTCCAAAAAGGAAATGCATAGTTCTGACGTGACCTCACGTTTTTGACCCGAGCTCGATCCCTATCACTAACTGCCTAATTTGATTCTTCTAATGATTGTCAAGGCAATTAGAGGCGAATTGGCCTGAGATTAAGCTAATAGCGGTAAATAACCCTAAACTCCTTCTTAATTAGCTAGCTTAATTGGATTGCAAGGGGCATCATTACAAGTCCAGTGGGACGGCGACTGGCAAAACTTGGCATTTATCCCCCTTCTTCCCGTGGAGTCATTCACCTATGGGGATTGGATGTGCCAGCTGTTTCAATGAAACCGAGCTGTATCGATAAACAATAATCTGATTCAAAAACTCAATTAGCAAATAGTAAGGTATATATTTAATAATTTTATTTCTTTACATATCTAACCGGCTTTCGAGTGTCATCCTTTATTAAGAGCCAAGTTTATGTTTACAAAAGTATATTCAAATATGAGAAGGGAAGTATTTTATCAGCTATTAGAATTACGAAAAAATAATTGCTCATCTATCTCTTTATACTGATTAATCCCTTAAAATCCTTTAAAAAGTTGAATCATAAATGTCATTCAATTATATTGGCTTTAAACTTCATCTAAACACAACTTTATTGATTTTATTTAAATTAATGATATATGTAGGTGTGAAAAACAACGAATAGTTTCCAAAAAGGAAATGCATAGTTCTGACGTTTAATTTTATATAGTTTTATTATAGATGAGAAATTCCTCGTGAAATATATTCTAATAGCACAGATATTATTCCTATTCGAATACTCTCAAATATATAAAACATATTTACAAAATTAATTATTATATTGGGTAAATATATATTTTTTAAGCAAGAGTATTTCGATCGACATTTCGCTAATTTTTATTGTAAGGTACAAAAGTTTGATAACACTTTCACTTTCAGGAAGTAAAGTATTTGAAAGGTAAATAGAAATTCTCCCGACAAGATATGTGCAAACTCTATAATTTTATCTATAAGTTCATTGGAGAGAGTAAGAAAGATGAGTAAGTCTCTCTCTCTTGTGCTGGAACTCGTGGAGCTATCCTATGGTGAGGGGACTTGATTGTCAGTTGGGTAGTTTATGGTGTTACACACTTAAATCTTTCAATCCTTTGTGATATTGTACGGTAATCATAGCCAACTTCGGGAAAAGTGATATAATGGCTGGCTGCAATGATACTTCAGGTATATCTACTACGTATTTGAAGTCACAATATAACGAAGAGTTAAAAAGGAGAAATAATAATTTCCAATGCTTGAGATATTAATGTATAACTTTCGAAGTATTCATAATTTTTGAATATTTGAGGGTATTTGTAAAGATGAAATTATATTTTATATATTTACCTGTGTATTTTTATAAGATTAGAAATATGTGTTGTTAATATTGAGATGTATAATACTTTTCACAAAAACATTTGATTAATTACAAACTATATGATATAAAATCATATGTTAATAAAAATAGAAAATATTGCTATATTAGAAATAAACCTAAAATAAACTTCATTAACGACCAAACACACACCTACGTGATCGACCACTTTTATGTCTTAGATGGATTTAATAGAGATTAGTATTTAATTAAAAAGGCATATATTGGATCAAAATATCATTTATTTTACCAATATTTCAGTTGGCTGAATGCCAACCTTTTTCAAGGTATTTTGACATATTAATTAGTGTCAACAACAAACTAAGTGCCACATAAGGTCAATTGGATTAAGTTTTAAAAAATATTTTTGCATATATTCAATGGGGAGAAAAAAATTGATATATATATATCGTATACAGTATAACGACCCTGTTTTGAAGTCCAGACTAATGTCTGAAGTCGAAACTAACGATAATTTAACGCATTTATACTATGGACAAAATACATTTTGTAAAATAAGGGTGTGGATATTTTGAATATTAACACCAATGCGGCCTTGCCTGGACAAACAACGCTATCGACTATGAGACCATTCAAAACGAATTACCAGGGATTTTTGGTACACAAACTGAACAATTAAATCAACAGGACTCAGCAAAAATGGATCATACAAGATTATATTCTAATTATAAATTATTATATAAGTATTTAATACCTGAACAATTTTTATCCTGGAACCTATCATTAGACATAAAAAAGGTTACATTACTCAAACAAGAATCACTTCGACTTTACTAAGAGAAAGTCACATTCAAATAATTAAAAAGGAAGATGTAATTTGTGAATTCTGCAAAACTGAAAGCATAGAAGAAATGACCCACTACATCTCTGAATGCACTACTGTTAACGAGGGAGGGAATAAGATCTTAAAGAACATTATCCAAGTCTACGTGAACCCAGTTCAGCTAATCAGAATAATGTCCGAGAAAAAAATAAAGCGAAAGAATTGCTCAACTTTCATAAAGCGTTAGAGAACAAGGTAATCTCTAAGAACTAAAATTACAGAACAATATCCTTCAATAGTTAATTTGTATAGTGTGTTATGTTGAATACTTTGATTTCCTTTTCATTTTTCTTCTCTCCTTTGTTTATGTTTTTCCCCCCTTTCTCCATGAAAATGATGTATGGCGAGTCCTTACAGGGCGGTAATGTCCTAATAAAGCTGCTGTTGTTGTTGTTGTATTTTGAATATTAACAATAACGCCGGAATTCTCTCTATTTACGGGGCTGCTAACCACAATGGATTATTATTGAGCTTCAAAAACAATAAAGTCTATTTTATATTTATAATTATTTTCAAAAGAGATTAGTATTTGCGTCTTTTTTTTTGACAGGGGAAATATATCTTTTGTATCACAATATATTCCTAGAAAATATTCCATCTATAATTTGGTCATAGCCATTTCACTAATTAAACACTTTTTTTTTTGTAAATTTTTAAGATTCCAAGAATTCTCCCTGTCAATCTCACTATATCTATCAGGTTAACGTTGTGAATTATCCATTGCTGGTGTTGTTGCTGACCAGAGTTTGCTAATTCGTTGACGTTCAGTTTAGCGTCTTTTTAACGGGAGATTTCACTCTATTTTTATATATTGATTTATTTTATGTTTGAGAAAAAAGCTCAACAACGATAACAAGTCATTATGTTAACGATGATTTACGCTAAAAGTAGAAAACCATATTTTTAAATCCTTCACGTAAAAAGATGTTGAAAAAACGACTAAAAAGTAAGTGATGTTTTATCAACAGCCAAAACAATACAAAGTCGATTGAATTTTTGGATATGTTGAGTTGAAGATAATAAATTGTATAAAAACATGAAGAAGAAAAGTTATTTCAGAAAAGTTTCAATTTTTTATTCCCCTCGTCACAAACAATTTACAAAATTAGAAAATGTTTCTAACAACTATTCAAATAATTCAAAGAAATTGCCACAAAGAAGTGGGCCAAATGACACGTGTCAGGTTTTTCCAGCTCCCGAGATAAAACTAAAAGTAAATAAAGCACACACTTTAAAAATCAAATTTTACTTTTCTCGGGAACATTTCTAGGCGATTGTATAAAATATGAGGCTGTGGCCTCTGACTCCAGACATTTATTCCAGTATAATGAGATGGGGAGTTTGTTTATATATTCTGAAAAATTCTTTGATGGAGAGAAATGTGTGAATCATATTTGCATATATATGCATTAAATATATATATATGCGGTTATATATTTATGCGTTAGATGGAAACAGTAGCTATCTCCAGTAGAAAATATTTAATATAATGCGCTGGTATGTGTTATTATATATACAGAGTAATTAATTAATATGAACAATAAAGTATCTCCTTGACACACACACACACACACGTTCCTGATTGTTTACGCCATCTATAGGTTTCCTATAGAGAATGAGAATATATCGGCACGCGCGGTGCCATTCAATAATCAAAAAAGTAAACCTTATAATAATTATTTTTAAAAGCGCTTTTATACTCTTTCTACTTTGGCAAATGAATTATTGAGAGGGCCTGGCTCATCAGTAATGAACCCTTCTACCCTCCAGTAGATCAATTATCCTTATTTAGATAGATGGTGTTGGCTAGCAGTGATTCTCAGATAAGCAGATACATTTTTATTCATTTTTCTATATGATATGATACGCAAGGATCTCCTCAATATTTAGCATTTTTATTTTGATAATATAAAAATATACATCAAACTCGCCCTCATAGACCTTCACGCACTCACACACACACACGCGCACGCTCGTAACTCAACCAAAAATAATTCAAAATTGATATCAATTGCTTATGTTTCATAACCAAACCTTCCATAAAGCAATATTTTCTATTCATTATTTACACAATAGGCCAATAGGAAATGCACAATGACATATAGAAAATATTTTAAAATAATTTATCATCATAAAATTAATGTTTTATAATTAAATAAGCATTACACTTTTCATATTTGTATATATAAGCACAATTAAAATATATTTTCTATTATTTCAGATATGCATCCTGAAAATTAATCACAAGAATCCGAAAACGGTCAGTGATGGAGTTCCTGTTCAGGTCCGGAGATATTTTAACAACTGTTATTTATTCGAAACTGAAGTTTGTGAATGGGAACAAATCCACAGTTAGAGGCTCTATACAACGACAGATTCAGAACTTCCAGATTGATTTGGATATTAGTGATGAAGAAAGACCAGGTAGACCAACCTCTGTAGTGACAGACCAAAATTTGAATCTAACAGAGGAAGTGATCAAGAATAAATAGACAATGACGACTTATCAAATGATAGAAAAACTTTCCCTGTCTAAAGCAAATGCTTAATGATAATTTTATATCGATAATTATGCTCAAAATGGGCGCCAAAACTTCTAAACGTCTCAGGTGTTCGAAGTTGTAATAACATATTATTAGGCTTGGTTTATCTTTGTGATCCTTCCTTAAAGCGCCAAAAAAAAGCGTCCTTCAAGGCTGTTTAAGGGTTTAAGGTTCATATTTGAAAGAAAAATATTAAATTAATCTGTGTGAAACCAAGAGTTGTTCAAAACACCAAAATGCTATTGTCATATTTTCTTACGTTAAATATTCAAGGATGTTTAGTATTTTGGTTTCAAGATATAATTCCGTAAAGGTATACGTAGAAGGTTGATGATCTTTTTCGCAAAAAAGGAAAGTTTGAGGCCGCTAGTTTGAGGCGACGGTCAATGGGTGGCGTATAGTTTTGACTTTTATTTTTTATGGGAGTGACGCTCTATGTTTTTATAGATCGATTTATTCTCAGAAAAAAATTCATCTATATATATACATATGTATATACTGTATGTTGTGTCAATATTTCTTGCTCGATGATTGGTGTTAGCCTGCTTTTCTTATTTCCAAGTTTAATGCTATGGTTCAGATCATAACACCTTTATTCTATGGGCTAATGCTCAAACTTATTAATATGTTTATAAAATAGACCTTAAACAACTCTATATGACTACTATAGAGAAGAGAGAGAAAGAACTTCTATAATAATTCCTAAACAATACTCAAGGTATTTTGTTTTATTTTAAAAAGAATATTACGCGTCTAAAATAGTTTTGTAATTTGATAACAGATGGCGCGCTAGTGCATCGATATACTCAAGGTCTTAGTTCATTCGTATAACATATATTGAAAAATATATGTCGAACCCTCGAAGCTTCTGAGACCAAAGCATTTTTGGTCGAAAAGGTACAGTCTGCACTACGCTGACGAGGGTCAACATCCCGAAACTCGTTCGTGGATGACTTTTCTTGATTTATCAAGAAAATGGGTTGGTAAAACACCAGGTAGGAGGCTAAATCAACCTTTAGTTGATTTCTGTTCCACTAGATGGCGCCCTGCCATCTGAAAGTTCATGTGAACGTGGTCAGGATATGCCTTTTTTATTTTAATAACAAACACTTGACCTTTTTATTATTTTTCACATTTATAACATTATTCTAGATTCTATATATTTTATTCTGAGCTAATAAACACTCGTGGACAAAATTTAAGGACGTTTTGAATGTATTTTAGTATGTATATCGGGATTCAGACAATAACTCTAAATTATATTTTATTCAGAGTCATTTTATTGAAGACACACGAGATAACCAAGTGTGAACAAAATTTCCTCTGTATGTTTCAAAACACAGACGACTGGAGACATCAAAGACTTTCCACTTCCTTAAGTGTTGTCTACGAGTGTATGCAAACTTTACTCAAAACATGTGAACTTTCTATTTTCTTGTTCCTGATTCACATACTTATGGATAATATTTATCATCATTGTGATAACATTTTATTTAATTGTATACCTTCTGTATTCTTCAAACAAACTAAGCATTTATTTTAGTCCTTTATAATTATTTTAGTCATATTGCATATGTATATAGAAGAGCGCCATCTATATAGTGTTATGAAAATAAGCTAAACATTTATTTAGGTTATTTTATTAATATATGTTCAACCCATTTTTTCTTGATAAATCTAGAAAAGCCAAACACGTACGCGTTTCGAAATTCTGGCCCTCGTCATTGTGGTGCAGATTGTACTTCAACGACCAAATATTTGCTCCGATAGACTTTCTAATAAATGAAGATATAGGTAGTTATGGCCAAATTTACGTAATTACGTCGAACACGTGAAAATGTAAGAAAAGTAGAAACCGACTAGGCGTTTCAGGCTGTTGATTATAATCAACGTGGTACAGGTCAGATATTAATGGAACAACCTCAAATCAACGTTTAATTAAATTTATTCCACTAGATGGCGGTCTACCAAATGAAATGCTCAGGTGAGCGGCCAGGATATGCCTTTATATATACATATATATCAAAGGTGGAATACCATCCTCCCGCACAATATATTTAAACTATAATAGTTATATTGCTAAAATAATAGAAGAGAGTGTACAACTGACGCTTAATAAATACACACTATAGTACTAACCGTCCAACTACTGAACTTACATTATACATTCACAACATTTTCAACATGAAAAGAGCATGAGGACCTAATCTGGGGATAAAATAACGGCCATGTTATACACCAATTGTGATGAAAACATTTTATAATATATATATATATATATATATATATATATATATTAAAAAATGGATAAATTGAGAGGGTATATGAGCTCTTATTAAAAATATATTTTCTCACTTTAATTGACGGAATTTTAACAAATATTAACAATTATATAGCTTTTTTGACTTGTTAAAATATAATAGAAATCATTCAAGAAATATTAAATAGATATATCCCAAAATATAATTTCGATAGACGTGTGTATCAATAATGTCTCATTAGTAATCCATCCAGACGATTCAACCTGATATCTTCACCTAGATAGAAAGGCACAAGCCTATCATTTGCCCATAGCTAACCTAACCTAACTAGATTAGCCACCGCAGGCTCTAAGTAAAACACAAAATCTAATTTAGGCCTTTGCAAGATATAAAAAAAGAGCATGCTAACATTGGGAAGAAATGGTTAAAATATAATAAGGCCATTTTCCCAAATGTGTCTCGACCCTAATGTAATTTGCCAGGCACTTCCAATAGGATCTTTTTTCTCTTAGTTTGCAGCAATTCCAGAATTATATATTTATGCGTTTCAATCAATGTTGATGTGTATATTTTATTTCGATGTGAAATAAATTTTAAATTATTTTACACATTATTTTATATTAAAGTTTCTTTAGGTTTTACCGCTATAAGAAAATATTTCAATGATTTTAAGAGCATTGGCACATTTTTGTTCTGATTGGTCAAAGAAAGATTATAGTTAAAATAATTTTGATATAGAGAAGGAGAAAATATATATTTCACCCAAGATTTTATGTGGATGAGTATATATATATATATATATATATATATATATATGTCATAATTTGCCTAATGCCCGAAATATATAATTTATTTTCGCCATAAGTAGAATGTTAAATTGTAAATACAAAGTCATCCATCAATAAATCTGTATAAAATAAATGTGGGTGACAGCGCGGGCGGGCAAATGCCACAGCACGCCACCGCGCGCGCGCGCGCCCACGAGTGTGGAAAAAAATATTTTTCGAAGCATACATGCACAACGGTCGCGCCCTTACATTCGACCACGACGGATGCGACATCTTTATATCTATAAAAATGAAATCCAAAATCGATGTTTGTTATCGCGTTGCGCAAAATCTACAGAATCAATAATTATGAAATTTCGCATGTAGATAGCTGAGGATTTCGTTTAACATATAGGCTATTCAAAAAAACTAAAAAGGTCAATGTGCTTTTTTTGAAAAATGTAAAACCAAAAAGTGATAGTTCCAGCCTTTTACCGCTTGGCGCCGCACTCGTCGCGACGATAAACGGATTTGATTGGTTAATAATTTTACACGTAGTTTGTTAGATTGATTACACGATGAATGTTTTTAAAAGGTAAGATTATCCAATCGCCGTGAAACTTTAGGAAGTTATTTACTATACTACTGGGAAGGTTTCTGGTTTAAATTTGATTTGAAATAAATATTCGTTGCAATTTTATTTGCAAATTATCTACTTTCACTCGCAAGCAGCGCCTCTCGCGACTCCTTGTGAAATTACATTCATAAATTGTAAAAATGTTAAAATGGGTTCCAAGTATAATAAATTTAATATTTAATTTGAGGATTTAGTAATATAATATTCAAATGACGTTGTAAAAAACTTGGCATATCAATATTAATATATATTTAAAGAAAATATCTTATTTAAAATATAATAAATGTTTAAAAAAAAATGTGTTTCAAAAATATATTTAAACGCATATAACAATATTTATATACGTTTATAAATATATATATATAGGTGGATTGGATGTTTTCTAGAATAATTTTAACAAATGTTCGTTAGGCAAACTTTTACCGGGTAAAAACCGGGCGAAGCCGGGTACATTCGCCAAATACAGTTATTTAATCCTGTGGCAAGATACTATTCCTTCAACTTCAAATTACCGAGTGGACCAATTAATATTGATTTTATTCAACTTATCGAGTATTTTTCAAGAGACCGGTAAATATTTTCAAATGATCGAGAGTATAGACAAGTATAGAATCAGTAGGGATTGGATGTTTGATAGAATCGTTTTAACAAATGTTCGTTAGGCAAACCTTTACTTGGGTAAAAACCGGGCGAAGCCGGGAACATATATATATATATATATGAAAGCAATGGTCGCCTCTCCCGTCAAAATAAACGTCAGAAACTGACGCCATCTATTGACCGTCGCCGCAACTAGCGGCATCGGGTCGGTGACAAAGCCACAACACCAACTTTGGCAAACTGATAAGCGTCCACCTAGAGACCATGGTTTCGGGCTAATGGCCCTCGTCAGTCTAGGGCGGACTTTATTCCATGAGATCCACACGGGATCTAATGGAATCCTCACAATCTACCAAAGAGGTGTTTTGCTGGCAATGTGGCTGGGTCAAATCTATTGGCAAAACATAGATGGAAAATTTGCCGGGAGGAAATTAATCCATGAAAGCAATGGTCGCCTCTCCCGTCAAAATAAACTTCAGAAACTGACGCCATTTGACGGGAGAGGCGACCATTGCTTTCATGGATTAATTTCCTCCCGGCAAATTTTCCATCTATGTTTTGCCAATAGATTTGGCCCAGCCACATTGCCAGCAAAACAGCTCTTTGGTAGATTGTGAAGATTCAATTAGATCCCGTGTGGATCTCATGGAATAAAGTCCGCCCTAGACTGACGAGGGCCATTAGTCCGAAACCATGGTCTCTAGGTGGACGCTTATCAGTTTGCCAAAGTTGGTGTTGTGGCTTTGTCACCGACCCGATGCCGCTAGTTGCGGCGACGGTCAATAGATGGCGTCAGTTTCTGACGTTTATTTTGACGGGAGAGGCGACCATTGCTTTCATGGATTAATTTCCTCCCGGCAAATTTTCCATCTATGTTTTGCCAATAGATTTGGCCCAGCCACATTGCCAGCAAAACACCTCTTTGGTTGATTGTGAGGATTCCATTAGATCCCGTGTGGATCTCATGGAATAAAGTCCGCCCTAGACTGACGAGGGCCATTAGCCCGAAACCATGGTCTCTAGGTGGACGCTTATCAGTTTGCCAAAGTTGGTGTTGTGGCTTTGTCACCGACCCGATGCCGCTAGTTGCGGCGACGGTCAATAGAGGGCGTCAGTTTCTGACGTTTATTTTTACGGGAGAGGCGACCATTGCTTTCATGGATTAATTTCCTCCCGGCAAATTTTCCATCTATATATATATATATATATGTAGTATATTTTTAACTAGTTAGATCACAACCTTCATATAATAATTATAATAACCCCATATCTATATAAAATATGTATCAACCTTGTATAACAATAGAAATGACAAATAAAGCAAAGAGGTAAAGGTAGTCCAGACGGAGACAAAGACCAGACGAACAGGTGTTTATGCTAATGAGTTCATTCCCCCGTCAGCAGGTGGCCGAACACGTGGCCAGACATCATTAATAACCGGCGCCTGACAGGTGGCGTGATTTTATGTGAGCCAATCAAAACGCGCCACCACATGCGAGAGTTTGCAGTATATAAGGTCCCCCAAGATTGAACAAAGAGTTGGTTAGTTGGTTTTCAGAGCGACGCCGTCATACGGTCGGGTTTCTCACCCCTATCCGCGATGTAGGGCATCCGTGACGCCCGTGGTCTGTCTGCCTTCGTCCGTGGTCTGCCTCTACCTTCTTGGAGTTACCATCAAGACCTGCCTCTGTCTCTTGCTGTCCCAGTGCGGGAATCCCATCACACACCCACGACTACGACTGCTCAGCACATTCCACAACGGGATTACTACAGAACCCGTTAAAGTCGACAGGATGACTGAGGACAGCCGCATGCAGAGGATGACGGAGGCCGAAGACGAGTACGTCGCGGATGCCCTCACCAACATACAGCCCCACTGCGAAGACCGAGTAAGCCACCTAAAAGACGCCATGCGAGGACTAGCTGCACCTCGCACCGAGGAGGTCATTATCGCCCCCATCGACATCTACTGCGCCGAACATCTTCCTCCATCGGCTCGAACAGGCAGACAAGAATCATCGAGAAATCCTGACATTGCCCCGTCAACCAACATCGATGATGTCCCATGGCAACCATCGCAAAAAGTGATCACCAAGCCTCATCGCAGCCCACTCCACAAGACCCATTCAAGACATCCATCTGGTAAGAGAATTTTCTCTACAGAACTATTTAATGTAACACTATCTCCGTTTGCTCTGAATTAATTATTCGATACCATTTTAATAGCAATAACATTATTATTATAAATCCTTCAAGTTCATTATTTTACCATTTTTATAGCATTTAAATTCAAATATTAAATCTTATACACCCTCATTTATCAATTTTTACTTTATTTTAAGCAACTTTTTTAAATTTAAATTAATTAATTTCAATTTTTCATAAAAAAAAATCATATTGTATTTTAATTACTCGAATCATATATTCTAAACTTATTTGTGAGTTTTTTTAATACCTTATTTATGGCCATAGTATTAATAATTAAATTTATTACGCTCTTTATTTTACTTAACCTATTACTATTTCAATTGATATTTCTCAATATTTAAAAGTTTTAAAAAATAGTCCTAGATTTGTATTTTTATGAATATCAATTTTAAATTATCTCATCTCAAAATGTGCCTCCCATTTTCCCCCACAATTACAAATACAATTATAAATGTAATATGCGAAAACTAAATAACATACCATAAAATTTCCATACCCCATTGCATTTCATTCCTACCTGTGTTAAATTGTCATTTACGAAACTCTACCGAATTTTGTACCCATGCCATAACCTTTTCTCTTAAAAAAAATCGTAAATTCATTATTTTATCATTTTCTAAACCTAATCACCGCTTATAATCTCCAATCTAGCGATTTGTCTGTGCGTCTTAACGCGACAACAAATTCAAGGTCGCACTGATCTCCCCCTAATTGTTTTTTTTTCTTCTACTTCATCTCTCCCTCCCTTGTTACATCATTAGCATCCATCATTAGCAGAGACAGTCCTTCTTACTGCAACACTCTTACCTGTCAATCAATCAATTATAGGCCTTCCATACTTCTCTCGTCTCTTGATCATTTTCCATTGGCCTTCTATGCCTTCGTTCTAACCACCCCTCGTCCATCGCAGAGTTCCTGTTTGCCGACTTTTTTTATTTTACACCCAGGTCACCGTCCAAGCATTCTTTATTTCATTCTTTTTTCCTCAAACCCGGGTTCAATCAATCAACGGCAACAGTCGAGCCCTGTTTTCACAATCTACCTCCATCCTCTAACCTCTTCAACGGTTCCTGAGACTCCTGCTCGTCAACATTTTTTAATTTTTATTTTTTAATGATCCATCGACCTGGTACACTCTTCCTCCCCATGTTAACTCCACACGGAGAGCTTGGGTAACCAGCAAGATTTTTTTTTCTCTAACGCTCGACCCAGGCCATCACAGCACGATGCGCCCACTCATTTTTCGTTTAATTTTATTTTTCATCTTATCGAGCTCAATCACCGACAGCAGTGCAGCTTTTGAGACACCATCTCTTTTTAACCTCTCTCAGAAAAGATTTCTTCCCCATATTCTCCCATTACCTACCTCTCCTTCGATCTTCACGCCTTTTGCCCATCTGACCTAATGCTACTTACAGAACATCTTGAGATTGCTGAACCCTGAAAACAATACTTCGCTTCTAAGCTCGTATTGCAGGGCAGGACTCCTGAGATGTCCTTTGCAGAAACCAATTCAGACCTTCTTCCTTTATTCCTCACTGCGTCATTACCTATCGCAAACCTTTTACTTAAGTCAATTTTCTTTTATATTTTAATTTTACTTTTATTACCTCTACTTCCCCTCCTTCCTGTATTACATCCCTGAAACTATGTTGTAAATATTCAAGGCACCTTAAGTAACAAAAAACTGTAACTAGTATACCAACTTTCCCAAATATTTGCTTTCGCTATTGTGTGTGTTTACTTTAAATTTATCCTTCCTATGTACTCCTCTTATATATTTTTTGTAGTTTTATAATATTATATCAATGTGTCCCCACTACTCCCCTTTATCTTTATTTTTATTTTAGTAACTAATTTGTGCCCCAAATTATTTCTCATTTAATAGGTTTGCTAGCATTTCTCTCATTTATTTGTAAATAGACTTACAGTTTACCTAGTTTTGTGGTGTTGGACTTTGCTTTTCAACTTACAGATGTAGATAAAACATTTCACTATTAATCGATGATATCATTTTGTTTATTAACCATCAAAATTAATGCCATCAAATACCAACCAACCCTTTATATATTATTACCTTTAATATTTTTATTTTCTCTTTCTCTCATCATGTTCAGACTTAGCATTTTACAACTTCAACTATTTTAGGCACCGTCTTAAAAAACCTACACCTAACAATATTTATAATATTTCTTAAATAGATAAAACATTTATCATTTTATTTTTCTTAATAGATTTTCAAAATGTTATTTTTGACGCTTCCCTTACAACCTCTTAACTCTATCCCATGAACCTTTCCTCCCAACTTTTTACAGCCATCAAGAGATTATTGTTTGTCAACCATTTTCTTTTTTTTTTTTGTTGATTAACTAACTAGAAGACCCTTCCTCGCTGTACATTTCCCAACAGTGAGCTCAGGAGACCAAGTTAGGTTTTATTTTTTTTTCTCTCATCGTCCGGCTCATCATTTTTTCATCTTTCAATTTTTTTTTCACCACACAAGCCGGACACAATCAAAATTGACAGCAATAAATCTCTTACATCCACCTCCCCTTTCCCGCATCCTTCAAACCTCCAACAACCTTCCAAGGGATTCCAGTTCGCCGAACATTTTTGTTTTTTTTCATTGATTAATCCGACTGGAACAATCCTTCCTCGCTATACCATTCCCGATAATGAGTTCAGGATATCCAGCGCGATATTTTTATTTTTTTTTTCTCATCGCCCGACGCATCATATCAATTCATCATTTTTTCAACTTTTCACTTTTTTTTTCACAATTCAACCGGGCACAATCATTATGGACAACAGGGATCCCTCTTACCTCTACCTCCCCCTTTTACCTCCATCAATCTTCCCACCTCTTTCCGCTGTCTGAGCTAATGATGCAGACGGAATATCTTGGGCCTTCTGTTAATGAAAACAATGCCTCACTTAAACAAGTTCGCATTGCATTGCAGGATGCTTGGGATACTACCTTTGCAGAAACATGCTCAGATACCCCCTTTCCCTTTTTCAACCTTAGCGTCACATTATAAGTTCAGTCAATAAACTAACTTCATTTTTTTTCTCTCATCTTTAATACAATAAGATATTACTTTCCTTGTACGATTCATTTTACCATAGTTACCATTTTGTATTATATACCTTCTCTTAATCTTTTATCATTCATTTTGTACGTTTTTATTGATACACCAACCTTACAACATCTTTCTCCTTTTAACTTGTAATTTCATAATAATTTTAACTAATTTGTATACAAATTATTTATTTTATTTTTTTATAATAGGTTTGTTAGGTTATCATTCTTTACATGTCATTCCCCCAACCAAACCTTCATCACCGGGGACACAATCTGTAGTATATTTTTAACTAGTTAGATCACAACCTTCATATAATAATTATAATAACCCCATATCTATATAAAATATGTATCAACCTTGTATAACAATAGAAATGACAAATAAAGCAAAGAGGTAAAGGTAGTCCAGACGGAGACAAAGACCAGACGAACAGGTGTTTATGCTAATGAGTTCATTCCCCCGTCAGCAGGTGGCCGAACACGTGGCCAGACATCATTAATAACCGGCGCCTGACAGGTGGCGTGATTTTATGTGAGCCAATCAAAACGCGCCACCACATGCGATAGTTTGCAGTATATAAGGTCCCCCAAGATGGGACAAAGAGTTGGTTAGTTGGTTTTCAGAGCGACGCCGTCATACGGTCGGGTTTCTCACCCCTATCCGCGATGTAGGGCATCCGTGACGCCCGTGGTCTGTCTGCCTTCGTCCGTGGTCTGCCTCTACCTTCTTGGAGTTACCATCAAGACCTGCCTCTGTCTCTTGCTGTCCCAGTGCGGGAATCCCATCACACACCCACGACTACGACTGCTCAGCACATTCCACAACGGGATTACTACATATATATATTATATATCTTTTTTAGACGTCTATTTTGACGGGAGAGGCGAACCTTGTCTCTTTAGATCAATTTACTCCCGGCGAAATTTCCATCTATATATATGTTATATTAAGATATTATTTGAAATGTTATATTAAGATATTATTTGAAATGTTATATTGAGATATGTTGAAAAAGGAGGAAGATAGGAGAGGGCACTGAACACCGGAGGATATTATTGAACCGGTCACGGTAAGATAACACAACTAACTAACAACGATACTCCATCCATATATACACCGCAACATACCACAGAGTAACAGGTCACTGGTCAAAACAATTATATCATGAAATCCGAGAGAATTGCCATTTTAACACTTCCTCTCAATTCATCAGATTTCTACATTCCAAATCCAGTGACGTGTTTTTCATACAAAAACCTTGGTAGGCCTTTAGTAAGGATGTCGGCAACATTTTCCTGGGTTGGTGTGTGGACGACCTCGACAAGTCCATCGCTGCAAATGCTTCTGATGAAATGCCATTTGATGTCAATATGCTTAGTTCTGGCATGATAAACCGGATTCCTCGCCAGCTGTTGAGCACCCTGGTTATCCGTCTTCAGAACAGTCGGTCCATTCAGCAATTCACCAAATCCCATCTCGTCCAACAGCGCTCTAAGGTAGACTGCCTCCTTTCCTGCTTCACAAAGTGCGATGTACTCAGATTCTGTGCTCGAAAGAGTGACAGTCTGCTGCTTCTTCGATTCCCAGGCTATTGGACCTCTTGCCAAAAAGTAAACAATTCCCGTATGAGATTTTCTATCCACGAGGTTTCCACCCCAATCAGCGTCGGCATAAACATGAAGAGCCTCATTTGATTTTCTGTAGGTAATCCTCAAACATGAGGTGCCTTTCAAATAGCGGAGGACACGCTTGGCAGCAGTCCAGTGCTGTCTCCTAGGATCATTACTGAACTGTCCCAAAGCACTAACTGCATAGGCTATATCGGGCCTTGTCGACACTGAGAGATATATCAATGATCCAATCAGTGATTGGTATTCTACCTTTTTCACTGGCTCATTCTCACCTTCTATAGATGAAATTTTTGTTAACTTGGAGTTCGAGTCCATGGGTGTAGAAATAGGCTTTGCCTCTTTCATTCTATATTTCGCCAGAAGTTCTTCAATATATCTCTCTTGATCTATGGATATTGAACCATCCTCTTTCATTTGTATCCTTATACCCAGGCAACAATTTATCCCTCCAAGATCCTTTATTTTGAATATCCTTTTCATACTTTCTTTAAAGGATTTCAACGTGTCTTCTCTTTCAGCCGCAATTATCAGATCATCAACATAGATTGCCACCAGGAGAATACCTTCATCATGCTTGATATAGACACAATTGTCAGATTGAAGTTGCTTCAGTCCCAAATTCTTTAATGCATTGTCAAGCTTTTCATGCCAAACTATTCCAGCTTGTTTTAACCCATAAATGGCCTTCTTGAGTCGACATACCTTCTCTGGATATTTTCTTGAGACGAAGTTTTCCGGCTGTGTCATGAAAATTTCTTCTTTAATTTCTCCATTCAAATAAGCGGATTGAACGTCCATCTGATGGAGTATCAAGTTGTATTCAACAGCCAAGGCTAAAAACATTCTAATAGTACTTTGGCGCACTACTGGGGCAAAGGTTTCCTCGTAGTCTATTCCGTACTGCTGTGAATAGCCTTTTGCTACCAGGCGAGCCTTATGGCGCTCAACAGAACCATCACTATTGCATTTCGTTTTGAATACCCATTTGGTTCCTATGATGTTTCGATTCTTAGGGGGATCAACCAATTCCCAAGTTTTGTTTTCAATCAAGGAATCAAACTCTTCTTTCATTGCTTTCTTCCAAAAAATAAGAATCCCTTCCTGACAGCGCTTCCTCTGCGTCTTTTGGATCTGGCAAGTATTTCGCCTCTAGAAGTTCTTGCGTTGACAAATTGGCTGTAGGGTACTTCTTTCTTGGTCGGCCAGGTTTTCCTGTTCTAATATACCTTGGTCGTCCTCTTCCTCTTCTTGAAATTATCACTCCACTTTCTGATGGCTCGTTTAACACCTCAGATACTTCTAGATCCGATTGGCTTTCAATTTCAGCTTTTGGGTCAATTTCTGATGTACTTCCTCTTTCTTCTACTAGAGGGATTTCCTTGAAAGAAGCCCTTTCTGAACCAACATCAATTTCAACGACTTCATTCCTAATTTTGGACAATTCTGGTTCAATAAAACGTACATCTCTACTTTTTATAATTGTACGTGTACCAGGCTTCCAAAGTCTGTATGCCTTAGATTCTGTGAAATAGCCTATTAACTTGTATTCCTCACTGCGAGGTGCGAATTTAGATCTATTCGGCCTATTATTCACGGCAAACGATTTACTTCCTATAATTTTTAAATGAGAAACTACAGGTTTTCTTTTGGTAAATAGCTCATGTGGAGTTTTACAATCGTTATTTCTCGGGCATTTATTTCTGATATAAGTTGATGTATGTATCAATTCAGCCCATAAAGTTTCAGGTAAATCACCTTCGATCATGAAGCACCTAGTCATATCCAGTAGAGTTCTATTCGCTCTTTCAGCTACACCGTTCTGTTGAGGTGTATATTCGACAGAGAGCTGACGTCCTATACCTTCTCCTTCTAGGTAATCCTTGAATTCTTTGCTAAGGTATTCAGGCGCATTATCATTCCTAATACATTTCAACCTTTTTCCGGTTTGTTTCTCAGCATAATTTTTGAATATTCTAAATCCTTTGAATACTTCACTTCTCGATTTCATTATAAATGTGAAGATAAATCCTGAGAAGTCATCAATAAATGTTGAAAAATAAAGGGCGCCACCCAATGATTTTGTCCTCATGGGACCACAAATGTCAGTATGAACCAGCTCCAGTGGTTCCCTTGATCTTGTAAAAGACTCTTTCTGAAAAGGTAGCCTTGTTTGTTTACCTTTCAAACAAACTTCGCAGGTAAAATTTTTAACATCAAAATTTGGCAGGCCGTAAACAATATTTTGCATTTTTAGCTTTTTGAGATCTTGCAAATTTAAATGGCCAAATCTACTATGCCATTTTTTGTAATTTTTCTCTCCAGCTATGCAAATTTCTCTTGTCGCTAATGCCTTAGGACAATTGATTTGACTTAAGATGTAAAGTCCTTTCTTTTCATATGCTTGTATGCAAATTTTTGTATGCAAATTCACTATTTCAGCCTTTCTGTGCTTGAAATTAACGACATTAAATTTACTTGTGCACTTACTGATAGAAAATAGATTTCCATTTAATCTAGGTACAAACAGCACATCTTCTAAGGATAGGGTTACAGGTCCGTTTTTACCCGAACATTCCAATTTTACCTTCCCCTTTCCCAGAGCTTCAATGAATCCACCATTGGCCAGTGTAATTTTCACTGGTGCAGTCTCCTCAAAATGATCGAATGAGTCTCTTGAGCTGCACATGTGGGCAGTTGCGCCACTATCCAGACACCATTCATTTGCGCCAAGTTTGCTCAAATATTTTGTCCCAAAGGACGCAACCATTTCATTTTTAGGGTTCCTGGACTTTCTTTTTCTGCAGTCGGCAGCTTTATGTCCCTTTTTTCCACAGAAGTGGCAGCTAAATGGGAATCCCTTTGGCTTTGGTTTTGATGTGCTGGGAAAATTCTTTCTTTCTGGGTTTCCAAGGAAAGCTTGTTCGGTATTAGTTGTGCCGTTCAATTGAGTTTGCCTAATTTCCTCCTCCAGCATTTTCACTTTTAAAGCCTCAAAGCTAGGCAGTTCGTCCCTAGTTTCAATGGCAGTTCTAAAACCCTCATAACTCTCGGGAAGGCTACACAACAGAAGGATGGAAAGGAAGTCTTCTGGGACTTGAGCATCCATTTCACTCAGCCTGTCAGGTAAACTGCTGAACTTGTTAAGGTAGTCCTGCAGCCTTTCATTAGGATTCATCTTCAAGAGGATCAACTGTTTCGTAAGGAAAACCTTAGTTGCAGGCCCTTTTGGCTGATGCACTTTATTTAAAAGCTTCCCTGCCTCTGCAGAAGTTTTACATCTCTTCACGTGTATTATTTCTGAAGGACTTAAACCTAGGACTATAGTTGCTAGCGCCTTCTGGTCATTCTTCTCCCATTCAGAAGATTCTACTTCGGTTTCAGGCTTGATTCTTATGCTATTTGCATATTCCCAAAGGTCGGAATGGATAAGAATCATTTTCATTTGCATCTTCCATGTCTCGTAATTTTCGGAATTCAATTTTTCGATTTGGTAAAGACTTGACATTTTTGAAATATTCTTACCAGATGCAATTTTATTGGCGCATTCCTGGGCCCATAACCTGTTGAAAAAGGAGGAAGATAGGAGAGGGCACTGAACACCGGAGGATTTTATTGAACCGGTCACGGTAAGATAACACAACTAACTAACAACGATACTCCATCCATATATACACCGTAACATACCACAGAGTAACAGGTCACTGGTCAAAACAATTATATCATGAAATCCGAGAGAATTGCCATTTTAACAAGATATTATTTGAAATGTTATATTAAGATATATTATTTGAAATGTTATATTAAGATATATTATTTGAAATGTTATATTAAGATATTATTTGAAATTTTATATTGAGATATTGTTTTATTTGAAAATATATTTCATAGATAAAAATATTCTGTTAAATCGGCCGCCAGAGGTCATGCTTCCGATATAAAATCACATTGTTGTTCTTCCCCGTTGGGTCGGCTCAAACATGTTTGTAATTATGTAAATAATATTTTGTTTTAATTATTCTTACGCCTTAAGCCAGGCAGTACTTGTACAAAATTATGTTTTTCATATGAGAGAATTCATTCCTCAGCTCAATAAAGAAATCTTTAATCAAGACATTATATTTTTATCAATACTATTATTCAACCACGACTGCACCACCATAGCATAATCATCAATATGATCCAAAACAACAGAAATCTTATCTTTTTTTTTTAAATATAATATAAATATACGTATATATGTTTGTCGGCTATGCACGCCCTCAATATGTAACTATTATCTCTGAAATTTGAACAAGACAGAAAGTTATATCTGGAAGAGTTTTTTTATCGCACTTTCAACCAAGAAAAATTATATTTAACCAAGTACTGGGAAACAATATTTTTTAGTGAGAAATGATGATCACAATATTACTATATCATGCTTGATTGACATAAACAAAATTCTTTTGGAGAATATTCACTAAAGCAGACCACGCACGAAGCCAGCTAATAACTTTTAGTAGGCAGGAACAAAATTCTACCAGCGAAACATTCACTCGAGCAGAAGACACACGAAGCCAGGTCATCTCTATATATAAAATATCGTTTCTAGGCCTTTTGGCTAAGATCGTGTAGTATATCTCTAGATATTTTTATTTATATATATATTTTTAAAAACCTATTCAGTAGAGAGAGCGGATATGTTTGCTCGAAACATATATTTTATATATTACTAGCGGATGTACCCGGCTTCGCCCGGGTTTTACCCGAGTAAAGGCTTGTCTAACGAACATTTGTTAAAACAATTCTCTATAAACTTATAAAAAATATATAGATATATTTTGATAATTTGAAACTCGTAAATTTGAATCTCTCGATAAAGTGAACATTTTTTCCCGGTCCCTGTGTGCCGTGTCATCCTGAATTTTGTCTTTCCTAATTTTCTACATTACAAAATCATCGTTTTATCTAGTGAACATTTTTCCCGGTCCTTTGAAAAATACTCGATAAGTTGAATAAAATCAATATTAATTTTTTCCCTCGGTAATTGGAAGTTAAAGGAATAGTATCTTTGCCTTGGAATTGTATCATTATTATTGTCTCAAATAAATTGCCGTGTCATCCTGAGATAATCTTACTTTTGATAAATAATCTTTAAGATAATAAACTTAGTGATAATAAAACTTATAGATAATAAAACTTGTTACATCGTCGCAATGGTGGCGCTGCTTGCGAGTTAAATATACAAATCTGCAAATAACTCTAAGGATATTCAAGATATTCAAGAAATTATTTTTCAGAAACCTTCCCAGTACTCTACAAAATAACTTCCCAAAGTTTCATGGCGTTCCAAAGAGTGGTTTGGTCAGTCATAAAGGACAGACCCACACACACACATACATTCATTTATATATATATATATAGATATAAATATACAATGTAACGAATATTATTATCATTATAATCATAATATTCTGTGTGTTCCTGAATATTATTATCAATAATATTCGTTAGGCAAATTTCCACTTGGATAAAACCCGGGCAAAGCCGGGTACACATCCGCTAGTATATATATAAAGAGGTTTTAAAAATTATAATTTTCAGTTATTTTAAAATTGGCTGGAGTTCAATTTCTTCCTTTAATTAAAATAATACGACCGAGAGAGAGAGGTTTCTGGAGATGATTTATTTTTTTCAAGAAAGCTGATGTATTATTTTAATTTATATCCAGGAGATTCAAATGCAAACATTTTGTAGGTAAAATATCTAAATTCCTTTGGAATGTAGTTATGGATAAATTTTTTAAATAAAATATTTAAATTAAATGTTGGCTATTACAATTTTTACCATTTGGTTTAACATTTAAAATAACAGAGCCGCAGAGATAAAATACTGCTACGATAAAAGAAATTGCTTATGATTTCAAATATGGTCTCAATAAAATATATTAATATCCAATGGTTCGTTATAAAAAAATATGAAAAAAAATACAAAATTATTTCAAATAAAAAGCATACAAGGGTGTTTCCTAAAAGTTAGGACAATCAGCCATAATCGCGAAAAATACTGAAAGTTTATTAACGGAAATCGAATTATTTAATTCTCTATAGCAGCTTAATAAAATGAAGTACAATTAAACGGAATCGAATTTAATATTTTTTAGAAAGAATTAAAAATAAATACAAAAAAATCAGCTTCTTGGACGGTTAAAATTTGTTAACATTTGATTTTCTTATCTCATTCAAAGTAGAGCCCATGATGCTCCCAAACTCTGTTTTCAATCTTCTAAAAAGAGAAACGAATCAAGTTGTTCTAAGGAATTAGAACGGTGGCTGTTATTAGAGACAGCATATAAAAGGATCTGGTACAGTGGAATAAAGGATAGATCGTTTTAAAGGTTCTGAAAAATATTTATATATATGTACCAAAAGAGGCGCCTCTCCATTCAATTAAGCATCAGAACGATTCACTGTACATCATATCAGTAAAAAACTTTACAAATGATGAAAATGAGTCACACTACCAGTATAAGCAAATTCAGACAAAAAGCCAACTTGTATACCGTAGTTTTGGCTTCGACCCTCATCAGTACATGGGCGGCTTCGATTTCAAAACATCCTACGAGAGGGGGTTATGAAATCAGTCGAATGTGAAATCTGAGCCGCCCCTGTACTGATAAGGGGCAAAGCCCAAAACCATGGTATACAGGTTGGCTTTTTGTCCGATTTTGCAAAACCTGATGTTGTGGCTCATTATTTATCATCACAAGTAAGTTTTTACTAGGGTGAAACACAGTGCATTCTTCTGATGCATAATTAAAGGGAAATGTGCCTCTTTTAGTACATGAATATCATCCTCCCGAAACTTTGTGTGTGTGTTGTGTGTTGTTATATATAAATATATGTTGTAATATATTTAATATATACTTGATATCCATATGAAATATAGGTATAGTGTAACAACTAAAATTGTAGACACAGTCCAACTCGCCAGTTTGGCCATCATCTAACACAATACGGAATAATAAAGTTTGTTTGGGAACCAGCCGGCGCCCAGACAGAAAAAAGGTCTCCGATTACATTGACGGACCGACAAACATAGTCAGGTTGCAGACAGTTCCCCTCTAGCTTTAATATAGATCAGATCCTTCTCGACCGGTGCGGCCTCTATCTCTCTCTCTCTGCATATGGGGGCCTTCTGCCAGCGTCTCCTGCGGGAAAACGCCAGATGCAGCTATCATGCTGAGTACGAGGCCCATCGTCCTGCAGAGATCGGCTACGCCCATTACTCGACTCACCAGCCAGAGCGCGCCGAGCACTGGACTCGGCACGGTTGCAGGCGCATCCTGTTGCAGAACTAGCTGCGCGATGAACCTCCACAGTGGATGTGACTCACTCTATCTCTTTGGCCGACCTGAGTCGCAGCTGCTTCTCGGGACACGACACAGATGTCGCCCTACGGCTGGCCCTCCACGCCTGACCACGCTCATCCTGACCATTCTGCCTCGAAGCGTGCTACCTGTGCCGCCTGTGGGTCCATCGACGGGTCCTGACCCACAGATATTGGAGTTTTCGAACCGTGCAACCTCTCTCCGGGAGGTATTCGACTCCTGTAACCTGCCTCTGGATCTGCAGGCTTGGCTGTCCGGCGTCGACCTACATTCCGAGGCAAGGAAATTGACATCTTGGTCTTGAGGTGGGAGGCGCCAGCTACCTCATCGACCTGCCCACCCTGTGTAAAATAACTCTGGCGTTCCATCGGTGGCGGAGTCTTTCCTGCGATGGGCGTCACCAATAAATACTGTATATATTTTATAAATATGTATATTTATCAATATATATTTTACTTATTTAATATTATTTATCTATAGAACATTCTTATTTTATCTTATTTATCTATAGAGAACATTCTTATTTTATCTTATTTATCTATATTTATTATTTATATATATTCAACATTATATATAATCTTAAATAAACGACATAATAAATTATTTTCAATTCCAATCTCTCCATCTCTCTCTCTCGGCTGTTCGGCCACACGGCGCGCGAGTTCCGCGTTTTCTGCAGCTGGGATGGAGATAATGGAGATCACTAACCTCTTTGGCGTGTTGACTGAAAGCAAAGAAAATGGGCTGCAAGTCCGAAAAAAAAAAACATTCAAAAATTCAAGTTTCAGCCGAAATATCGGCAAAAGTTTCAGACTTGGCTGAAAGCCATTCTGATTTAAAGAATTTAAAAAATGCAAATTTTGAGCCGGCGGCCGACGGCAAGAATGCAAATTCTCTCCGCATTTGGGCTGACTTCGCTGAACAAGAAGACGAGCTTATCGTCAACTTCACCACAGTGGGCGCCTCCCAAAAGAGGCCACATGAATCTGACCATGCCAACTCGGGGACCAAAAATGGATGCATCCAGACACCGAGAATCCCTCCCAACAGCAGCAGGCCACGAGCCACGCTAAGGCCCATTGAGGTGCATGAATGGCAGACCACCAGGCAGAAGCAGGCTACTTTCCGAGCCAGGTGGCAGCAGGTCAGGCGGACCAGTGTGTCTACCTGGAGTTCTGCCCAGACTTCACCACAGACTTACTACCGGGCACTAGAAGCCAAGCTGACGAAAATGGAGGGGCACACCCTGGTCGGCCTCTCCAACGTGCAACTCGCAGACAAGCTAATAGAAGAAGGCCTCGACATCGAGGATGCCACTCTGCGCGTCTTCCCTCTGAGAAAAAGGGCCGAGCGAATAGTGCTCGGCAATGTACTATTCTTCGTCGAGGACGCTGACCTCGTCGCTGCTCTACGGCCTTACGGCCAGGGGACTTCAATCGTCCAGAAAAGGATGGAGATGAGCGACTTTCAGGGCTGATACCCTTCGGGAGGCTTTCATCACTCTGCGAAACGGAGTGAAGCTCTCCCAGATAACTGCCCGTCAGGATGTCAAGTCCAAGGGGGTTGTCAATCATGTCTACGTGACTTATGGAGTCAAATGCTCTCTATGCTACAAGCAGGGGCACGAGCGCACCAACTGTCCACGGAAGACCGGCCTGCAGGAGAGCAACCTGTTGCTCCCCTTGGATGTTCCCGTTGTGCGCTCGAATGCCGCTAGCAAGCCTTCCATCACGTCGAGCGCCCCTCCTTCTCCTGTTGCAGCACTTCCACCTGTTGCTACTGTCGCCGCAGAGCTTTCTCCCAGCGACACAGTTATGACAGAAAATTTGGACGACTCGGCCCCCACTCCACCAGAAACGCTAAGCGTTTCTCAAGAGCCTCCACCAACCCAGGATCGGCGATTATTGGCTGAGAAAATAATGGACGATATCTTGAAGAACGAGAAGGTTTCTGTAGCCATAGCCAGTGTCCAGAAGCTAGGCCTGGAGAGAGAGGATCTCCTCCAGGCTCTTACGCATAACGGAAAAATAGACAGGCTCATTTCCGATTCAAATATCGAGCAGAGAAAGGTTATTACCAAATTGGCCACGGCGCTTATGGCTTTTACGGGGGATACCAGAAATACCCTGTATAAGAAGCTTTCGAGCGCCAGAAACCCTGCTCCGCGTCCCAAATGAACTTCCGCTTTGCAACCCTGAACACGCGCGGCACCTGCCCATCTGGCGACACCAATGAAGCCTGTATAGATTTCATTATGTATATTCGTCGTTATTTTTCATATTTAATTATTATTATTTCTTTTTATGTTTCATTTATATCTATACTGTTTTATGAACGATGTAATAAAAGTAGTTTTAACCTCAATCTCTCTCTCTCTCTGAGGTGACATCCAAAATGCCTCGTCCTTTTGTGCTATCCCTCAGACGCCTCAGACCACTCTGACCATTGTGGCCACCACGACTGCATCTAACGAACCTGTCCATCACGACAATCAGGAGACAGGAAAACATACCACACTATATATATAAACAAACAGAATATATAATCTGTGAATCAAAAATAAAAACAAAAACAAAAATCATAATACCCTGAAGGGTTCCTTTAGTTAAGAATGGTTATATTAGTTAGAAAATTATTTTCACACCACAAATGTAGGGTTGCTAAACAGATCGGCGCGATGGTTTTATGTGCATTATCAAATATTTCATGTTTCCTCAGATCTAATGTGTTCTCCCAGGAGATCAGGTAGAATCCAGTGAACTGAAGTTTCCTCTATCGATAATCAATCTTAGTTTCCAAGTTCCCAGGAAGACGTGTTGCAACTGTAATTGGCTTAGGTAAACACCGCTGTACATTTTAATTTGATTGTGATAATTAGAGAAGAAAAATGTTCTCTTGAATACAAAATGTTGAATGTACTCCCTTCTTCTATTATACCTTCTAATCCTTATTTATATTCTCTCACATTTACTTTCCATGACACCTATAGTTTCCCCCAGTGTTAGAACTGTTTAGCTTATATATAGAGTTTTATTTTATTAATTTGAGAAAAATATGTGTATAAAAATTCAAACGCGAATTTAGTAAATGATTTAAATGAAACACACGAGTCTGTGATTGAATATAAACTAAACTTGTAGGTTAAAAAACAAGCTTGAAAGTTATAAACGTTATAAATGTTTTATTGAGATAGTGTGTCAATGATATCTCCACAAATTCCATAAATAAACACGTTTTACTCGCTCTGGGTTAACCCAGCAGCTATTTATTTCGGACGATAATAATTTACAAGGATCTATCTGTGTCTGTGTACCAATTTTCAACCCGTAAACAGTTGGGAGCTGAATCTTGATTTTTGGAGAGCGATTATTCGTGAGATCTCATAAGAGAAAAAAGGTTTCGGGTTTCTATCTCGAATATCATTTGGGTTACAAGCCAAACATTATTAATTAAAATCACCAGAGGCACAATAAACTTTACACGACTTCCCCTCTTCAGCCGTTTTCAAAGTCAAATTATTTATAATGAATTTATTTAGTGATTTTTTAATTCTCCCAACTAGGCACATAGCTTTGAATGCTTTGGAGTCAACATTTGACAGTTACAATTTATGAATACATTGGAATTACATGTGTAAAACACTACCAAAGTATATATAATATAAGATTAACCCATATAGATAATACCCTAACACACAGAGGTTTTAGTTGTAAAGCTTTAAACAATCTCCTCCAATGATACTGAACTATACATAGCGATATATATATACCGAAATTTTCGTTATATTTTGCTTTTCGTGTGTCACAATTATTTTTATTCTCCAAATATTAGTAGTAATATTTAAGCTGCTGTCCACCGTAAATGCAACACCTTGAAATAAGCATGCAAATAACATGAAATTTATAACATGCATTAGCGGAGGTGAGATATCCAAATGATTAGAATTTCAGCGCAAACGCACATCACGCGCGCCTGTGGCTCCACCTCAAAGCGCTATTTAAGGTTTGGAGTTTTGCCGATATCAAGTTCGGCAATTGTGATTTTCTTGCGTTTAAAAAAAAACGATCAATTATGCCTCGTAGAAAACAGCGATCATCTTTCGATCGAGTATCCAAGTTCGACAGAGGAAGGATAGTGGCCTACCGAGATTGTGGATTATCTTTCAGGGAAATCGGTAGTCGTGTTGGACGAAGCCAAACAACTGTAATGCGGATATGTGATTTTTGGATGCAGGAAGGTACGACGGACCGACGTGTTCGATCACACCCACATCAGTGCACCACTTCACGTGATGACAGACAAATTGTGCGCATGGCAGTAACAGATCGCTCAGTCACATCACTAACCGTAAGCACAGCACAATCAGTCTGTAACGCATCATCCTATGTCTGCGCGTACCATTCGACGCCGTTTACAGCAGAGTGGTCTGTCTGCAAGACGTCATTTGCTTCGTCTACCCTTGACGCAGAACCAAAGACGTCTCCGCCGCCAATGGTGCGATGAAATAAGGATGTGGACGGCAGAATGGAATGAAATTGTCTTTACTGACGAGTCACGCTTCTGTCTGCAACACCCCAATGGTCGGATTCGAGTCTGGTGACACCATGGAGAAGGATGCTGAACAGCTGCGTTATGCACCGCCACACTGGTCTTGCACCGGATATTATGGTATGAGGTGGTATTGGGTATCACTCTCGCACTCCTCTAGTACCCATTGCCGTACTATAAACAGCCAACGCTACATCTCCGAGGTGTTGGAGGCAGTTGTCCTTCCTTACCTTCAGGGCTTTCCCACAGCCATATTTCAACAGGATAATGCGCGACCACACGTGGTACGCATTGTCTAAAGGTTCTTCGTCAATCACCAGATTGAAGTGCTTCCCTGGCCGGCTTGATCTCCGGAACTTCCGCCGATAGAAAACATGTGGTCCATGGTTGCTCAACGATTGACCCAGATTACATCCCCTGCTGCCACCCCAGATCATCTTTGGCAACGTGTGGAAGCTGCTTGGTCTGCTGTGCCCCAAGAAAACATCCAAAGTCTCTTTGAATCAATGCCGAAGCGTGTTGCAGCAGTGATTTCCAACAATGGCGGCTACTCTGGCTACTGATTCTGGCAGGAACCACACTTCCCAGAAGTCTATAAATTTAATCATTTGATACTTGGTCAACATGTTATATAGAAAAAAAAAAAATGTGATTGCTCTTGTCTTTCTTGGTGTTGAAATTTGGTTGGCCAGCAGTGTATTTTTAATTTATTCAATTTTCAACACACAATCGTAGATATTGTGCTTTCATATTTTACTCTTTTTATTTATCATCACCAAATTGCTTTGTTTTCATAACATGTGCGTTTGTATTATTGAATTCTATTATTTTTCAAATGATATATATTTCATGTTTCTCTCTATTTCAATTATTAATAACATTTATCATTATTTTTAAAATTAAGTTCTGTTATATACATTTCATTTGAAAAAAATATTTTTACAAGCTTTCAAAAGTGAATAAATTTACAATATATCTGTTGTATATCAATGATCTATTTCCAATATCATCACGCATATTCATATAGATAATGCACTAACAAGTGGTTTTAATTTAAAGTTTTAAGAAAACTCCTCCAAAGATACTATACTATATATAGAGATTTATATATCAATGCCAAATATTTCGTCATTTTAGGCTTCGTTTTTCAGACTTATTTTTATTCTATAAATACTTGTATTTATATTTTGATTCATTCAATTTTACAATCGTAGGTATTTTGCTTTCAAAATTTACCTTATTTATTTATCATCACCAAGTTGCTTTGTTTTTAAAGCATGCGTTTGAATTATTGAATTCTATTAATTTCTGATTGAAGATATTTCGTTTTTCTGATTAATTGTTAATTACCTCTATCATAATTGTTAGAAAAGTTTTGTTTCATATTTTTATTTAAAAAAACTGCCAAAAGTTAATAAATATTTTAGTTCATCTGTCATATCTCAGTAATTTTATTCCAATATCATTAATAGCAATCTGTATGCGCGATTTTTTTATTCTCCAAATATTAGTTGTTATATTTATTTTAAATTTATTTATTTTCCAATCGTAGATTTTTTGCTTCAAATTTAACTTTATATATTATATATACTTATTTATACTTACTTTATATATATTACTGTCCTATAAGCTTATATCCATAGTTTATTTTAGAACCATTTCTGAGATTCCATCCTTCAGTGCTGCGTATATAAGCAGAATCGTCCAATACAGTATTAGAGCTCTGAAAAGCGGTCCGGTGGATTAAATTGCGAAACCGCTGGGAGGGTTCACCACTGATGAGCCAAGCCCTCCCAATATATTTTTCATCGCAGTAAGGGCAGTGGGATTTGTAATATGTATAAAAGAAACATTCGTGCTTTTAATTCCTTTCATTTTATATGTATAGATGGCGCGTTATTGCTTTGTGTTAATTTATGCCTAACTGGCCTTGTCTTTATAGTTTGCTGAAGAGCATTGCTCGATGAAAATATCTGAATGTAATTCTACTGTCCTAATAAGCTTATGTCCATAGTTTTCTTGAGAACCATTTCTGAGATTCCATCCTTCAGTGCTGCGTATATAAGCAGAATCGTCCAATACAGTATTAGAGCTCTGAGAAGCGGTCTGTTGGTTAAATTGGCGAAACCGCTGGGAGGGTTTACCACTGATGAGCAAAGCCCTCCCAATATATTTTTCATCGCAGTAAGGGCAGTGGAAGTTTGTATTATGTATAAAAGAAACATTCGTGTTTTTAAATCCTTTCATTTTATATATATATTCATAATCACCAAATTTCTTTGTTTTAAAAATAAGCTCGTTCTGATTATTTTTTAGAATTAATTTCTAATGGTAGGTATTTCGTGTGTTTCTAATTCAATTGTGAATAACATTTTACTTATAATCAGAATTTCTTCCCTGTAGACACTCTGGATGCCCAGGATTTATCAGTGTTCGTATCTCCCCAAATCTATATATTTTGCTTCGAAAGTTTTTTCATTTGATCTTACTTGGACGGAATTCTGTTTCTAAGAAATAAGAATATACTCACTGTAATTTTTATCGACCATTTCTACTCTTAATGTTTCTTCACAGACTCTTCGGGTGAACCCGGGGCGTTGCCTGGGTCACTCGGCTAGTCTATATATATATATATGTGATATCCTGAGGGTCTCTCGCTGTGATGTGAAATCCGAGAGGGTCTCTCGCTTTACTGTGGTAACCGAGAGGGTCAAACCTGTAGTAACCGAGAGGGACAGTCAGGGTGTGAAGAGTTTTCCAGTACCTCTCTGCATCTTGGAGGACCTTTAACAGTTCTCACAGAGTACAAGCAGTTGGGGTCGAGACAGAGTGGAAGACTTTGGAATCTCCACACCAAAAACGAAGAGACACAGTTGTACTAAGAAAGTTCCGTGAACAGATATGAGTCGAGCTAAGCAGCGAAAGATTAGAGAGATAATAAGTTTTCTTACTGGTCTACGGCATTGTCGAGCATCAGAAACTGAAGTGACGAGGGCTCCCGCGTACTGTGAAATGATAGTTTATTTTTGAGAATTGACAGCTTTATATATCTTTGCCGAGAGAAAGTATTGGGTTTCCGTAGATGCAACAAGGGAGTGGATATGAAGATATGTTATTGTACACTGGAAACGCCTTATCTTCTAGGCCTCGTTCTTAAAGTTGTGGGATTTCTACATCTTTTCTTTAGCTCAACTCTTAATCTATTACAGAGGTTTATTTATGTATCCTCAGTTTGTACAAAGCACATTACATATGATAATGTAATGACACATGTCAAATCATGCGTATAATCAGTTACAGATGTGTTTCTATTATACAACAATAAAATATTGTTATATTATTTACAATATGAGGTTGTTGGTTTAAATTGCCATAGATGGGCTCCGGGAGTGAAAGGGTTTATCCGCGTTTAAACGGTTAAAGCCTTTCTAACACAGGTAAGTAATTAAAATAGCTTTTAATTAATTTGAACTGTGGGGTTAAAAAGGACTATAACAAGATAATTTGTTTGAATATATCTGAAAATAATAAAAATATAACCTATGTTTAATTAAAAAGTTATAATATTGATTAAAGATAAAAAGAGAAATAGAAACGACATTTTTTTATTTAATTTAAAATAACAATGAGTTCTAAAATAAAATGATGCTAAAATAAAATATTGAGATTATTGGCGGGCGTTGGAAAGGGTTAGGAGTTAAATAATATGCAATTGTAAGTATTACAAACGCAACCAAATAGTAGGATCCAGGTGCAAAGCGAGGATATAGACTTGAACGTCTTCCTAGGCAATGTTTCACTTGCGATCCTATATATGGGTTGCAGAGCTTTGTCACATTTGTAGGGTTATAGGGTTATAAGTTGTTGAAAAATTAAGTTATTCAATAATCTGGTTGAAAGAGGTAAAATAGAGTCATGCTATTAGTAGAATTGTTGTAGCGACAGTATGTGATCTGATTTGTCTTGAAATCAAAGGTTGACTGTGATCCGCTAGAGCTAAAAAAAAGTTAAAATTGCAAAGGTGAACGCTTCAGGAATGCATTGGTGATTGTGCTCTGTGGATGATTGAAATTAGCTCTTGAAGCGAGTTCAGGCCAGAAGTTGTGATTTTTAAATCTGGGGAACTATGCTCAAAGAGTTTGTTGAAATTACGAAATCAAAATGAAAATGTTGTCAAGCAGTTCTGTCGTTTTTCTTCGTTAATATGAAGCATTGGCTGAAAGATATATTAGTGGTAAAGGTATAGTGAAGTGAATAAAGAGAATGATTGTTGTATGTCCGATAGTTGATGATAAACATTATCATATTATAAAGGTATGATCACAAATATGAAATTTAATGAATAAAAATATAGTAATATGATTGTGGGTAAATACACTTTAAGTGGAAAAGATTCAAACATACTATATATAAAAGTAATAATAAATAAGAATTAAAATGATTTTTGGAAACAAATAAATGTTTTGCAATACTAAAATAATATTATAAAAAAAATAAAATTAACATTGATCAAAGTTTTTTTTTTTTCGAAACTAATGTTGGATTGAAATGATTATATAATTAAAAGGCAAAAAAATAAAAAAATATATTCAAAGATTTTATGAAAATTACAATATAATTGAAGGATATTTTAATGATTGGATAAATATTAGGTAGTAGAATTGAACAAAATATTTCTTTTGGAGACAAGTTACAATTGTGTGTAACTAGATCATATCCCTCTGGTAAAATCGATGTTTTTGACTCACTGAAGCTGGGAATATGTAAAATAATCTTTTCGTTTGTCCAAAATGGTGATATATATAGAACGGTTTCTCTTTTGCGTTATAAAGTCTAAATCAGACTTGACCAAATGGTTTTAATCGGTAATTGTTTGTAAGGCTTTTTATAATTAATGAGGTCACTTTGGTGATCGCAAAATTGTGATATACAACTGTTTGGCAGCTCTACCTTTTTCTTTTTAATGGTTAAATGATAAAAATTATTTTGATGCTGGATTTTTAGAAGTACAGTCAAATATGACTGTAGAATCAATTGTATTGTTCAAATAAGAATTGTTATGCGCGGTGTATGTTGTATTAATCGATATTTCAGAAGCGCAATTTATTGGCTGGATTGGTTACTAAATTGTTGTGTATTGTGATCTCAATTAACATGTAAAATGTTTGATATGTAAAGTGTGGTGTGTTCAAGGAATTTGTGAGATTTTCGAGGAATTAAATGGTTAGTGTGAAATACGTGTTAAAAAATGGTGATCATTAAGATAGTAGTTATTTAGATGATTGTTTGTAAGGGGAGTCCGTGATCTACACAGGAAACGGGGGATATGTAACTGAAATAACGACTTGTGGGAGCGACTTGATAAAGGGTGTTCACTTCCTGTTTTTCCCTAAAATCTTCGGGTTTCTATTTCTGGGGTGGTCAATCTTCCTCGTGGGGTTCGAGGTTGGAATTGTTGCTAAAGTTGCGCGCTATGAATTGTTGTCATATGGAGAAAGTGATGTTTGAGGGTGTTGTAGAGTTTGTTGAAAAAAATGTGTGGATGATTATTTGTGAGGAAGGGACGAGGGAGTGTAACCATGCTAGAATTTTAACGGTGGTAATGAGTTTGAGGGGCGGTAAGCTAATTTAGCTACTGGCGGGGAAGTTGGCGGGATCTTTATTTTAAACTTAGTTTTGGGGAGGACAGTAATTTTCAAGTTATGATTTTGAAGATATTGTCTCTCAGGAGAGAAATCAAAGGAGATTTCTGGAATTAAGAAAGAAATGGGTTTAAACTATGTTGATTTATATTTAATATTTGATTTTTTCTTATCATTGAATATGGTTGCGCGAAAATATCCTTGTAAAAGGGCAATGGCGTGATACTGACAAAAAATTTCAATTGGGGAGTTTACATAAGATGGAGAATATGACAATGATTTTTGGAAAATTTTAAGTTTTTTTTTATTAAGAAATTTGATTTTGGTATAAAGATACAAAATATTAAGAAAAACAAAAATAAGTTTAGAAATATGATGTTATGAGACTAATTAAAAATAATAATAATGTATTTTTTTAAGTTGTAGATTTAAATAATGCCATTATATGTATATTTAGGAACGAAATATAAGATTAGTAAGTTGATAAAAATGTGAAAATGGCGAAATCTTTTAAAAGTAAAATTGAGAGTAATGAATTAAAATTTATAATTTAATTAAAATAAAGTAAAAAAATTATAAATGAGAGAGAGAGAGTGTAAAAGATTTTGAAAAATGAATAAAAAATTATATAAAAAAAAAAAAAAAAAGGTAAAATTTGATTTTAAAATGATTTAAGCGAAATTCAACACAAAATATATGGGGAATCAAGTTATGTAGGTTTTTAAAAACACACAGTTCTGATGAGAGTTCAGTCAGGAGACTTGGTCTTTGATTGTCGTCCTGCTGTCGTGGAAATGCTCGATGTAGGACTTGTGGAAACTTATATCTTCTGTAAAGTTGATTGTGGCTTGTCGCCTTGAGCATCGTCTTGATGTCAGGCCTAAGGTGGGGAACTTCTCACCGGGTTTGCGCCACTCCGCTCCTCGGTTTTCATGTCTTGCGGGATTTTCTGCTGTGTCGTTGGGGCTGTCAGCTTGCTCCTGGCTTTGGCGATCTGTGCAACCGGGTCTTCGGAGGTCTCTTGTGGCGGCGATTCCTCCTCCTCAACCAAGGAATACAACGCTGTTGCCATATTTCGCCTACCAACTCTCGATCGGAAATGGCGTAGTTGGAGACCTTACTTTTCAATACGCCCTCGTAAATCACAAGGTAAGTAAAATATTGAATCATTTAATTTATATATTTTCAAATATTGTTTCCCTATTACAAATTATATTGAAATTTAAAATATTTTAAATACATAAATTGTGTTTTCTTCAAGATTTCAACAAAATAATTTAAATTGCAAAAAAACAACAATAAAGCGTTTGACGTTCGATTTTTTACCAGCAAATTCTAATAAATACAAAAATGCAGTAAAAAATTATAATTATTAATACGAGAATAATTTATTAATACGTGAATAAAAATAAATATTATTGATTTCCATCTGAAGAAAATAATTGGAAATACGTTTTATTTAACCCAACAATTATGTCACCAAAGCGAAGTGCCATTGATCGATTTACAAATCAAGCAAAAAGGAGAATGGAAGAACGAGCTTCAAAAACAAGTAAGCAGAAAACTAGAAAAGAAAGAGATCGAGATCACACTGCTCTTGCTCGAGCTTCAGAAACAAGTGAGCAGAGACAAGCTAAGCAAAAAATATATCGAGATCACCCTCCTTTTGCTCGATCATTAGAAACAAGTGAACAGAGAAAGGCTTACAGTCTTCCTTCAAGTGTAATTATTGGAAAAATGGATAAAATGTGTACGTATTATAGTGCTTAAAAATATAAAGATGAAGCACCAGGTATGTGCTGTGCAGCTGGAAAAGTAAAGTCACCAGACTTGCGTTCACCATCTGGACTTTAGTATCAGGTGAAACAAGTCAATCAACATTTTTTTTTTAAATATACGTAAGTACAACGACACTTGAAGTTACACCGCATGAGTTTTTTTTTTTAACGGAAAATCATTTTTTTTTATTTCAAGGTGAAATATCGACCATTTCTAACCTTTTTGGATGAGGTATAAAATTCTTTTTTGATTTTTCGTTAAAAAGAAACTCATGCGGTGTAACTTCAAGTGTCGTTTTACAATCACAGGCCGCAGTGTATTATATTGTATACGTAAGTACAATTCATGCTTCCACATGACATCGTTCTTCTTATGAAACAATATAAATCTTCTGAACGATTTGCAAAACAATTGTTTGATATTGGGATTACATTACCAGGAAACGTTTGTTCTCATTGTAAAATCCACAAATGAATTGATCGTCAAAGTTTTTAAAATTTATCGGAGAATTATAAAAATAATCAATGGGTTACTAAGCGTGATATTTTGGCAGCAAAAAACATTGATGTGAATTTAATAAACAGCACAATTCGAAATGAAATATACCTGATGAAGAAACAACATATAAATCCAAAGATACTGTTGTCAATAACGATATATCAGTTAATTATCCAACAGAATTTTTAAATTCATTGGATCTACCAGGAATGCCAATGCATATTTTATCTTTGAAAATTGGTTACCCAATCATCCTTCTACGAAATATAAATCCATCCCGACTATGCAATGGGACTAGGCTATCAGTAAAAAATATTTACGAATAACATAATTGAGGCAACCATTTCACATGAAAAACACCAAGGGGAACATATACCACGCATTCCCATTTATTTATGCTTATGAGGTGATACAGCAGCGTATTTACAATTAGAGAGGAGACAAAATGAATTAAATCTAGAAAAAAGAAGTGAGGACATATCGGTCATTAAAATTTGAGAGGCATGTCCAGTAGCTGCTGTATTGTCCGTGAGGTCAGACGTACGGACCTCTGTGGTGTTGATCTCTTGGCGGAACGACTTGGAAGTCGGACTCGGGCCCCCCCACTGCGGCAAATGATACCATGATACCAACAGATACTCCATTTGAATACAAACGCCTACAGTTTCCTGTGTACGACTAGCCTTTCAATGACCATTAACAAGGCACAGGAACAATCATTGCAAGTATGTTTATTACATATGTTATGTTCAAATGATATATATGTAGGGATAATTTTATTGTTAATATTCACACACATTTTGATGTATACATTTGATCATTAATAAATTATGCTTGAGATATCAAAGTTGCTTTTTTTTCAAACACAGGAACGTGTGAACGGGACAGCTAGGTGGAGCAGGGTATCAAGCATAAAGTTATCTTGACATATATATATTCGGTATGAATTAGAAGTTTTCTAGAATCGTTTTAAAAATAAGTATTTAAAATGTGATATTTATTAGTTGTGAAAACATTTTTATACATCGAAATAATCAATAACGTACTCCCTCGCAATAGTTTTCTTCACAAATTTATTTGTTTTGGCAGGATTTCTAGTTTAAAATATTTTTTCAGGCGTTTCTTCTAAGTATAAATATTTAAAGTTGGAATTTCGGCTCATAGTATACTGTTGTGTGAAAATGGTGTTCGGTAATAATAATATGTGAGTCTAGATTCTGTGTAACCTATTTTACATTTCTATTTCTAATTTTAATTTACTGTCCCTGTGAAAATTGTTAAATGTTGAGAGGATACTATTTTCTTTTTATATTTGATATTATGAAAAATAATCATCTATAAAATATAACCAACATTGTCTTGATTTTGATTTGGAAAAATGCACAGAATATTTTATTATTGGAAGATGAAGCAAAGGCCCTCCATTCCATGTTTTGCCGTTTTTTTAAGCAGATCATATTGGTAGTACCAAGTTTTATTATTAGAAATGAATTTGAAAATATTTTTAATCAGTTTCAGTTGGTTTAAAAAACATTGGCCTAATAAAAGAAAATATATGAAGAGAGTCCATCAAAAGATAAATCGAGTCAGCCTTTAAAGAAAACTGACTAATAGAATATCTCATCTAGAGGACCTTCGTTTGGTATTTGGAAAAGCTTTAAGGCTTATCCTCTTTCAAAAAGTGGGAACAAAAATTTATTTCTGAGATGCTATTCAGCTGCATTATACCAGAAATTATCTAAGTGTAGGGGTGTCTCCTCGAAAAATAATTATCTTCAAGAGAAAAAAAGAAAAATATTAAACGGATATATAAACCTGCGGTTTGGACGATATAGGCACTCAATATTGTAAATTGGGACATGTGTATGGACAATGTTGGGAGAAATACAATGGGGAAGAAATACATAAAGAGCCAAGGAAGATAAATATTGCATGCGGCTTCATTTATTCTGCAGATAAAGCTCGGAAGGGAATCAAGACGGATTTCCTGACAGATCTGTCAATCTGTTCATCGCCAACTACTGCCCATCGAAGAAAATCTTTCCATTTCAAAACTCTAAGATACAATTAGATAAATAGATAATCTGAATTTGAAGTTATTTTAGAGTAACTTTTAACTTGATAATCATTTCATTATAATTTCTGTTTCATGTCCATTTTCTTCTTCAGATGGAGGCGTTAATTCAATCACATAATTAAGTAAAGTAAATGCATACAGACAATACTCTTCCACAAAAAAATCGAAGATATTCATTTAAGTAGCAATTTGAAAGTTCACAAAGGCATTTCTAAAACAATTCTAATTATTTAAAGAGGAACTAGATTTAATTTCCTTGTAATTGAGAAAGGTACTTCGATAAATTTATCTTTAACCTAAAGGTTGCGCACGACGTAGCTTAAACGTAACTAGGTATTGTTTCGTAGCCATAAACAAATTTTCTAGAACGTCTATTCAAAACACTCAACAGATTTCTAGAATTGAGATACGGAGATACGGAGTCGCGGAGATAGGTCACTCGCGCCTGCCATCACCGAGTTCGGCGGTGGATATAATGAGAGGGCAAACCTCTTCGGAGACTGGAAGACGGTACTATCCGCTCCGACAATCCGGCGTTCCCTCCGAGTCAAGCGTCGCTTTCCTTCCACCTATACCGGCATCGATGGCAACCCCATATTTGAAGCCAGATAAGACGTTTCCTTCTGGAACGCTAGAGCAGTCGCTTCACTTTGGCTTTTATCTTTGCTAAAGCCATCACCGACTTTCAATGAAGTGACACCCTTGGTGTTCGACGAGTAGTACCTTCTCTCTGGCGTGCCGAAATATCCCAAGACCAGATTACGAAAGACATTCACCGCCTGACAAACGGCCGTTATCAGGATGAGACAGATTACTCTGCGAGCTTGAAGTAGCCTTCAAAATATTTCTTAGCCGAAGTTATTTCGAAAGTCTTCGAGGCTTCTTGAAACCGCGGGGCCTCTCCCCCATCTTCAAGACGCAGCAAGGTCATCCAAGTCGTTCGGTAGTTCAGCGCTGTAGAATTTTCTTCAATCAGCTTCTCAACGAAATATTACAGGAACCTAAGCGGCGTGTTATGGGCCATCTGCGCCGTCAACTGACAGACCTTCCCAAGTGTCTGACCTGCGCCGTTCCAGGAATCATCCTCCAATAAAGACTACAGGCAATCGAGACATAACACGCCGCTAGTGTCATCTCTATGGACTTGAAGTCGACGTTCGACAGCCTGAACAGGAGCAAGATGTTCGCCTTATTGAAGAAACTAGGCCTGACGGGGGATGTTCTCTACAATGAAGCAGACGCCACCATCCGGGTCGGAGATTTCTACCCCAAGGCCTACTTCCCGCTTCTTAACGGGGTAAAGCAGGAATGCTGCCTCTTGCGCTGCCCTCCTCAGCATCGGAGTTGGGCCTCTGTTACATTGCTTCGGTTGCCTATGCGGATGATATCGTTTTCTTCATCAGGGATGACATTCAGTTTGGGCTTGTGCCCCTGATTTTCGAAAGTGGCTGTGAACTTCGACAATTGCGAGATTTTTTTCGGTTCCTGTGAACACCAGAAAGATTCTACTCTGAGAAATCTCCTAGACTTCGAGTCACTGACTGTCCTGGGTAGCACAATTATATCCGGTAACGTCATCGCCTCACAGGCCTCGTACGTAATGGGGCTGCTGGAACGAGCAATTACGAGGTGATCCCGCTGCACTCACGGCCTGTCACTGGTGGTTCGTGTCCGTTAGGTCAAATTCCTGGTCCTATGATCCACCCTGCACTACCTCCACGGCTACATTCTACCTGAAACCACCACAAGCCGGCTGCAGGCGCGGTTGAAGCGCTTCGTGTGGGAAACAAGCCGAGGATCGTGGCTTTCCGGGGAAATTCGGTGCCTTCTAACTCCGAAGGTGGGGTCGGCCTGCTGGACATCGGTGGCCAGTTTTGGTTCACCTGCCTGAATGGGGTCAAGGCCTATTTTCGCAGGTCTTACATCAGGTACTCTTAGCTTGTTCGCAGCCGGACGTGGCTGAAGCCTCCGGTTAAAAAAGCGCATAAGTTCAGTTTAAAGAGGAGCGATATAATATTTCTCCAAATAATTCTCTTCATTGAAACTTGACTAGTTCTCAGGGAAGAACCGCTTTATTCGAAGCAAATATAGAGATATATTCGAACAAGAAAAATATATCAAACAAGCCACAAGTCAAGTAGGTAAACAATTTCTCAATTTCTAATTTCACATTTAGAGGTTCTTCTTAGCTTTTATTATTTATTTCTTTTTTTTTTCTAGACGATTAAAGAAATGAAAAGAGGACAAAGAAAAATTAAACAATAAAAAAATGTGTGTTTCGGCGTCACATATTCCTGTATTTAATACCAGGATGTATCAAAAGTTCGTTCCCAAATCGGAAGCCCAATATAAATAAATATATATTTAAATATATACCAATATAAATAAATTTTAAATAAATAAATGCTCGATTCCATGGTCGGTGAGCGTGTCCACGTGATTCAAATAACTTATCAGGGGTTAGTACAACATTTCAATATTCTATTAGAAGGGCTAAAGAACGTGTGAACGTGCTTCTCCTCGGAAATAGAGCTAAATGTTAATATGGCGGCAAAATAAATATATGAAATGGAAGGGAAAGGAATAGACAATAGAATACCAGCTTCAAAATTGTTCAAGAGATTTAGAGAAGGAGACATCAGCCTTGAGGACAAACCTCGAATGGGACGACCACATGTGACGGATATTGACTCCCCACGATTTATGGTGATGGAAATGTCATAACAATCTACGCGCGAAATGTCAGTTAGACCTTGGACCATCCAAAGATACGATCAACCGAACTCTGAAAAAGCCGCACTATGTTAGAAAGCGCCCAAAACAAGATTTCCACGACCTGACCATAGCTCAGTTCTAGAAGCGAGTGAATATCTGTAAAAGATTTTTAAAAATCCGCAAGATCTTTGGTTTTGGAAGCTGATTGTAACTGGGGATGGAAAATGGATATATTTTCGTTACCCCCCGACATAAGAATACAATGGGTACCCTGTGATCGCTTTGGTCATAAAGTGTTGTTGTCTGTATGGTGGAACATCGATGGTATTGTACACTTAGAACTTGTTGCTGATGGGCGTACAGTTAATGCCGTTCTCTACTCAGAACATCTCAGCCGAGTATAGGAATTTTTAAAGACTCTATACTCTGCTTTGTTCAACCGAAAGAGAGTACTACTGCAACATGACAATGCTTCAGCTCATCGAGCTTAGGTTACCAACGAATAGAATAAAGGATTTGAAGGGTATTAAAGCTCTACCCAACCCTGATTATAGCCTGGAAATTGCGCCTTTATTTATGCGTTATTTCGGCGTATCACTACATTTCTAAGAGAAAGACACTTTGAACCTTCCAAGAAGTCGAAATTGCCTGTCGATACTTTTTCGACTCCAACCCCAAGAATGATATCGTCAGCAAATTGGAAACCTGGCAAAATGATGACTGGCTTTTATTGAAAATACGGTCTCTACTTCAATGAAAACATATTTTTGTTTATATATTATTTAATATGTATTAAACAAATATTATTTATGGAAACGAACCTTTGATACAGCCTGATAGTATATTTTTATAGATTTATAAATATATTTTTAATTATTTATGAAAAGTCTTTTCTATAGATAAATTAAAATTTTTCTATAAAATTATAATATGGAATTCCTTTTTAAAAAAATGCAATTTTGCACCCAGGATTTTGAATATTTAAAAATTATCAATAAAAATATTTGTATTCAAAAAAAGTTTAGGTCGAATATATTTATAAAACCGCTCCCTATATATATGTTTATGAAATATTGTATTTTGACATTGATAATACATTTAAAATGCAATATGGCCTTGATAACAGGACTCGCTGATATAAGTAATAACGGGGCGATGGATATATTTGAAAGGTATTTTATCTGTTGTCTCCAGGGACATTCTGTTTTCTCAGATTTCTCAGGCTGTACCACCCCAGGGATGATTTCTTCTAAGAAATTATATTTCCTCTTCTCTGAGACATCTCTCTCAATCCATTCACACAAATATCCTTCTTATCTCTTTTCCCACTGTATTCCATCATGACAAACTTTTGAAAGGAAAAAGGTTTTTAAGATTAGTGTCCCAATTATTGTATTTTTTAAAAATCAAATCTAATCTCTCGATATGACACTCAATCAAAATTAATATTGTTTATATCTATTATATAGTCATTCATTTATATATTTGTTATCAATATAAATAAGGTTCCTGTAGCGTACATAAGTCGCCAACTACCAGGGTTGTCCTTCAGACACATTAGTCTTTTAACACTATTTCATTTAACTTGGTTCCATGTCTGTATGTTCACAAATGTTTTTTTTTTGTAATCATTTTTAATATAATTATACAGTTCCCAGAAGTCTGAAATTATTAAAACCTGATGACAAAGAAAATTGACAAAATAACAGACTTCTGGGTGGTCGAAAATTGACTTATTTCTAATTTTTATTTTGAATTTTGTGATAGACTTATTTACTTACAGAAAACCTAGAAGCCTAATTTTGGCACACTTCTACATCTCAATTGAGATCTTACAATTCTTTTTATCAAAGAATTATTATTTTTTATTTTTTAGTCATCAATTCTTTTCCCAGCTGCAGAAAATAATTGTATAAATTCTTTGACATTTGAAGAGCATTAAAACTCGTTCTTGCGAGGTAGATATGTTAAAATTAGTCTATGGAAAAATGAAACCATTGCAAATAAAGCAGAGAGGGATAAGGCCGCGGAAAAGGACAATAACACCGCACCTCTCCTCCTTGTAAACCAGAACAAAAAGGATGGGGCAGCCCCTAAAAGCCAGCGGGCCAAGATGGCCAGCAACGAAAGATCACTAGGGATTCGGAGGCCTTTGTTGAGAGCACCAGGCATCAGCAGCAGCAGATGAACAAGGCCAAATAATCGGCAGCATCATTCGATTAGTGCTGCTTTGTCGAATGGTGCGCGGACCTTCATTCCGTGTTCTACATGAAAGCCTTAGGAGGAGATACTATAAAGGGATCCGTCTTCCAGCTTATGGAAATAGCCGGCCTAGGTTTGATCGGACTGAAGCATATAAGTTCATGTTTCGAATTTCCGCATAATATGCTTCAATATTTGCGGCATTGCCGTTTGTGTAAGGAGGATGGGGTTATGCTGCTTTTTTGAAGAAGCAAGATGATTCCGCGTTCGACCAAAAGGCGAATGTGTTGGCTTAGAAAGCATCCAAGACCTCTGCCTCGACAACAGCACGGTCTTCGCTTCACTGTCAACTTCGAGAAAATACGACTCGTAAACATCAAAGCGCCTGGATCCACTACCAGATTCCTCGCCAAAATCAACATTCGAGGTCATGATATCACGAGCGACATTGGGTCTTGAACAGCTGAAGCCTTCGCGAAGACTTGGACAGGCTATTTCCGTTGACACTACTATCTTCGATTCCGCTACCTGCCTACGAAGGTTGCCATTTACGGAAGGCAATTATAATTTAAAGTCTCGGTAGATACGTCACCTTTTACTGGACTGTTCGGACCACCGTGCCATCTTACTCCATTTGGTGGAGCCCCCTTCACAATCTGTGCCATATGTCTCCAAGTTTCTTCAAACCGCTAGTCATTGAGGGAGTAGAGGCGCTCCATTGTGAAATATCGTTGAAGATCGGAGACATCCCTCCTGGAGATCTATCGAGAAATTTGGGAAAGATACAGCGGGATTTAATCGAAGACATCAGGTGTCTTTTCATTCTCTACGTGGATGACAAACAGCCCGTTGGTTCCTGAGATCCAGGCTCTAGACCACGACTGTGGAGGCAGTCCAGTTTCTGTCCTAACTTGAGTGTTCCTTGCGCATCCTATAACCTTGCTCGGGACCCAGGATCGTCTTCGATGCTCATGGGAAACTCGTTGAGGGAGAGAAGCTGAGGCGTATCATCTTTGGCACCTTAAGAGAGCTCTTTGAGTTCTCATCGATTCAATCTTCGCGGGGCTCTGCCCGATTTCTCGAGAAAAATATCGTTACGTCAAAGTGGTCCGGGCCTATGTGGTTAACGACGGGCCATATCTCTACCTACGGCATACTACATAATAAATAGCTGCGTTATTATATGTCGTCTGCCTCACGTCTGCTAGCCATCGTGTCGGAATTCCAGATATACTTAGAAATGTCCTACCTAGAACATCGCGTGCGCGTATGACGAGGTAGCCCAAGCCTGCAAGAACAAGTCACCCCTGGCAGTCGCCTTGAATACATGGACCGAGTGTTTCTGGCCTCCCTTCGTTCTTCGTGATATAGATCCACTACTGTACGCGGAGGCCGATGCGACCGTTAAGGTCGTTTGAATTTCATATTCCATCTGTTCAGAATTCGCGGAGCCCGGCAGGGATGTCTCCAGTGCAGCCCGTTTCTCCCGTTTTCACGGGTGCCTTCTTGCGTCACATGGAGATATTTCTGGGAAGAGGGACCGTCCTAGCGTCCACCAATGATATTCTACTGCTGATCCGTGATAAATTTCATTTCGATAACGATGCTGAGCTGTGAAATCTCGTCTGACCAAGGAACACTGGCCCAGAAAAATCACCTTCTAGGCATCCTTATGTGAAGTCGATCTCCAATTGGTACCCATACTTCCGTGGCTTTCCTTAGTCGGGTGAGCGAGAGTGACCAACTCTCTTTGGCATCGGTGCTTCACCACCTGCACGGTTACCTTCCCGGCGACGCTACCATCGCTCGCTGAAATTCAGGCCCGACTGATGTGTTTCTTTTTGGACTCTCCTATCAGGCCGCCTGACTCCCGGGTTGTCTGCAGGCTCGTCTTGTGTCTGTCGGTAGAGTGGGTCTTTTGAACATTAAGCCTCTACTCCAGCTTGATTGCTTCGAACGGGATCAAGCATCACGCCGAGTTGAAGGAAAGAATGTCTACTCATGAATCGTCGAGACCGGAACGTGGATAGAACCCTTGTTCTCAAGATCCTGGCTGACTACCCGTTGCCGTTGGCTGCTGGAACTGTGAGAGAAGGCCTTCTTCATTTTGGGGCTGAACCACCGAGAGGTACCCACTCCTAGCCTACTGTACCGGATTCCTTCCGACGTCATTACTTCGAGATACCTCAAGGTGGTTGGGATGAGCGTCCGAGGCCTTGCGGGACCTGCGCTCCGAAGCTTTACACCAGGACTACGATGAGACTCCACGAGGACCTAGCTGCCTTCGGGAAATTCTGCCATGACAACGTCTGCTGGCCGAGTGTTAGAACCGACCACCAAAAGAGAACTTTGAAGTAAACTGTGTTGCTGCGTAGGACAGCTTTCCTGCGCATATACACATAATCTGACTTCGGATGCTGGAGCGTCCCCGCTTGGCCACTGTTCCCATCTCAAAATATTCCTAGCACTGAGCGCCCATGGTCTATGTGACTTCCACCAACATGTCCTTTGCATATCTCCGTCTCAGATTTTTCGAAGGCTATGTTGCGGTCATCGACTGGGTTATACGCTCTGCTTTTTTTCTAGTCACCCGGCACCGACCCAGTCCCATGCATCAAGTAAAAGAAAGGATACAAATTTTCAGCAAAAAAGTAATTTTATAATACAAAGTATATATAGTTATTAAATTTAAAGATACTTCGGCTAGTAAATCTTTTTATTATCTCGACGTTTCGACAAAAATCTTCAATTTTAAGAACTATGAATGCCGGCCAGGTAGCCTCTATCTTTACAATAAATATATATAGTAGTGATACAGAGAGAGAGAGAAAATTATTGTTCACATTTTGATAAACCTTTGAGCTAGTGAATATACAATTATATCCGTCGAAAATTAACGCTGAAACTGTGATTACTATATATATCGACCTTCTCAAATAAGCGGACTCGGCTCTGTAACAAAGCCATAACACCAGCTTTAGTGAATCTCACTTAAATGAAAAACACAACCATAAAAAAAATATTTATTTCGCTTTGTATGATTATCTATTTCGACAGGAGAGGTTACCCTATCTTTTTATAATTGAATTTCCACCATGCTAATATATTCATTTACAAATATAAAAATTAAAATACATTTACAGTTATTTATTTTTATTCAAATATTGAGGAGCTTTCGGAAAAACTTTATTCATCTGTGCTCAAAGCTATGTACGCTCAAGCAGATGAAAGAAACTATTCCGAAAGCTCCTCATTATTGAAATAAGAATAAATAATATAAAACGTCTCATTTTTATATAGTAAAATGCGATATATTTTAAATCCAGTCTACAAATATTAATGTTTTGAATTGCTGCCTTTGTATAGTTTTTATATATTTTATCTCAGTAAAAACATTTATATAGTTATATAAAAATGGTACAAAGAGGTTAATATATACCAGGGTAAGTGGATAGTTTAACAAAATGTATATCGTTTGTGATTGTGCGGCTGAAATTTCAATAATATTATTCCAGAATATTGGTCGAATAACCTATCTAGATAAATATATAAAATATCAACCAGGTTTAAGGCTTTAGGTCAACATGGTGCAGTCTGTATCTCAACGACACAAAGGGATGATTAAATGATAAATTAAGAGCAATGATAAATTAAGGAATGGATATCAAAGTCCGCCAGAACCTACTAATAACGAGTAATTTTCATTGCAGAAAGAACAGCAAGGAATTGGTTTACTTTGCAAAGAGTAATTGATGAGAATTTTAAAATATTTTTTTATTTTTTCATACTGTATATAAAGATGGGGCAATATTTTCTTGTATTTATTAGTAGCAAAGTTGGCACAACAAATTAATCGTACAAAATAAAAGAAAATATGTGATCTACAAGAATTTGTAAATTAAGTTTACTGTGCAATAAATTGATAAAGAGGGAGCAATCTCTCGATATATTTTGAGAAAATTATTTTTTTCTCCTTACAGATCCAGTTACGCCCTTTTTTATGTATAATAAAAAAAAACGTTTCATAATTAATTTAACGCCACACACTCTCTCCAAATCAAATTATTGGATTAATAAAGAATTCATAAAACTGAAATACCTAATAATTTTTCTTTTTTTTTTAAATCAATAAAATTAAATAAATTTGTTTGTAAAATCCTATTGGCTTTCAATATGGAATGTTACTATCTGATGCTATAAATTTGCATTAATTTAAGAAAAAGTGTAAAAGATGTTAGAAGATGATATGCAAAGTTGGAACTCCCCTGAGGGGACTGGCGGGGGGATCTACCGGTCGTCTGCATGTCGTCAACTGATAACAAGTTGGTCGAACTATACTATATGTAATATATGTTTGTAGTATTAATATATAACATTAGGGGGTCGTCGTACCTGAGACGAAGAAATTATAGGATATCTATACAGGTGGCGCTCTGATTGCCTCAAACGGTTGAGTATCAGACTCAAGAGAAAAAAAGGCCAATGATTCGGTTTAGACGTCGCGATTTAATTTTACCCTTGTTTTTTTAATAGATAACAACTATAATAGTAAATTTGGTTATAAATATTAGAAAAAATGAGGAAATAATTAAATAGCAAACAATCATTGGATACTTTTTTGTATAAAACGTGTAACGTCTACTTACCAAAAGATTATTTTTGAAAAAAATAGCCATCTACATTATGCTTTGCTTTATTTGCAGGAGGAACTCTTCCCCAAGACAAGAAGATGTTGGAGTATTTGCAGGTGACTGGCATAATTGCTCAAACGTCGAGAAACCAATCGCCTAAAGCCATGGTATTCTAAAATACGAATCTTGCCATTGACAGAATCCTCTTATTAAGGTATTGCTATCGCTAAGGTATTTACTTTTGTTGAGCAAAGTATATTTGAGACAACCTGTGGAAAAAACATATCCCAATACGGTATATCGGAATAGTGACCCAAGTTTCGAAATGTCTTGCTATACCACTATGAGACCACTACACACTGGGAAAAAATGGCAGCCCTGGCAGGATCGTTGAGATAGTTGCAAGACAACTGGATTTTGGCCATAAGAAATAAGAAACGATTTTTCCCACTACAAAAGTGAGATGCGGAAAGCCTGTTGCCACCGTTTGAAAGGACATTGAGAAGCGTATCTTCTTCTCCCCAGACGAATGACGTTCCTACAGACATTAAGGAGAATTGGGCTATCAGCACACAAAGGTATAACGAATTAAGACCTTAAGACGCGAATGTTTATTTTCACATATAAATCAAACTTCTCTACTGTCCTTAATACTATTGTATTATTATTGTTGCGGGAGAACATTACTCGATGCAAATATTTAAATGTAATTCTACTGTCCTAAAAGCTTATGTCCATAGTTCGCTTATATACCATCTCTATGATTCCACCCTTCAGTGTAGCATATAAAATCAGAATGATCCAATACAGTATTAGAGCTCTAAAGAAACGGTCTGCTGGATTAAATTGACGAAACCGCTGGGAGAGTTCACCACTGATGCGCCAAGCCCTCGCAATAGTTTCTCATCTCAGTAAGGACAGTAGAGAAGTTTGATTTATATGTGAAAAGAATAATTCTCGTCTTAATGTCTTAATTTGTTATATATAGATGGCGCGTTATTGCTTTGCACACAAAAGTATCTACAATTACTTTTTGTGGACCCTCTAACTGGTGTCATTTTCTAGATAATTGATAGTTTCTGGCAACCAATATAGTTGTTCCGCTATCACCATCCCGAAGAGAACGGGGCCTGGTGCAGAACATCTGACGACGAGAGGGGGAAGAACCGTGGAGATCACGACGTTTTGAAAATGATTATAATGAATCGTCCATTAGGTATCGTATATTACTTTAGGAAAATTCGTATTTTTATCATACACCATTTTATTCTACTATTTTAAATGATTTCCCCCCAACTCCTTAAATACAATAAAGCTGATCTTACGAATATCCAAATTAGATACATATATACCTAATATTTATATAACAAATTTAAGTAGTAATATCATATTTTATATATTAAAATGTCATATTTTGTTACGTAAATTTTAGGCAGATTTACTCCTAAGGTGGATTTCCTTAAGAGCTGTCTTAGCAATTTTAGGGACATGAAGGCCTTTCGGTTTGAAAGCTTGTTTTTTTTTAATCGAAATAAAGAAGTTTAAAAATATCCCTAGCGACATGTGTTTTATTAAAGTTTTTGGTTTGTATGAGGTATATAGGTATGAGAAGGCATCCAGAAAATTTGGATTTCCTTATCCTTTATGTGAGATCAGAAATAATCGCTCTAAAAATCAACTGTTTTCGAATTTAACTAATGTATATCAGATGAATGGTATTTATCCAGATAAGCTGTTCGGTAGAACTTATCCCAATTACGCCGTGTTGGGCAGTAGTTTAGGACTGATTTTACTGTAAATGCGCCCGTTTGGTTATTTGACTCACTAGTGGGGTTGGACCTTTTCAATAAATGGGGCCATTGGCACAATATTTTTCCAGAATATAATGCACAATTGTGGGATTTGACCCCGAAACCGTGGTTGTCGGAAATCAACGGTTTATACAACCACTCCAGTATGAACCTAAATGGAATAAATAAAAGAAATAGCCTAGCACTTTAATAGAATTGAAAATGATATATTTGTCGGAAAATAAACATGAATAAAATTAATTAAAAGAAAGATGAGTATTTGAAAAATATCTCAAATTGGTAAATATCCTGGATGATGAGTGTATTAAATATAATATATTTTTATGTCTCAACTGGTTACTGAGCACGCACGTATGCAGGAAAATATTTTAAAAAATAAACAGTAGATATTTATATCATATATTTGATAAGCCCGTAGAAAAGTGACTTTGCTCAAAGGTTGGCTTGTTTATCACGAAAAAAAGAACCCTATTCTTTATTGAAGGTGCTTATAAAATATCTACCAATTCTTCCTATTATAATAAATAAAAGATATATTAGAGTGTTGTATGCACATCATCTATGGGAGAATAAAAGTGCGAGTCTCAATAAACAAGAATCAATCATCAAGTTATTCGAGAGAAAGAAGAGCTCGGCTGAGTAGAGCTCCTGAATTACCCAATCCGTGATGGACGAAATTGGCTTTCCAAATGCGATGCTCAGGATTTGACACCGGAGGCCTGGATTTTTCCGCTTTAATCCTGTTTAACCCCATTTCATGGTAACTTTGGATAGCTTAGCTTCGCTGAATATTATTTTTTTTCTTTCGATACAAACCTTTCTAGCTTTGCCTAAAGTTGAAACGGGTTTGAATATATGGGTAATTTAAAAACTATTTTCTCTCTCCCTATCTATAATTTACCATTAACTGCATTTTCAAACGTCTTCTATTCATATTATTATTCAACCGATGAAAATTATAATAAAATCCGTTTTGTATATATCGCTAAATGAGGAATTTGTGATTGAATTTATTTTCCCAATCAATTTAAACACTATTTTTAACAGAGCACATTATAGATATCATATTGATATATATTCGCGGAAGAATAATTATTTGTATCCCTCCAAAATATATATTACCTCTTTGGATCATTCTATAGACGTATATATAATGAATATATATATAATCTAAATTCAGAATTAACCATTCAAAATCACATATATGTTGTTTAATAATATGTTAAGAGATATTGGCCAAGTGTTATCGTTTAAAGTAAAATTCTAACGTTCAAACACGAGTGTAAACGTATATCACCAAAATATACATTTAATATTCATACAATAGACAATTATAGTTGGTATTTTATTCGTAGGAAACTGCACAAAAAAGTGACAGTATTTAATGAGAGAAAAGGGGTCTTCAATCTGAAATAATCGTTTTGAAAGGAAGCGTCTTAGGTCTTGGTGGCTGAACCCGTTGAAGAGGCATGGTCTCTAGAAGAGGCAAATATATATTATTGATATAAACTTCTTGAATTAGAACTTCTAATTCAGTAGATAGATGTGAAAGGGATCAAACAACTTGTGTATTCCATTCATTCCTGCCACCAGACTATGTCTCTTGTCATCTATGCAAATTCGTGAAGAAGTTAAACCCTTCAGTTTGGAGCTCAGCAGCCAGCTCAGTCAGGATTAGCTACTCCGGGAACTGACAGATAAGAGGCTTAAAGCAATTAGTCCCCAACTTTTCTCAAAATTCACTACTACTTCTAGGTATATCTGGTTTGATGAGACTTTAGAAAGTACACAGTAATTGTACGGAGAAAGTTTGAAAACTTTCTTGTTTACGCACAAAGTTTTTTATCTTCGAGATTTGATCTCAAACTATTGTTTGCTTACCATTGGCCTACCTCTAACGCATCTAAGATGTTTAAATAATTGAAATTTAAAGAAAATCATTAATTACTTTTTTACCAATATCATTTTAACAAATATTAAGGTTTTTATTCAATTCTATCTTTTTATAAAAAAATCCTTTTAAGATTGAAATGTGATGGCAATTCTGAAGAGCATAGGAGGAAATATTTAAATAATTTCATGCCTTTTTACATTATGATATCATCATCCTAATGAAGATGTGACAGAACTGGAGCAGTCACCACGTGATGGATGTGAGGGAACACCTTCAGATATGGAGATTATCTGCGATACAAGGCAGTCTGCACTTGAGTAAATTTGACAGATAATTAGTCCTGTTTCAACAGCGGTAGTAGATGTCCTAAAATACTGGGTCACACCACTGACAATTAAAATGTCATATAGACTATGACCATTTGTCTGGCGAGTGATGAATCAGCCGTAACCATGCCGAATTCGGCATCACCAAGGAGCCCAGGACCTGCTGGACAAGAGCCTGGAAGGCCCAGCGTCCTATCTCCAAACGGTGGGAAGAAATCAAAGAAAAACGATTCTCAAGAGAAGACTATGACCATTTGGCTTTCTCTGTCTCCCTCCAAAATACATCGCAGAAGGAGTTCCACAGTAAGAACAGTACATGATTTGCGACCTGATGACAACATCGCAAGGTGATGGACGGATCAATAGGTATTTTCCTCGAAGCTAAATTAATCAATATATTAAATGATTCAGTAGATTTCAGGTGTTTGAATGTGGTTGAAATCCCATGATATTTATTGAGATTGGAGTATTCTACTCTGAGATTTTCCGGATATTTAGAGTTGAAGGACAAAATGGTTTCGTTATAATACTGATACAGCAAATTGATAGATGTAGGGACTTCCCAAATATTCAGCCAGAATATTTATAAAAAGAAAGGTTCGAAAAAGGGTGAATAATTTATTTAAAAAAAAAATCCTGATCATACATATGGAATGCTGCCGATGGCTATAGCAAATAAGAATCGGTAATCAATATTTTTTTAATGCTTGAAAAGAGCGCAAGAACTTTTACATTTTTTATTTTGTTTCCGATTCTTCATAAAAATAACTTTTAGAAATTAAAAAACAAAATACTAATACGTCACAGGTGTTAGCTCGTCAGCTAAGAAATCATCCCAAAAAATAAGCTAGAAAATTTCCCATATCTAACCATTAAATGTTTGTCGTTAATGAGATTGGTCTATAGATTTTGCTTGTTTCATAGTTTATTTTATTATAATTTGGAATGATCTTCACAATAGAGTTTTTCCATATTTCCGGAATATAAATTAATTCGATACATTTTTTTGAATATTTGTTGTGATATCGGGATTAAAAGTGTGCCTGCATATTTGATCATATTATTACTGATGTCATCTGTAACTGGTGCTTCATGATGACAACAAAAAAAATCTTTTAAATCCAAAGTTATTGCATCACAATGGACAAAAGTTGCAACAATTTTCCACTTACCTGAATAAATGTATACAATGATATTATAATGGAAGATGAATACAAATAAAATAATAAATTTAATTTAACTAATTTAAATTCGAATTGAAAAAAATATATAAAGAAAAAAGAAAAAATATTTTAAACATCAAAACTTATAAAAATAAAAATAAAAACACCTAATATATACATCATACCGAAAATACAGCCTTTAGTAACTATAACTTCTATAACACAACACACAGGTATTATCTCAAACATATAAAGAACAATGATACCAAATTATCATTAACTTTAAAATATATAGCACAAATATTTATTAACAAGCTTAACTATAACTTTATAGATTAAATATATTTGTTATAAGTTTTATATACCAATGACAATATAAATTATTTAAAATCAGTTTGCACATTTGATTTTGAAGACCTATGGTCAAAATTAAATTTTAATGATCTTGAAAATAAAATGACGCAACTGATTACAAGGTTCACCAATAATTAATCATTCTGATATACAAGTGTATAATACACAATACACGTGTATAATACATCTTTATTTACAAAGCAATACCCATAAAGCTATTAAAAGCTAAAACCTATAAACTAGACACTCTTTTAAAATTTAACAACTTTGATATTGAAAATAAAATTATATTAAAAAATAAAGAGACCCAAAAGTAGCCTCTTCAAATCCATTACTAGACAATCTACTTTTAATTCGGTATGGAAGGAAATTTTCAACTGAAAAATAAAGTTGATTATTTTTTAATTATCACCAAGAACAATTTTAAATAGACCATAAATATATTGAACCAGGCCATCAAATAATGGTTACAACAAAATATAATTTACCACCTCAATTAAAATTCGATCAAGAATCCTTTTAAATAACAAATATGGACACAAATTTTCAGTTCAAATCATTTCTATATATATATATATTAAAAATAAAGAAGGCATCCCTGACCACCAGACCCACTTATCTTTTAATTTTTCTATTGTCTTTTCATATATATATAATACTAGCGGATGTACCCGGCTTCGCCCGGGTTTTACCCGAATAAAGGTTTGTCTAACGAACATTTGTTAAAACAATTCTCTATAAACTTATTTAAAAAATAATAGATATATTTTGATAATTTGAAACTCGTAAATTTGAATATCTCGATAAAGTGAACATTTTTTCCTGGTCCCTTGAAAAATACTCGATAAGTTGAATAAAATCAATATTAATTAATTTATTTATTATCATTTAGAAAGCACGCGATATCCGTCTTGGATATTTGCATGCATACACAAGTTTGGGAGCTTGTACAGTAATTATTAAAATGATCAATATAATTGGTTCCCTCTCTCTCTCTCGGTAATTGGAAGTTAAAGGAATAGTATCTTTGCCTTGGAATAGTATCATTATTCTTGTCTCAAATAAATTGCCGTGTCATCCTGAATTTTGTCTTTCCTAAATTTCTACATTACAAAATCATCATTTTATATTTATTCCCTCAATATATATGTTGTAGATAAATGATAAAACTAACTTTGACTCGTGCGCAATTAATATGTAGAAAATCTTACTTTTGATAAATAATCTTTAAGATAATAAACTTAGTGATACTAAAACTTATAGTTAAAAAAAATTGTTATCATCGTCGCAATGGGGGGCGCTGCTTGCGAGTTAAATTTACAAATCTGCAAATAACTCTAAGGATATTCAAGATATTCAAGAAATTATTTTTCAAAAACCTTCCCGGGGATATACCTAATAATATCCCAAAATTTCACGGCGATTGGATGTATGGTTTTTGAATCTATAGAGTACAGACAGAAAGACAGACATTCAATCTATCTATATATATAAAAATGGATGTTTGTTGGTCCGTTGGTCCGTCCGTCCGTCCGTTCGTCAGTGAAAATCTTCTACATCGCTCAACCGATCGTGATGAAACTTTGGGAAGATGTTTAGTATACTACCGGGATGGTTTCTGGCTAATTACTCTTTAGAAATAACCTTTCGTTGCATTTTTATTTACGATAAAACGTAGATTCACTCGCAATCAGCGCCCCCTCGCGGCAGACGTATGGCCTGAAATAGCCTCGCATGAGCTTATTTGTAACGTCAAGCTTAGCCTATAGGTTAGGTACACAGCTTCGTACCCCCGCAACCAAGGTTCGAGGCTCAGCGTGGGTGTTTTTTTTTTTTTTTTTTCATTTCTTTTATATCATTGTAGCAAATTATTAAAAATATTATTTTATTTAAAATGTTGGCTTTTTAAAATAAAAATTAACATAAACAATTTTTATATAATATTTATAACACACCTAGGTTCGAGGCTCGGCGTGGGTGTCTTTCTTTTATTTTCATTTCTTTTATATTATTGTAGCAAAGTCTTTTTTTACAGCATTATTATATTTTAATTGGTTTATTTTAAATATGTTTGTTACGAAGGCTCTATGTAATACTATTTAGAGCACATTTTACATTTTAAACACCTAAGCACCCCTCTTTTTAATATTGTAGCAAAGTATTAAAAGTATTATTTTATTTTAGATGTTTGCCATGCAACTTTGGGAAGTTGTTTAGTATACTATCTGGACGATTTCTGGCGAATTATTTTAGAATAATATTTATAACAATAATTATAGCGAATGTAAGACATAGTGATTATATTCTGTGTTGTGCATATATAAATATTTTACAGAAAATGTGAGAACGTTCTATTAGAATATCTCGAAAACAAAAAACAATACATATAAACGAGTTCACTGACATTTATTAATGCAGTGATTCTAATCAATGATTACAATGAAGGGCTATATTATCTATATATATATAAAAATCACTTTCAAATTTTAACGTAACGTTCCATTCTCAATCCCGTAGGGCTTTAGATCGGCTAAAACATTTTTATCTTTACAAGTGAATATTAACTTTACTGTACTGAACAGTTTAGTATAATGTTAATTTAACATATTACAATTTAGCCACAGCAACGCCTGGCCGGGTTCGCTAGTATATATATAAAACTAGCGGATGTACCCGGCTTTGCCCGGGTTTTACCCGAGTAAAGGTTTGTCTAACGAACATTTGTTAAAACAATTCTCTATAAACTTATAAAAAAAAGAAGATATATTTTGATAATTTGAAACTCGTAAATTTGAATCTCTCGATAAAGTGAACATATTTTCCCGGTCCCTGTGTGCCGTGTCATCCTGAATTTTGTCTTTCCTAATTTTCTACATTACAAAATCATCGTTTTATCTAGTGAACATTTTTCCCGGTCCCTTGAAAAATACTCGATAAGTTGAATAAAATCAATATTAATTGGTTCCCTCGGTAATTGGAAGTTAAAGGAATAGTATCTTCGCCTTGGAATTGTATCATTATTCTTGTCTCAAATAAATTGCCGTGTCATCCTTAGATAATCTTACTTTTGATAAATAATCTTTAAGATAATAAACTTAGTGATAATAAAACTTATAGATAAAAAATCTTGTTATCATCGTCGCAATGGTGGCGCTACTTGCGAGTTAAATCTACAAATCTGCTAATAACTCTAAGGATATTCAAGATATTCAAGAAATTATTTTTCAAAAACCTTCCCGGGGATATATCTAATAATATCCCAAAAATTCACGGCGATTGGATGTATGGTTTTTGAATCTATAGAGTACAGACAGAAAGACAGACAGACATTCAATTTTATATATATATAGATATATACTTTTTAGACATTATCTATGAATTAGTGAATTATATTTTCTTTGATTTAAAATTATAAATTTTGAGAACCAGAAAAATTAATATTTAAAATACTTGATCAAATAATCCCTGAATTAATATTAAAATAAAAACATAAAGCCTCCAGGGAAAAAAGTTTCTTTTAATAGTTAAAAGAAACTTTTCCCTGGAGGATTTATGTTTTTATTTTAATTTAAAATATTTGTTTATTATTTTTTAATGAATAAATATAATTTATATACATGATTATATTACATTAATTTGCCATGGGTCACTTTTAACCACTTATTCACCGCCAAAAATAGGAGATATCTGAACATTAACCATTGACTCTGGGAGGGTCTTCGCAAAGAGGGGAGGACAGTAACCATTATTGAATCAAGGAGTACATTTATGAAGCTTTGTGTAAGAAGGCGAGCTAGTTCTACAGACAATATGATCTAATTTCGTTTAACGTCTTTCTATTCGGAACTTTCCCTTTATACATGCTCACATGTAATTTTGATTCTAAATTCGCAATAATTTCTCTTTGTATGATTCTTAATATATGACATGGGGATAAAACTATACAAGACAGAACGCATGATATCATTATCAGATTCACAAGCACACGAATACCAAAAAATATACGGTAGGATCAAAAGGTTCCCGAACTTTCAAAAAATAAAATATAAAACAACTTTTGAAAAATGTAAAATCGATTTTACTGTAAAGAAAAAACTCTAAACTATAATTTAATTTAGTAACCCCAGTAAATGCGCATGCGTAGTTTTCATTTTTGCATATTTTTGTTGTAAGAATTTAGCTCCTTCGGTTTCTGCAATGTCATCATTTGAGCAAAGGGCAAATATTAAATTTCGTGTAAAATTAAAAAGGTCTTTCACGAAGACATTAGCATTAATGAATGAAGCTTAGGAAGACGAAATTTTGTCACGAACGCAAGTTTATTTGTGGTATAAACGTTTTAAAGATGGCCGTAAGAGCTTCGCAGATGATTCAAGGTCAGGTCGGCCATTGACGTCAACAACGAATCGCAATATTGGACAGGTACGTGATTTATTTGTTGCTGATGGAAAAATTACTATTGATAATATATCAGAAATACTTGGAATTTCGTATGGTAGTTACCAAAAAAAATAATGGTGAACATATAAACATGAAAAAAACTTTGTGGTTATTTTGTCCCACGAAATTTAACAGATCAACAAAGAGAAACCAGATTATCAATTTGCAAAGATTTAATAGAAACTGCAAATAGTGATTCTGATTTTTAAAGACAATAATAACTGGTGATGAAACATGGTGCTTTCTTTTTGATCCACAAACCAAAAAAAAAATCACTCGAATGTCACACACCAAGTTCTCCTATGAAGAAGAAAGTTCGTCTTGACTAGTCCAAAGGAAAAGTAATGCTTGTATTGTTTTTCGATTATCAAGTCGAAATAAATAAATAAAGGACTTGTCTATCATTATTTTATTAAAGAGGGGGTTATAATTAATAAGCAGGCATGCAAATAAATATTTGGGGGCATCTTGATGCGATAAGAAGAAAAAGAAACCAACTCTTTAAGTCAAAACAGTGGAAATTGCTACATGATAATACCCCTGCTCATAGAGCCATTATTGTTCAAGACTATTTAGCCAAACACTCTGTATCTGTCTTGAAAATTTTGATGTTTAAATTACTATAATATGAATAAATAATTAATTTAAAAAAAAGTTTTTTTTTGATCCTATCTTGTATATTTAAAAATTCCACGAACAGCTACAAACCAAAAAATATTTCATTCCCATGCAGTAAAATCTTGATAGCAACACATTTCAATGGTATCTATACATTTTTGTATTGGAAATGTTCAGCAACCAAAGGAATCTTCATAGAAAACAATAAGAATGAATTTTATAATTTCAAAATATACATTTATACTTCTCGCACCGCATTTCAGATTTATTTCGATTTCGATTTTGTGATTAAATTTTACGGAGATCTCATTATCCTTCATTGCATTCGAGTATTGGATGATCGTTTTGAAGTTAACTTTCAGATACAAGGTACAGCGTATGGAGTGAAATGCATAAAAAATATCATATTGGATGAATTAAATAAATTAAACAGCCCTATATAATAAATTCTGGAAGGCAAGATCTTAGACGACGTGGCATAGCTTCAAATATGTTTTATTTTTTCAAGTGGTAGTAGGACCAGTTTCTTTAAAACTTCTAATGACTGCATCCTGATATAAGGATTTCCATCTCACTCTCACTAGAATAGTTCGATTATTATTCTAATCGCAATTCACAACTCATCAGAGCAACTTATACATCGTTCCTCTCTCCTATCATATAATTATATCTTCCATCATCATCATCATTATCCCGAACCCGTAAAGAGCATTAGATCTCGTGAATTTATTTCAAACTTTTTTCGAAACTTTTTCACATATAATATATATATAGAGAATAAATTAGAGAGAAGCACATGGTACATAGATTTTATAAGTTTTAAAATTAATAAATATCATTACAGATTTGTCTAAATTAATAATTAGAGGTAGAAAATATTTTCTTTTATTCGTTTCAACAAAATATTCCCTTGCATCAGCATTAAGGTGAAAAATATCAGGTCTTCAGGAAAGGTTTCTTTTCAAAATCTTCAATTTACAAATATCAAAGCTTTCGGGAACGAAAGCTAAAGATTTTTCCTGGAAGCCTGATATTTTCATCTTAATAAGTGTATTTTTATTATAATACACTGGTGTCCAAACACTTAATGTTGGTTCCCTAAAAAAATATAGAATTGTTTTGAACGGAAATTTGTAGATGGATAGACAAAACTATAACAAATGAAGTTGACAAAATAAATTTATTGCCGACATTATTTTACAGAGATATGCAAATTTATTTTAATTAGTCCAAAGGTCAGGTAGATGTTGACCAATAAAATCGATGACTTAATAGGATGTGTGGTCGCCTCTAAAAGCTAAACAGCTGTCACAACAATATTTTATGCTGTTTATTAGGCAATTAAAGAGCTTTTGAGGCAAAAAATCCCACTCTTTAACCAAAGCAGTCTTCAGTTCTTGGGTGGTCCTGGGTGGGGGTGAACGAGATCCAATTCGTCTTCTCAAGACATCCCAAACATGTTCTAAAGAATTGAGGTCTAGTGATCTGGCAGGCCACTCCATCCTTTGTAAACCCTCACTTTCAAGATATTGTCTTCCATCAGGGCTATATGAGGATGAGCATTATCATCCATAAAGATGAATGAGGGTCCGACCCCACCCCTAAAAAACCTTACATAGGTCTCCAGTAACTCGTCTCTGTACCGCTGAGAAGTCAGGGTGGCGCCATCAAACACATGTAGTGGCGTGCGTGCGTCTAACATGATACCACCCCAGACCATGACACCTTGGCCACCGTAATGGTCCCTTTCGTTGTTTGAGGGATGGTTTCGAGTCCTGGTTTCTTTCCAGATCAGTACACGTCTAGAATACGTGTTAAACCAAACCTTGACTCATCAGTAAAAGGAACAGGATTCCATTGATTTTGGGTCTAAAACTGATGTTTTCTGCAACAATTTAGACGATCCTTTTTTGGATTGCAGTAAGAGGGATACATACCTTTGGTCTCCTTGCATACATCCCTCTCTCATTGAGTCTTCTCATTGAGTGCCTCGATATCATGATTCCTATTGCCGAAGAGAGCTCCATTGTTAGCTGTTCGGCTGTCATGGTTTTGTTATGTTTGGTTGTTAACTTCAGATAAGTTCTTCTGATGAGGTTTTGATTCTCGGGCGACTTTTCCCTTCTCTTCTGTAGATGTCTCCTGTTTCCTTAAATTGTTTCCGTAGATTCAAAACCACTTTTCTTGACGTTTCGAGCCATCTTGCAACTTAAAATTACTCCATTGAGAAAAATTAAAATATAATTTATAATTATATAGAAGAGTAGATATCAATATTCTACCAACAGCTCTAATATTGCTGGGCATAAAGTAGAACACAGTTTGGACGGCAACAGCAAGTACAGATGTCTATGCGGATTTACTCTAGGCCATTGATTTCCAATGGTCTTGCTGGAGCGGGTTGGCGTGCCAGAAATTCAGCGACCAGATGTCTTCAATTGGTAAGAACTCTAGATAACGTCACGATCAGAGCATCTTTTATCTATGAAGGTCGAATTCCATAGGTAACATGAGGTAGTCCCCAGTGTCATTATGAATCTTAATGTGAAGAAGGCTTTGAAGATTGGGTGATGTTGCGGATCATAAAAACTCAAATATTTAAAGGCGATTTTCCAAATTACCAGCTTTACGGCCTAGAGGTGCCGGGACCAATGGTATCCATGTGATAGCTATGTAAGATTCGCGCTCCTTGAACTGCCAATGTCACACTCCCAAAATGCGACGTGAGCGCACTATGGGCCATCCACAGTGTGAGTGGGATTATGGACATTAAAATATCATAAATTATATGATTGTCATCACTTTTAAATTAGAAATTGCTTTCTCTGCTATTAATTTAACCTATTTATAACACTCGAAATACTACAAAACTACAATTATCCGGGGAATCCACTTATACAAATATAAATTCGAACGATATGACGTTTGTATAATGATTAGCGAGGCCAATGAGCAATTATAATTTTGATATAACTTGTTTTTGGCCTTGAATAATAAATAAGAAGTTATAGGAAAAAGAGGGTTGACAATAAAAATGTAGACCAATGACCGCATGGACTTGAGTGCAGCGAACTACAGGTTGCTAAAGCTGTTGCTTGCTCATCCTTTATTGATTTTGTTAACCGCGTATTTTACAACGCCTATCTATCTATATATGTGTGTGTGTCTATATTAAAGCAGCGCATCTCCATAGCGTATCCTTATATCAGCTAAGACCAGATTTCAAACATGGAGACAGTATTTCACTGATCAGGTTTCCCCGACGTAAACGAGAAATCCTAATTTGGTGTATCCAAGGTTTATATCAACATACTAAGTGCGCATATTTCAGACGTCAACAAAGGTTTTATGTTAATGATAATTAGCTTACCCTAGCTATCAGGTACAGAAAAAGAAAGGGGCGCCGGCACATTGATGCCCCGTGGCGCCAGGCCGGGATGGATGGTCCCCCCACATCGATCTGATCCACACCGATCGAAAGGTAAAGCAGCCTTGAAGCCCTCCGTAATCGAAGTTCTTTTTCTTCCTCAAACTTAAAGGCTTTTTATTGATCATTGGAGAAACCATTTCAGCTATCTGAGGATTTGTTGAGGTCTCGCGAGAATACCATTTGTTAGAATATAGCAGTACTTGTGAAACTAGAATATTGACACTAAAGTTGATATATACTCAGATATGTTATATTGAGATATATTCGCCTAGTAAACCTATATGTGCTGTATTTATATATACGATTAATGATTTAGAGAAAAAGTTAATGAGTTTTAAATGTTAACTTACAATATAGTCCAAAATATAAGAAATATACATTTTAATATGACACATGAATTTACGAACTCAATCGAATAGAAATATTTTGTCGCGAAAACGTTTCACCCTATGCATTACGCTCTCTGATGATACCTACAATATTTCTATAATACGTTATCACAATTTCGAAAAGAAGTAGGTAATTAGATAGTATTTAAAACTATAGAAGCATTTATGACTCATTTACAAGTATAATTAGATTAGACAAAAATAATTCAAGAGCAAAACAATATTAATAGAAGAAGTAGAAATATAACCTGGGTAGGCCAGATGCGGACAATAAGTAAACAAAATGTTTACAAGAGGTTAGAAAAAATAGGCAATAGACAAACACTATACAAAAAGAATATTTGACGTAGGCAAAAGTATTCAAAAACTGTAACCCCATGTACCGAATAATGTCCGGGGACACATTTCTTGTATTTAACCTTTATTATTAAAACTCAAGTCATGACGCCCCTCAGATGTATACAAGAATTATACAAGAAGTAGATATCAAGTACACAAGAGTTATACAAGATGTAGAAAACAAATATACAAGAGTTAAAAAAGAAGTAGCCACAAGTATACCAGAGTTACAAAGGAAGTAGACATCAAGTACAAAAGAGTTACAAGAGAAGTAGACATCAAGTGTACAAGAGAAGTAGACATCAAGTGTACAAGAGAAGTATACAACAAGGTATAAAAGAATTACAAAATAAGTAGACAACAAGTATACAGGAGTTACAAAAGGTGTAGACAACAAGTGTACAGGAGTTACTTTTTATTTTTATTCAGATTTAATATCTTCTATAAAAATATAAAAGTAATAACCTAAAAAAATATATTTAAAGAGACAATATTGTGCGATTTGGAGAAACCCAATATTATAGATTTATATGTCCTCTGTATAAATAATATAATTTCTCATTGAAAAATAAATTGTTTATACTGAATATAATATTTTATAAAACAACACCCTGTGTAGTTGGCTGCCAGATGTTGCCGCTACAACCCATGTTAATTTATCGTTCTTTTATTTTTCAGCTGGCACACAAAAATGTTTATTAATAGGTTAATAGATAAGTATTTCTTTTCATTTTTTTCGTACCTCAAGATAAGTAGTATTTTCTAAAATTATTTTTCATGTATACAAAAACTTGATTTAAACTTTTGTCAAAAATCTTCTCACTAAAATTGATTGATTTGTCTTTCGTATATAAATCACTTGCAGTTAAATTAAATCAAATAGTTGATCTAGATTAGTTTTTTTGACGTGACAACGTCTTAAATTAGGTTGCGGCTGGGAGTCACTTATGAAAAAGTGTAACGCCCGGTAACGTTACGATGAGTCACCGAACGAGAGTGCTGCGCGCGCAGCGCTAGAGAATTAGGCGCATTGAATCGGCGCATGCTTGTCTCTGTCTTTCTCGAACGTTCTTGGCGTTGGAAAAACAAGAAAGCGTCATAATACAAGTACACACGTGTGGTTAAAGTATCGTCAGCTGTGTCTGTAGTGAAAATGTGGAGTGCTTAGATTCGTCATTTACAACAACTACAACAATAAAGGTAAATAATTGTACACTGATATTTCATTATCGTAAACTATGATTGATTGATTAATTGTTAGATTGACACAAAAGTTGAGAAACTGAGTTTATAGGTTATGTCATACTATTGATAAATGTTGATAGTGTTAAGTAAATTATTAGTTTAAAATTAATTAATTAATTAATTATTATTTTACAAATTTTAAATAGTTTCAAATTTATTTAGCAAAAATTTGAACCTTCGATCTTAATAAGTGTTTTGATTTTCAAATTGATTCTTTAAAATTAAAAATTCATCCATTCAATTTCAAATGTTCAACAGGAATCACCACTCTCAAAACAATGGAAACGGTGCCTTCAACTTCCAGTACTTCAATGGAGACGGAGGATATCGTGCCGTCAACGTCTGCAGTACCTTTCGTTGTTCCATACACCACCTCTACCGCCAGAACGAATGCTCAGCGACAACGTGAGTACAGACTACGAAAAGCATTGACCAGAACTCCTGAACAAGTAAGAGCCTTTGCAAAAGCGGCTGCGGAGAGGCAACGCAGGTTCAAGCTACGTAAATCTGCTATCATAGCCCTCACCAGCGGTACGTCAGAGTCACCTGCTTCAACGTCTTGTTCTGTGGTGGAGAGAACAAGCGTTCCTGTCGTGGCGGAGAGAACGAGCGTTCCCCTAACTAACGCTCAACGGCAACGTGCATTCCGACAACGTAGAGCAGCATCTTTTCGGACTGATGTACAACCGACTACTTCTTCAAGCCAAACAGCAATACAACTGGAACAATCCACCTGGTATACCAAATGGTCATCGTCAATACGGAGATTTCAATCTACTTTCCTGGACAACGATTTTGGCCATGCTTGCTCGGTTTGTGACAGATTGTGGTTCAAGAATGACCTTAAAACCATCACTGCACTACAACTGAAGGTAATCTCGGATTGGTACGTTAAGGAAAATCGGCAGCTACGCAAGGAGGATTATACAAAGTCTTGCAACACCTGTAGACAATCACTGAATAAGCGTAAGCTTCCTACTCTCGCAAAGGTCAACGGCTTCTCATATCCTGACATACCTCCAGGTCTACCGCTTCTGGGTCCTATCAGTGAACGTTTGGTCTCACCGCGCCTTCCATTTATGCAAGTCCTATCATCGTCCTATCCTCAACAAAATCACTCAAATAGGAATTAGTTAAGTTTAAGTTTACATGTACAATGTTTTATTAAACAAAATATATTTCTATAGTTAAAATTTGTGCAATTCTTATTTTCATTCAATTCCTTGTTCCTATTGTGCAATTTAATTATATTCATATCAATAAATATTCTACCGTTGTCACGTAAAATCTTCACCCGTAAAACCGACTTTACAGGCAACCATTGTTTTTTTAAATTTTAATCCTTTATATTATTGCTGCACTATAAAAGCAAATTATCATAAATAAAAAAGCAAATCATATAGATTACACAATTTCAATTATTATAACATACATAATTCTATATAACTTTCAGAGTAAGGCATTATTTGTGTTAAAACAATTATATATATAAACCTTGTGGATATTTATAGTAATAAATCCCTAGTGAATAAATCGACTGAGATTAATTATATAATAGAGATATAGACAACGAACTCTTCTATTGTTCATCTAATAAAGAAACTAACTCGGTGATCGCCAATTAAACACGAAATGCCTCGGCAAACTGGGGGAGAATGGATCAAGTTTCTATAGAACCATTGTCCAACAGCCATTTGATCCCACTTCACCAATATTTGTTCGGCTCAATGCGCTGAGACAAAGCTTATCTAATATTTGGATTCAGCTGTGGTAGATCTTAATTCTTTAATGGAGGTAGGGGCACTTGGGATGGAATAAACTTTGATTAGAATTACCACCTTTACTCGACTTGTGAATGTTTCTTTTATAATACATGATTTTTAGATTTTGATTTTATTTGCGAATGTCGTGAAAATCGCGGATTTAAAAATCATAAGAAGAATCCTACTTGATAAATTAGTAGAAAACCAATAAAAATTAGAGGGATTTTAAAAATATTTCGATAGTAAAATATCCATTATTGTGAAATGGTGCCAAATTTTTAAAAATCTTTTAGCTTGAATTCAAATTTAAAATGATTTATATTATTATGTGATAGTGTGTGTGTGTATTTTCAATATATATACTACATTTGTTTCAAGCAATATATTAATTTAAAAGTCACATTTGTATATATTTGAAGTGAAAAATATGTAATTTTGGTTCATAGAGCACAGAGTGACATATAGTATAGTAACAAACAGTTCGATTATAAATAAATACCCATACAGAGGTGCACATATAATAGCCCAGTAATTCAATTTACATAGAAGAAAACTGAATTAAAATTAATTATATTTTTCAAAGAAAAATATTCATTAAGTTTTGTATGTAAAATAGTAGCTTATGGTTATAAAAGTATAGGAAGATTTCGAAAGAATAAATTATCAAATGAATTAGTATTGCAGTTTATGGCGCGCAACAGTACAGGGGCAGGTAGAGTATTCTGAAAAATCCACGAGAAGATTTTGAGATCAAGCTTAAAACAAATCTATTACGTTGTCGACCCGAGTGCGGATTGCTTATAGTTTTCCCAAATACCTTTTAAATGAAGAAACAATAAATTTTTCTTCTCCTTTCGTAACTGAAATGTTCTACTTGATTCACAGCCGCAGGTGGAGAAACACATTTTAAAATGACAGCAGTTCTATGACTACTAGTGGACCAACTGTGCAGCTTATTTCCGCATCATTGTCATTTATCTATAATTTGATATTTGTATAATATTTAATTTGATGTCTATAATTATATAAACCTAATACTATACATCTATATACATTTGCTCTGAAAAGTATTCAATAGACGTGTAAGAAGATTTTACACTCAACATTATAAGAATGGTTTGTATATTTATTTGTATATTAATATTGTTTGGATATATGTGTTAAATATATTTAACATGTTAGGAAATTAAATTGTAATTGTGTATAAAAGTACTATTTTCAGTTGGCTAAAAAGTACTCATCTAAAAACAAACAAAAATATTTAGTTTTGCAAATGTAATAATAAATATATATTTTAAAAAATCACCAGATCATTTGAATTTTCTATTTTATATAGATAAAGGTACATTGGAACCTATTTATATTTTCTAAAATTATTTTTTTTATATTTCAATAAATATAAACCTAGGTCAGTCACACAGTACGCACCTCGGTGTTGATATAAGATTTATTAAAAGTGAAGAATAATTCGCATTTGTTAGGGCACGGACCTGCACGTCGGCTCCCGTATGTCAAAATGTAAAAGCCGCCCTTACTTTTTTTGTGCATGAAAATTGCGAATATAATTTTACAAATATTTATTTTCCATGTATGGCTCATTATAGGTACACATTTTATATAAAAATCTATTTAGAAAGTATATCCACGGTTTATAAGAGTTTTTTTAACCGTACCATTTTGAACGGTGGATTGTGGTTATTGAAGTGCTACATGAGCGACATATTTATTGTGCAGGTCCCTCCTTGAACGATCGCCTTTTAAAGAGCGACATACTTTGACGACATATCGACATATCTTGATCTAATCGGACTCCCACCTCCAGGAGTAACTGTTTTTATTGAGCGGTCGCTAATGAGAGAATACTATGTCACTATTTCGTCACCGTTATCGCCTACCAAATACGTATATGGAAAAATATTAGTTCAATTCGCTATTAGGGAATTTATAAGAGAAAGTAGTTCAAAGGCTTCAATGACCGTGCGATTAACGGGTTGAATTATTTGTTGAGGTACATCCTGCTATACACTGATGATGGCTCAGCAGCCAGAATTCTCAAGAATAGTTCGATCATTTGGATTTTTAAGATGAAATCGAATAAAAGTATAGCGCCTCAATAAAACCGTAGATTGTTAATAAAATCGTCATTTGCTTGCCTTCTTTAATGCTGCTCGTACCTTTTTACACAAAGGTAGATAGATTCTGATAATATAAATTTCACAGCCTCGTCCACCCTCGCGGAATGGTATATATTAACTAGATTCAATGGCTAGGGGGACAGATCTCTCTGACGTCTCACTCTAGCACACGGACCTTTGCTGGGCGTCGGATTTTCTCTCCTCCTTCTTCCCTACAGACGATTGATCACAGTCTCCTGTGTGTTTACTTTAACTGCTTACGCAAATCAACGCCTAAATATGCAATCTACTGAATGAAATTATTTATGGGAATATTTTTATGAGCGAGTAAGAATTGTTATTTAAGTTTTTCTTCGATAAAAATCTGGTCTTTCTTCGCAGACAATATGAAAGATGCATTTTACAATGCATTGCATAAATGAAGGGTTGTGCTCTTTTGCGAATATTTTTACCTCAAAATTAGACATAATACATCTAAATGATGAAATAAGAAAGAAGCGTAAATATATATGGTTCAAAATATATAATTTAATTTAATGAGTTTATAGATATTTTTTATTTAAACAATAAAAAATATATTTCAAGAAATAAATTATTTTACCATTAAAAACAATTTTATATCCACAAATAAATATGTGTATCCAAAATATTCCTATAATTTATAAATAAATATATATATATATATATATATCTAATTTATTTGGAAGCATTCGAACTGTGTGTATACATTTAGGATATGCAAAGTAAGCCAAGACTTTTCCATTATCAAACTACACAAAACACAGACCCCTTCCCTTAATTCTATTACACCCATTATCAGTAAAACAGAGGTTAGAAGAAATAAGAAACAGAGGCGGGAAGAATATCTCTATCTGATGAACATTATATTTTCTAGCACAACGCCAATTTTCTTAATTGAATTCTTCAACTTTTTGTCCGACGTGTGGATTAATTAGCAAAATTAAATTCCGAAGATAATCTAGTTTTTGCTCTCACTTCATTTTTCCTCCAATAACACAAAACAGTATTGGCTGGTTTTTTATTATGTTTCTCTACCCACCACCACCTCAGGCAACACATCCTAAAAAAATGCTTTTCCAGGCGACGATTAAAAATTCCTACCACATATGGAGGAGTAATTAGAGACTTTGTTAGCCTGGCTCTATTTGAAAGAAAATATTTTTCTTGTTTTTAATACATTTCTCTCCTTAGTAATTTCATGTAAACAAAAAGCAATTTATTTATGTATAATTTAAAATATAGCTATTTAATTAATAAATGTGTACATACTTTGTGTTTAAAGTTATTATGTTAATTATATTTGGTTCCGTAATCCAATGTTCTTATTTTTTATCAAACATGTTTTTTATTTTATTTTATAAAAATATATTTTAAAAATACCTATATTGCTAATTGCTTCGGGCCTATTAATTTATAAATTTTCCAGAAAGCCTCTAAGACCAGATTTTACAACGTTTTTCAGGTACATCATATTCCACGCTGATAAAGAGCGACTACCAGAAAAAAACACTTGGTTGGCTTTTTATTTACCAAGGTAAAGTATTTGGCCAATTTTCCGAAAATTATCAAAGTTAAAATAGGAATCTATAGATGGCCAAGCCATCAAAGATGTTTTCTTTCGTGAACAGAGGATGCCTTTTTATAATAAGGTTTTATTATATTTATTTTATCGTTTTATATGTCTTTGTCTTTCGATTTATTTCTCCCCTTTATTTCCTATTGAAGAATTAATTAAATATAGTCAATATTTAAATGCTAGGATTTTAATTGGCCACAATATAAGTTAGGAATTTAGTATAATTAATTACCAATTTTATCATCCGCTTATTCACTCTAAATGTGTGATGTTATGATCATATTTATATATGTTAAAAATAAAAAGGCATATCCTGACTAGAAGCACATGTGCCTTTTAGATGGCAGAGCGCCATCTAGTGGAACAGAAACCAACTAAAAATTGATTTAGCCTGTTCTCTGATATTTGCCCAACCCGTTTTCTTGATAAATCAAGAAAGACCATTCACGAATGCGTTTCGAGCTGTTGGTGCTCGTCAGCGGGGCGCAGGTTGTACCATTGTGACCAAAAATATTTTTGGTCCCAGAGGCTTTTTGAGAAACCAAGAAATGGGTATTTTAGGCCAAACTTTTTTTCTTTTATTGTTTCACATGTTAAGCGTATTTACGCAAGTTTTTAGATAAATCTTAGTTAGTCATCAGAGCTCATTTCGAAACAGAACTCAACAATGAAGACATTTCCACTTCAGTCATGGGAAATGAGTTCTGTACCACTGTGAACATGCTTGTTGATGTTCACAGATCACAGGTATTCGGCAAAAGGGACGTCTTGAGCACAGCCAATTCCTCTAAGCCGTCTATTAATAGTCCTTGCACACACGGATGCATCAGTTGCACATAGAAATTCGGAACTGTGATGCTTTCTTGTTCTTCACATTCTTTCTAAGTCGACCGCCGTCTTCTTGACGATCTGTTCAGTCATGGTTCAGCCATTTCTGCCAAAAGCGTCGAATAGTGGCGCATTCTTCTATCCTAATATTGAGAATTACAACGATTAGACCAATCAGCTTCTATTGGCCCAAGTTCATGTTCTATCTTAAATGCTGACATATGATAATATATAATATTTTTCTAATTTGTATGATGAGCATAATTACTCTAAATTTTAGTGGACGGAACGAAATAAATTTTCAAACATAATTGGAACTTGAAATCCAATTTCTCCTTTTTCATATACCTACCCTTTGTTCAGTAAAGATACGCTGCAGCATTTCAGTTTGATTCGATCGCAGTCGAAATTATACACTCCGATTTCTTTGTTGATTTATTTTCTCAAATTTAATATAATTTTCATGAGTATTTTAGTGCGTCCCCATTATCTTTGTGCGCATTATATAGCTACCTTAATTTTGATAGCTATGTTTGCATTCATTCGATATCAATAAATCATAATGAATAATTTGTATTAAATGAAGAAAATCTCAATTGTGTTTGTTGAGTAAAACGGGGGGAGGAGAGTACGGAATATTAGCGCTCAATAAACTATGCAAATATTATCAAATAATTTATTTAATTGACTAAAGCTATCAGTTACAATAAATTCTGCAAATGTCACTAAAATACTTAAAGGTAGGATCTCATAAAATCCATCATATTGTATGTTTATAGCAGCATCATTTTATAAATATTAATGACTTCTATATAAAATTCGTTTCCTCAGGTACATCTTTAATTTGCATATTCTTATAGGAAGTAAAAATTATTTCCTCAACGCATTTATTCATATATATACTTTTGTAATTTTAGTTTTATTATAAATTATTAGAAAAATATATGAAACTCAAAGCGTTATACGTTACCTTGACTTAATAAAAGAAATGTGGAAATATTAGTTTACGAAATACTTATACACAATTTAATTTTAAAATACTTGTAAATGCGACATTATTCCAAGAAAGGAAACTACTGTATTGAAGTACAGCTTGCATAGATGAAAAAGGACGCAAATAGAAGGAAGGCAGAAGCTCAGAACATGATTCTGCTCTATGTGTAAATAAATTCTAATCCGGGAATAATGTGGCGCCGAGGTGGCATCTGCTACTAATAATATATTTTGGAGCAGTTTATAGAGATATCCAACTGAAAGGGCTGCACCAGGATAAAGCCAAGAGTCATACATCACGTTCAACACGTCAATACCTGGAAGAAAAGATGGATGAAACCGGCATTTCGTTCACCCCTTTTAAGCACATCCCTGAAAAATCTCCAGATTTGCCCCTTATGGATTTTTGTGCTTTTGGCTTGCCGAAAGCTGCTCTTAGATTTAGAAAACCAAAGACGCTAGAGGTTATCTGTCTTATTTTCTGGAAACATCGATGAAGGGCTGTTGATAAATCTCAAGGCTTACACATAGTAAATAATTAGTTGTACAAACATTAATACATTATTTTTAATAAAGTACTAAAATCGTTATTTTAAAAATGGAACACCCTCTGTATATCTGAGGAGATTAACAATTAGAATTTAGAAGTGAAAGTTAAGGATACTCTTTTTCGCGTAAATCTCCCCCTTCCTGCGACCAAAAATCCGTATATATAAATACAAATTCAAAACAATGTTTGTGAAGTTTTATAACATGGGTCTTATCAATGATGAATTTACCCCAAGGACGGACATTAAAATGTAAAATTATAAAATGCTCTTGTTAATTTACGACTTTATATTAAGCGAAAAGGTTTAATTATGTGACCAGGTATTTGGTTTCGTCTCCATAACAATGCTATACCACTTAAATCTATGATTTTAGCCTAACATTCAATATCAGCGCTCCTCCATGCACCTTATTCCACTGATCTACCCCAATGTGACCTCTTTCTATTACCTATTCTACAACGAGTACTAAAATAAAAATATCAATGATAGTCAACAAATTGTGACCACAGACCTATTATTTATAGTCTCAGAAAAGAAATATTATGACTGTTCTATTTAGAGTTTGAAGTAGAGAGATGCATTCATTAGGTTTATTTTATTCTTTGTTGATTAAAATCTATGTTGCTACAAAATTTGGCGATATACCTTAAAATTTTACATTTTTCACTCGTGTAACACTTACATTTTAAAACATAAGCACTATAACGGTTTGTTTGTGTGTATGGCTAAATAAATATAAAGTATGACTGAAGAAAAAAATCTTATATATAGTAGTTTTATTCTACAAATTTTTGCTTGGCACTTTAGAAATAAAGAGAGAGTTTTAGCGCATAAAACAATCTAGAAAAATATATAAATAAATCACTCCTAATATTAATAAGTAATTATTTTGTACAATAGTTTAGGAGACTTTCTCGTGAATGCAAAGTTTCCATTTGTATATTTGAATGTATATATTCTAAAAAAGGACAGAATTATTCTATTGACAGAATGATCCAAATTACACAAATAAAATTGTTATTATTGAATGTAGATGTTGTAATTTTAAAAATAAGAAGCTGAAGAAAAATTGCATAGAAATTTGATGTACGTCTTGACAACTCCTGGCCGGCTACGCCAATGGCTCGCCAAACAGCGAGCTGCCTACGGGGATACAATGGTTCACGAAGGGACGTCTAGAAGTTTTCATCTCAACTATATAAATCGGCCATTTCGATTATTTTATTAAATATGTAAATTTCATGTAGTTTATTTGAAAACAAAAATAATTTCAAATAATTAGAAAATAATATTCATACAAAATTATATATGGAACGATTTAAAAAAATTTAAAATTATAAATGTTTGTATCAGAAAAAACTTTTAAAAGTAGGAAATCATCGAGAAATTATAATGTGATGAAACGAAAATTTTCAAAATTATATCGAGTAATAAAACACGACATAAATTCATATTTATTAAAATATATATTTCATCAGTTTTAATTTTATCTATATACGTATATTTGTTTGAAAGTTTAAACTTTTGTATTACAAAGTAAACTAGTTTCAGAGACTTGGCTTAAGAGAGTTCCCACTATTGAATTTGAATATGAAAATTCGATCAAAGTTCATTTTCAATTATTTGCTATTGCGACTTTTAACACACTATATTGATCTATCATGCTAAAACTTTTTTAATAATTTTAGAAACATTAAAAGCTACTTAAAACTCAAACACACACTTTACATAAAATATTTTATAAAGAAGGCTGTGGTTGACAGGCGTTTATTAATACATGAGGCAATAAGGAGCCATCTTTATTTAAGAAATAAAATAACTCAGCACGAATGTTCTTCTATTCTTAATGCCATGAAACAATATTGGGAGGTCTAGGCCAGGGGTCGGCAAACTGACGGCTCTTTGGATGTGAAGCTGCGGCTCTTTATATATAGTTTCATACGCAAATATTAAATATGAGAGTACTATTTATTGTTGGCAAGAAAAAAAGGATGTCTCTTCAAAAACTTTGATATTTTTTCAATTGTAATTTTCGATTCTTCCGACTCAAAAGGTTGCCGACCCCTGGTCTAAGCTAATCAGTGTGGAAGCCTATAATTTGATTCATAATTTGATCTTAAATGTCATAGCTAATATTCCATCCTTGAGTGTCGCATATATAAGCAGAATCGTCAAATAAAGTTTTGGAGCTATATAGGTGGTTTGTTGAATTAAATTAGTGAAACCGCTAAAAAGTGCTCCCCACTGATGAGCCAAGTCCTCCCGATATATATTTCATCTCACTAAGGACGGTAGAAGTTTATTTCATCTGAAAAAGGAACCTTCGTGCTTAGACGTTTCTTTATTAACAACAGGAAATATTCCGATCAAAGGAATGGTCTGTTCCAAACGATGGTTATTTTCAAGTTAAACAGAGTTGTAGGGTAACATCTTTAGTTAAAGATTGTCCTAGATAGACAGCATCCTCCTCCTCCTTCAATGCCTTCCTCTAATGAGGGTGGGACACATGGGCTCTTCATACATCCTCCATAGGACCTCCGCCATCCATTGCTCTAGATAGCATACCTGTTAGTAATAAAAAATGAGATCTTGGTCATTAACCTTCTCTTTCGAAAGTATTTTATTCAAATATTCAATTTTATTAACCCATAGAGGTATATGATTGATTGAGACCAGGACAATTAGAATCAGAAAGCAAAGGAGACTTTTCACGTTGTTGCAGAGTTTCCCAAAAGGCTTAATGAATTGAGCTCAATACATTTTAGAACGTTGTCGGTATGAGATAAATTTGATTAAAATCTTTAGGTCTTATTCCAATAGGGAGAGCTGGGGTATCATAACACAAATGCAATGGCCACCAAAAAAAATGCATCAATAAACACTTATGTCAATATATTCACCAATAAACACTTTAGTAAATAACGAGTGATAATCTTCTCGGTATTGTTTATGCGATAAAACAGAATAAGAGAAGAAAAGTTTCTTTATAATAAAGAAACTTTTCTTCTCTTATTCTGTTTTATCGCATAAACTTTAGTAAATTTTGAAAAAAAAAACCATGCCCAATAACACCATTAAGAAATCAATGTTTTGAAACAATACTAGAAAAAGTGCATAAAATAGCCTTTTTATTCATGAAAGGCTATTCAAATAGCCTCCTAGTGTATTATTGATTAAAGTTATCCCTTGGTGTTTTTTATTCTTAATATCATTTTCATCAAGCCGAAAAAAGGCGTCATACTAACATATTTTTGATTTTTAACATTTGCCTTATATTAATATCATAGTTTAGTTATGGAGGGAAGCTGAAATATTGATTAACCTGCAGGCTTTCATGTATGTCTATTGTTCTGTCTGAATGTCTTTCCACACAGCTCAAATTTTAATATACTACAGAGCGTCTAGATGTCAGAAATTTTGTGCATTTGTTAAAACCTGATAACATTGTAAGTTGACATATTATCACTTCTGAGTGATCTCTCGGGGCAAGAAAGTAATTTAAATTTCTATATTTATTCAAATTTTGTGATCAATTTTCATATACTTCAAGACCATTTAGAAGCCTATAGACTATTTCAATTCTACTAACAATGCAACTATACAAAATTTCAGAATTCTGGATCGAGGTAATGGTCGGTGAAGGATTATTTTAATATATATCTTTCCAAATGTTGTGATCAATTTTCAATATACGTCCTGACCATGCGGAAGTGTACTTAATTTCGGATTTCTAGGTCACTGCGGTGGTAGGGGAAGTACTAGAAAAATAATTTGCATATTTTCTTTCAAACGTAGAAAAAAGCGCAGCCGTTTTGCTGGGGTAATGAGCGGCTGGAATTCCATTAAAAAGGGCTCAGGATATTCAGTCCTGGACTGATTTCGAATTTTCCTTCCAATTTTTGTGATCTAGTTATTTTCAGACAACGTAAAGTGAAAATTCTCGTAGACTCGCTCAACCAAGCTTTTAACGTTAGGGTACAAAATATCAGACTTCTTGTTGGCCGTGGTGGGTGTAAGGTCTGAAATAAATTATATAATATAAATTGAATAAAATATAGGCTCAGCCGTTTGGGGCGTAATGAGCGGCTGCCAGTCCATAAAAATCGGTTTATGAATCCATATGAATCACATTTTGCTGGAAAAATATATAATCATTCTAAACAATTGAAATATAAATTATGAAAAATAATCCTAAATTAATAGTTTGAAAATATAAAATTATATTAAAAATGAATAAGAAATATACTAACCAGGATCACATGTGCTTTTCAGAAGGCAGAGCGCCACCTAGTGGAACAGAAATCAACTAAACATTGCTCTAGCCTTTTCTACGATATTTGGCCAACCCAATTTCTAGATAACTCAAGAAAAGTCATCCACGAACGCGTTTCGCACTCGTCAGCGTGGAGCAGGCTGTACCACTGCGACCAAAAAGATATTTGGTCCCAGAGGCTTCTTGACAAACCAAAAATGGGTATTTAAGGCCAAACTTGCGTAAATCCGCTTAACATGTAAAAATAATAGAAGAAAAAATAAATAAAAAGGCCAGGTGTTGATATTAAAAATAAAAAAGGCGTATACTATTCAGGAGCACATGTACTTGGGTTGGACAAATTTCAGGAAACAGGCTAAATCAATGTTTAGTTGATTTCTGTTCCACTAGATGGCGCCCTGCCATCTGAGAAGCACATGTGCTCCAGGACTAGCCTTTTTTATTTTTAACTAGACGAATGACCCGGGCAACGCCCGGGTTTACCCGATTAAATGTTTTATTCAAATACTATCTGTTACAATTATAAATTGGCGCCGTGGATGTCACTCTTGTGAAACGTCCCGCTCCAAACTTTACATGTACATTAGGTCAGCTGATATTACCTCCCATCTTCACCGCTAGAGGCGCTGCTCGCGAGCAAAAGGGCAAACGCGACGAATATTCAGGATAGAGACCTGAAAATTTCACTATAAGTTTTTCCAGATTTTACTCTATATACACAGTAAGTACTGTTAAAATTTCAGTCAGATTAGTCAAATCGAGCGAGCGTCTATAAATATTTCGATTTAGATCAAGAATTCTAATTATTAAGCGAACACTATTATTAATAAAATTTTGAGAAGATTTCGATTTTAAACGTATTTATAACCTTGATAGAGGGCGCTGTTCGTGAGCTAAGTAGAATAATTTGAATATATAGTTTTAATATTTAATTTATATATAATTTAAATTAGCCTATCGTTTTCCTCGTATTTTGTTTACCTATGTATGGAAATTTGGTACTGAAAAAAAAAACTTTGCTTCAATAATATTAAAAAAAAACACCCAGGCTAAGTTTCGAACCAAGGTTGTGGAAATACGAAGCCGTACACCTAACCATTAAGCTACGCTTGGCATCATGAATATTCGCATGTAAAGCTATTTCAGGCCTTACATATTTCTAACGACCTTTTTAAAATAGGTTTTTGAAACATGGAAATTATAATAATTCAAATAAATAGAAATAGAGTGAACACAAATAAAACATACCAAATATTTCGAATTAAAGCAGTTATTTTAAACGGCGAATTAGATCAGTTATATCTAAAAATGAAAATATATAAATCTTCAAATCGAGCGAGCGTCTATAAATATTTCGATTTAGATCAAGTATTCTAAACGTATGTGTTATTAAGCGAACTATTATTAATAAAATATTGAGAAGATTTATATTTTAAGCGTATTTATAACCTTTTAGTACTTGATAGAGGGCGCTGTTCATGAGCTAAGTAGAATAATTTGAATATATAGTTTTAATAATTGATTTATATATTTTTTAAAATAGCCTATCGTCTTCCTCGTATATTTTTACCTATGTATGGAAATTTTGGTTTGGATTAGTGAACTACTGCGAATTTGTATACCGGACATAAAAACAAACAAACAAACATACAAACATTCATTTTTATATATAGAGATATCAACACCTGACCTTTATATTATTTATATTTTTTCATTATTTTTCAAATGATATCTATATTGATAATAGGCTCTCAGAGGTTTCAGTTCTAAAGTTTGAAGCTATCTCCTCCAAAGATTCTTAACTATAAATAGCTGTCTATATACCAAAAATTTCGTTATTTTTTTGCTTTACATGAGCGTTTAATTTTTATTTTCCAAATATTAATAGATGTATTTATTTTTAATTCATTCGATTTTGCAATCGTAGATTTTTTGCCTTCAAATGTTGCTTATCTTATCTTAATAGTTATTTATCATGATCGAATTGTTTATTTTTAAAACACGTTTATTTTGTATTTCTGATTCAATTGTTAATTACTTTTACATAGTTTTTTTGTTGCATTTGTTTTTTTATGTGTGTCTAGATAACAGCTAGAGTGGTTGAATGTTGTATATATGTCCGTACTTTGTTATAATTGTAAGTGTAGCTTCTGTTACAATTTTTTATTAAGATTTTTTTCGCAGCTAGAGTTGTTTTATTTAATAATATGTTTTTAGCTCCATCTTTATCTATTCTATTATTTTCGCATTTTGCCCATGTCTTTGGAAATTTATTTTTTACTGTACCCACTGTATTTATTATTGGGGGCCTGGAAATAGTCTGCCCTAACTGCTCAGCCCTGCATTTCCCTGGGGAAACTCTTGGTAGTTCATTAAAGAATAATGAACAAGTACTGAAGTGCTTACCAAACAGGAGTCTTTGAAGCACATATACTGACAGTGCCCAAATTTGAACACACTGTATTGGTGCCAAAAATATCTTTGGCTCCTTCAGATACCAACTTCCCCTACATTCTAAAGAGGCGTCAGTTTCCACTAAGGTTGGTTTTGCTATGACTATAAATAAGGCTAAACGCCAAACCTAACATTTACAACTTCACATAGTTTTGTTGCAATTTTTCATTTAGATTGCCTTTTTATATAACAGCTAGAAAATGGTTGAATCTTGAATATATGTCAGTACATTATTATAATTGTAAGTATATCTTTGTTATAGTTTTTTTTTTAGAATTTTTTTTCACAGCTAGAGTCGATTAATTCATTAATATGTTTTAGCTCCATGTTATGTATTTTATCTTTTTTTTCCATTTGTCCTCTGCAAATTCTTTTTTCCTGTTCCTACTGAATATATTTTTGGGGGCTTGGATATAGTCTGCCCTAAATGCTCGGCCTTGCATTTCCTGGGGAAACTGTTGGTAGCTCATATTAATGAGAAAGTTCTGAATTGCTTACCAAACAGAAGTCCTTGAAGAACAAATACTTATAGTGCCTAAAGTTGAACACACTGTATTAGTGTAAAAATATCTTTGGCTCCCTCGGATACCAACCTTCGCTTCATTCTGGAGAGGCGTCAGTTACCACTAAGGTTGGCTTTTGCTATGACTATGAATAGGGTTCAAGACCAAACCTTTGCTAGAGTGGATCTCTTGCTACAAGGGCCTGTGTTTATCCATGGATATCTCTATGTGGAATTTTACCAAGTGCGAATTTTGGATAGCATAAGTGTGAAGTTGAACTCACATATATATAAAATTAGGATTGTAATTAATTTTTTGATTTGTAATAATATTTTCTCCACTTTGAATATATTTATTTAAAATTTCACCAATGCATGTAGTTCCTATCTGAAATTCCTTAACAAACATGAGTCAGTGTTTTCTCAGTGTTGGGAGTGTGAGAATGTGAAGGAGCAGAATAACTACCCTACTGAATTTTTCAATAGCCTTACTCCCAGATAAATACTTCCACACCGGTTAAAACTTAAGAATGGTGCATTGTTATGTTCATGAGAAATTTGAATCCTAGGCAGGGCCATTGCAATGGCACACGAATGGTGATCCAGCGCACGTGCACTCATGTATTTGAAGCACAAATACCGCCAAAGACCAAAGGTGGACACACTGTATATTGGTGCCAAAAATATCTTTGTCTACTTCAAGGTTGGTATAACCTTCCCTTCATTCTGAAGAGGCGTCATTTCCCACTAATATTGGCTTTTGCTATGACTATAAATAAGGTTCAAATCCAAACCTTTGCTACAAGAGCCTTTGTTTACGCATGGACGCATGTGTGCGAACTTTGAAGAGCATACGTATATATAAAATGTAGTTCTTAATGAGGTTCTTTAAATGAATTCCTGAAAAAAATCGTCTCCCCTGCAATATAGTTTGTAAATTAATATTCTGATTTATATTATTATCTTTTTTTTCATTTCAAATATATTTATTTAAACTTTTCACCAATGCCTATAGTTTCTCACCTGAAAGAGATTTTTTGTATTACCTTTTTTGCTAATAAACTATTTATTATCAATTATTTTGATTTTGGTCTGCTCTTTTTTTCCACTGCTCTATACATTAATTTTGTACATTTTCAATGGCAGCCTTAGTCTCTGTAATACCCTTTCAGCGGAAAAGTTGTATTTAAACAACAATCAACTGTTTGAATTTAATCGATAGTATCGAATTAGTTTGTTATATGATAGGCCGTAGGTCAGAACATCAAACCATGGCCGAATTATCGAGGTTATATTGTGTATATAAAACTAGAAATGTAGTTTTCAATGAGGTTCTTTAAATGAAATCATCCTTTATATGTTGTCTTATCTGCGATATAGTTGTGTTTTTTTTTGCAAATTTATTTTCTGATTTGATAATTTTTCTCTTTTTTTTTTCACTTCAAATATATTTATTTAAACCCCCCCCCCCCCTTTCACAAATGCCTATAGTTTCTAACTCAAAATTATTTTAATTTTTGGATTCTTTCTTCACTTATTTCATCATTACTCTATACATTAATATACTAGATTTTTGAACTGTGCTGTCTAATATGTTATTAATTTAAGGTTTGTTGTTGATGATATGATTCCATTCTAATTTTGGTATAAAAATATATAAGATCTGCCCGAATGTATTTACTTCACTTAGAAAGTATTTTTACTCACCATTATACTTGATATGCTGCCTCTAGAAAATCAGAATATACCCATTGCAATTTTCAAGCCACTATCTATATTCTTAATCCCTCAGCGGGCCCTTCGGGTAAACCCAGGGCGTAGCCCGGGTCACTCGGCCAGTGATATTTATATTAACACCAGATATATATTAACACACACACATGAATATAAAAATATAATATCTCAATATATCCTCTGTAAATAAAAATACTTATGGGCAAACTACTGTAAATAGACAATCTTGTTTTTCGTTCAAAGACGACACACAAGTGCTGTGTTGGAATGTTAATGGTTTGGAAAGGATGTTGCTGCAATTCGACCTATTCACACATTTAGAAAAGTGCAGCATTTTTGCACTCACAGAAACATGGAAGGATCAACATCTGAAGAATAAACCAACAGGATTTCATCTGTATGAATCACTTGCTCAGAGAGACCACAAGAAAGGTAGATCATCGGGGGGAATTATTGTTGGGATTCGAGAAGCTATAAAAGCCAAGATTGAAAGGACTGAAATTGAAAAACAATGTATTATGATCTGTCTGAGGTTGGACGGTGAAATGCGAGTGTGTATGATCTTTGCTTACTTGCCACCAAACGAACACTATTTGACCAACTGCAAAAATTTACTCGACCAAATAGAAGGGAAAATAGTTGAAGGATATGAAGTTTTACTGGCTGGTGACTTGAATACACGAACGGGTGCAATGGGAATTCTTCATAATACATTATACCTTCCTTGCTACTTAACTACTAGACGCACTTCTAAAGATCCTGTAATATCTACGCATTCAGAAACATTCATAGATAGATTGGATAATAATACTCTTACAATTTTGAACGGCAGAACAAGGGGTGACAGAAGTGGTAACTACACATATATATCAGCACGGGGATCCTCGGTGGTAGACTACTGTATTGTCTCCCATGGGCTGTTAGGCTACGTACATGACCTATACATTGAGGGATTACCACACTCAGATCACTTACCTCTAATTATAAAAATGGATATGAGTTGGGGACCGAAACAAGTGACGAACCCGACTTCACGGGTAAAGAAAAAATATATATGGTTACCCGAAAGAGTAACGCTATTTGTAGAGGACTTAGGAGGAGCTTATGGATTTTGGAATAACTCGATTGAGAATATAATGAACAACATGGTTAATCAGATCAAAAGCGCAATGGTACAAAATGGTATGCAAATTGAAATAAAAGCGAATAACTCACTGTCGAAGCCTTGGTTTGATCATGAGTGCTACATAGCGAAAAAGATCATGAAATCAACTCTGACAAAATATATTAAATCTAATAGGGATCTAGATCATTTGGAATATGTTAAAACAAGGAACAAATATACATCGATTATTAACAATAAAAAGAAAAAATATTTTTGTGAAATACAAGAAAAATTGAATAATACCTACGATTCAAGTGAATTCTGGAAAACAATAGCTCGCTTCAGAAAAAGAAACTATACACAGGGCAATATCTCAATATCGGACTGGCAGCAATTTTACAATAAACTCCTGGATACAGAATCAATACCAGATTACGAACCCGTTACTATGACCTTCCTAAATACAGATAATGAGCTAACTAAATGCATAACTCTTAATGAAATAAGCAAAGAAATTTCTCGAATAAGGCATGGCAAGGCGGCTGGTTTTGACGACATAATGAATGAAGCAATAAAGGCCCTCCCAAAAGATTATCTAATTTCCTTAAAGGATATATTCAATAGAATTTTGAGAACGTCTGAATTTCCGACAACATGGTTGAAATCAGTTATTCAACCAATTTTTAAGAATGGTGATCCAGACGACCCCTCTAACTATCGAGGCATAGCGCTCTTAAGCAATATAGCAAAATTATTTACATCAATACTCAAATCTCTTTAGGCAGTTGGATCGAAAGGAGAAATATAGTTCCTGAGAACCAGGCGGGATTCAGGGCCGGCCACTCTTGCCAAGACCATATATTCACTCTATCATCCCTGATTCAAATGACTCTAAGCCGAAAGAGAAGAAAATGCTACATGTTCTTCGTGGATTTGAAAAAAGCCTTCGACACAGTGCCCCACTCATTATTATGGAGAAAACTGGTAGATGCAGGTCTCAACCACCGTTTTGTTAACCTAATTAAAGATTATTACACAAATATGACAGCGGTAGTGTGATGGAACAATTCATTCACTGCGCCAACAAAGGTGCGTTCGGGAGTTTTACAAGGGGAGCCGATATCACCTTATTTATTTATACTTTTTATAAATGATTTAATCGGTCTCTACAATAATTCAGATTTACCGGGAATATATCTCCCAAATTATGGATATATTCATATTCTACTATACGCAGACGATATTGTCTTGATTGGAGAATCCAAAAATAATCTTCAAATAAAAATCAATATGCTAAGAAAATATTTTGAAACAAATTTATTAACCCTGAATGAAAATAAGTCAAAAATAGTAGTTTTCAGAAATGGCGGTCGATTAGCACAAAATGACAAATGGTTTTGGGGTGAGCGGCAACTGTCTGTTACTACGAAATATCTTTACTTGGGATATCCGCTTACAAGTGCAAATTCACTAAACAAGGTAGCGTCACACTACAAGGGCAAAGCCCTGGCAGCAATTGGCGCTATGTGGCAAGTTCTGACAAAATCCAAGATGAACTCTCTAAATGCGGCAATGAGATTACTTGATTCGACGGTCTTGCCTCACATGCTATACGCCGCACCCTGATGGGCACTCAACCAAGTAAAGGTAGTTGACCAGGTTCAAAATATTTTCCTAAGACGCTACCTAAATTTACCAAAGTATACTCCGGGCTTTATGCTAAGAATGGAGTGTGGACGAGTATCACAGGAAGTTATCATAACTAAACAGGTCCTGAGATTTTGGGTGAGGATTATGAAAATGGAAGAGAGTAGGTTGCCCCGGGCATGTTTGTCACACCTCTGGACATTACACAGCAATCAAAGGGCTGGTTTAACCTTTGTCGAAAACCTGTCAACCATTTTAGACTCAAACGGTTTTTCGTTCCTGAAGGGTTGTCCGGATTACACTGCAATACTGACTGAAATCCCTGCTATTATTCGAATAGCAACCGAACAAAGCATCCAAAACGACATGGCGAAAATCCTAAATACTTCACATGACAGTCACTTCAAATACCTAAAAAAATCAATAACAGCAGAACGATATTTATTCACAACTATTCCTCTAGCAATTAAAATATTTTTTGCACAACTGAGACTCCTATGGACGATCTTCCCAGAAAATCGTTCAAAGCGCTGGAAGATCGATTTGACTCTAACTTGCGATCTGTGTAAAAACAGAATCCAAGACGAAATTATGCATATAATATTTGGATGCTCTTGCTTGGAGAAACAGAGGAAAGAAATTTTGGGTGACTTACCCTGGTCTCAACCTGACTGCCAACAAATTTGCAGCTGGATGAACACACTGATGGTTGATCAGGGTCTCTCCCTCGGTTTATATAAATTCTACAAGGCCGCAGTCAATGCCCGTTGGAGAATAATGGATTCGCCGAATGTCGTGGTTTGCTTGGAGGAAGAAGGCCAAGATTGAATGCGGCTGATTCCACACTAGCCCTCTCAATGATATCCTAACCTTGACATATCCTAAACATTGGTACTTTAATTTAAATATTTAATCATGTATTTTTCCTTTTGCTCTGTATGTTTATTTTTTGTATATATGGTTATATTTCTTTTTTTTTTTTCTTTCTTCTCTCTTTTCTTTTTCCTTATTACTTCTTCTATTCTAGTTTTTACTTTTGAAATATCTTCCTTTGCTAAATCCTGTAGAGGGGAATCATGTATAGGGCTGGATGCCCCAATAAAAAGGCTTATGTGTGTGAATATCTCTATATATATATAAATGAATGTTTGTATGTCTGTCTGTATGTCCGGTATACAAATTCGCAGTAGTTCACTAATTCAAACCAAAATTTTCATACATAGGTAAAAAAATACGGGGAAGACGATAGGCTATTTTAAAAAATATATAAATCAATTATTAAAACTATATATTTTTATTCAGAAAATGATGATGACGATATTGCTGTATCATGTTTGATTATCAGATACAAATCGGGAAAAATTCCAAAAAGCAGAGACCACGGGTGAAACCAGTTCATTATTTCGTACGCAGGAACAAAATTCTAACAGAAAAACATTCATTCGAGCAGAAAACAAAAGCTAGATCATCTTTCTATAAAAATATCGTTTCTCAGACACAAAGTTTGGAGTGGGACGTTTCACAAGAGTGACATCCACGGCGCCAATTTATAATCGTAACGAATAGTATTTGAATAAAAACATTTAATCGGGTAAAACCCGGGCGTTGCCCGGGTCATTCGGCTAGTATATAAATATTTGTAACTTTAGTATCAATAACAAAGGGTTTGAAAATAATTAATTGTTAAAAATAGTTCTTCAATTTCTTTCATTAAAATTCATAAGTGCACCAAATTTCACACTTCTAGGATTTATGTAACTGTATTAAAAATCGATCACAAAAAAAATAAAAAATAAAAACATTTTTTTAGTCAATTCCCAACCACCCATAAGTTTGAAGTTTTGTCAATTTGTATTGTGATCAGGTTTAAACAAGTGTGTGAAATATCGGACTTATAAATGCTTTGTAAGTAGATTGAAAATTGATTCTACGAGATTTGTGGACAGATTGACAGACATATATAGAAACAAGTTATATGAAATGTTTCAAGAAGCAACATATTTGGGCAAATATTTTGATATATTTTAGAATAAATTGATAAAGGAAATTCAGGACTCGAGACACCTACTGCTGGAATGCCCACTATTTTTTATCGCTAGACAAAAAAACAGTAAACAATGTTGCATATCTATATGAAATTGTGAATAATAGAGATAATTATCACAGATTTAACCATTTTTGTAAATATATTTATGATTATTTTTCTAACCTGGAAAAACTTCTGTTATCAAATATATCTTATTGTTTCTATTTTTCTATTTATTATTATTTTTTGTATGATATATGATTATAACTGCTTCTGTTTAAATTTGTAAATCGATGTATTTATCCCTAGCGGGGATATCGCGTTTTCTGTGTTGAAATAAAAATAAATGAATAGCGATATATTATCGTATATATAAATAGCAAATAATGCAAACCATAATAACAGGTCAATGCAAGCTATTCTCACAATAACCGCGTGTTTACACTCAGCCGTTTACACTCGGCACTTAAGTCAACAATAGATTGCAGTCTTGTAACACCTCCCCACTTCATTTCATTATCCGACCGTTCTAATTATTGAGACAATGTTCGAATTAATTCGGAGAGAGCTGGGGCTAATTATTTTTAACTAATTATTTAATTTACTCAATTTATTTCCATTCGAGAAATCTAAGCAATGGTCTCATTCATTAAATCCTGTTTCATTACGTGACCTGGTAGACTGCCGGAACTGAAAGTTCTCTCTCCACGTCCAATTAAACATTTGGTATTTACTTCAGGAAACTCTTAGATTTACCCTATAATAAGTAATTTTTACTTTAAAGTTACTCCACAGATCGAAATTTTAGAGTGATAGTTTTCCCGTTGGTTTAGATGTGTGAATCTTATTATTTTATCAATTTCTTCTCAATTTATTAAAAATCGTTCAATTCCAAATTAAACGAAAATATCGCTTGTAATAAACTCCTTAATATTGGGTTGTAAAGAAAGATCGTTCGGTTTTATTTGGAATTTTATTTAGACAAAAAACATTAATTATAACAATTAATTAATCAATTATGTATTCTCCGTTATTATTTACGAACTCCTCCCAAAGTTCGACTTGTTTGTTGATGCCGTTCCGCCAAAATTCGCCCGGTCTTGTATCGAAGAAGTTGTTGAGCCAGGTTTTGAGGTCCACTTCATCATCGAAGGTAGTGCCTCTCATATGGTTTGACATGGAGCGGAAAAGGTGGTAATCAGTTGGTACAAGGCCTGGAGAGTACGGAGGGTGCTGTAGACCTTCCCATTCGAGCTCTTGAAGGACGGCTTTGACGACTTGTGCAACATGCGGCCTAGCGTTGTCGTGAAGGGGAATGATTTAACCTTGTCGATCGGGTCTTTTCTGTTGAATAGCCTTATTCACGCGATGCAATTGGGCAATGTATAGGTCCTAGTTGACCGTGGCACTCCCTTCGAGCATTCCCCAGTACAGCTCACCTTCGTAGTCCCAAAAAACGCAGATCATAGCCTTTTGTAGGTGATGATCATGCTTTATTCTTGGCTTCGGCGTATCTCCTGGAGCCACACACTCTTTGCTTCATATTCACGTATAGACACCAATTTTCATCTCCCGTAACGATTCGGTATAAAAATCGTTGTTTATGGCCCCGTGTTGATTGATGGCGTGCGAGATGTTGAGCAGCGATTTGAAGGCGTTTGTCTTTATTGGTTTCATTAAGCTCGTGAGGCACCGAAGCTCAGAGTTTTAGAGAAAACCCTATTGATTTAAGATATTTGGAGATGGTCAGAGCACTACATTTCATTTTTTCGGCCAACTCACGGGTTGTTTGGCGACCATATTCCTTCAACAGAGCCTTTAGATGTTCCTCATCGAATTCTGATGGTCGACTGCTTCGAGGCAGTTCTTCAAGGTCCAAGTCGCCGTTTTTGAACTTTGCAAACCATTTTTGTGCTGCTCACTCCCCTATGACACCTTTTCCATACACGGTGCATATGTCCCGAGCTGCTTCGGTTGTTTTTTGACCTCAATGAAAAGCAAAGAAAAGGAGTTCGAAAATGTTGATTTTTGTCTCCTGGATATTCCATTTTCAAGCCTAAAAAATAATAATAATACAGGTTTTTAGAGCAGAACAGGTAGTATTTGATGAATATAAACACTTTACCGTATCAGACATACAGGGTGATCCAAAGGTCTCGCACAACTTTAAAAATTAATAACTCCGCGAATATTTGCGCTAGAGCAATGCGGTAAACACCATTGTGTTCAGGATGCAATGGAATTTTTTATGGCAAATAATTAAAAATTCGAAATTGATTTTTAGTTACAACTTTACTTGTTAGATGGCGCTCTACCAGAATCAGCTAGTCAGCGGCCAAATTGTTTGATAAATTGAAAAATATAACTGAACGACACGTATTTTTCCTTTTTGAATACCAGGAAAGAACAACTAATAATATCAAATCATAAATTAATAAAACACCATTTCGCCAAAAGTTAGAAGAAATGGTTAACGATTTTTAAATACAATCTGAGATATGTAAAATAGGTATATGCAAATTAAACATGTAGTAAAAAAAAATATATATATATATTTTAGATGCGGTTTGCTGGAATCCTCTCAGCTATTTAAATTCCGAAAATAATATATTTTTATTTTTTTTTAATTCAACTCTCTCTCAGTATCGATTATATTTATTTTAATTCATTTGAAAAATATTTATCTATCTCTGATGATTTATTTTACTCTGGAATGCCGTTGTTGTTTTTGTCGTGTCCAATAAAGAGCCTCAGATGTCTCCATGCATCTCTATCACAGCAGCAGCAGCATTCTCCACTATCTTGGGTGTGTAAAGCAGCTACTCTGGGTCTATGTCAATTTTCTGCAAGGATGCGGGCATGAGAATATGTGGGTAGGTGTTAGTCCCACACCAGGACAGTTGCTGCATTTTCTATAGGTTCTTGTGCCATCTGGATGCATTGTCATTCCTTTATAATGTTTTGTTCTAAATCTTGTTATAGTTTTGTCATTTTTCTCTCGGAGTTTATTTCACATTTTGATCTTTTCTTATTTTTTGTTTAATTATCTTGTATTTTGCAAAAGCATTAGTGTCAAATAATGTCATTTGTTCTTTCCTTTGGCTCAACATTATGGCTTCCTTTGCAAATTCAACTGCCATTTCATTACACCCTATCCAAACACTGGCAGGAATCCATTGTAGAATGCAGTTATTCTCCAATGATATCAGTTGAGTAAGCAACGAGTGTATTTTCTGTGTGATTTTAGTATTACCCTTCTGAATTGCTTCTAGATCGGATATGAAGTCGCTGTATATTATAATTCTTTCTGCTTGATGCAGGGATGGTTGGTTAAGGCATGCATCAAGAGCTTTCCAGATAGCTGTAAGTTCACAAGTGAAGATTGACGAAATCTTTCTTGCTCCTTCTTTGATTTTGATGTATGTTCCATCTTGCAGTATTATGTTAATTCCAGCCCCTCCATTACTTATGGTAAGGTCTGTATATGCTGTTAAATAATTTATCTGATCGCATAAACCAATTGTGTCAAGTCCTTTCTTTTTAAGTATGTTTTTGTTCTCTTATTTATTATTTCAGGGTTCATTCAGGATAAGATTGATGATTACATTTGATGGAAATGGGGTGGGAAATATTGTTATTCTCGATTTTGAAATTCATTATGTTTCATATTTATACCCTTTCTAATATTGTTGTCGTACTGAAGTGTTGAAGATCTTTTGAGCCTTTCTTTTTGTGTCCAGTGTAAATAGTTTCTATGGGATATGTGTTCGGTTTCTTTAGTTTTTAAGCTATTGGTGAATTTTATTGTTTTTTATTGTCTTCTGCTTTCAAGTAGGTCTAGACCACATTCTCTCTGAATTTTCAAATTGTTGGTATTTGAAACAAAACCAGTGATTAATTTGGCCGCTTTTGCTTGAACACTGTCTAGTCTTCTTTTTAGTGATGTACTTGAGGGAGCCCAGGCAGGTGTTGCATATTCCATTATTGGCCTTATTAAGGTGATATATGTTGTTCTGAGAATTTTGGGTTTTGCTCCCCAATTTGTTCCACATAGCCTTCTCAGAATGTTTAGGTTTCTGGTAGCTCTATTTGAGGTGCTAATTATGTGTTCTGTAAATCGCAATTCCTAATCAAGTATCACACCTAGGTATTTTGGAGATCTAATTTTATCAATTATATGGTTGTTTATGCTTATTTTGGAGTTAAATTCATGCCTTTTTTCCTGTCAGTGAAGGAAACCTATAGGTTTGTGTTTATTGGGTTTATGGTCATTTTGAGTTTCATTGCCCACATCTCCAGTCCTCTCATTGATGTGTTCAGTATTTTTCTGATATTTCTATACTGCTACTTGTGTGCCATATGGCTATATAATCTGCATAACAGGCAACTTTTGTGTCTTCAGTGAGGTAAGGATGGATGTTGTTAAGGTTGTGTCGTAATTAGATCTACAACAACTCAAACTTTACTATGACTCTTTTTAGCTCTTTTTCTTTTCGTTTGGCCGAAAAAATGTCCAATTTATATACACATATATTCTTACATAATGAGACTTCAAAGAATGCGAATAATCTTCATCTATTTACATACACAACACATCTCCGTCCTTAATAATACTCCAGTCGGTCTGGGAGTTTCCTGGCTCTCTGAGGTCTATGACTGAGGACGGGCACTTGCACAGCAGCAGGCTCCGGTTTAGGAGTGCAAGAGGTCACGTGCACAGCAGCAGGCCCCGGTCTAGGAGTGCAAGAGGGTACGTGCACAGAAGCAGTCTCCTCCTTGTTTCCTGATGTAACCTCTGGAACCTCCTCTTCACTTTCTTTCTGACTTCCACCTACAGGCTTCTCTTCTGATGTTCGAGGAAGTATCAAATTTCTTGTCTCCACTTGTTTCTTTCTCACAGGTCGCAATTGATTGATATGCCTCTTATACACGAGGCCCTCGCAACTTATAAGGTAGTGACGGTAGCTCAATAATTTCAAAATGGTACCTTTTTACCGTTTAGGTCCAGTTGCATAGTTGCGGAAATAAAACCTCGCAACCTGTAGTAAACTGCTCCTGCCTTCTTACGGCCTCATGAAATACCTCTCGCGGATTTCCCATCTTGGTATAAAACTCGAGAATTTTGATCTTAAAATTCTCTTCATTATCAGTTCCGCGGGGGAATTCCTCTATTACAGTTTGGGGGAATGCTCTATGAGCAAATAAGAATCTTTGTAGATTCGTCTCTAAATCATCCTTCCCATTATTCTTTCTCAAAAGGTTTTTAAACTCTCTTATATATCTTTCAGCTAAACCATTTGTACTAGGATTATACGGACTGGTCTTAGTGTGCCGTATACCATTCATTTTGGTAAATTTCTTGAATTCACCGGAGACAAACTGTCTTCCGTTATCTGTAACCAAAAATTCGGGCAATCCAAATCTGGCAAAAATTCCTCTAAGATGATTTATAATCGTTTTGCTGGTAATATCTTTGATAAAAATTTCTATCCACTTTGAGTATGCGTCCACGAGAACCAAAAACATCCTTCCCATGAACGGACCCGCTAGATCAAGATGAAGTCGATGCCACGGTTTTTAGGGCCAAGTCCATTCCGAGATGGTAGCCGGGGGCATGCTTGCCGATGTTTGGCATACTCTACATTCTCTAGTTAACTCCTCGATGTTACTGTCTATGCCTGGCCACCTGAAAATACCGTCTGTCAATCATCTTCATTTTAACAATCCCCATGTGTATTTCATGCAAGTCATTTAATTTTAAAGATCTTAATTTTTTGGGAATTACCACTCTTTCACGCCATTGAAGACAACCAAACTCCAAACTTAATTCTTCATTGATCTTATAATGAGGAGCTAGTTGGATTTTCCCTCGGTACCCATGTGAATTTCCAGTTGCCTTCTCTAACATTCCTTAATACTATATACAATATTTTATCTTGGGACGTCTCATATGCCACCTCCATAAAAGATAACGGTACCTCATTCAACTTCCTGAGAAGAAGTACCTGTTCTTCATCAAGAGACTCCCTGACACTCGAATCTAAAGGAAGACGTGAAAATGCGTCAACATTGGAATTATCACTAGTTTTTGGAAATTCCACAGTATAATTAAATGCAGCTAATTTCAAGGACCATCTTTTAATTCTGGATGATGCACATATGGAAATTGGAAATTGTCTGTGACCAATACAAATTTTCGTTCCAGTAAGTATTGTCTGAATTTCTCAACGCCATGAGTTATGCTCAACGCTTTCTTTTCTAGTTGAGAGAAAGGTTTTTTCGCTTCAGTTGATGTTCTAGAAGCAAAAGCTATAGGGCATTCTTCCTTTCTATCATTTCTATGACTCAGAATTACGCCTAGTCCATAATAGTCCATAGTCCATTAATAATGATTTACATTTTTTAAATAACATTCGATATTCTTTCATCCAATTCAATCTACAATTTTTATTCAAAAGTTGATAGAATAGCGCTAAAATGTTTGCTATATTCTTTATGAATCTATAATAATAAATTAAGAGTCCTATGAAAGATCTTAATTTCGAAACATTCTTTAGGTTCAGCGCCTCTCTCACTGCTTTAATTTTATTTTCTAAGGAATGCAGTCCATATTTATCCATTTTAAACCATAAATAATCCACCGATTTATTTTTAAATTTACATTTATATCTGTTTAACTTTAAACATTTTTCTAGCAATCATCTAAACACTAGATCCAACTTTTGTTCATGATCTTCAAAGTCTTTTCCTGCAACCAAAATATCATCTATGTAGCAGGCCACACCTGGCAAATCAGAAAATAGGCCTTCCATATTCCTCTGAAATTTATTTGGTGCTACCGCTACGCCATATGGTAGTCTTTTATAAGCAAACAACCTCTTTGTTGTGTTTATATCAACAACAGCTTTAGCTTCTTCCGCTAACATTACTTGTAAGTAAGCCTGTGATAGGTCTAGAGTCGAAAGTACGGTATTGTAGATAATTTTGAAAAGATCTCATCGATCGATGGAATGGAATACCTATCTAATTCTATTGCTTTATTAGCTGTACATCTAAAATCACCACATATCCTCACACTACGATCCTTTTTTAATACTGGTACTATTGGAGCGGTCCAATATGCATGAACTATAGGTTATAAAATGTAAGAATTCACTAAACGATCAATTTCATTCTCTACTTTGTTTTTTAGAGATAAAGGTAAACTTCTGGCCTTACAAACCACAGGAGTCACATCCTTTTTTAAATTAAAATTTATTCTAACTACTTTAGACAGCCCGAATCTTTGTTAAACAAATCTGCATATCTATCAATCAAACTATTTCTATTAGATTCATTATTTAAGGTTTTAACTGTTTAAGCTATTCTCTTTCTAACAAAATCACCTGGATTTTTCATTTACAACTATTAATCGTAAATATTGGTTGGCTTCTTTTACAAAAACATTTCTTTGCCCTATAATCTCTATTGATTTACCACAAAAGGATTTTAATCTTAAATTTGTTGGAAATAATTTTTTACCAATAAATCTTATAGATATCTTCAGGTATTAACGTAACTGGACTTCCTGTATCTATTGTAAAGCACAAAGAATTATCATCTACTGTTAAATTTATTGTGGCATCAGTTTCGCCCTGTACAGAATATATAGAGTCCTCTTGTACAAATTTGCCTCCCCATATTTTTTTACCAGCTTTGCAGACCCTACTTAAATGACTCAGTTTTTTACATTTTAAAACAAGTCTTTGTTCTATGTGGCCAAACAGAGGCCACGTGTGAATGTCTTTCACCACATCTATAACACATTATTTCTCCCCTTTGCCTGAAAGGCCTTTGCTGCACCATACTGTTATTGCACTCACCCTTTTTATCTTTTCCATTCACAGGGGATATCTTGGCCACTAATTTAACTTGTAATTCTCTTGTATTTATCTCCGCCAGTTCGAACGAGATCGCCACTGCAAAAATATATCCAAGGTGACATCGTCGTCCTCTTGTAGTAGCTTCTTTTGTAGGCTTTCCAACTTGATTCCAGCCACAAAACGGTCTCGCAACATGGTTCCCAGCATATCGCCAAAATTACAATTTATTGCTAAATGTTTCAATTCTCTAAGATATTCCGAAATTGATTCTCTTTCCTGTTGAATTCTCTTCAAAAATCTGCATAGCTGTTGTATCACTTTCTTCTTTGGATCCAAATGCAGCATAATTCTTTGAATGATAGTATCATAGGGTGGATCTTTCATTAGTCCAGGAAGAAAATGTCGTTTTTCAGCTTCAAAGTTTCAGAATCTGGTAGTGAGGTAAAAATCAGTACTTTAATCTCCTCCTTCAGATGCCAAAAAGAAAGCCTCAAATATTTGTACAAAAAGATCGAAGTGTCCTCCACTGGGCTATAGCATCTAAAAGGTACTATTAACTTTGAACTTGTCATGCTGATCTTTTCTACTCTTTTGTTTTCTTGATCCAGATAGTTTAAAAGATGTAGTTGTTATACTTGCGTAGACGCCGTTTTCCTCAGATTTTTACTGGCTCTATAGATCCCGCATACTCGTCGCCACTTTTGTTGTGTCGTAATTAGACATACAAGAGCTCAAACTTGACCATGGCCAACAACAAATGCCCAATTTATATATACATATATTTAACATAATGAGGCTTTAAATAATTACAAATAATATTCATCTATTTACATACACAACAGTTAATATATAGAGAGAAGAATAGAGGACTGAGCACAGATCCCTGAGGCACACCAGCCCATGTTCTTCTGTCCTTGGAAAATGTTCCATTGACCCGAACCTTTATCCTTCTTCCCCTTAAGAAGTCTGCAATCCAGATTAAGGTTTTTCCTCTTACTCCGATGTTGTGCAGCCTTTCAAATAATTTCTCCCTCTACACTCGGTCAAAACTGAGGTCATATCCAGGAATACGGCCGTTGTCTTCTTTGGCTGTTTTTCCTGGAAAGAATCTATTATTGATTGGCAGAAGTAGAACAGTGTCTGGATCTTTAGGCAGTTTGGTAGAAGTTTATTTTATTATTGTTAGTGAGCCAGACTATGAGCCTAGAGTGGATAATTCATTCTGTTATTTTACAAAGTATGCTGGTAAGAGCAATTGGCCGATAGTTCTTGCATTCCTTGGCATCTTTGTTTTGTTTCAGTATTGGCACTATACTTGATATCTTTCAATTCTTTGGTAGTTTACCAGTTTTCCATGAAATGTTCAGTATTCGTAGGAGTTGATTTTTAGCTTCGTCTCCAAAGTGTTTAATCATTTGACCAAAGATTAGAGCATCTCCATGTGACATCTTGAATTTAACTTTTCTATTAATTAGTTTAGCTCATTCAGTGTGAAGTCTCTAGAGAAAATATTTTGCTGATGGTAATTTCTTGCTTGTTTAACTAACTTGTTTACATTATTTTTTAGAGTTTGTTCGTTCGTTCTTTCTCGCTATTCATATCGGTTAGAGTTTTGGAGGATTAGTGTTGGTTTTGATTGTTTTATAACACTAATTATATTCCAATGATGGCTTTCCTTTTTTGGATCCATTTTTTTTGCAGAATTCTGCCCATTTTTCACTTGTTTGAATATACAAATTTCTTGTTCTAATGAGTTCCTTTATGATTTCTTCTGTTTTATTTGTTTTAAGAAGTTCATTGATATTGTCTCTCTCTGCAATCATTGCCTCGATATTGTGGTTCTTCCAGTAAGGTATTCATAGGTCTTTACGTCTACCTCTTGGTATCGATACTTTTGCAGCTTTGGATATGTTCGAAGATAATTTTTCCAATTTTTTGTCAATCGTTCTGTGATTTAATTCTTCGTTGCACAGTTATTCAAGCTTTTCTGTGAATTTTTTTCCAGTGTTCTTTTATTCTGCTGGACATTCTCAATTTTGAATTTTAGGGTTGTTAAAATTGGTCTGTGGTCACTGATTGCACTTTTCAGAATTTTCCATTGTGTTGTGGGTGCGATGTTGTAATTTATCGCTGTGATGTCTATTGCGGATTCTGTGCCTGTGGACTTCTATCCAAGTCCATTTCGTTATTTAACGGTGTAAGGTCGAGGTCGGTTAGCATTTCCTCAACCTGCTGACCTTTGTTATCCTGGACAGGTGATCCCCAAGTTGGTCTATCGGCGTTAATATCACCAAGTATGATTGCGATATCCGAAGACGCTTCACTTAATGTCTCTATCAGGCCTGTATTGATGTTAGTATTATCGTGGTGATAAACATTCATGATTGTTATTGTTTTTTTCTGGGAGGTAGATTTCTATTGCCTGAGCTTCTGTTGTGCTTTATGTAGGCTTATTCTGATTATAGGCGATTTCCTTAAATTTGATTTCTAGAGTTTTAATCGAAACGGCAAATCCTCCTCCAAATTTTCCCGATCTGTCCTTTCGCAGTATTTTATAACCTTTGATATTGAATCCAGATTCGGATTCAATTTTGTCTCCTGAAGACAAGAAATATGCACATTGTTGTCACAGAGAAGACAAGTCAGCTCTTTATTTTCCTCTGGGTACTATTTATATTGAATTGTAGCAGATTGAATTGTGTCCTCGTAGTAGATTTCTCATCATGAGCTCTTGCTGCAGCTCCTGACGCGGCGGTTACCCCGGACGCGGTAGCATTACTGGAGATATCAGTTTTGCTCTTCATTTGAAAATGGGTGCCGTTGCAACGTTAGTCACCTTGGAAAGGAACCAGAATTTGGTCAAATATTCCAAGGGTCCAGGGGGGACCGCAAGGAGGTGTGGTCGGACTTCTCCCCTTCCCCCTGGAATGCCATCACTACAGGATAAAGCACTCTTGGTGAATTTTTTAAATTGTCATTCAGAATCTGCCACTGAAGCTTTACGAGCGTTTCATTCCTTTAAAGATATTCGAAGATGTAAAGGACCAATGCGTTGCTACTCTCTAAGGCGAATGATTAAAGGTTTTGAGGAAACTGGATCTCTGGAAGCAAAACCTCGGAGTGGAAGACCATCGACATGCAAGTCAGTGGCTGTTACGGTTTTGCAGAATGCTAAAGCTATTGAAATGTTATCCACGTATGGAGAAGTAAGTGCTGATAAATCTGGGAACGGCTGTCTTTGTTCATGATTTTTCTATTGTGTTCTTTAGTCCTGATATTTTTCAATGGTTCTGCCGGTTTCGCCAACATAATGTAGTTCGCAATTTGAGCATTTAATTTTGTACACTGTGTACAAAATTAAATGCTCAAATTGCGAACTACATTATGTTGGTGAAACCGGCAGAACCATTGAAATCAGGACTGAAGAACACAATAGAAAAATCATGAACAAAGACAGCCGTTCCCAGATTTATCAGCACATGGCAGAAACACAGCATTCATTTGATTTCACAGACACCCAATGTATTTACAGTAACATACGCGGAAAATATCAACGACTGGTCCTGGAGGCTTTGGTTTCCAATAAAACTCCGAGCCTCAATAGGAAAATTGAACTACCCCCGCAGTACCTAGCTTTTTGTAATAGCATAGATCCCGCATAAGGAAATTTAACCTCAAGTGTTTTCCCATTTATGTATATATTTTATTTATTTTAAACTTATGTTAAACTGGATTTCTCGCTCGCTTTCTAGCTGTGTTGATACGTGCTTGTTCGTGGCAATTCCGCTTCAATATTCAAATCTTACTTAGTTGGGTGTATATACATCTCCGCACATTTTCTTGGATTACCTGAAGAAAAGCGTTTTGCTTGAAAGCTTGTATTTTCAACAAAAAGAAACTCACCACGTTATATTTTCGTTTTCTCTTTTAACTTTACCGTATAACAACAAAAACCTATATGAAAAAAAGGTATACAAAAATCGAACGAACTTTCTTTACAACACAATAAAATAGTATATTCGTATATTAAAAAAGGTTAGTTAGCGACTGACTTTACTGTAAGTGTACAACATGTCTACACATGTGAAAAACAGTTCGACTTTTGCACTTACAAATGTGCCAAAGCCCGATTTGGTTAATTGCACTCGCTGGTGGGGTTGGACTTTTGCAAGAATCGGAAGCCATTGGAGAATATTTTTAATCCCGGGTGGTAGCGGTCGAAAACCAGCAGTTCAGACCACTCTTCCACCGATCCCCTAGCAAAATTTCTAGAAAATACTCTTGTATAAAACGGGGCGATGGAACTTTCCATCAAAAACAGGGCGGTTTTCAGCCATGGAAATTACAAATTTGAATAAATTAATACGACATAATCTGTTTTGAATAGTATAGAAGTGAAATTCTACTGGGATCAGGTGAATAAAAAATAAAAAGTCATCTCCTGAACATGCAATTAAAAGTTAATGATTGCTTTCCCTCTCTGTCGGAATAAATATCAACTATTCTTTGATTTTTAATATTAAAAAAAAATACCTGTTTAATTATTTTTAAGAATGCCCCAAAAACTAGCTTTTTTGGTCGTTGAGGTACAGCTTGCACCACGCTAATGAGGGGCCAACAGCCCGAACGCATACGTCTGGATAGCTTTACTTGATTAATCAAAAAAGGGAATCTGGGTAATTCTGGAATAATTAAAAAAAATAAAAAAAGGATGATTTTATATTTATTATTGTGCAATCATCAGAAACCTTTAGTTGCACGATCAGAGAATAGTTTTTTTTTCTACCAGTCAATTTTCACTTTTATACTATTTTCCACATATTTTGTCTTCTTAAAGCCCTTACGGCCTAAATTCATATTTCATGGTTTTTCAGGATTCCCCAAGGACCAGCTTTTTAACCGTTGAGGTACAGCTTGCACCACGCTGATGACGGTCAACAGCCCGAGACGCGTACTTAGTTAGCTTTTCATGATTAATAAAGAAATACTATTTTTTACCAATTCTGTAATATTTGAAAATCAACTCTCAATTGATCTTCAATCCGACAGATGGCGCAAGACATCAGCAACATTTAGTTAGAGGAGATGCATTTTTATCACTAGCTACACCTTTCTATTTTTAAATTTTATTATCTACATTTGATATTTAATAATAAAATTTGGTCATATTTTCAATAACTTATAGATTTGATGAATTTATTTTGATTAAACCTTTCTAATCAACTTGAACAGTAAGATATATATTCTTCATACGATCCCAGCCGCCTTATATTCTATTTATCTATGCCATTCCGTAGGACGACATCCTGGTACTTAGTTGCACCACCACAAAATTTATAAAAGGCATGAATGCAACTAATCAAGCAACATCAATTGTCACAAATGTATGTGTATATTCTCTAATATTCTCTCATTTTATTTTATTCAAAATAAATTTTTGAAGCCATTAGATAAAATTAAAAGGTGGAATGTTTTGCCTCAAATTTGTCCGAGTGAACAATTCAGACATCTCGAAATTCACATCATATTTGCTTGCACTGCCAATATTTAATTTCAACACTTCAAATTTCCTACCATATGGCCGACTTTAGAAATTTTCAATTGAAATGAAAATTACAAACAGTATATTTTGATTTTTTATTTGTTTAATAATTGTTTAATGAGATATTTTAGGTTTCCTTCTATCATACCTTCAATCAAAGGATACCATACGATTATATATGTTAACATTGGACAACATGCATATTAAATCATGTTAATTGGAAAACTCCACGCGGTGAAAACGAACTGTCATCTAAGTATTACAAAATTAATTTTAGTCGATGCCATTTTATTAAATGCTTCTACAAATATTTTGTATTCTGATTATTATTTTTTAAAATACAATTATTTTAATAGAAAATTGCGAATAGGTCATCACTTTGATAAATATTTTTTCTTCAATACTGGCTACAGAAACAAAAATAATTGCTAACCTATAAACATCTCAGCAAATTTTCAGGATATTTGCATACTTAATAAGAACATTAGGGCATGTAAATTATCAATTTTATGAAACCGTAACTCTCTCTCTTATCCAGAATTTAAATTTCAAAAAATAGCCTTCTTCATTCTTAAAAGGGTTTCTAAATAGCCTCCTAGTGTATTATTAATTAAAGTTATCTTTTTTTTTTTTTTTTATTCTCAAGATTATTCTTAATCTGTAGAATTCCAAGGCAGAAAATAAGCGTTTCATACAAGAAATAAAAAAATAAAATCTGTGTATTTCAAGGAATTTATATTAATTTTCTAAAATTCTAATAATTTTCACATTGACGTCATATTGCTCTCCAACTTTCAGAAAATTTACATAAGTATTTATAGATAATGTAATTATTTTGCTGCCAGTTTATGATGTACGAATATTCTCTTTCTCAACGTTATATAAATGATATATTAGTGATAGGCTTAGCAAAATACGATGTTTCTATTTAAAGATTCCAAGTTGTTTTGTACTCACTTATTTTGTAGTTACGAGAACATCCCATTTAATATAAACTAATATATATATTTATTTATTTAAGGAACGACTTGTTCCAATACAAATGTTGTTAAAACAAGCGCGCGAAAAATCAAAACAGAAAGTTCATGAAGCGTAGTAGTAGTGTTTAGTTGTGACGTCAGCCTCGATGATGATAAAGTCAAAGTCTGCGCACCAATTAGTAATAGAATATATATTTAATCGCTTTATAAATTTTCATAATTATAATTTATGATATCCTTCATTGAGATGTTCAATTATTTTTTATCGTCACCAATATTTATATAAGTATTCTACTCCTCTTCGCCAAATTTAGCCCTGGAACACTCAAGGTAGTTGACATTCGTCAAATATTCAAATATATATATGTAACTCTTCATATATATAGAATAATACAATGCAATAACACGCCATCTATATATAACAAATGAAAACATTAAGGCGTGAGTGTTTCTTTCGCAAAAATATCAAATTTCTACTGTCTTTACTTCGATGCTTGTATCCATAGTTTTCCTAAATACCATTTCTAAGATTCCATCCTTCAGTGTAGCATATATAAGCAGAATGGTCCAATATAGTATTAGAGCTCTAAAGAAGCGGTTTGATAGATTAAATTGACAAAACCACTGGGAGGGTTCACCACTGATGAGCCAAGCCCTCCCAATATTTTTTCATCGCAGTAAGGACAGTGGAAGTTTTATTTATTTGTGAAAGAAACACTCACGCCTTTATGTTTTAGTTTGTTATATATAGATTACTCCAGATTCCATAGTGAGTCAGGTTTAGAAGATGACAGGATGGGAAATGTGCGAGATTAGCTGACTACATTCTCGCTGGACACGGGGCTTTTAAAAACTCAACTCCCCAATACAGCGTGTTTTATAGGGGGGTTGATAATGAGTAGACCCGGTCTTGTGAACAATTAGATCACTCTGAAAGATTGTATCTAGGTCAGTGATACACACCCTGAATCAAGATTTCAAGATATCATTTTTTCTTTGTCAACGACTTCGGTCATTCTTTATTTGATTTGCACATGATACAATTTTTATAAGGGGATTTTAATATAATTTCGTATTTTTTGGGAATTCGTTCGAAAATTGTTTTAATTAGCATTGAAAACCTAAATTGCTTTATAAAATGCCATATTTTGATAAATTATAGATTTTTGACGTGACAACGTCTTAAATTAGGTTGCGGCTGGGAGTCACTTATGAAAAAGTGTAACGCCCGGTAACGTTACGATGAGTCATCGAACGAGAGTTCGATTAGGCGCATTGAATCGGCGCATGCTTGTCTCTGTCTTTGTCTTTCTCGAACGTTCTTGGCGTTGGAAAAACAAGAAAGCGTCATAATACAAGTTCACACGTGTGGTTAAAGTATCGTCAGCTGTGTCTGTAGTGAAAATGTGGAGTGCTTAGATTCGTCATTTACAACAACTACAACAATAAAGGTAAATAATTGTACACTGATATTTCATTATCGTAAACTATGATTGATTGATTAATTGTTAGATTGACACAAAAGTTGAGAAACTGAGTTTATAGGTTATGTCATACTATTGATAAATGTTGATAGTGTTAAGTAAATTATTAGTTTAAAATTAATTAATTAATTAATTATTATTTTACAAATTTTAAATAGTTTCAAATTTATTTAGCAAAAATTTGAACCTTCGATCTGAATAAATGTTTTGATTTTCGAATTGATTCTTTAAAATTACAAATATTAAGAAAAAGTGGCAGATATAAGAAAACTTTATTTAAACTGTGTTGAGCAAGAATTTTAACATCTAATTTAAGTAAATGTTTTAATTTTCAACTTCATCATTTACAATTACAAATTTTATTTAATTTCAAATTTATTTAGCAAAAATTTGAACCTTCGATCTGACTAAGTGTTTTGATTTTCAAATACCAACGCGGCTGGTGGAGTGGCGATCTATCGTAAATTATCATCGACATCTACGGCGGAAGTGTTCCAAGTTGCGATTACAGACGTAACTCGTGTCATTAAAACCAAGGGTGACATGTGCATGACTGAAGTTACTTGCTTCGCCGCTAATACTAGCTTCAAGTTTATAGTCGGTGCTGTATATATTCATCCAGGAGCTAGTATGCAGGATATTGGAATGTTACTATGGCAAGGACTCGGTCCGTACATTCACAACAGCCAGTACGTGCCACCGTTCGTGCAAGTTGATTCTAGTATACCGATTCTTCTGTGTGGTGATTTCAACAAAAACGTAAAGCCTGACAACTCGTTTCTTAAATTCATGAAAAATACGTATAATCTTGATTGCGTATCAAACGTTTCTAAGTCAACTACGTTAAATGGAACAACTATCGACTTGACTTTCGCAAGACACATTACAGCAGAAACACTTCCTTTTATTTCATACTAGACGAATGGCCCGGGCAACGCCCGGGTTTTACCCGAGTGCGAATATATTTTAAAAACGTTTTAATCTTCATCTAGATCTTCATCTTGTCTACACCTTGTATACATCTTGCTTCCTAGGGTTGCCCGGCAACGCCCGGGTTTACATGATTAAATGTATTATTCAAACACATTAAACATGTGCCCGTTGGCTGCCAGCGAGTAAATGTCGGCGCCCGTTGACTCCCGGCGAGCAAGCGACCGCTCCCGTCGGCTGCCGGCGGGCGAGTGGCTTCCCGGCGCATGCGCGCGCCCGTTGACTCCCGGCGAGCAAGCGACAGCTCCCGTCGGCTGCCGGCGTGCGAGTGCCTTCCCGGCGCATGCGCGCGCACAGGGAAGCCACGTGTCGCAGGCCGTCCAATGGGCGCGCCCCGCCATCAGATTCCACCGCGTTCTAGATGAGCTATTTAGAATAATTTGAATATATAGTTTTAATAATTGATTTATATATTTTTTAAAATAGCCTATCGTCATCCTCGTTATTTTTTACCTATGTATTGAAATTTTGGTTTGAATCAGTGAACTACTGCGAATTTGTATACCGGACATACAAACCAACCAACCAACAAACATACAAACATTCATTTTTATATATATAGATTTCTCCTATCCTCAACAAAATCACTCAAATAGGAATTAGCTAAGTTTAAGTTTACATGTACAATGTTTTAGTAAACAAAATATATTTCTATAGTTAAAATTTGTGCAATTCTTATTTTCATTCAATTCCTTGTTCCTATTGTGCAATTTAATTATATTCATATCAATAAATATTCTACCGTTGTCACGTAAAATCTTCGCCCGTAAAACCGACTTTACAGGCAACCATTGTTTTTTTAAATTGGCATATTTACCATTGATCCCATTGTTGGTAAAAGTACATATGGTAGTTGAAAAGTTAATTCCTTTGCAGGTATGCAAATGAATTAGGCTTTTAACTCTTGCATGCGGTGTTAGGACTGTGGGATGAACTTATATATTTAAAAAAAAATCATAAATATATATATAAATATATTAAATTCATATTTTTTTTTAGTGTTAAGTTTCAGCTTGCTGATATAATTCGAATTAAATTAACTACTCATTATAAATATATTTTCTCAAATATTTTCATACATTTACATACATTTTCAAACATGTATATATTTTTATCAGGAATGATTAATTATAAAAAAACACTTTTTAAAAAAGCTCTTATTTAAAATGCACTAAAAATAACAAAATAAATATTTCTGAAGTATTGCTTTTTTTCTGCAGGTACCATTTAAAAATAAAATAATAGACTTAGAAATGAAAGCGGTGGGGGATGATAATCATTTATGCAGCAAATAGGTATAAATTTAATGAAAGGCATAATCTTGCTAATCATTTGCTTCATATAAAATCACATTGATCTCAAATTTATTATTATTGCACCCCACCGCTTTTATTTCTGAGTCTATTATTTTATTTGTTAAATGGTACCTTCAGAAAAAAAAGCAATACTTCAGAAATATTTATTTTGTTATTTTTAGTGCATTTTAAATAAAAGCTTTTTTTAAAAGTGTTTTTTTTATAATTAATTATTCACGCTATTTTTAGTCGTATATATGCCAGTCCAAAAAAAAAGCCTTATCACTGAGACGACGTTGGCCTTAAATAGCTGCAAGCCTGCTCGCAGCAGATTGGTCAATTCCTCGTGGGAGGTCGGAAGTGAAGTAAGCAAAATCCGTTACTAACAGAACTGCGTCTCTTTGCTTTTGGGAACCCTAAATTTATTGAATTATATTACAAAGTTAGAGACACCCAGTGGATTATTATTAGGGGATAATTGGTACATATAACATTTGAATTATAATTAAACAATTGATTGAATAGTTAAAAGTAACAACATATCAATTGAAAAAGGGGAACTATTTAAAAAGGTGTCGTGAAATGTGTGGTGGTATATTGTTACACACACACACCTATATATATATAATGAATATAAATATATGCGTGATGTGATATTGGAATAAGATGACTAAATTATAACAGATAAAATTAATATATTTGTTGGCTTTTCTCATTTATTTGCTTGTAATTCCAAGGACTTTTAGATAGGAATCTGAATATTTGGATTTCTAATTCCTTCCATGTCTTGAACATTTATTGAAAAATCCTTTCGCAACTTCCAGCATTTTCCGAGTAGATATAATGCAACACATAATATTAAAAATGAAATATAGATAATGGTTCATTTCCCGCCTTCCCGAACACCCAGAAGTCTGAAAATTAGTACACTTGCATTGATAATTGGACTGAGCGAGTATTGTGAGTTTCATTATTCTATATGGTCTGGAAGCATATTAAAATTAAATATACAAAATTTTAAAGGAAATTTAGAAATTTGTCCGTTCTTGGCCAACCTGACAACCCAGAAGTCTGAAAATTGGTCAGCTAGCATTGTCATCAGGTTTGAAAATGTGTACCAAATTTGGCGACAGACATACAGACAGACATGGAGGCAAGTAAAATAAAAGTTTTTAAAAAGGCATCTCCTCATCATGCATTTGAAAGTTGCTGATGGCTTCGCCATCTGTCGGAATAAATATCACCTATTCGTTGATTTTTAATTATTCCATAATTGGCCAAAAGCTAACTATGTACGCATTTCGGGCTGTTGTCCCTCGTTAGCGTGGTGCAAGCTGTACCTCAACGACCAAAAACTGGCCATTCAGGTATCCTGAAAAATCATGAAACGGGTAGTTAAGGTCAGAATTGAGTAAAAAACGTCAAATAAATTAAGAAAAATCATCTCTTGACGAGGGCCAACAGCTAGAAACGCGTATGTGGTTATCTTTTCTTAATTAATCAATAATGGGTATTTGGCCAATTTTGGAATAATTAAAAAAATCAATGAATAGTTTATATTTATTCCGATAGATAGCGCAATCCATCAGCAACTTTTAGTTGCACGATCAGATGTCATTTTCTCAATTTATTCACCTGATCCCAGTAAAATTTCATTTTGAACTATTTTTTTTTCACATTGTCTGGCGCTATCACGCAATTCTATCCTTAACTACACGTTTCATGATTTTTCATGATGCCTGAATGACCTGTGGTTTGGTCGATAAGGTAAATTACAGAGAAAAGCCTTGACCCTAATAATATCAGTGAACTGGAAACAATTATCGCTTCGTTTCCAAATAAAAAAAGCCCCAGGAATAGGCAAAATACCGAATGAAGTGAAAAAGCCTCTGCCGAAACATCTAAATGAAGTCTTGAAGGCGTCACTTGCATTTACACATATCCCTGACCAATGGAAAATATCAATTATTTGTCCCATTTTGAAAAAAAGGTAAATCAGAGTATGGTTTCTCCAGTTTTTAACTGGGCCCATATCACTCTTACCTGCCATATAAAAAAAAAATGTAGAAATAAAAACCAGATTGAGTGAACTCTAAATGAAAATAGTCCTATTTAGACCAAAACAGTTTGGCTTTCAGCCAAACCACTCCACGCTCCATCAATTAGTTGTCGTAACGGAGAAGATAAGAAGAGCAATGGCCAATGATCAAATGACTTGAGGTTTCTTTTTGATATTTCCAAGGCATTTGATAGAGTGTGGCATGAAGCCCTCCTTTACAAGATGACCCAATAACATCTACCTGGACACATTACGAGGACAAAAATAAACATCTTGAAAAATAGAAGAAAGGTATTTCTACAAGGGTCCCCCAAGGCTCCGTCGCCGCTTCTACATTATTTGACATAACTTTTTGATGATTTTGTTTTTGCTGAAGGAACTACTCTACACCTTTTTGCCGATTACACAGCCATTATAACCTCTGCATATAGCACAGAAACAATTTACAATAAACTTCATGAGGCCTGTCTATGTGCAGAGATAGGGTGCAAAACTTTGCGAATATAAATGAACCTTCGAAGCCGGAGGCTATACTCTTCTCCCATTCAAGAAACAGAAATACTGAACCGATCGAAGAAAAAATGTCATCAATGACACCATCAAGTGGGAGGACAGTGTTCGATATCAAGGAGTAATATTATATCACCACCTGTCCTTCTAAAACCACATTGAGAACAGGATTTACCTTGCCAATGCAGCAAACACTGTTGTTAAGCAATAAAAGTTACCTCTCTGCGAAAGGAAACTTTATAACTCAATAATTTTCCCATTCTTACATAGGGATATATACTTGTATACACGAAAATTCTATTTTAATCAATAAAACATTATCAGAAATTTTGATATATTTGAAAAAAAGACCCTAAGGAAAATAATAAAAGCCCCATTATATGTAAGAAATTCAACAATCAAAAATTACCTCCAAAATGAAAATATTAACGACGATATTAAAAAATAAGCTTTAAATTATACAAATCTAAACTATCAAACCAAACATTTCAAAAGGCGTGCAACTACAATTGAAAAACAAAAAGGAGAAGGAACCTCGGACCAAGACAAGTTCTATATATTTTCAGGCAAAACAATGAAAAATGGAAAAAAACTAAATGATGTCAAAAAAGGAATAATTCCCAAACACTACTGATAGAAACATGCAGCAGATGGTACAAGGCCAGATTTACAAGATACAGATTGTAAATATAAGTCAATGCATATATTGTAGCAAATAATTTAGTATTTTATTAACAGAGTATTATTTTTTATATTTATATTTTGCTACTCTTATAATAACGAAAAGATTCAAAAAGGATAAGTTTCTTTATTTGAAAAAAAATTCGAGCTTTCGGGCGTAAGCTGCCCTTCTACAGGAATAATGGGTACAATTTTAAGTAGTCATGTATTTACAGTTATAAATATTTTCTTTAAATGGTTTCTCGCTTTGGTCTTGTATAGCGTGAGTGGATCGCATACCCACGTGATTTAGTTTAAATCAAAGAAAAGCCTTGATAAAGAGAGGCGTGTTGCCCCTAGAAATACTAGTTGATCAATAATTTATATCCAGTATATGCCCTATATATATATATTTATCTATACATATATATATAAGCTATATTTTGCATATCTAGGATTATTTATGTAGTTTTATATTTTATTATTTAAGAAGAATTATTGCTATGTAAATTATTCAATTGGTTTATATTATTATATGCAAAATTGTTAAGTGGTGTGATGAAGAGAAAACGGATAATTCTATTTTAGTATTTGGACCAGCCTATCATATGTCTCCGGGATATCTATGTGTCTATTTATACTATTATATTTTGATGAAATCAGTGCTTCCAGTATTAATCTTTTGTATTTACTATTTATGTTTGTATAATGAATATTAGGGTTTGCTAGGTTGAAATCGTGATCTGTGTTTCTAATATGTTGTACTATTAGAGATTTGGGGTCTTTGTTTTTAATATTTCTTCTATGTTCGTCTATTCTATCTTTTATATGTCTGCCTGTTTCACCTACATATACATTATTACATTGGTTGCATGGTATGGAATATACTGCTTTGCTATTGTATAGTTTTGTTATAGGAATACTGTTTCTTGTAATAGGGTTTCTTATTATGGTTGCTATACTCGGGTTGCTTTCATAGTATGTTCTTATACCGTGTTTGCTTAAAATTCTGGCTATATTGGTACTACTATGGGAATAGGGGAATATACATATTGATTTATAAACATGATTATTTATTATAAGAGAGGGATTATGGAAATGTCTTAATATAAAGTTTTTCGGATATCCACTAGAAGTGAGTTTATTGATCAAAAATTGGGTTTCTGTATCTTTTGAGAGTTGGGTGGAACAATGTGTATATATTCGTTTTGAGAGGGTTTTTACAGTGTTGATCTTGTGACTAAGGGGGCAATAAGAGGAAAATTGTATATAATCTGGAGTGGAGTTTGGCTTATGGTATATTTATGTTGTATATTGCTTTTTTTTTAATCATCCATAGTTTGCTGTGTCATCCTGAAGTTTGTCTTTCCTAATTATCCACGTGGCATTTTGGTGGGGATGCAGGGTAAGTTTGGAAAGACAAACTGAAGATCGCTGAAAAGACTTTGTAGCCATGGGTAGTGTGATCTACATTTTCCGAGGCTGGCTCCAGGATTCCACCGACGTGTCAAAGCAAAGATCCCTTCTAAGGTGACGATGTCCCTATAGACGATACGACCACAAAGCCTTCTTCACGCCGCAAGAATAAGGACGCAAAGGTAGTAGGAACAAAGTTCTTAGTCTTCGATGTAATCCTTGGCAGAAGCACGTCAGATCCATGTCAGTAACTACAATAATTGCAAGTTGTGGGTCACAGCTCCTATAGGGAAGGAGCTATGTAGCAAAGTATTAATTATTTTATTAAAAGAGTATTATTTATTTATGATTATATTTTTTGTCTCTCTGCAAACCTTCCTCATTGCTTATTTTATTATTTTTTATAAATTCATAGTTTGTTCTTGCCTTAAATAAATTGCTGTGTCATCCTAAGTTTGTATTTCCTAAATTTTCCACGTGGCAATATTCTATATATATTTTTTGTATATGTAAAATATATATATGATGGACCCCCTGTACATATCTATTGATTGTAAATTTATGATCTAGGTGCTCTTGCTGAGCGTAAACTAATGAAGTTGTTTTGCACTAAAACCGAAACGTTGAGGTACAGCTTGTACTACGCTATCGAAGGCCAACAGCCCGAAACGCGTACGTGGTTAGCTTTTATTGAATAATAAATAATAATGGGTATTTGACCAATTCTCTGGAATAAATAAAGAAACAACGAATAGTTGATATTTATTTCAAGAGATGGCGCAAATCGTCAGCAAATATCAGTTGCGAGATCAGGAGATGCCTTTTCTCAATATAAATGTTGATATAACTGTATAACGAATCAAAAGTTTTACGAAGGAGCATCTTTTATTATACTTGTGCTAGCTTTCGAACCTTTCGGTTCTTCAACAGGCGTGGCTAGTATGAATATGGTTAGTGTAGTCATACTAGCCACGCCTGTTGAAGAACCGAAAGGTTCGAAAGCTAGCTCAAGTATAATAAAAGATGCTCCTTCGTAAAACTTTTGATTCGTTATACAGTTATACCAATTATACGGAGTTTACCTGTAGAAAATAAATGTTGATATATGCGCAAAACATAATATTGGATTAATTACACTCTAATTGTAAATTTGGAGAGAGATAATTAATTACGTCGATTAATTATATATTTAGACAAATGAAGGATATTGTTTAAATAGACGGGTTTAATATTCACAGTCGAAAAAGCAAGGGAAATTTTTATTAAAAAAAAAATAGAATATTAGAATGAAATTCATATTTTTATAGAAATATTTAAGGTTGATATAGTGAGTATTTTTTATTTTCAACTAATTAATTATTTTGCATAGATAATAAATTGAAATGTTAAACCAGCGCTTTTATTGTATTCTTTAAAGAACAAAATATGAATTATAGTTTATTTTATTCTTATCACATAAATTTGTGTTGTAGCGTTTACTGTGTAGTTGCTTCTTTTGAAATATTATTCTAAAATCCATATATTAATTTTTATTATATATTATTATATTTATTATATACTAGACGGGTGACCCAGGCTTCGCCCCGGGATTGACCAGTGTGCATATCTACCCGAGTGATATATATTTAGATAATATTTTTTTATAATTGTTTGTTATTAGCATTATCTATTTGTTTGCATCAGCATAATTTAATCTAATCTTTGATAGATTGCGCTGTTCGTGAGCTAAGTAGAATAATTTGAATATATAGTTTTAATAATTGTTTTATATATATTTTAAAATAGCCTATTAGTAAATTAAATTTTATTGCCCTCTATCGTTAAAATTTTACACAAATAAATTTACTGGCAATGCGTTTTTTTTTAAATCTCTACAGACCTTACTGCAATGATATGATTTAATGAATGAAAGGGCTTGGCTCATCAGTAGTGAACCCTCTCAGCGGTTTCGCCAAATTAATCTCTAGACCGCTCTACTATTGTATTGGACTGGTTTTGTTATATACCCTGCATTTTCTATGGAAGGCAGCTAAATGGTGTTTAGTGAACTATGGACATAAGCTTATAGGTCTGTAGAGGTACATACATATACATTTCAAGGTATTGCATCGAGCAAAGCTCTTCCGCGTAAAACATGTTTTCATAACCATTATATATTAGTAAATTAAATTTTATTGCCCTCTATCGTTAAAATTTTACACAAATAAATTTACTGGCAATGCGTTTCTTTTTAAATCTCTACAGACCTTACTGCAATGATATGATTTAATGAATGAGAGGGCTTGGCTCATCAGTAGTGAACCCTCTCAGCGGTTTCGCCAAATTAATCTCTAGACCGCTCTACTATTGTATTGGACTGGTTTTGTTATATACCCTGCATTTTCTATGGAAGGCAGCTAAATGGTGTTTAGTGAACTATGGACATAAGCTTATAGGTCTGTAGAGGTACATACATATAAATTTCAAGATATTGCATCGAGCAAAGCTCTTCCGCGTAAAACATGTTTTCATAACCATTATATATTAGTAAATTAAATTTTATTGCCCTCTATCGTTAAAATTTTACACAAATAATTTTACGCGGAAGAGCTTTGCTCGATGCAATACCTTGAAATTTATATGTATGTACCTCTACGGACCTATAAAGTTATGTCCATAGTTCACTAAACACCATTTAGCTGCCTTCCATAGAAAATGCAGGGTATATAACAAAACCAGTCCAATACAATAGTAGAGCGGTCTAGAGATTAATTTGGCGAAACCGCTGAGAGGGTTCACTACTGATGAACCAAGCCCTCTCATTCATTAAATCATATCATTGCAGTAAGGTCTGTAGAGATTTAAAAAGAAACGCATTGCCAGTAAATTTATTTGTGTAAAATTTTAACGATAGAGGGGAATAAAATTTAATTTACTAATATATAATGGTTATGAAAACATGTTTTACGCGGAAGAGCTTTGCTCGATGCAATACCTTGAAATTTATATGTATGTACCTCTACAGACCTATAAGCTTATGTCCATAGTTCACTAAACACCATTTAGCTGCCTTCCATAGAAAATGCAGGGTATATAACAAAACCAGTCCAATACAATAGTAGAGCGGTCTAGAGATTAATTTGGCGAAACCGCTGAGAGGGTTCACTACTGATGAGCCAAGCCCTCTCATTCATTAAATCATATCATTGCAGTAAGGTCTGTAGAGATTTAAAAAGAAACGCATTGCCAGTAAATTTATTTGTGTAAAATTTTAACGATAGAGGGCAATAAAATTTAATTTACTAATATATAATGGTTATGAAAACATGTTTTACGCGGAAGAGCTTTGCTCGATGCAATACCTTGAAATTTATATGTATGTACCTCTACAGACCTATAAGCTTATGTCCATAGTTCACTAAACACCATTTAGCTGCCTTCCATAGAAAATGCAGGGTATATAACAAAACCAGTCCAATACAATAGTAGAGCGGTCTAGAGATTAATTTGGCGAAACCGCTGAGAGGGTTCACTACTGATGAGCCAAGCCCTCTCATTCATTAAATCATATCATTGCAGTAAGGTCTGTAGAGATTTAAAAAGAAACGCATTGCCAGTAAATATATTTGTGTAAAATTTTAACGATAGAGGGCAATAAAATTTAATTTACTAATATACATAATGGTTATGAAAACATATGTTTTACGCGGAAGAGCTTTGCTCGATGCAATACCTTGAAATTTATATGTATGTACCTCTACAGACCTATAAGCTTATGTCCATAGTTCACTAAACACCATTTAGCTGCCTTCCATAGAAAATGCAGGGTATATAACAAAACCAGTCCAATACAATAGTAGAGCGGTCTAGAGATTAATTTGGCGAAACCGCTGAGAGGGTATACTACTGATGAGCCAAGCCCTCTCATTCATTAAATCATATCATTGCAGTAAGGTCTGTAGAGATTTAAAAAGAAACGCATTGCCAGTAAATATATTTGTGTAAAATTTTAACGATAGAGGGCAATAAAATTTAATTTACTAATATACATAATGGTTATGAAAACATATGTTTTACGCGGAAGAGCTTTGCTCGATGCAATACCTTGAAATTTATATGTATGTACCTCTACAGACCTATAAGCTTATGTCCATAGTTCACTAAACACCATTTAGCTGCCTTCCATAGAAAATGCAGGGTATATAACAAAACCAGTCCAATACAATAGTAGAGCGGTCTAGAGATTAATTTGGCGAAACCGCTGAGAGGGTTCACTACTGATGAGCCAAGCCCTCTCATTCATTAAATCATATCATTGCAGTAAGGTCTGTAGAGATTTAAAAAGAAACGCATTGCCAGTAAATTTATTTGTGTAAAATCTTAACGATAAAGGGCAATAAAATTTAATTTACTAATATATAATGGTTATGAAAACATGTTTTACGCGGAAGAGCTTTGCTCGATGCAATACCTTGAAATTTATATGTATGTACCTCTACAGACCTATAAGCTTATGTCCATAGTTCACTAAACACCATTTAGCTGCCTTCCATAGAAAATGCAGGGTATATAACAAAACCAGTCCAATACAATAGTAGAGCGGTCTAGAGATAAATTTGGCGAAACCGCTGAGAGGGTTCACTACTGATGAGCCAAGCCCTCTCATTCATTAAATCATATCATTGCAGTAAGGTCTGTAGAGATTTAAAAAGAAACGCATTGCCAGTAAATATATTTGTGTAAAATTTTAACGATAGAGGGCAATAAAATTTAATTTACTAATATACATAATGGTTATGAAAACATGTTTTACGCGGAAGAGCTTTGCTCGATGCAATACCTTGAAATTTATATGTATGTACCTCTACAGACCTATAAGCTTATGTCCATAGTTCACTAAACACCATTTAGCTGCCTTCCATAGAAAATGCAGGGTATATAACAAAACCAGTCCAATACAATAGTAGAGCGGTCTAGAGATTAATTTGGCGAAACCGCTGAGAGGGTTCACTACTGATGAGCCAAGCCCTCTCATTCATTAAATCATATCATTGCAGTAAGGTCTGTAGAGATTTAAAAAGAAACGCATTGCCAGTAAATTTATTTGTGTAAAATTTTAAAATAGCCTATCGTCTTCCCCGTATATTTTTACCTATGTATGGAAATTTTGGTTTGAATTAGTGAACTACTGCGAATTTGTATACCGGACATACAAACAAACAAACATACAAACATTCATTTATATATATATATATAGAATATTAACTATATATTGTATTTAAAATCGATTAAGTTTAATATAAAATTTCTAAATTAACAAAATACACCGTTTGATTTGAAAGCGCCCTCAAGTTATTTTATATTCTAAATAGAAATATTAGATTTAGTAATAGAGTTTTATCAAATTTTCCGGTTAATTTCTTTAGTTTAATTCTTATTCAGTTATGTAATATAATTTCCATTTGAATATAGAAATGGAATTTATGGTGATATTGTTAAATCAGCAACTTAAAGAAATATATTCATACTTCGATAATAAATTCCAATAAAATAGGATGATGTTATCAAAGAAGGATATATCGTATTTATCCACTGTGCTTAAACAAAAACAAAAACGATGATATTTCTTCATTAACCTTATATATATAATTTATTAACACAGTTGAAGGAATCAACAAATAATATTGTTAATCAGAAATTTGATAAGTTTCACACAACAAGATGTGAATATTTAAGACTTCGCTATTACACGTTGCTCGTGGAGTTTCGATGTAGAAATTTATTGAAAGAAATTCGTTCCTGTTTACAATGAGCCTATCTAAGTAATAGTATTTTCACTTGACTTTATAAAGACATACTTGTACAAACAGTATCATTAATCATAAAATTAACCACCACATTTCCTTTATTTTGTGTTTATAAACACTACTAGATCAATATGTAATATACATGCAAATTCCTTTCAAAAAATATTTCTGTATCATATTTGTTTGTTCTTCAACTTAGGAACTTCAGTTTGTTTAAAAATCCCTCAAATAAAGTAATATGCAGTTTTAATTTGAAAACATACATATGTATATAGGTATCTTCATTTTTTTTGTTGAGTTTTTGTAAGAAAATGTTTTGATAATAATAAACGCTGGTTAATCTTTGGGTTTGTGAGCTCCTTAAAAATATTATATTATTAATCTTTGTTCATACCAATTTTAAAATAGGTATCAGAAATATGGTTTAAATATTTGAATAAAAATTCTATACAAAAATTCAACCCAATATCAGATATCACTATGGAGTATACAGGCGTACAAGACGACGTCATACAATTGTGTACAGTTTGGCCAGAACTTCCTTGTTTACAGGTTATATTGAAACAAAAAAATTGAAAACGACCTGAAAAAATTATCGTTCGAAGATAAGAAACATTTCAATATTGATTTCTTTTATAATAAAATCTCATAATAGACTTAATAAGAATAATAAAAGTTTTTTCTACTAACGTATTCCAAATTATATTCGCCCTAATTTCCACAACACTCAATTTAAAACCAACATGGTAACTTCAAGAGTTTTTTTTTTTTTATAATTCACGCAGTGGATGAGTCAAACTGTTTTTGTGGATACAACATTCAGGTTTCTACTCATGTTTTACTCAAATGCCCCCAGAATTTCATGACTACAGACTTAGTAACGGTATTCAATGAATTTTGTAAATACTTCTCTGAATTTTTAAATAATCTTATTTGTTAAATATAATTAATGGCAAAAATTTGTGCTATATATTTTTTTACAATTTTATTTTAAATCAAAATTAGTATACATACAATAAACCTATTTAAATTACAATTTAAATTCCTGTATTTATTATTTGGACATATAGATATATAATATAGATATTTTTCTCTTTCATTTGGCGCCAGTGTCCTTAGCGAGACAGCGCGCCTTTTTGTTAGAACTGTATTTTAAGTTGGCATTATTTATAATTAAGAATTTTTGAAATTTTAAATAAAAATTTATCTAATTTAAAATACAATATAACGCGGCTGATGATTATAAAACGAAAATTGCAATTATACCGCGAATGTTTCTTTTAAACAAAAATCGAAATTTATTTTAAAGAGAAATAACGACTATTTCTAACTTTAAGGATGAAGTATGAAAGGGTGAAAATATGAAGAGTAATGGCGAACGGAAAAATAAAAGTGTCCAGGGGCGGGAATCGAACCCACGACCTTCCGCTTACCGGGCAGATGCCATGTCCACTAGGCTACCCTGGACACATTTATCTAATATTTACAAAAAATATATTTGAAAAGGTTGTGATAGAAATGTATAGCGGGAAAGAAAAAGAAAATACGGTGGTGTCAAGGTTCTATCTAGGCATGCACTCTGGTTATCTCTCGCGACAGGAAACTTAGCTCCATCACATAAATGACAATGTCCCATAATGTCCCAGACTTTTACATAGATTGCCATTCTGGATGGCTTTCTATAGATTGTTTACTCTCTAACCAAAAATCAATATTTATTTAGTTTAACACTCCTACATGTACCTTTCTTTTATTTTTATATTAATAAAATATATATATATTATTTTAATTATGAATCATATACTCTTCCGAACGGGCTATTTTTAGATAATAAATAACACGCTGCGCGTTTATATATCTTCTTCTATATAGATAATAGGCTAACAGAGTTCTCAGTTGTAAAGTTTTAAGCTATCTCCTCCAAAGATACTTAACTATAAATAACCATCTATATACCAAACCTTTCGTTATTTTTTGCTTCACATGATCGTTTTATTTTTATTTTCCAAAAATATTAATAGATTTTTTAATTTGTTCGATTTTGCAATCGTAGATTTTTTTGCCTTCAAATGTTGTTAATCTTAACTTATTTGTTATTTATCATCATCGAATTGTTTATTTTTAAAACACGTTCTTTTGTATCATTACTTTTTACTAATTTCTAATATATATTTCGTATTTCTGATTCAATCGTTACTTAATTTTATTCTAATTTGTAAGTACTTTGTTATAGTTTTTCATTTAAATATAGCTCAATTTTTGTGCCTGGTTTTCTTTTTTGCAGCATCTTTCCCAATGTCTTTGGCATCTGTTTTTTTTTTTCTCATAAATAGGCCGATGCTGTATTTGTATAATCAATTGTTGATTACTTAATTTGTTATGGTTTTTCATTTAAATTTAGCTCCATTTTTGTGTCTGGTTTACTTTTTTGCAGTATTTTCTTGGAATATTTTCTTTTCAATCAATTATTTCCTCAAATGATTTGGGATTTCCTTTTTATGCCTTTCCTGGCATTCAGTTTTATAGTTTTCCTCTTTTTGGGTTCTTATTTTATCTTTTTTTTCAGCGTCTTCTGTCATGCCTCGTAAAGGCCGTGGAAGACTCACTATCCAAACCGCTAGGCGTGGACTCGCCGATGGAACAACACCCCTAATTCTATTTCTCCTGTTCCCACTGAATATATTGTAGCAAAGAATTATTATTTTATTAGCAGAGTATTATTTTTCATGTTTATATTTTGCTATACTCTGTACACTTCCATCTTTTGCTTATTTTTTTGTTTATCACTCATAGTTTGTTCTTGCCTGAAATAAATTGTTGTATCATTCCGAAAAAGTTGGTCTTTCCTAATTTTCCACGTGGCATTTTGGTGGAGATGCTGGGTAAGTTAGGGAAGACAAAATGAAGATTTCCGAAAAGACCTGAAGCCCATGGGTGCGGTGATATACATTTTCGTAGACTGGCTCCAGGATTCCACCGACGTATCAAATCCAAGACTTCCCTCCAAGATGACGATGTCCCTATAGACGATACGACGACAAAGCCGCTTCTCACGCTGCAAGAATCTTTGGCAGAAGCACGTCAGATCCATGTCAGTATCTACAATAATTGTTACCTGTGGGTCACAGCTCTCATAGAGAAGGAGCTATGTAACAAAGTATGTATTATTTTATTAGCAGAGTATTATTTTTTATGTTCATATTTTTCTATACTCTGTACACTTCCCTCTTTTTCTTATCTTTTGTTTATCATTCATAGTTTGTTCTTGCCTGAAAAGAATTGTTGTATCATCCCGAAGTTGGTCTTCCCTAATTTTCCACGTGGCAATATCATTGGGGGCCTGTAAATAGTCTGCCCTAACTGCTCAGCCCTGCATTTCCCTTGGAAACTGTTGGTAGTTCATTAGATATCAATGATAGAGTACTGAATTGCTTACCAAACAGGTAAGTTTATAACAACCTTCCCTTCATTTTGAAAAGGTTTCACTAAGGTTGATTTTGCTATGACTATAAATAAAGCTCAAGGCCAAACCTAGAGTGGGTCTCTTGCTACAAGTGCCTTTGTTTACGCAAGGACAGCTTTACCTAATGGCCCTCGTCAGCCTAGGGAGGACCTTATTCCATGAGATCCACACGGGATCTAATGGAATCTTGACAATCTGCCAAAGAAGTGTTTAGCTGGCAATGTAGCAGGGCCAATTCTATGGCTAAAATATAGATGGAAATTTTTCCAGGAGGATATTGATCTAAAGAGACAAAGGTCGCCTCTCCCGTCAAAATAGATTTTCATCTATTTTAGCCATAGAATTGGCACAGCTACTTTTCCAGCTAAACATCTCTTTGGCAGATTGTCAAGATCCTAAATTCGACCGCGTCTAGAACGGCTGAACTGTCAAATATATTCATTGATACAGATGTATCCGAGGCGCATGCGCGAGCGACACTCAACGAGGCTTACCCAAGAGCTTACGGTTGAATGCTAAATAATAAAGTTTAATTTATGTTATAAATATTTTCCTTTTTGTGAATAAATACATTGTGTATTATTGTTTAAAATACCAGCTTTAAATATATTATAAGAAAACATCTTATTAAAAATTTAATAAATGTTTTCAAAAATATATTTAAACGTTTATAACAATATTTATATACGTTTACAAATTTATAAATAGGTTCAACTTTTGAATAGGCATTTTAATTTTTTTATTTTTCATTTTAATTTAGACACTTTCATTTTAAATTAGACATTTTCATTTTTATTTAGACATTTTCAATTTTAATTTAGACACATTGACATTTCTATATATTATTTATTCAAGAGCACTTTGAAACCACTAAATAATATCGAATAGAGTTTTTATTATACGAAAGAAGCGCTTGAAATGGGAATAGCGATGTTTGATATCATTTTTAAATCAGGTGAATTATAAACCCTTAATTAAACGCGTCCGTTTTTAGGACGTAGGTACTCGCCCGAGCTTCCCGAGCTCGAACTTTATGATGGTAAAAAATGAAAAAATTATTTTTCAAAAAATAAAATCTTACCAATATATGTCATAATTTGTATATAATTAAATGCAACCCCGACCCACTATGTATGTACCATGTATGATTTTCAAAGATTTAATAAAAGAATAAGGTAACTGGAGGAAAGAAAGTAACAAAAGACATAGGAAGTAAATCTAGAGGAGAACATATTTATTAATAACGACGCAGTTAACCTTCTGACCCCGGGTCCCTGCGAGCTAAGTTTAAACCGACACTTCCTGGAAAAACAGGACGTATCTAGTGACCAGAAGTTATAAATGTTAAAGCTAGCACTCAATACTTCCTGACAAAGCAGGACGTATTTTGATAACGCGGAAGTAAATAAAGTGGAAATAGCACTCGACACTTCCTGTCAGGCAGGCCATATCTTTCATCAAGGAGAGCCGCGGGCCAATCAGAAGACAGCACCTTAAGTAGGTCAACCAATAGGAAAAGATCATGTGACATCTCTCGACCAATCAGAAGACAGCACCTTAAGTAGGTCAACCAATAGGAAAAGATCATGTGACATCTCTCGACCAATCAGAGAGAAACTGAGTCTTGGTGTTAAATCGAAAAACAAGAATAGTCAGTTGCTCCTTCGCTTCCAACAAGGTAACATCTACTCTAGAGATCTCTCTCTCTCCGCTCATTTCATCTAAATCCCATCATCGCCATGTGATCAACTAATTAATAAGTCAAATCGCTCAACTCTTCTCAAGCTTTCTTCCCTCCAACCCAGTTGCCTTTTACTTTCAAACCCAATCACGTGTCCTGATTATTCCTAACTGTATGCTTAAACTTCCACTCAAACGGCTGCGCTTCAACCAAATCTCACCATTCGCATCCAACAACAAGAAACCCCGCAACGATATTGCCACATATATATACCTATATATAATAGTTTACCTTAGTAGATAGACAATAAGGATTAAATTGATAGTTTTTTTTTAACGATCAAATATGCCTAGAAGCAAACAGCGATCATCTTTTGATCAAGTATCAGAGTTCGACAGAGGAAGGAGAGTGGCCTATTGAAATTGTGAATTATCTTTCAGGGAAATCGGTAGTCTTGTTGGACGAAACCAAACAACTGTAATGCGGATATGTGATCGTTGGATGCAGCAAGGTACGATGGATCGATGTGTTCGATCGCATCCACCTCAGTGCACCACTCCACCGCCAATGGTTCGATGAAAGAAGAATGTGGAGGGCATAATGGAATGAAATTGTCTTTAATGACGAGTCACGCTTCTGTCTGCAACACCTCGATGGTCGGATTCTAGTCTGGAGACACCGTGGAGAGAGGATGCTAGACAGCTGCGTTATGCACCACCACACTGGTCCTGCACCAGTATTTTGGTATGAGGCGGTATTGGATATCACTCTCGCACTCCTCTAGTATGCATTGCCGATACTTTAAACAGCCAACGCTACATCTCCGAGGTGTTGGAGCCAGTTGTCCTTCCTTACCTTCAAGGCTTGCCCACAGTCATATTTCAACAGGATAATGCGCGACCACACGTGGCACGCATTGTCCAAAGGTTCTTCGTCAATCGCCAGATTGAATTGCTTCCCTGATCGGCTTGATCTCCGGAACTTCCGCCGATAGAAAACATGTGGCCCATTTTTGTTCAACGATTGACCCAGATTACATCCCTTGCTGACACACCAGATCAACTTTGGCAGCGTGTGGAAGTTGCTTGGTCTGCTGTACCCAAAGAACACATCCAAAGTATCTTTGAATCAATGCCGAGGCGTGTGGCAGCGGTGATCTCCAACAATGGTGGCTACTCTGGCTACTGATTCTGGCAGGAACCACGCTTAGCAGATATCTATAGATTCAATCATTTGATACTTGGTTAACATGTTATCTATAAATTAAAATTTGTTGTGATATATCTTCTTTCTTGGTGTTGCAATTTGGGTGGCCAGCAGTGTATATATAATGTGAGTCCTATGAATATTTTGTAATAAGATTCGATAGTGCAGCCGTTTGATAAAAAAATGAAAATAATTTTTTTTCAATAAACAGTTTATTATAAATAACTTGAGTAAAAATGGCTATATAAAATATTTTTGTGGTTATGGGAATAATCCAATATTTAGTGAACTATATAATAGGTTAATTAATTACACATATGTGGAGAATCTTGCCGATTCTTCGTTTGCTCTGTTATAGTTGTTGTTGAGGGTTCAGGCAAGAATCCTCACGCGCCTAGCGGAGCCAGTGTGGCGGCGGCAACCGGCCGAGACTGGATCCCGGGAGTTTGGTTTTGGTTTTGGCTGCGAGCGGAGGTTACTCCGCGTCTAGCTGTATGTGGTGTTCTCCTTTATGTTCCGGCACTGGTTATAAATAAAACCGGTACCAAGGGAGCTCCGACGACTCAGAGTGGATTATTGACAACACAACAGTTGTGACAGCGAAGGTGCTGTCAACTGGAAGTTGGGATTGGATTGGTGAATTTTGCAGTCGGGATGGCAGGAGTGAGGACACAGGAATGGTTGGTCAAGGGAACCGATGCTGAGAGACAGAGAGCATGGAGGAGAGTGAGCTTACGCCCAGCGATTCACGCTGGATCAGAAGACACGTCTAGTACGGATGAAACTCGGAGACGCTACTGAGACTTCCCCATTCGGGTGGTGTCACGTGACCTCCATTGAGATTCTGATTGGTCATTCATTACAACATGGAAGATGAATAATCGCCTTGATTGGTCCAAACGACTGGGAAGCCATCTCTGATAGTTATAGGAGAAAATGTGAGGAAGGAGCATTGACCTAAATAAAGTTGTTTTCAGCTAATTCAACTCCGGGGTCCTTTGTCTTGAAGTTCTCTGGAATAAAAGTGTCGTTGACCTAGCGCTAATGATGCGAGATAAAAATATTTCCTCTTAACTCTAGGCCTAACTGCAATCGTTTATTAATATCTATAATCGTATTATCTCCTTGTTTTTCTCTGTCTGTTTGACATACAGTCCGTATTTTATTTGGCTCTTAGCAGTACATCATGTCATACAGTAAGTTGGTATAGGGTACAAGGTGGTTGGTTGGACATAGGCAGGGACCTGGTAGAATGACTGGGGTTTTAAATTATCAGACATATTTACATCAAAGTTGAATTGTATTCTTTTTAACTATAGTCAAATTATTTATATTTATTAATAAACTAGCGGATGTACCCGACTTCGCCCGGGTTTTACCCGAGTAAAGGTTTGTCTAACGAATCCCTTGAAAAATACTCGATAAGTTGAATAAAATCAATATTAATTGGTTCCCTCGATAATTGGAAGTTAAATGAAAAGTATCTTGCCTTGGAATTGTATCATTATTCTTGTATGGATGTACCCGGCTTCGCCCGGGTTTTACCCGAGTAAAGGTTTGTCTAACGAATCTCTCGATAAAGTGAACATTTTTTTCCCGGTCCCTTGAAAAATACTCGATAAGTTGAATAAAATCAATATTAATTGGTTCCCTCGGTAATTGGAAGTTAAAGGAATAGTATCTTGCCTTGGAATTGTATCATTATTCTTGTCTCAAAAAAATTGCCGTGTCATCCTGAATTTTGTCTTTCCTAATTTTCTACATTTCAAAATCATCGTATCATCATGATAATATTTAGAGCAGATTGTTGAATTATAACAGATAAATTAGAATATTTATCTTGATTATTTTTAGGCGAAAAAATCAATATATTATAAATATACATATTATTATTAAAGTTCAGGGTGTATGGATATATATTTATTCATTAAATTAAAACTTCTGTTTAAATGTGTATTATTTTTAATGAACTCAGAAAGCATAAATAATTTGGATTTTTCTCTTAGCTTTCTTTTAATATTTCACTTTCTATTCACACATACAACATCTCTACTGTAATATCTTTCAACTTATTATCCTCATAATGGGCGTTTTTATTTATATCTTTCCTCATCTTTTGAAACATATTATATTTTTGTGTAATATAATAAAACTTGAAATAAAAATATATTTGACACGCAATTACATATAGAGCGCAAAATAAAAATTGTATAATGTATATTTTTATATATTTATGATTCTATAGCTATTCAAATATTTCAATACGTCAAGTCATTTAATATCATACTCTCTAAGATACCTAACAACACTCACTTGATGAAGAATGTTTGAGCATGAAATTTATTAAGAAAAAAAAAATGTTAAACATCTACTAATTTATTTCAGAAATATAATTGAAACACGTTAAGTGGGAAAATTATAGTAGTATAGTTTAAATATTATGAATCGATATATATATATATATATGTTTTATTTATAACTAATTTTTAATTTCACAGAATAGATGACTCCCTGGGGAGGTAGGCACCAGGTTATAAAAACCTCGATTGGTGTTAACAACTTTATTTATTAAAATAGGTTAGACAGTGTTTATATATAACGACAGTGATAATCTTCTCGGTATTGTTTATGCGATAAAACAGAATAAGAGAAGAAAAGTTTCTTTATTAGACAAATTATAACGGTGCGAGCTTTCGGGTAAAAACCCCTTCTACAGGCGTGGTAGACGTGACACTATAACATAGGTAATGTGGCTAGAAAGAGAATATACACACATGATTATTTACATATTAGCGGAATATGCTATGCAAATGGGGATTTTTCATTTGTTATGACTATTGTAATTAAAGAGATAGTAGGCAAATAGGACATTTGTATATTTGGAGTTTTGAGTCTATAGAGGAATATGTTAACGTAAATTACAGGATATGTGATATTTCAAAGAATTTTAGGAAATGATGCTATTACTGTAAGGCCAGGAGAGCACGATAGGCATCAGGAAGATCTATTTTGCGGTTGATGCTATTATGTCTGTGAGATTCTATGGATTCGAGAACTAATCGCTGGTGCTGGTTATGAATGCGTCTGTAATGCGGTTCCTTGACTCACAGAGTGTAGATTCCCATACAGCTTCATCCATAGTACAACTTACCAAGCTCTGCTTGAGCATGAACTGTTTCACATTCCAAGAAAATCATTACAGACAAATTAAGGGCTCTCCAATGGGTAGCCCTCTTTCCTCTATTGTCGCAGAAGTCGCTATGTCCGAAATAGACAACTGGATCACCCGTACCCTCCCCATAGATATACAAATATGGCGCCGTTATATTGATGACGTCTTTTGCTTATGCAGACACGGCCAGGAGAGCACCATACTTGCAGCCCTCAATAGTTTTAACCCCAACATCTCCTTCACTTTGGAAATAGAATCAAACCAGGTCATCCCATTTCTAGACATCCTAATAATACGTACCACATCCTCATTCCACACCACAGTCTACTACAAAAAAACAGTGTCCCCCCAGTTATACCCATTTCAATTCACACTGTCCCATTTCCCACAAAATCAACATAGTAAAAACTCTCACCAAAAGAATCTATACCCACTGTTCGCTCGATATATTTAAAGAAATAGAGAAAAATCTCATCATATCGCACCTCTCTATAGCATCGTTTCCGCTTGAATTCATCAACAGACATTCATATACACCTGGCCCCCCCAACCACCCTAAAATTTACAGATCATTATGTTTCCTTCCCTACTCCCCCTCCTCAGCCGACATAGCCAGAAGCCTTAAAGCATACGGTATCCGCACCTTATATAAAAACTCCCCCAACCTGCTCACATCCCTCCGTCACCCATATACTAAATCGCATGCCCCCCCCTGATCCCCTCCATTCTGTTGGCGCGGTCTACTCTGTCTCGTGTGAGCAATGCTCTGCCACATACGTTGGCGAGACAGGCAGATCCGTCGCCATCAGAATGTCTGAGCATTCTAGAAATATCTCCAACCACGACACCAGGTCCCTTCTTTACCAGCACACACTCAATACCGGCCATACATTCAACACCAACCACCCCACCATACATTACAGACGCATTCATAACCAGCACCAGCGATTAGTTCTCGAATCCATAGAATCTTACAGACATAATAGCATCAACCGCAAAATAGATCTTCCTGATGCCTATCGTGCTCTCCTGGCCTTACAGTAATAGCATCATTTCCTAAAATTCTTTGAAATATCACATATCCAGTAATTTACGTTAACATATTCCTCTATAGACTCAAAACTCCAAATATACAAATGCCCTATTTGCCTACTATCTCTTTAATTACAATAGTCATAACAAATGAAAAATCCCCATTTGCATAGCATATTCCGCTAATATGTAAATAATTATGTGTGTATATTCTCTTTCTAGCCACATTACCTATGTTATAGTGTCACGTCTACCACGCCTGTAGAAGGGGTTTTTACCCGAAAGCTCGCACCGTTATAATTTGTCTAATAAAGAAACTTTTCTTCTCTTATTCTGTTTTATCGCATAAGTGTTTATATATTGTGGGTGGCATGGAATTCTAGGCGGAGTCAGATAACAAATTATTTATTGTAAAATCAACTTTTAATTCCATTTATTTTTACAAATTATCAGAAGGGTTAAATTGGTGTATACTACATGTTAAAGTTATTTTTGTTTATATGTGTGTGTGGTCAAATATCAATTCTAGATTATATAATGTTAGACATATGTGCTTGATATATTATAGATAAATATTTACATTTCATATTATTTATGATTTATATTTAGAATGATGTATAATTATTTTATTATATTGATATGGCAACAATTAATATGATATTAATGTTAATTCATATAATTTTAATAAAGTATATGTTATAAGCATTATATATTTATAAGATGAATAATTTTAATATTTGAATTGAATAGTTATTAGACAAATTAAAACTTATAATGAAAATAGGAAAAGTTAATATTTGGGAGCCGCTACATCACTCCCCCGCCAGTGAAGACTTAAAGTCGAAAACGTACGTGGCGTCCATAGCGAGTGGTGTAGCTACTTGTCTTCGGTGTAGTTTCCTCAGCACCGTCGGGCATAGGTGGCAGAATTGAAGAATCGTGGAAACTTTGAGGGGTGTTTTCTATGAATGCAGGCTTTAGTCTGTTGACAGAAATGACTTTGTTTTGGTCATTGATTTTAACTGTAAATGTCTTCGAAGATCTTGATACCACTGGAAATGGACCTTCGTATGGTGGAGATAACGCTCTTTTTACAAAATCTTTTCTTACAAAGACGTGTGAGCAGGTGTCTAAGTCTTTATGAGAAAACATATTATTTTGCTTTGTTTGTCTCGTTGGTTGAGGTCGAATTCTACTCATATAATTCTTTAATTGAGTGGCAAAATTTGATGGATCGGGGTTTTTAAATTCTGAATTGGTTAGTAAATCAGCTGGAAGATTTAAAGTTGTCACGAAAACCATTTCTGCAGCAGTGCATTTCAGGTCTTCTTTGTAGGATGTTCTGATGCCTAGCAGTACTAGAGGCAAAGCATCTATCCAATTAATAGTATTTCCGCTTGCCATGATTGCAGCTTTAATTTGACGATGCAAGCGTTCGACGAGACCGTTTGCTGCAGGGTTGTATGCCGTTGTTCGTATTCTGTTGGTGCCAATGAGTGAAGTGAGATCCTTGAAAAGATGTGATTCAAATTCACGACCTTGGTCAGTAGTTATTGTTGCTGGAACTCCGTATCTAGAAATCCAACCGCGAAAAAAAGCTTTTGCTACGCTTATTGCAGTTTTGTTCGAAATCGGAAAGGCTTCAGGCCATTTTGAATATCTGTCTATAGCAGTCAAAATGTGGGTACAATTTTCAGAATGGGGTAAGGGGCCTATTAAATCAAGATGAACGTGTTCAAAGCGAGTTGATGGGAGAGGGAAAATTCCGTGTTTTGTAATTGTATGCCTGTGAATTTTGCTTTTCTGACAATCTAAACAGGACTTTGACCAATGATTTATTGTTTGATTCATTTTGGGCCAAAAGTATTTCTGAGTTATTAGTTTTCTTGTTGCACGAATTCCTGGATGAGACAAATTATGGAGAGAATTAAAAATTTGTCGTCGGAAATTTTCAGGCACGAAAGGTCTGGGATTTCCAGTAGAAACATCGCAGTAAATTAATTTATTGCAAAAAGGAACTTGTTGTTTTATTAATTTGATTGTTTGTGAAGAATTTGAATTATCAATGAGAGTTTTTAGTTCTTTGTCCTTTTCTTGAATTTCAGGGAATGCATTAAGATCTAGATTAACCTTCGTGTGATTGAAAGTTTCGATTTCAATTCTTGAAAGGGTATCAGCCACAATGTTTTCACTTCCCTTAACATAGCGTATGTCCATGGAGAATTGTGAAAGATAGTTGAGATGACGTTCTTGACGAGGTGAACGTTCAGATTTTGATGTGAAGGCATACGTTAGAGGCTTGTGGTCTGTAAAAAGCATGAATGTTTTTCCATCAAGAAAGTATGAGAAATGCTTAACAGAGAGGAATGCAGCTAGGAGTTCCCGGTCGAATGCTGAGTATTTCGTTTCTGCTGGGGTTAGCTTTTTTGAAAAAAATGAAATTGGTTCCCATGCAGTGTCATTCAGTTGTTGGAGGACACCACCAACAGCAACGTTGGAGGCATCAACCAGTACACTTAATGTAGAATTGGGTTGAGGGTAGTTTAAAAGTGTGTTTTCTGCAAGAGCATTTTTGATGTTTTGAAAAGCTTCTAATGTGTCTGAAGTCCAATTTAATGATGCATTGGGAGATTTAGTTTTTAGAAGTGAATAAAGCGGAGCTAAAATATGACTTGAATTTTTTATGAACCTGTGATAAAAATTTACAAGACCAATAAATCTTTGGAGTTGATGGGTCGAATTAGGTTGAGGAAAATCTTTAACGATTCTTATTTTCTCAGGAAGAGGTTTTATTCCTTTGTTGTCAATGATGTGTCCAAGAAATTCTAATGAAGGTTTTCCGAAAACGCTTTTAGATATATTGACTGTTAATCCATGATCGGAAAGTCTTTTGAAGATTGTATGTAGATGTTGAATGTGATCATTTTCATTTTTACTGGCGATCAAAACGTCATCAATGTAAACGAAGACAAAATCTAGACCTTTTGTTACTTCATCCATGAATCTTTGAAATGTTTGGCTTGCGTTTTTCAAACCAAAGTTCATGCGTGTGAATTCAAATAGACCAAATGGCGTAGTTATTGCCGTTTTGGGTATGTCTTCTTGGTTAATTGGAATATGGTGGTACGCCTTCACGAGATCTATTTTGCTGAAAATTGTACAGCCATGAAGGCTTTGGGTGAAATCCTGAATGTGCGGAATGGGGTAACAATCAGGTTGGGTCACAGCATTTAGTCTTCTGTAGTCGCCACATGGTCTCCAGTCTATAGAATTTTTCTTAGGGACTAGATGTAAAGGTGATGCCCATGCTCCGTCTCCTCTCTTGCATAAACCTAGTTCCATCATGTGCTCAAATTCTGATTTGGCAATTTTAAATTTTTCTGGATTCAGCCGTCTTGGTTTGGAGAATGTTGGTTGCCCTTTTGTAGTAATATGATGAGTGACTGAATGCTTGACTGGTGTGGAATATGATGGAGGCTTAGTTAGAGAGGGATAATGAGAGAGAATGTTCAAAAATTTGTCTTCATAGCTGTTTATTGAGCACTTTGGAGAAAGTGAGTTGAAATTTGTAATTGATGCACGCTTGCGTAGTTTCGTTAAAGAATCAATTATAAACTTTCCTTTGATATCTGGAATTATTCCAAAGTGTTCCATAAAATCAGCTCCTAGAATGGCTTTGTTTGTGTCTGCTATTATGAATCTCCATTTGAAATCTCTACGAAGACCTAGATCAAGATTAAGGAATCTTTCGCCATAAGTCTTGATAGGTGAATTGTTTGCTGCTGTGAGAGTAAATTTTGTTGGAACACGCCGTCTATCTTCAGGACGAGGAGGCAGGACACTGATCTCTGCACCTGTGTCAAGGAGAAAACTAATTTTGTTGCGGTAGTCAGTGATAAATAGACGGTGGCTTTTATTATTGCTACAATCAGTAACCACCGGGCTTACTGATTGTTGTTGGAGTTTTCCTGCTGGTTCTTTGCTTTTTTGTTGAAAGTACAAGGTGAGATGCATTTTCTTGCATGGTGCTTGAATCGAAAATGATACCAGCACCAAGAGCCATTTGGATTGTACTTTCTATAACTGTTTGGGGAAGATTTTCGAGATGAAGATGAGCTTCTGGATCTTGAACGAGGTATTCTTTCTTCCTTCTTGTTAAGGTCAATTTTCAATGCTGAAATTTCCGCACGCAAAGATGCCAGTTCCTTTTCTAAAGTCGAAGTACTTGAAGATGGTGAAGAAGTAATCTCCGTCACTCTATCAGCTAAATCTGCTAGAGAGTTTAGTGATGCTTGCTCTTGCGTTGTCAGAATTATTTGGATGTTTTTAGGTAAACGTTGCATCCAGAGCATTTTTAATGTTGTGTCACTGACGGCTTTGCTTTCTCCAATCAATTGTCTTAAGTGGCGTAATAATTGGCTAGGCAGTCTGTCTCCAAGTTCTTCTTGAGTCAACAATTGCTGTAGTTTTTTAAATTCGCTGTCAGCGGTACATTTAATTATGGCCTTCTTTAGCGCGTCGTATTTATTGTCTGGTGGAGGTGATATAATGAATTCACGTACCTCTATGGCAGTTGATGGAGATAAAAGTGAAATTAGATAAGAAAATTTGGTGTCATCATTTGTAATTGGACTTGGCTTGTTCAATAAAAATTGTGATTCCAATGTTATGAACCACAATTCTGGATCGTTTGGCCAAAATTCGGGTGCTTTAATTGAATCCATTTTGAGAATATATTGTATTTAAAAAATTATATGTCCTTAAGAGATATTAAAATTCTGATTATTATAATTATTAAAATTCAGAATTAAAATTTTATATTTGATTTTTTTATTTGATAAGAAAAAATATTTGAATATATTATCAAGTTATAATTTTTAAATTGTAAGAGTTATATATTATTTTTTAATTGCCAATTTAATGTGTATTTGAATTTATTTAATATTTATTTCTTAAAATTATATTTGATATCTGATTTGTTTTTAAGTTGAAAATTTGCCTTGAATTAAATACCAAACGATGTACGTTTTCGTTGTTTTTAAATATTGCGAAATATGTTAAAATTTTTGTTTTAAATATAAATATTTAATATGTATGTCATAAATATTTATAATTTGATATTATGAGTATTTTTCACTTTTGATCGAATTGAAATTCTTGTTTGATTGCTTGCAAATGTTCGTTAAAGTTTACCGGCTCACCATTTTGTGGGTGGCATGGAATTCTAGGCGGAGTCAGATAACAAATTATTTATTGTAAAATCAACTTTTAATTCCATTTATTTTTACAAATTATCAGAAGGGTTAAATTGGTGTATACTACATGTTAAAGTTAATTTTGTTTATATGTGTGTGTGGTCAAATATCAATTCTAGATTATATAATGTTAGACATATGTGCTTGATATATTATAGATAAATATTTACATTTCATATTATTTATGATTTATATTTAGAATGATGTATAATTATTTTATTATATTGATATGGCAACAATTAATATGATATTAATGTTAATTCATATAATTTTAATAAAGTATATGTTATAAGCATTATATATTTATAAGATGAATAATTTTAATATTTGAATTGAATAGTTATTAGACAAATTAAAACTTATAATGAAAATAGGAAAAGTTAATATTTGGGAGCCGCTACAATATATTGTAATTATAAAATATTTAAATATATATAATATAAAATGCAGAAATATTTTTCCAAAACCATCTTATTTTATAAGTGACAAACATTTTCTTATATATAAAAATATATTTACAATAAATAAATTTAAAAGTAAAACTACCCTTACGTCAAAATAGGCATAAAATCTATACGAAATTTATTGATCGTCGTAGTAGATTTGAAACATTATTTCCATTGTATATTTATCATTACAAGTTTTTTAAAAGATTACCAAACATGCTGATTCTCTTCCTCTCAATTATCTGAATTAATTTATATATATATTAAAAATAATGAAGGCATATCCTGACCAAAAGCGCATGTGCTTTTTAGATGGCAGAGCGCCAATCTCTTGATAATGGGTTGGCTAAATATCAAGGAGCAAGTTAAATAAACGTTTAGTTTATTTTTGCTCCACTAAATGGCGCTCTGGCATTAAAAAAATACATGTGCTTTTGGTCAGGATATGCCTTCATTATTGTTAATATCAACATCTGACCTTTTTATTATTTATTTTTTCTATTGTTTTCTCATATATATATATATATATAGTATATTTTATACTGTATAATAATGACACTTTTAGTATATTTCACATATCTTCCAATTAGTTAGAGCCGATACCTTATAATATCATACGCTTCTATTGAAATGTACACTGTTCCTATTTACTAGCATCTCATATTTTGTATATACGAGGTATGTTCAAAAAGTATCACGACTTTTGTGTTTTTTAAAAAATTATTTATTTATTCATTAATACCTATTTTGTCCCCTTCAAAGTAATCCCCATGAGATATTATACACTTGTGCCAACGGTTTTTCCAATCTTCGAAGCACTTCAAAAAATCATTTTTTAAAATCTTTTTCAGCTCCTCCTTCGATGCCGTCTTTATCTCGTCAAGCGTAGCGTAACATCGTCCTTTCATGGGCCTCTTCAGTTTAGGGAATAAGAAAAAGTCACAGGGGGCCAGTTCTGGGGAATACGGTGGCTGCGGCATCATTAGTGTGTTGTTTTTTGCCAAAAAGTCGCGCACAAGCAACGATGTGTGAGCAGGGGCGTTATCGTGGTGCAAAAGCCAATTTTTGTTTTTCCACAAATCCGGGCGTTTCTGGCGGATTGCTTCGCGCAAATTGCGCATAACTTGCAGGTAATATTCCTTATTGACCGTTCTACCCTGTGGCAAGAACTCATGATGCACCACGCCCCCACGCCGTTTCCACGTCATAACCATAAAACCACGCTTCGTCACCAGTTATGACCCTCAGGAGCAAATTTGGGTCGTCGCGGACAGAGTCCAACATCACATTAGCAATGTTCATGCGATGCTGTTTTTGGTACCACCGATAAACGTTGCTTTGGTCGAAGGTAGCTTCTCCGTATTCCACAGTCAACATTCGGAATGCATCCGTGCACTTAATTTCGTTTTTCACACAAAATTTGATACAGGTTCTTTGATCCATTTTTTAATAGGTAAAAATCGAAGACGATCCAAAACACTTGCAAGCAAAGCAGCTGTCAACAATTAAGTGAACATTCAAAATGGCCGAGCTTGTCGGCATTAAGTGAGAGACATGAGTACCAACATAAAGCCACAAAAAGATCGAAATTCGAATATACGTAACCCGCGAAAATTCAAAATTCGCGATACTTTTTGAACACACCTCGTATGCTATATCTTCATTAATATAACATGTACACCTTTATTTGTATTTAAACTCAAAATGGTGACCTCAAAACTGGTGGCTGTTGGGCGTTGAGGGAGAGGAAACAGCCAACGCCAAGGTGGGACCCCCGTCCAGTGCTTTATATAGACGAACCCTGTCAACAGGTTTTAGCAGGGGGTCAGGGCGTATGTTTTAGCGTGTGTCCATCGGTTGACCGCTTATGCCTCTCTCTGTCGCTCGCTTCATGTCTCGTTGTTAGAAATTCAGGTTTGTGTCATGGCCTCTACCTCTGTCCCGTGGGCTGTCCCCGATCACTCTCGGTGCTAAAATCTAACCCTGCCTCTGCTTCTTGTTGTCCGCGTGTGGAAAGAACATCGACATTCGCCTCACGTACACGACTGCCAGTTTATCCATACTTCGAAAGGATCGTTTTCAACAATTTTGCAGAAAGTCGACAGGATAACTGAGGACAGCGGCATGCAGAGGATGACAGAGGCACCTGTGGTCAAGGGCGCATTCGTGTGGATGCTCCTTCTACTTGCTCTCCACCTTGACGATCCAGTAGACCATCTCAAAGACGCCATAGCCTTGCCGTCAGCCATCAACAACTATTTATACCTTTTTTTTCTTCAATTTGTTTTTTTCAATATGTCTAGGCTTATAACTTCTCTCAACCACCTTTTATATCATTTGAAAACTTTTAATATAATGATAGCGTTTATAATATTTTTTAATAGGTAAGATAGAGGGCTTCCTGTTCGCCAAACATTAAAAAATGTTTTTTCATTGATTAATCCAACTGAGAAATCCTTCCTCGCTATATCAATCTCAATAGTGAGATCAGAATATCAGCTAGATTATTTTTCTTATCATCCGGCTCATCATTCGCCCTATTGCCAATCATCATTTTTAATTATATTTTTAAAAATAATCATTCAAGCCGGGGGGAATCATCATTGGCAACAGAACAACCCTTGCAGATACCTTCCCTTTTCTCATTCTCCCCAATCTTATATATTCCCCTTAAAAAATCTTGCTCGGCAGAATTTTTTTTTTATTAATCCAACTGGAAAACATTCTTCCTCGTTATATCGTTCCAAATAGTGAGTTCAGTATACCTAGCTAGATTCTTTCTTTCTTTTTTATTACCCGGCTCGTCATTCTTATCATTACCAATTATCTTTTTTTTTTTTTCCATCATACAAGTCGGGTACAATGATCATTGGCAGAAGTACGTCTTTTGCGTTCACCTTTCCCTTTCCACATTATTCAACATACCTACCTAAGATCATTTGCAACAATAGTACATATATATATAACCTCTTTATTTTTAATCTTCGAATTGCTATAAAATTGATATATAAATAATATTCTCTAAATAAAGCAAAGATCGCCTTTCCCGTTAAAATAAACGTCAAAACTAGACACTTCTCTATTTACCGTCGCCGCAAACTAGCGGGCTCGGGTCGGTGACAAAGCCACAACTCCAGCTTTGGCAAACTGAGAAACGCCTACCTGGAGATCATGGTTTCGGGCTAATGGCCTTATTCAGCCTTGGACGGACTTTATCCACAATATGCCAAAGAGGTGATCATCTGGCAAAGCGGTTAGGCCAAATTTATGGCCAAAATTTTGATCTATAAAAGCAAAGGCCCCCTCTTTCGTCCCATTAGCCCGAAACTATGGTCTCCAAGTGGATGCTTCTCAGTTTGCCAAATCTTGTGTTGTTATTTTGTCACTAACTCGAGCCGTTATTTTGCGGCGATGGTCAATAGATGGCGTTTGGTTTTGACGTTTATATTAACGGGAGAAGCTAACTTTGCTTTTACAGGTCAAAAAAATTCTCCCCAGCCAAATTTCTATCTGAGTTATATTCTAAATTTAATCGAATATATATGATGAATTAGAATTTACATATATATTATGATATGAAATATAAAATATATAATTTTATTCAACAACTTAACATTTGATAAACTCAAAATATTTAAAATTATAAATTAATATTGCGAATCTCTCAAGACGTACATAAAATGGAAATGAAAATGAAGATATTTCAAAGAGAATGGCAACAGTGATATTCCCTCTCCGAGTGGAAACTACATTTCTATAACTTCCTAATGGAATGTGCATTAAATAAAGAACATTTTCCCAACAAAACGTGATCAATTTTCGATTATGAGAGATTTGACGTGGGGTAATGGGAGGTGGCGTTAAGTGGACGGGACTGATGAATTATTCAGCGGAGCACTCCGGGGTTTAAAGTCACCTTTGGACCATCACACGTATTGGCTTACTTGACATAAAATACTCTCATTGCTATATATCCACTCGTATACTTCTAGCTTTATATTTTCTCACCTTATAGAATATATATCATCCCCCCGCCTGCATTGCTATAAAACAAACACACCTCCCCTTATATATATCCTCTAGTTTTATGCTGGATTACCTCACATAATATACCCGCATTTCTATATGACCTCCGTATATATTTCTCTAGTTGTATATTGGTTTACCTTCGTTATATACACTAATTACTATATTGCTTTATAATTCCATCAATCCTCGTTGCTTTTTCAGGAATAATCCTATAACATTGTGCCGTTTTATCTCAATATTTTCAACAGGTACTTCTTGTATTGTTGCAATTCTCTCATAAAGTTTTATGATCTAGCGTCTCATTGATATAAGTATATATTTTGGGAACATCAAATTCATTAGAGAGAGTATTAATACACAGCAGTTTTAGTGTAAATCTATGAAGATGTTTGCATTGAATAGAGATAGTTGATCTAATTTTTATATGTATTTAATATCATTTTGTTACGTAAATCGAGAAGGTGTACTGTATTTCACAAATACTAGTTAAAATCACTATAATAAACCCTTACTTGCAATACTTTGAACTTAATTAGAAGACCGAGAAACGAAACACTTATTTGAATAAGTAAGAAAACTTTAGATATTCCCACGAAAGATATTCACACTTTTTGCCTGGTAACTGAAATATACGAGTATTTTCCAATGGTCTTGTTCGAAAGAGGGAGGTATATATTTATTATAACCGACTAGCCGAGTTACCCGGGTAACGCCCCGGGTTTACCCGAAGGGCCCGCAGAGACATTAAGGGTATAGATAGTGGCTTAAAAATTGCAATGGGTGTAATCTTATTTCCAAGAAGCATAATTTGAAATAACGGGTGAGTTAAAAATACTTTCTAAGAATATATATTCGGTCTGATCTTATATATTTATATATCAATATGAGAATGGAATCATCCAAAACAAACCATATCATAAACAACATAATAGACAGCACAATACAAAAATGTAAAAAAAAAATGTATAGAGCAGTAGGAGAAATAGCTATATAAATAAAAGAACGATTATTAAAAAAATGATAATAAATAGTTTATTAGTGAATACAAAAGTTAAAACAAAAAAATCCTTTCAGGTGAGAAACTATAGGCATTGGTGCTTATGGCTAAAAAATATATTTAAAATGAAAAAGAAGAAGAATTTTAACAAATCATAAATTAAAGTTGCAAACAACACAACTATATTGAAGATAAGACAACATAAAGAAGGAATTTTTCGACCCTGTTTGGATTTTCTGACCTATGGCCTATCATTTAACAAACTGTAAATCGACACTATCGATAATCCGACTTCTCCGATATATCGACCATTTTAAAATTCAAATTTAGACAGTTGATTGTTGTTTAAATACAATATTACCGCTAAAAAGGTATTACAGAGGCGATGGCGGCAACAGAAAATGTACAAAATTTATGTATAGTGCAGTGGAAAAAAATTGTAAATAAATAGAAGACCAAAATCGAAATAATTGAAAATAAATAGTTTATTATCAAACAAATAATTAAAAAAAAAATCCTTTCAGGCGAGAAACTATAGGCATAGGTGAAATTCATATAAATATATTCAAAATCAAAAACAAAAAAGAAGTAGTTATTTTCCTCCTCCACATTCTCATGTTTGGTAAGCAATTTTTGGTGAGAAAATATAGCCATTGGTGAAGAGTTTAAACAAATACATTTAAAGTGGAAAAAAGCAAAAAATATAACAAATCAGAAAATAAAATTGCAATTCTAGTTTTTTATATATCTGGGTTCAGCTTTACATATATAATATCCAAAATTCGCACTTGATAAAAAGTCACATGAGCTGTCCGTGTGTAAACACAGGCTCTTGTAGCAAGAGACCCACTCTAGCAAAGGTTTGGCCTTGAGCCTTTATTTATAGTCATAGCAAAACCCAACCTTAGTGGAAACTGATGCCTCTTCATAATAAAGGGAAGACTGTTATCAGAAGGAGCTAAAGAAAAACAAATAATAATAAGAGAAAATATGGTTTCACGGGCTACTAACCAAAAGTTATGATTTTTGAGCCCAAGCGCGATGTCAGGTGGCAAGGGACCCTAGGATCTGGCTGCAGGAGATGTGTCGCAGGGGTAGTGGAAACGTTGGGCAAGCAGGGGAACAGCGCCAAGGTGAATTGAGGCAGGAGCATTGAATTGGCCAGGAATCCAGTAGAAGTGGCAGATGGAATTGGAGGCAGAAGGTCCTTGAAGCCTAGAACTTGAGGGCCCTAGACTTCAGGATGGGGCAGCTTGAGGCTCTCGCCTCGTGCTTGTCAGGAAGGCCCTTGAAGCAGCAGTTGGCACATTTGGAGGTGCGCTGGTCAGCAATGGATGGGCAGGCGCGGCCTTCATGGCCGTCTTGACCGCAGTGGAAGAACTTAGGAGCTCTGAAGCATTGGGCAGAGTTGTGACTGAAGCCACAACAGCGGAAGCAGACGCGGGCGCAGATGGACTCCTCGAAGTTGAGGATTACTCCATCAACCACGATTCTCCCGCGAACGCCCAGGGCTCTAAAGGTCTTGAGGTCAACCTCGATGAAGGCGGTGCAGGTCCCGCTTCTGGGTGCAGAACGGTGCGCCACGCGCACCACCTTGTCCCCAGGAAGCTTTCTAACAGCAGCGGTTTCCAGGAAGGTCTCCTCGATTGTGGAGTTGGATGTCTCCTCATCCACTTTGAAGAGGCAAATCCGTGGCAGGATCTCCTTCTGCTGGCGGACCTTCATTCCATTCAACTTGCTGGCCAGGGAGGTTGTCACCTCAGGGATGGTGTCAGGATTACTGGAGTGGAGGACCAGCTTCCCCTTGGTGTGTAGGGAGGCCCAAACGCCTTGGGGGAGAGTGTGGGCAGCGCGGACAGCTTTTAGCATCTCCCTTGGGTCAGCCTGTGGGTCATCAGAGATGACCACTTTGTGGGCCGCCGATTTTTCTGCGTGGAGGATCACTTGGGCGGCCGCAGGCTTGGATACGCGGGAAGGCGCAGGTTTTGAAGGACCATTCAGGTTTGTCCTCTTTGCAGGCGGGTTGGGAGCCTCAGACTGCTTCCTTTTGGTTGTAGCAGGAGCAGGCAAGGTGGAGGCAGGCTTCTTGGCAGTGAGAGCAGCAGAAGCAGGAGTGGCGGGCTTGATTGGGTTAGTCTGGGAGCTGGTTTCCTTGCAGGAAGGAGCAGGGCAGGTTTGAGTGCCGCGGCAACCAGTCTTGGGCTTGTTGGCCTCCTCAATTTCGTCCAACTCTGCGAAGGACTCGAGGGTGTCAGTGAGGTTCTCTACATTGGTAGCGAGGGCTTTGATCATTTCAGTCCTCGAGTCGATGTAGCGGATCAGGTCCTCATGCAGGGATTTCAGGGCAGGATGGCCAATGGAGCTCAGGATGCTGCAGTTGCGTGAGATCACCATCTCATCTTCCCTCTCCAGGTCGGCGACGTTCACGATGGGCTTGTAGGCCTTCTTTTTCTTCTTGGCAGGATTCATGTATGTCACGAGTAATATACAAATAATAATAAAAAAACAAACAATTTGATGATGATAAATAACAAATAAGATAAGGAACATTTGAAGGGAAAAAATCTACGATTGCAAAATCGAATAAATTAAAAATAAATAAATTTATTAATATTTGGAAAGTAAAAATAAAACGATCATGTGGAGCAAAAAATAACGAAAAGTTTGGTATATAGATGACTATTTATAGTTAAGTATCTTTGGAGGAGATAGCTTAAAACTTTACAACTGTAAACTCTGTTTTTTAGCCTATTTTCTATATAAAAGAAGATAGTTTCAAAAATATTTTTACATACTTTTCTAAATAATTATACACCTATCCCCCGATTTACACGGTAGATACGTTCCTGAGAAAAACGTGTAAATCGGGGGATAGGTGTACACAGAAATAAAAATAAAATGTATTGACAGGTTAAAATATGTAGTCAGCACATAATATCGGGATTCCTCGTGAGATGTGTACACAGCGCATGTGTTCAATCATAGTAGCATTTAGTATAGTGCGATAAAAACAACAACAAAAAAACTTATTTGGAAAACCGTGTAAAAGCGAAAACGTGTAAAACAAGTACCGTGTAAATCGGGGGATAGGTGTACTAATTTATGTGATCAAAACAATAAATGATATTTATATAGAAAAACTTTACTCAGCAAGAGAGAGAAAGAAGCCATTTTGTCCCAATTAAGTAGATCGTTAAACAAATTTTGGCGAAAATAGCTGAAAATGTGCAAAATATTTTGAACTAGGGCAAAAGGAAATGAAGTTTTAAGAATTATGCAGAATGCAATTTCATAAATCGATATTTTAAAGCAAAAAAAAAATTAAATTCTTCACCCGAATTCCGGCCCTTTAGTAATCACATGGTATTTAATCAACTAAAGACAGAGGTGTGGTTTGGCGAAAGGTTTCTTTTTTGATGGGCAAAATATATACGCTTCTGCCAACAACTTAATGTCTTCATTTTAACATCTAATTTATATACATACACCATTATCGTTTAATGATGTTTGAAACTATTAGTATGTCTGTGGTGAATTTTTATTTTCTCTTCAAAAAACAATTCCCGTATCTCCGAAGCGATAAAACAATTATGGAAGGGCCTGGCTCCTCAGTGTTTAAACAACCCTCCAAACGGATTTGCCAGTTTAATCGACCACACTGCTCTCTAATATTCCTATTGGCTGTGTTGCTGATAAATCAGACACGGAAAAGAGAATATTGGTTGGACGGTAGTTGGGCGAACTATGGGCAAAATATTTGTAACAGAGAAGAGAGATTAGAAAGAAGGAATCATATATCGCCGCAACTCTTTTTTTATTATTATTATTAACGCGGTTGAGGAAGCTTTCGGGCAAGCCCTTCTTCAGCTAATTATAGTGTACAAACAAGAAGAGATTATATATCGTTTTTAATATAAAATAAAATAAAAGAAAATAAATTTACCACGCCCCTATCGCCCTCGTTTCAATAGCACCGCGTGGCCACGTCATGTCTGATCCTAACTTCAAATGTAATATGGTACAAAAATATCTTAAAAGAAATTTACGTAATCGAATAAATATAAAGAATCAACTATAAACAGTTCAAAGGATTTAGTGGAGACTTTTTGAAGATTTTTAGGATAGAAGGGGAACGTACTGTGATGGCAACTGTATACTTTTGTTTAATGGTTTAGGGTGCTTCATGGTTTCTATTGCTTCAAGAATGAGTCTTTGGGTTTTAGTTTTGGCATTTGTATGGAGGATTCTGGTATTATTGAAGTCTGGAGTGTGTCCGGTTTCTCTGACGTGGTCAACAATTAAGGAGTTTGGGTTTAGTTTAGAGATGTTTCTTTGGTGTTTTTTGATTCTGATTTTGCAGTTGAGGCAGGGAATTTGGTAAACTAAATCTTTTTTCTGTTTCTGGTCGGTGCTTTTGGTGATTGGGTTTCTTAGAATCGAGCCCATGGAAGGTGAACCTCTGAAGATGGTTTTTATGCCAAAACTTTTGAGTTTGCGGGCTATTGTAATTGTAGATTCTGTATATGGTAAGTAACAGGTGGAGATGTACTGATTGGAGTCATTTCTTGGAGTCCCTGGTTTAAATCTATTTCTTTTAATGAAAGGAAGCGGGTATCCAGATTTAAGAAGCTGGTTTTCGATAGACTTAAGTTCTTTATTGTATTCTATTTTTGATGAACAGTGAGTGAAAGCTCTTTTCGTCAAGGTACGTACAACTGTTATTTTGTGGGAGATGGGAGAATTGGAGGCAAAGTGTAGGTACTGCGTTGGGGAGGTAGGTTTTCTATAAACCTTTGTTGTAAAACCGGTTCTATTTCTGGTAAATAAAATGTCAAGGAATGGCAGGCTTCCTTTATTTTCTTTTTCTATTGTAAATTGAATAGATGATTTGAAGCTATTGAGGGTTTCTAGGATGTGATTTTCACTGTTTTCTGTGATTATGCAAAAAATATCATCAACGTATCTTGACCAGATTAATATTTCGTTGGGTTTTACTTCAGTGATCCATGAGTCAATGGTGGAGAGAACTATTTCGGCTAGAATTGTAGACAGTGGGCATCCCATATATTAATTTCTATATTTATCAGGAAGCCTCTTGGAACTAAGCTTTGATTATTGAAGTACAGCCTGCACCACGCTTATGAGGGTCAACAGCCCGAAACGCGTTCGTGGTTGGTTTATCTTGATTTATCAAGTAATTGGGTTGGCCAAATATCATGAAACAAGTAATATAAACGTTTAGTTTATTTTTATTCCACTAGATCGTGCGCTACCATTAGAAATGTTCAGAAGAGCGTTAAGAATATGCAATTTTTGTTTCCAATATCAAAACCTGATTTTTTTTATTTTTCCTATATAAAAATGTGAATTTTTATGCTTCAAGTAATGAGTAATGTTTACAGTAAACCATTAAGAAATAACCGATTGGCGTAAATTAAATAATAAGCGTGTCATCTGTTAATGAATATTTCAACCATTAGTGCGATATATATATATATATTTAAATATAACAATTTGTTTGCGATCATTTCTGCGAAGGTAAAATTATTGCAAGGGCCTGCTCTTATCTGCAGTGAGATTTATAAGTTGCTATATATGCAATTAAATAGTTTTATAAAATTATGAAATGTCTTAATTTATTTTTTTGCCCAAAAATGAGTCCGTCTTAAATACAAGCTTGTAGTCAAGTGGAAGGTTTCTAAGCGGCGCGTGCTTATACTTAACTCGTATCTAAAGAGAGCTATGTAGGGAATTCGTGTTTACTTCCTCCGACATCTAGAGAAAATCAGTACCAAGATTTATATAGTTCTCAATTTTACGTCTCTCAGGATATTCCCTAAAAGAAAAACAGAGAGAGCAAGAAGAAGTCTAAATGAGCCACTTACCCAACAAACTCAAATATCCGCAATCCACAAAAAGAGGTCTAATTCTCCTAATTACGAAACTCTACTGGGAAATCTCTGAAGCTCCGCCATCTTTCTTTTTTTTTCCAAACACCAACTTGAGAAGAAACTCCGTCCGCTAACAACTTGAATTTAGTTTCCTTACGTTCTTTCTAGGGTACGATGACTTGTGGCCATTGTGAGACTTCCAGATTGGGGTTTATTGAGGTCCCATCTGGGCTAACCTATCTACACTGTATAATGAAAATCTTTCTTTTAGTTTAAGAAGTCTTCCTATTTTAATTTGTTTGATTCATTGGCCGCTCTGACACATAAACACATGTGCATCAATAGTAATAATAAAAATTATAAACCAAGTACACTTTTAATGAATGAGCAATTGCACAATAAACTGATCTCTTTTGATTGCGTCGGTTTGCGAACATAACCATCGCATCAGCTTCCGTTATAACACTTAATATCAAATATAAGGCATTGGCACGACGCCATTTATATATAAGAGAAATGGAACAATTAATCACGATATCAAGTTTGGGGTTATGTATCTCATATTCCTGATAGGTTTCGATTTTACGAGGTCCAACTAAAAGTTCCATGTATTAAAAATATTAACCTAGAAGATTGACCTGTTCCACGTGAAATAGAGAATTTCAATATTCCCAACTCAAAATGCCAAACTCTTGATTTTGAAGATCGAATTCAACTTTTAAAAAAATCAACAAAAAGACCGACAAAAAGATTGCCAACTCTCTCTCTTTCTGAGACCACTGTCGTGTGCACATAAAGCCATGACAAATCGAATGAACTGCGCCTGAGTCACCACCAATGGCCCTGGTAAACAGGGTTGAGTCAATTGTAAACACTATGTTTAAAAACTTGTTAGATCCTTGTATAGTGATGTTTAGAATTAATAAGAATTATTTGGTGGTCAAATCTTGACACGAATTTAAATTTTAAAATATATTTGGAAGAGAAAGAAATACAGCAAGACCATCAAAAATGTATTGTTTTAAATGGGATTTCTCTCTCCATATTATAATTACCAACATATTTATTTTTCGGAAAAATGTGTTAATCAAAATGTAAATATCATATTACTTTCTATATATTTCCATCCATGAATTGCAAATCCATTTTAAAATGTTCTTATGCATTTGATAAGACGATAGAGATTGCTATACAAGATGTAACAAATGAGTTTCGGAACTAAAGCTATAAAAATAATTATGAATTTATATGCTGATTACAATATTATATAGAATAAAGGATTGGCTTTTCTACACAATGATATCATTCTATAGAGACACGAATAGATTAACGAAGTACTCCCAATATATCGCAGTAGTAATTTGTCTTATTTTAAAATAAAATTTGGTACTGAATGGTTGGATCTAGGTGAATCTAGGCGGCTAATGCCTTTTAAATATCATTTTTTGACAATAGGCATTTTCTTTTATAAATACACACACAAAAGTCAGGTGATTACATTTTCAATTATATGTTTCTTAGAGCACATCATAATCTTATATTAAAAAACGAAAGAAAAAATAAAAGATAAATAGATCAGGTGTTGAAATTAATATTAAAAATAGCATATCCTGACCAGGAGCACATGTGATTTACAGAAGGCAGAGCGCCATCTGGTGGAACAGAAATCAACTAAACATTGATTTAGCCTGTTCCCTGATATTTGGCAAACCCAATTTCTTGATAAATCAAGAAAAGCCATTCACGAACGCGTTTCGCGCTTTTGGCGCTCGTCAGCGTGGAGTTGGCTGAACCACTGCGACCAAAAAAATATTTTTTGGTCCCAGTGGCTTCCTGAAAAATCCAGAAATGGGTATTTAAGGCCAAACTTGCGTAAATACGCTTAGCACATTAAAAAACGAAATAAAAAATAAAAGATAAAAAGATCAGGTGTTGAAATCAATATTAAAAATGGCATATCCTGACCAGGAGCACATGTGCTTTACAGAAGTCAGAGCGCCATCTGCTGGAACAGAAATTAACTAAAAATTGATTTAGCCTGTTCCCTGATATTTGGCCAATCCAATTTCTTGATAAATCAAGAAAAGCCTTTCACGAACGCGTTTCGCGCTTTTGGCGCTCGTCAGCGTGGAGTTAGCTGAACCACTGCGACCAAAAAATATTTTTGGTCCCAGTGGTTTCCTGAAAAACCAGTTAATGGGTATTTGTTGAAAAAGGAGGAAGATAGAAGAGGGCACTGATCACCGGAGGATTTTATTGAACGCTCACGGTGAGATAGCACAACTAACTAAAACTAACAAAGATATCCATTTATATATACATTGCAACACACCACAGAGTTGCAGGTCACTGGTCAAAATAATTATATCATGAAATCCGAGAGAATTGCCATTTTAACACTTCCCCTCAATTCATCAGATTTCTACATTCCAAATCCAGTGACGTGTTTTTCATACAAAAACCTTGGTAGGCCCTTAGTAAGGATGTCGGCAACATTTTCTTGGGTTGGTGTGTGGACGACCTCGACAAGTCCATCGCTGCAAATGCTTCTGATGTAATGCCATTTGATGTCAATGTGTTTAGTTCTGGCATGATAAACCGGATTTCTCGCCAGCTGTTGAGCACCCTGGTTATCCGTCTTCAGAACAGTCGGTCCATTCAGCAATTCACCAAATCCCATCTCATCCAACAGCGCTCTAAGATAGACTGCCTCCTTTCCTGCTTCACAAAGTGCGATGTACTCAGATTCTGTGCTCGAAAGAGTGACAGTCTGCTGCTTCTTCGATTCCCAGGCTATTGGACCTCTTGCCAAGAAGTAAACAATTCCCGTATGAGATTTTCTATCCACGAGGTTTCCACCCCAATCAGCGTCGACATAACCATGAAGAGCCTCATTAGATTTCCTGTAGGTAATCCTCAAACATGAGGTGCCTTTCAAATAGCGGAGGACACGCTTGGCAGCATTCCAGTGCTGTCTCCTAGGATCATTACTGAACTGTCCCAAAGCACTAACTGCATAGGCTATATCGGGCCTTGTCGACACTGAGAGATATATCAATGATCCAATCAGTGATTGGTATTCTACCTTTTTCACTGGCTCATTCTCACCTTCTATAGATGAAATTTTTGTTAACTTGGAGTTCGAGTCCAAGGGTGTAGAAATAGGCTTTGCCTCTTTCATCCTATATTTCGCCAGAAGTTCTTCAATATATCTCTCTTGATCTATGGATATTGAACCATCCTCTTTCATTTGTATCCTTATACCCAGGCAACAATTTATCCCTCCAAGATCCTTTATTTTGAATATCCTTTTCATACTTTCTTTAAAGGATTTCAACGTGCCTTCTCTTTCAGCCGCAATTATCAGATCATCAACATAGATTGCCACCAGGAGAATACCTTCATCATGCTTGATATAGACACAATTGTCAGATTGAAGTTGCTTCAGTCCCAAATTCTTCAATTCATTGTCGAGCCTTTCATGCCAAACTATTCCAGCTTGTTTCAGCCCATAAATTGCCTTTTTGAGTCGACATACTCTCTCTGGATATTTTCTTGAGACAAAGTTTTCCGGCTGTGTCATATAAATTTCTTTAATTTCTCCATTCAAATAAGCAGATTGAACGTCCATCTGATGGAGTATCAAGTTGTATTCAACAGCCAAGGCTAAAAACATTCTAATAGTACTTTGGCGCACTACTGGGGCAAAAGTTTCCTCGTAGTCTATTCCGTACTGCTGTGAATAGCCTTTTGCTACCAGGCGAGCCTTATGGCGCTCAACAGAACCATCACTATTGCATTTCGTTTTGAATACCCATTTGCTTCCTATGATGTTTCGATTTATAGGGGGATCAACCAATTCCCAAGTTTTGTTCTCAATCAAGGAACCAAACTCTTCCTCCATTGCTTTCTTCCAAAAATAAGAATCCCTTCCTGACAGCGCTTCCTCTGCGTCTTTTGGATCTGGCAAGTATTTCGCCTCTAGAAGTTCTTGCGTTGACAGATTGGCTGTAGGGTACTCCTTTCTTGGTCGGCCAGGTTTTCCTGTTCTAATATATCTTGGTCGTCCTCTTCCTCTTCTTGAAATGACCACTTCACTTTCTGACGGCTCGTCCACTAAATCAGACATCTCTAAATCCGATTCACTTTCAATTTCAGTTCGTGATTCAACTTCGGACGTGCTTCCCTTTTCTTCAACTAGAGGAATTTCCTTGACAAAAGGATCTTTTTGTGGACTAACATCAATTTCAATGACTTCATTCCGAATTCTTGATAATTCTGGTTCAATAAAACGTACATCTCTACTTTTTATAATTGTACGTGTACCAGGCTTCCAAAGTCTGTATGCCTTAGCTTCTGTGAAATAGCCTATTAACTTGTATTCCTCACTGCGAGGTGCGAATTTAGATCTATTCGGCCTATTATTCAATGAGAAACTACAGGTTTTCTTTTGTTAAACAATTCATGTGGAGTTTTACATTCGTTAAGCTTCGGGCATCTATTTCTGATATAAGTTGATGTGTGTATCAATTCATCCCATAAAGTTTCAGGTAAATCACCTTCGATCATGAAGCACCTAGTCATATCTAGTAGAGTTCTATTCGCTCTTTCAGCTACACCGTTCTGTTGAGGTGTATATTCGACAGAGAGTTGATGTCCAATGCCCTCTTCTTCTAGATAATTCTTAAATTCTTTGCTAAGGTATTCAGGTGCATTATCACTTCTAATACATTTCAACCTTTTTTTCGGTTTGCTTCTCAGCGTATCTCTTATATATTCTGAACACTTTAAATACTTCACTTCTTTATTTCATTATAAATGTGAAGATAAATCCTGAGAAGTCATCAATAAATGTTGAAAAATAAAGGGCGCCACCCAATGATTTTGTTCTCATGGGACCACAAATGTCAGTATGAACCAGCTTCAGTGGTTCTCTTGATCTCGTAAAAGACTCTTTCTGAAAAGGTAGCCTTGTTTGTTTACCTTTCAAACAAACTTCACAGGTAAATTTTTTAACATCAAAATTTGGCAGGCCGTAAACAATATTTTGCATTCTTAGCTTTTTGAGATCTTGCAAATTTAAATGGCCAAATCTACTATGCCATTTTTCGTAATTTTTCTCTCCAGCTATGCAAATTTCTCTTGTCGCTAATGCCTTAGGACAATTGATTTGACTTAAGATGTAAAGTCCATTCCTTTCATAGGCCTGTATGCAAATTTTTGTATGCAAATTCACTATTTCAGCCTTTCTGTACTTGAAATTTACAATATTATATTTGCCCGTACACCTACTGATGGAAAACAAATTGCCATTTAATTCAGGAACAAATAATACGTCTTCCAAGGATAAGATTACTGGTCCGTTTTTACCCGAACATTCCAATTCTACCTTCCCCTTTCCCAGAGGTTCAATGAATTTACCATTGGCCAGTGTAATTTTCACTGGTGCAGTCTCCTCAAAATGAACGAATGAGTCTCTTGAGCTGCACATGTGGACAGTTGCGCCACTATCCAGACACCATTCATTTGCGCCAAGTTTGCTCAAATATTTTGTCCCAAAGGACGCACCCATTTCATTTTTAGGATTCCTGGACTTTCTTTTTCTGCAGTCGGCAGCTTTATGTCCCTTTTTTCCACAGAAGTGGCAACTAAATGGGAATCCCTTTGGCTTTGGTTTTGATGTGCTGGGCAAATTCTTTCTTTCTGGATTTCCAAGGAAAGCTTGTTCGGTATTAGTTGTGCCAGATTGAGTTTGTCTAATTTCCTCCTCCAGCATTTTCACTTTTAAAGTTTCAAAGCTAGGAAGTTCGTCCCTAGTTTCTATCGCTGTTCTAAATCCTTCATAACTCTCTGGAAGGCTACATAATAAAAGGATAGAAAGGAAGTCCTCTGGGACTTGAGCATCCATTTCACTCAGCCTGTCAGCTAAACTGCTAAACTTGTTAAGGTAGTCCTGCAGCCTGTCATAAGGATTCATCTTCAAGAGGATCAACTGTTTCGTAAGGAAAACCTTAGTTGCAGGCCCTTTTGGCTGATGCACTTTATTTAAATTTTTCCATGCTTCTGCAGAAGTTGTGCATTTTTTAACATGTATTATTTCTGGAGGGCTCAAACTTAGGACTATAGTAGCCAGCGCCTTCTGGTCGTTCTTCTCCCATTCGTTGGATTCTACCTCGGCTTCAGGCTTGATTCTTATGCTATTTGCATATTCCTAAAGGTCGGAATGGATAAGAATCATTTTCATTTGCATCTTCCATGTTTCAAAATTTTCAGAATTCAATTTTTCTATTTGATAAAGGCTTGACATTTTGAATAATTTCTTGATGCTACAATTTCTTTAAAGTAATCCTGGGCCCATAACCTGTTGAAAAAGGAGGAAGATAGGAGAGGGCACTGATCACCGGAGGATTTTATTGAACGGTCACGGTGAGATAGCACAACTAACTAAAACTAACAAAGATATCCATTTATATATACATTGCAACACACCACAGAGTAACAGGTCACTGGTCAAAATAATTATATCATGAAATCCGAGAGAATTGCCCTTTTAACAGTATTTAAGGCCAAACTTGCGTAAATACGCTTAGCATATTAAAAAACGAAAGAAAAAAAAAAAGATAAAAAGATCAGGTGTTGAAATCAATATTAAAAATGGCATATCCTGACCAGAAGCACATGTGCTTTACAGAAGGCAGAGCGCCATCTGGTGGAACAGAAATCAACTAAACATTGATTTAGCCTGTTCCCTGATATTTGGCCAACCCAATTTCTTGATAAATCAAGAAAAGCCATTCACGAACGCGTTTCGCGCTTTTGGCGCTCGTCAGCGTGGAGTTGGCTGAACCACTGACCATTCGTGGATGGCTTTTCCTGATTTATCAAGAAATTGGGTTGGCCAAATATCAGGGAACAGGCTAAATCATTGTTTAGTTGATTTCTGTTCCACCAGATGGCGCTCTGCCTTCTGTAAAGCACATGTGCTCCTGGTCAGGATATGCCATTTTTAATATTGATTTCAACACCTGATCTTTTTATCTTTTATTTTTTCTTTCGTCTTTTAATGTGCTAAACGTATTTACGCAAGTTTGGCCTTAAATACCCATTACCTGGTTTTTCAGGAAGCCACTGGGACCAAAAATATTTTTGGTCGCAGTGGTTCAGCTAACTCCACGCTGACGAGCGCCAAAAGCGCGAAACGCGTTCGTGAATGGCTTTTCTTGATTTATCAAGAAATTGGGTTGGCCAAATATCAGTGAACAGGCTAAATCATTGTTTAGTTGATTTCTGTTCCACCAGATGGCGCTCTGCCTTCTGTAAAGCACATGTGCTCCTGGTCAGGATATGCCATTTTTAATAATAATCGTATATATTCGAATGAACGTTTTTGTTTCGAAATAATTATATTTTATTTATTTATTACAAAACACACGCTATATCCTATGTGGATATTTGTATGTAAATGTTTAATCTATTTTATGTACATAGTTTTTAAATATATATACAAATTATTTATAGTTTTAGAGAGAGAGTGAAAGCTATTCAAATTTACATTTTGGAGCAATAAATTATACAAGAAACAAAGATTATTTACATACATATTATCAAAAGTCCAATATATATTTAGAATTACAACCACTAAACCAGTGGCAGAAATATACTAATTAACACTAGAAATTTCAATTCTTAATGTAATTCAAGTCCACGACATTTGAGATAGAGTCTACAGAACTTGTTAAATTTTCTATATTCTTCTTTACTGGAAACCATTTGGCTTAAACTATAACTGTCCATTTGACATTGTACTCTCAAATCAGCAACAAGTGGGCACCGGATTAAAATATGCTCAGGGTTGTGATCTTCTTGGTCACATAAGCAGATTGAAGAATCAATTCTGCCAATTCTATATAAATATGTGTTAAAGTCTCCATGCCCCGTAAAGAATTGTATATTATAGAAATTTGGCTAGATAAATATGGGTAATTTTGAGTTTTTTCAAAAAATTCTCTGAAATTATCATTTGAATCTTCATAGTATTTTTGATTTTTTTCTTTTATAAAGTTAGATATTATCATTCTTTTGGCTGGATCATTTCTATTATAATCTATTTCAACTTGCAGTATGCTTGACAGAATGAAATCCGTAATTTTAGGTATTCTTGAGAGAACATGTGTACAATTCGAAGATGTTGTATTATAAGCATGTATACAGTGTTTAAGAATTTCATACTGTAGTGAATCTATTTTGTTTTTTGATCTCGTGTTTATGTATGGGTACCAGATTGTTGAACCATAAGTTATTGTGCTTCTAAATAAGGTCTTATATAATGTTAATAATCGCCTACTATCCAATCCCCACGATTTATTTGTTAAACCAAGAAGATATCCACTAGCTCTAGTTGTTTTTGTAATAACACTGTCGATGTGTGTGAGGCATAAAATCCAATTTGTTCTTGTTTCGGTGATTCTTGAAAGTTAATCCTAGTATTTTTAGGTTTTCAACTGGTTTGAAAGAAGACTTCAACTTATATTGAAAGAAGATATGTCTTCGATGCTGTATCTCTCGAAAAAAGCGCACTAATCGTGTGATGTTATATTTATTTAAAAGAACAAGCATTGATTTAAATTTCATCAAAAAATATATTTATAAATATTAGAAATACCTAATAGATAATAAGTTATTTTGTAAAAGGTTTCGTTTTCAGACTTTCCGAGGAGAAATACTCGTTTACCCAAATTATTGAATTTATGAAAAAAAAAAAGAATGTTGATATTACCAAATTCACAATCAGTCACATAATAAAGGAAAACAATGAACATTTTTGTACCTATGAAATTAAGCAAAAAAAAATCGTATGAAAAAAAGGTGCCTGAAGAAACCTTAACCTCCAACCGAAAGAAAAATAAAAGAAATGGTTTTCAGAGAGAATCCACCTTCTCAAAGGAACACTTACACAATAACCAACGTACCACTTTCAACCGATAAACTATTATTAGGGAAAAATAGGCTTAAAATTACGTAAAAAGGAGAAAGTTCATGTCCTCAAGCCGCACCTTATTGAGGAACGAAAGACCTGCAGCAGGGCCTTTTAGGAAAAATACTTTGCAGGTGAAAAATGAAAGAATGTTGTTACAATAGACGTGGCATGGGTTTAACTCATTAATGAACCACCCCGTGCCATTTACTACGCTAACTCTCAAATAAACACCTTTCAGAACTAGGTAATACAATGCAAGGAAAGTTTCTCAAAGAGCTTAATGATAGTTCCTTTTTTCTGCTATAATTGGAAGCTTCCAATAAAGAAGTTGGCCCCAAATATCAAGATAAAATCGCAAATCTCCCAGACACTTGTCTTAGACACATTATTCGATATTGAAGTGTCGTTTTTGTATCCAAGTGATTCAAATTCCGTGTGGCTGCACCAGAATAAAGCCACGAGTCATACAATTCGTTCAACACGTCAAAATATGGACGAAAAGATGGATGAAACCGCATTTTGTGCATCCCTTTTGAGCACATCCCTGCAAAATCTTCAGACTTGGACCCTATGGATTTTTGTGCTTTTGGCTTGCTGAAAACTTCTCTTAGACCTAGAAAAATATTTTAAATTCAAAATATTCTAGATAAGACAGAGCCTTATTTCCTGGAAACATTGATGCAAGGCTTTTGCTAAACGTCAAGGCTTAAACATAGAAAAAATAAGTTGTACAATCATTAATAAACTATTCTTAATGAAGCACTAAAATAGCTTTTTAAAAAAATGGAACACCCTCTCTGAATCAATATTTGGAAATTTTCAGATGAAAAGTAGTTGTCTTAAGTTTAATTATGACAAACTTCTCTCTATATTCACATTTTAATGGGAGCACGTCAACGACAGGCGCCCAGCGATGGAGATACCGCGAGATGGGAACTGGGCCCAGGCGGGGACGCTCCAACAGGCGACGCGCAGTGCGTGTGCTGCGAAAAACAGCGTGGCCGTACCGCGAAGCACCACGGCTTCCTCCAAGCTCCTCTCCTAATGCGAGCTCCCCGCGTTCTCCGTCACCAAGGGACAATGGACCAAGGGCGGCTGCTCGCAGGTGTTCTTCGTCAGCCTGGTGGTTAGCGACGAAGCAAAGTCCGCCAGGTCGCGCATGCGTACTCCTCTCCACCTTAGGGAGCCCGAAGCGGCTCGGCATACGGCCTGAACCCCCTCGAGGTACATTCACACATATTCCTGACGCACGCCGGATTTCGTCAAAGATGGTCTTGACTTTCTCGGCGTACACCAGGGCGTTCTTTCTTCCGAGAAATCTCTCCAGGTAGCGCAGGAGGGGACCGGTGATGATAGAGAAAAGTGCTAAGCTGAAGTTAGAACCCTGCCGAAGCCGTCTGCATATTTTGAGTGGGCGGGTGAAGTTTCCATTAACCTTGATGATAGAATCGACCTTTGCGTAGAGAAAGTGGAGTCATTCCACGAAGGGGGAGGCAGGTCGATGAAGCACAGCTGGGTGGCCAGGAACTCTCGATCAAAAGTGTCAAAAACGGAATGCAGGTTGGTGGAGATGACTGCCAGCGGCGACTTGTTCTTCAAGGCCAGGGCCACCTCGTCAGGCAGCACGCGATATTCCAATAGGGACATCTTCCCGGAACGGCGTACATCTGGCATTTCGGCATAATGGTTGGTAGGTGGCGACGAAGTCGACCCAGAAGTATGCTGCGCACGATTTTGTAGTCACCGTTGGTAGGAATATGGGCCGGTAGCCGCTTAGGCCAGGACCACCGTGCGCTTTGGGGAAGAGGCAGATGATATTTCTCCTCTAGGATTCAGACAGAGTCCCGCGAAGCTTTGATTCAAGGATGACGAGCTCGCGGGGCACGTTATCCCAACCAGCCTCTTTCCTTTGTGGTGGCAGATGCTAATGAAAGTTTCCACCTTACTCAAGGAGATATCTTCTTGATGATGCGGGTCACTTTTCTCCAAAGTGATGTTTTCCGTAGCTTCTTGCAGGAACCCAGCGATGGCCTCCGGACTGCAGGCAGAGTTGTCGAAACGCCCTCTGAAGGAGTTGAAGACAGTGTGCCTCAGGCTCTCTCCCTCGTTGGGGTTCCCCTTGGTGTCGAAGACGGTCACCATTTCCGAGGGATGTAATCGGACGCGCAAAGCGTGCTCAAGCTCGGGCAGCGAAGGCTATTCGGCGTCTACGGTCTCGGCCTCGAGCCTGGAACGCAGGAACCGGCTTGTTATGGCGATGTAGTCTTAATCTTCAGCGCGGGGAAGGGAGAGGCACTTTATGTCTTAAGCCAGGTCCCGCTTTAGTTTTCTCCATTCTTTCCATAGATCTCTAGGAGGGGTGTCATAGTTCTTTATAGAAGCAGCGCCGAGAAGAGCCTCAACTCTATCGATGACTGGTGCAAGTCAAAGAAGAGAGGAGATAGATGGCGCAGATGGTGAAGGTGAATCCTCTACTTGGAGAAGAATAGCAGGATGGTCCGAAGAGCAGTATATGAGGGTCCAGTAACGGGTGATGCGTATAGAGAGCCTTAATGGCATTGTAACTCGATCCAGACGGACGGCGTCTACTCGGCTTTCGTAACTGGCAATCTTCGTAGGTAGGTGCGCGGCATTAAAGATGGTGGCGGTGTCGACGAGGGCGGTTCGGTCCAATAGTTCCGCAAAGGCTTCCATGGCTCCAGACCCGATGTCGCTCGAAATTTCTCCTCAGAGATTTTGAAGTCGCCAAGTGCCCATGCATCTTTTCTGATGCCTTACTTTGCGATGACTTTCAGCTGGACATTCCGTTCCACAGAAGTATGGGACAGGTGGTAGTTGAAGACACGAGTCGAGGTCCCAGATTCTTCTGATGGAAGAAGCTTATTCCAAGATTTTGCTAATGTGGTGTCCTTTTGAGTAGCCCAAGCTTCTGCTGCCATGCACACAGCTTTCTTCAAGTCAATTTCTTCGTACAGTTGTTGTACACTTTCTTCATATTTTTCCTCCATAAGAACCATACGTAGCAACTCTTTTCTGTTATAACGTTTAAAGCTTTCAATGACTCCTTGATCCATTGGTTGGAGAAGATAAGTTACATTAGCAGGGAAAAATAAACTTCAAATTTTCCATTTTCTCTTTCCATTGAAATTTTTGAGGGGTGGCTTGGACCTTATCAATCCACAACAGAACATTTCCAGATTTTATAGTTGCAATCTGATGTTTTTTGACTACAGGGATAAATACACTGTTATACCACTCTATAAAATTGTTTGTATCCATCCACGAGTTCTTTTGTTTCTTGTAGATAACAAGAAATGTTTGTTCCTTTAAAGCACCGCGGATTTGCAAACTTCCCTATGATTAGCAAAGGTAGCCTGTGAGTTCCATTAATATTTCCGCATACCATAGCAGTGATACGTGGTTTTCTTGCCTTATAGCCAGGTGCTGATATTTCATTCTTAGCGACTAGGGATTTTGTTGGCAATTCCTTTCAATATAAACCAGTTTCGTCTGCATTGAATGCATTGCTTCTATTATAGCCGTCCTTATGAATCATATTTCAAAAATACACTTTAAATGTTTAGCTACTTCAGTATTAGCTGACAGGTTCTCACTCCTGAACATCCAATTGCCTAATTCCATGTCTAAATTTTAAACGCATAAGCCAACCGGTAGTTGCTTTAAAATCGCCTATTTTCCCGCTAATTTCTAGAGCCTTTTCACAAATCAAAAGGCCACTTATTAGTTGTCCTTGGCTACGTAACTTCATAAACCATGTGTAAACCGCAACGTCTAAATCCTTGTTTTCTGCCATTTTCATCGTCTTCTGTACAAACTTCCATCTTCATTATCAGGTGCACTAGCATAGTTTGTAATGTCATCAATATTCTTTTTAATGTCCGCTATTGTTGCATTTCTAACTCCATATTTTCGAGCTAAGCTTGATCCACTATCACCATTCTTCTACTAATCTACTATTTCAAATTTATCAGTAAAACTGAGATCAACACGTTTGCGTTCATTGGCAGGATGAAAAGAGCCTGCCGCCAAGTGCCAGCCTGGAAGCCCGCTATTTTAGCTTTCGGTTTCGGAGGTTTTGGTTTCGGATTATCTTTCGGATAAACGACGTTTCGGATAATCGATGCTCTACTGTACATATATTAAAAAAAAATAGATATTTTGATTTCATATATAAACACGATATTAAACCTTGAGAAATGTTGATGTTATGTCAAAGTGTTAATAAAATAAACAAATATTCGACGTGTGTTGTATCTATGATTCAATATAAGTCCATTATATATATAAATTTTTAAAATATTAAAGAAATCCACCAATAAAAAATAAGTTTATTTTTAAATTTCGTGAATACCTTTGTAATTAACAAACACACGTTGAAAATATAATAAATATATGGTTTTGAAACTACACATAATCACTCTATATATCTCACAGAGAATATTATTTATTTTTGAACTAGATTTTAAATATATATATTTTATAGTTATTCATAAAAAAACTTAAATATCAATAATTGAAATGATATTTTTAAAAAGTTTCATTTCTCTCCCATTACAAAATTGTTATCTTGCAATTTGATATCAGATGCACTCAATTAAAAATCTAAGGTTACATTACGAAATTTGATGAAACAAAATTTCAAAAGAATTTATTTTTACGAATTATTTGATATTTCTTATTATAGTTTTTCCTCTTCAGAAGATCAAAAAGGAACTGGGGCTTAAGGTAATCTAAAACCAATAACCTAAAAAGAAAGTTCCCTCCACAACTGCATATTACTCACAGAAGAAATTCTTTCTTTCGGAGCAATCATTTATATCTCTATTCCATTATATTTTTTCTCTTGATAACTATTTGTTTATTCGGTTATAAGTAAATTGTGATTTGTTTTTTTTCTAACTTATAAATCATGGAGTCCATTTTATTTATCGAGAAGCACTTTGATTCTGTTTTTACCGAGAGCATTTTTAAATATAGGGGAAAATGTTAAAATGTATGTTTTTCCATATTATTTATTATTTAAATATATATATAGTATATTTTAAACTGTAATATAATGACACCTTTTTAGTATATCTCACATATCTTCTAATTAGTTGTGTTAGGGGCAATAGTTTAAGATCATACCCTCCTATTAAAATGTATACTGCTCCTAATTGCTACTATCCCCATATTTTGTATGATATGCTATATCTTTATTATTATAACCTGTATCGTATTTAAACTCCAAATTATTATATAAAAATAAAAACAGCAAAAGAGCAGTTGGAGACAGCTAAGAGGACAAAGAGCCAAAATACATAACACGTCTCTGTAGGGGCCCCCTTCCGGGTTTTTTTATAGGCGACCGCGCCTCGGGATAAACAAAACAGTTTTAGCTCGCAGAGTGTGTGCTACAATGTTTCCATCGACACAGGCAACTTCTGGCTCTCTCTCCATGTCTCGGTGTTAGACATCCAGGTTTGTGTCATTGCCTCCAGCTTTGTCCCGTGGGCTGTCTCCGACACGTTCGTTGCTAACATCTAGCCCTGCTTTTTGTTGTCCGCTTGTGGGAAGAACTTCAACACTCGCCTCACGAACAACTGCCAGTTTATTCATTGGTCGACAGGATCATTTTCAATATGACATATATATATATATATGTCATAATATATGCTCTTCCAGGAATAATAAAGTAAATCTACAGTCGACCAGAGAGAGACGTAGTCGATAGAACGCAGCTAAAGTACGGTCATTTGGGACACAAAACGACCACATTCCAGAGGGCGACCGCAGAGCTTTTCTTAGAACCCTCAGGACCTATTTTTGGATAGTCGGGGGGTGGTGGCGACACAAGACGGTCGTTCAGCGGATAGAACCTCGCTCCCTCTCTATCTCGGCTGGCTGCCTGGGTTATTCCTCTACCAACTCGTCGTGTGATTATTTCTCTCCTCACCACATTATTACCACTATATTGCCATATATATATATATATATACTAGCCGAATGACCCGGACAACGCCCGGGTTTTACCCGATTAAATGCTTTTATTCAAATACTATTCGTTATAATTATAAATTGGCGCCGTGGATGTCATTCTTGTGAAACGTCCCGCTCCAAACTTTGTGTCTGAGAAGCGATATTTTTATAAAGAGATGATCTGAAGCCCTGGAGGTTGTAGCTCTGTCGCGCAAACCACTCAGCCTGTCTCCCCGCTGCTCTGCAGTCTCTGAAGCCCTGGCGGTTGTAGCTCTCTCTCGCTTAGCCTTTAGCCGGGCCTCAAGCTGCTGTTCTGTCTCTGAAGCCCTGGAGGTTTAGCTCTCTCTCGCGTAGCCTTTAGCCGGGCCTCACGCTGCTGTTCTGTCTCTGAAGCATGCGAATCACTGAATCTCTCCCGCAGATTAGCAAGTATACGCTCTCTTTCTATAGGCGTTTCGTTAGCACATTGTTGTTTCCTTTTTTAGCCTCTGCTTGGCAGTGGCCAAAAGCCTTGCGTTTTTTAGGAGGCATTCAACTTTCTGAAAAAAATACTGCAAAGAAATGATACAACACAATCTGAATTATATATATGTTGCCTAGAAATTGAGATAAGAGCTTCAGTAAAGAAAAGGTTAGTCATGAAGATGGTAGTCTTTAAAAAAATATGTAAAATTTCTGCAAAAGAAGAATACTCCGCATATAAGTTATAAAAAATTCGATATTAAAATAAAAAATTGAATGAATAACTAAATATTATATTTTTTAAACAAAATGTAAATTTTAAAAAGAGGATATATAAATATATTGAATTTAAAGAATAGTTATATATATCGTACATAAAGATGGCGCCACGACTTAGGTCATTGGACCATTACTTCGCATTTTCCCCGCTAGAGGCACTACTTTCGAGCTAAAGGGCAAATTTCCACGCAAATTTGCATATAACTCGATAAATATTCTATATAGAGACCTCAAATATTCACTATAGTTTTTCAATAGTTAACTCTATATACTGTTAAAATTTCAGTCAGATTAGTTACGTATTGTGGACGTGTATAGCCGACATAGGAACAAACACACATACATACACTGACTTTTATATATATAGGGATATGTGATGAGGCATCCTGTCGATTCTCGCTATAGCTGTGATAACTGAGGGTCAAACCTGTAGTAACCGAGAGGGACAGTCAGGGCGTGGAGAGTTTTCCAGTACCTCTCTGCATCTTGGAGGACCTTTAACAGTTCGCACAGAGTACAGGCAGTCGTGGTCGAGGCAGATTGGAAAGCTTGGGAATGACCACACACAAAAAACGAAGAGACACAGTTGTAGTAGGAAAGTTCCGTGAACAGATATAAGTCGAGCTAAGAGCAAGATGGAGATAGAAGAGTTCTTACTGTTCTACATGGTCGATGAGGTGGACCTGGGTACAACCGACGAGGGCTCACGCTGATGGTGAAGTGACTCTATTTTCGGCTAGGGCAGAGGTCTTATATATCTTTGCCGAGGGGGTGGTATGCGGGAGAATGGACTTAGAGCGGGTGCAAAGGGCGTGGGGCGTCTGCCATATTCTACACCCGTTGACCTTGATGGAACGACCTTTCAAATCCTTCTTTAGGGTTGTTGGATTTCTATCTCGATTTATTGCTTAGCTCAGCTCTTAATCTATTACATAGTTTTATTTATTCATCCTCAGTTTGTACAAAGTACATTACATATGGTAATGCAATGACACATGTCAATCATGCGTAAAATTATTTATAGATGTGTCTCTATATACAACATGACAATCTTGTTATAAGTATTATACAATATAGGGTTGTGGGTTTAAATTACCATATATGGGCCCCGGGAGTGAAAGGGTATATCCGGGTTTAAACGGGTAAAGCCTCTCTAACACAGGTAAGTAATTAAAATTTATTTTAATTAATTTAAACTGTAAGGGATAAAAAGGGCTATAACAAGATGATTCGTTTGGATATATCTGAAAATAATAAAAATAAAACGTATGTTTAATTTAAAAGTTATGATATTCATTATAAAATAGAAATTTAGATAAAAACATCGTTTGATAAAAAAATAATAATGATGAATAAAATAAAAAGATGATAAAAAAAATGACATTCTAAGAGATTATTGGCGGGCGTTGGAAAAGGCTAGAGGTTAAAGAATATGCAATTGTAAGTATTACACATGCAACCAAATACTTAGATCCAGATGCAAAGCGAGGATATAGACTTGAGCGTCTTCCTAGGCAATGTTTCACTGCGATCCTGTATGAGGCTTAAAGTGCTTTGTCACAATGATAGGGTTATTGGGTTGAAAAGTTGTTTAATAAAAGGTTGTTCATTAATATTATTGTGAAAGGGGTGAAATAGAGCCATGCGATAAGTAGAATTGTTGTAGCGACAGTCTTGACTTAAAATCAAAGGTTTATTGTGGTCCGCTAGAGCTAAAAATAAAAAATAAAAGTTGTGAACGCTTTGTGCATGCGTTGGTGATTTTGCTCTGCGGATGATTGAAATAAACTTTTGAAACGTGTTCAAGCAAGAAGTTGGGATTTTTAAATCTGGGGAACTGTGTTCAAAGAGTTTGTTGAAATTACGAAATAAAAAAAAATTGTCAAGCAGAACTGTCGTTTTTCTACGTTGATGTGAAGCAATGGCTGATATAGATAGTAGTGAAAAGTACACTGAAGAGGTTAGAGAAATAGATTGTTGTATGAGCCCGAAATTGAAATGAAAAATAAAAGTGAAATTGAAAAAAAAAAAAGATTTTTTTAATAATGTTGGATTAAAATTTTGTGATTATATAATTGAAAGGTAAAAAATAAAATCTTTTATACCAAAATAGAATATAATTAAATATTGTTATAATGATTAGATGAAGGTTTGGTAGTGGCATGGGACAAAAGTATTTCTTCTAGAGAGAAGTTATCAATGTGGTGTGTAGGTTGTATAAATAGAAAATTGAGAAGCCCACAATTTATTGGCTGGGTGGGTTACTAAAATTTTGTATTGTGTTATCAATTAACATGTAAAATGTTCGATATGTAGAAAAAATTTAGAGATTTACACAGGATCAAAAAATATTAAAATGTTCAATTTTGGGTAGGTCTTGTTCAAATTCCAATATCTAAATGTTTTAAAAGTTAGGTTAAGATATCGACTGCTAATATAGTAAATGGTGTAGAATAAAAGGAATGTAGGACACGGCCCTAATTTACTGAGGGCGAGTTAGGGGGAAGGGTGGCGATGGATTTAATGACGCGGAAATGTTGTCTCGAGATGTTCAGTCTATCATCACTGGGGCCTTTGGTATGTCAACTAGCGGTGTCCATGTCCATTTTTACGACCGGGGTGCGATGGGACAGTGATTGGGACAGCCTCACTATCGCCAGAAACCTCTTGAATGCCTTTACATGCAGTAAGAGTTCGATAATATCATTATAGGAATCCTTCCTATCACCGTAAAGAATGAGGTTATAATTGAGACACGCTACTAGCTTTTTGTAAAGTGGCCTTAATGGCTCACGAAATGGTAACTTTTGAAGGTTACTCATGGATCTCGGGGTAGCAGTTATACATTCATCTTCATAAATGAAGGCCTAAAAATCCAACACCTTCCTTTCAAATTGAACATCTAGTCAAGGGGTGAAAAGACGCTATCATAGGTTTATACGGCGTCAAATGTAACAAGTTTCACCGCCAAGATTATCGGCGTGGCAGCTTCCCCAAGAGGGATATGGAGGAACACTCCACCCGACAATTAACTCACCCTCCTTCCATCCAGATATCGCTTTCGTCGGGACCTGTCGCAACTTCACCAGCTACAGTTAGTTATAATAATCCTGAGGAGACCGCTGCCGCAGAAGCCCCTTTTACCGCGAAGTTTCCTTCTGCCCCAGCAACCAAAGGTGCCGAAGCTCCACCAGCGGCGACAGAATAATCTATATAAGGTAAGTTGAACCTGCCTTGAATCGCAGCTCTTGACCCTGCCCCCTGGATCCCAGGTGCAGGACGAAACCACTCCTCCAATCAGAGAAAATAATCAACTGGAAAAAAGTCTGAAGCCCTTAAACAGCTAAAAGCGATCCTTGAGCAGCTCCCCGATATTTCGTTCAATTATACTGAGGCAAAGGGTATGGAGAAGGAATTAATTGTGCAGACAATCATCTGCCAACGCGCTATGATGAAATTTATTCGTGGCCTGAGTTCCCAGCAGCTGGTCAGCCTGATAATCCATCTCGATGAACCCATATACCCTGCACAGAACAAAGCCTGCAGCATCTACAAGCGTCTCACCACGATCAGAGATACAGCAAAAAATATCACGCTATTACCTTCCTCAAAACTTCCCGTAATGTGCGTGGCATTGCCGTTCGCGAAGAGAGTGTGGAATTGTGCTGCTTCTTTGAGCAGCACGCAGCTGATGTCGAATTGATACGAGACACGAACATGCCTCCCTTTAATAACGTTTGGGATATCTCCTTGGGCTACAGCGCCGTTTTCGCTTTATTATCGACAAGGTTCAGGCTGCATTCAGAGGTGGAGAAATGAACGCCTGGTAGTGCCCATTCCTATTCTACTAAACTTGGGATTATGAAGATGAACTTGAGGCATTTTGTCAACGTCTTGTTGACGAAAACGCGAGGAACGAGTACAAGGAATGACCGTGGAGGAATCCATTAGAGCTGCGCTAGACGGCCCCTCGTTCTTGCGCATATGCACACGCACTGCGCTTCGCATACTGGAGTGCCACCGCCTTGCCGCAGTTCTTGCACTCAGTCAATAAAACTGATATTTTTCAATTGTCTTTTTATCTCTTTATCTGTCATTTTATATTTTTATTAGGATATCGAGGCTGTCGCTGGTTATATAAAGTTGTTTTCAACCATCTATGTATATGTGGAAATGCTTTAACCTATAAAAGAAAGGTAATATGGAATCCTATCCTCGAAAAAATTGAATATTTCTCACCCATATGAATTATTATTCAAAATCGAGATCAGTGCCATAAACCACCAGGATCTCTGTCTAATCTCTTCATTTATTAGAAGGTACTACCACATGGAACAGTAAATGGAACATTAAGACGCGAATGTTTCTTTCACACATAAATCAGATTCTTTCTGCCCTTACTGCAATGAAATAATGCCGGTAACATCAAAGACGGGCTGTATAATATTTCTTATGAGACTTCATAAGATGATAGAAGTTACATCAATTACTATAGTTAATGTTACGCGGGTTATCAATTGATTGCTTTCTGTGATATTGGTGATAATTTGTTTAAGGATGGAGCTTTAGCGGTCAACAGTGCTCATATATTTCCAATATTTCAGCTAGAACTTTGTCTGAATACTATTTATATCGAAGCTAATTTATTTTCATTTCTGTAAAAGAAAAAACGAAAAATAAGTAGATCACATTAAAATAGGAGCAAGATGGTGTTTGTATATTAAGTATGGGATCTGAGAGCAACGTGTCTCTGCCTTGGTTTGCTAAACAACTTATAATAACTTGGAATTTTATTATCCTAAAAATCTTTCTAATGCCTTTCTACAACAATGGTTGACCTTGCCTGAAAATAGAAACGGCCAATATTCCGATTACCCGCTTTCGACAAGGTATTGGAGTCTATTGAAGCTCTCTTTCCGAGATTATCCCTGTCAGATCCTGAAAAGAGCTAACGTATTTATAGTTACAAGTTGGAGATCCTTGAAGATAAAATCAAATTATATTTCTGATGTTCCGAATATTAATGACACTATATTTATTCTTGGTATTCGATCAAATTTTTAGTGGCTATACGTCTTGATAAACTAGCCCAGAATATACGTTTTGGATTCAACTCAGTATAAACACTACGAAGAAGCTACTCTACTTCCTTCCTTGGCTAAACCAAGTTACGTGAAGTACAATGAGGGTTATGACGTTCATCGCACTGAATTATTATTTTATTATGCTGTCCCGTTTCGAGTGTCGTAACAATATCTAACACAATAACATTACTTAAAAATACTAACTTTTCGCGAATTATATCTGTGAAACATTTAGGTTCATAAAAAAAAAACATATTATTTTATCAACTCGCAACCTCAACTCAAGGTTTAAAAAATCTATCGAGGTAAATGCACACATATAAGTTTTATTTTGAATCAATTACTATTGTTCTTACAAAGATATGTCTTATATTCCGTAAACAAGCTGTCACAAATCATCCGAACAATGTATTGATGCACTGATATATTTTTTTACTTGAAATATTCATATATATGTGGCAATATATAATAATAATAAGGTGGGGAGAGAGAAATAATCACACCACAAGTTGGAAGATGAACCCAGACAACCAGAGAGAGAAGGGGAGAGCGCCGGGCCCGGCAACAGCCGGACCGTTCGTGTCGAACACAATTCCCCAACTGACTTAATAGTCCCGAGAACTCCGGGCTCCTCTTGTCGCCCCTTGGAATGTCGCTCGTGTCTCAAATGACCGGACTTTAGCTGCCCGTCTCTCTCTGCGTTGACTGTAGGTTTGCTTTATTATTCCAGGAAGAGTATATATTATGACATGTATATATTTAAACATATATTATATGTGTAAACTATGATGAATAAAATTAATATTTGTGCAATATTCCTTATTATAAAATAAATGAAGCTTCCAGGGTTAAGTATCTCGTGCAACTTTTTATTTTCAAGCTTTCGGACTTGTCAGTCCTTCAACAGGATTATCACGTTAATAACTTAATAATAATTACTATTTTTATATACACATTATTATATACATATTTTAAATACTTATTATATATTGAGAGAAAATATATTACATTATTTATGTTTTGGATTCAACTCAGCATAAACACTACGAAGAAGCTACTCTACTTCCTTCCTTGGCTAAACCAAGTTTCGTGAAGTACAATGAGGGTTATGACGTTCATCACACTGAATTATATTTTATCATGCTGTCCCGTTTCGGGTGTCGTAACAATATTTAACTCAATAATATTGCATAAAAATACAAACTTTTCGCGCATTTGCTGATTTGACGCTATAAATTATTATTTCGCACCTTATCAATAGAAGCTGTGAGTATATAGCTTGATATTCACTTGAGAATGATATCTTTACAAATTCGCATCAAAAGAGAATCTCCTACCATGCTGACATTACGCCAGGCCATAGACAGTGGGAGTGTGTCACGGCACGTTGAGATTAATAGACCTTCTCCATTACTGGGGCCGTTAACTCCACACATCTATTACCTACACCGCGGAGATTTCAGCCGGACATTTATATCCTAGCGAGATGGCATTTGTACGTCTACACAAAGTGATCTATTTTCATTTGTAGGGGGTAATTAATATAACTGTTTTTATGCTTTATAATATAATGTGAGATTAATAATTTAATATTGATATAAGTGAAATATATTTATCTCTCTCTCTCTGAACTATTATATATATACAGAATGATCCAAAAGTCCCGCATAACTTTAAAAATTAAAAACTGCGCGAATATTTGCGCTGGACAATGCGGTAAACACCATTGTGTTCAGGATGCAATGGGAAATTTTATGGCAAACAATGAAATATTCGCAATTTATTTTAGTTACAATTTTATTAGCTAGATGGCGCTCTACCAAAATCAGAGATTCAGCGGCCAAATTGTTTTATAAATTGAAATATATAACTGATCGACACGTATTTTTCTTTTAGAATACCAGGAAAGAACCCTAATAATATCAAATGATAAATTAATAAAACACCGTTTCGCCAAAGGTAGAAGAATTGGTTGACGATTTTAAATACAATCTGAGATATGTAAAATAGGTATATGCAAATTAAAACATGTAGCAAAAAAATAAACGATATTTTAGATGCGGTTTGCTGGAATCCTCTCAGCTATTTAAATTTCGAAGATAATAAATTTCTATTTTTTTAAATTCAACTCTCTATCAATATCGATTATATTTATTTTAATTCATTTGAAAAATATTTATCTATCTCTGATGATTTATTTTACTCTGGAATGCCGTTGTTGTTTTTGTCGTGTCCAATAAAGAGCCTCAGATGTCTCCATGCATCTCTATCACAGCAGCAGTAATGTCCACTATCTTGGGTGTGTAAAGCTGCTGCTCTGGGTCTATGTCAATTTTCTGCAAGGCTGCGGGCATGAGAATATGTGGGTGGGTGTTAGTTCCAAACCAAGACAGTTGTTGCATGTTCTATAGGTTCTTGTGCTATCTGTATGTATTGTCATCATTCCTTTATAGTGTTTTGTTCTAAGTCTTGTTATAATTTTGTCATTTTTCTCTCAGAGTTTATTTCACATTTTGATATTTTCTTATTTTATGTTTAATTATAATGTATTTTGCAAAAGCATTAGCGTCAAATAATGACATTTGTTCTTTCCTTGGCTCAACTTTCTGGCTTCCTTTGCCAATTCAACTGCCATTTCATTACCCCTGATCCCAGCATGAGCAGGAATCCATTGTGGAATGCAGTTATTCTCCAATGATTCCAGTTGGGTAAGAAACGAGTGTAATTTCTGTGTGATTTTAGTATTGCCCTTCTGAATTGCTTCTAGATCGGATATGAAGTCGCTGTATATTAAAATTCCTTCTTCTTGATGCAGAGATGGTTGGTTAAGGCATACATCAAGAGCTTTCCGTATATAGTCATAGTGTCAGTATAGTGTCAGTTCACAAGTGAAGTTTGTGTGTGTGTGTGTGTGTGACAATTTGACAATTAAACATTATTTATTGTCTTCTAGACTATGTTACATATCAAAGAGAGAGAGAGAGAGAAGAAAATATATACAAAAAGAATTAAATATATACATATATAAATTTACAAGGGGGCTAAAAGTAGGAGACCTCGGCGCTGGAGGGTCCTGGACCAGGCGATGAGCGGGTCCTCCACCGCTTCTCCGAGCCCAACCTGGACAAAGTAGCGATAGATTCGCAACTTTGCCGACGCCAGGATGGAAAGGGCGTCGTCCTCAAGGCCGGACCCGCCGAAGATCCAAGCCTGCAGGTCAGGGGGCCGCCCTATGATGTTGAAGGCCTCTCTGATGAGAGGCCTGATGGAACGGCAGCACCAGTAACGGTGGCCGAGGGAGCGGTCGATGGACCCGCAGGCAGGACAGGAGGGGCCGACCGAGGCAGGATGGGCCGGATGGGGCAGGGCGTGGAGGGCTAGCTTGAGAGCTGCGTCGGCCTCGTACCCGAATAGGCGCAGCGCCGCAGCGAGGCCCAGTCGATCCTGGATGGTGGATTGATGGTGGGCGTCCATCTCGCCAGGAATCTGGAAATGGGCGTGGCGGCGAGGCGCGGACGATCCAGGGCCCGTCGGGCCGAGCGGGTCGTGAGGCCGTTGAGGAACGGCGTAGCCGTCCCTCGTAGCACCACGGCCGCAGCAAAAGAGCTAGATGAGGGTGCAGACTCCGCCCCGAAGCCCACGGCGTTCTCGGAGGTCAGCCTCCGACAGAAGGCGCCCAGGGCCGCGGCGTCAGTCAGGGCCGAGCGCGTAGGGCGGGCGATGAGGTGTTCCTCCTCGATGAGGTCCCGGACTCGGGCTCCGCTCCAGCGGGCGGGGGCCAGGAGGTCGGGAGGGCGGAGGAACCGGCAGCCGCCGATGATGGGGAGGTCCAGCAGCTGAGCCGTGGGGACCGCCCGGTGGTTGAGGCCCAGGATGTTGGAGGCCTCCTCCCATAGCTTCAGCAACCGGAGACGGCGGGGCTGGAGACCGGAGCCGTCCGGTGGAGGGTGGATCCAGGCTTCCCCGCTGTTGCTGCCGACCAGCCAGCTGAAGGCATTTCTGCCCCCGCGGAGCGCGACCTGCACCCCCTTGAGGCAGGCGAGCTGGAGCTGGGTCGCGAGGTCGAGGAGGCCGAGGCCTCCGATGGCAACTGGCCTCGCCATGACATCGGCGGGAAGCCACGCCGTGTGGTCCTGTCCCCAGACGAATCTCGCCAGTCGGGCCTGCAGCTTGGCGATGGTCGGGGGTGATGGTAGGTAGCCATGCAGGTGGTGCTGGATGACAGAGCCCACCAGCGTGTTCGCCGCTCTTGCTCGCCCGACGAAGGAGAGGCCGCGGGTGAAGGGCGTCCATTTGCGGCATGCAGTCTCCAGGAGGGCCAGGAGATGCTGCTCCCGTGTGTGTGACGATATCTTTCCTTCTTTGATTTTGATGTGTTTTCTATCTTGCAGTATTATGTTAATTCCGGCCCCTCCACAACTCAGGGTAAGGTCTGATGATCCATCTGTATATGCTGTTAAATAATTTCTCTAATCGCATAAACCAATGGTGTCAAGTCCTTTCTTTTTAAGTATATTTTTGTTTTCTTTTTTATTGCAGGGTTTATTCAGGTAAAGTTTGATGATTACATTTGATGGCAAAGGGGTAGGAAATATTGGTTCTTCTTCAATTTGAAATTCATTATGTTTCATATTCATGCCCTTTCTAATATTTTTGTCGTACTGAAGTGTTGAAGATCTTTTGAGTCTTTCTTTTTGTGTCGAGTTTAAATAGGTTATATGGGATATGTGTTCTGATTCTTTACTTTTTAAGCTATTCGTGAATTTTATTGTTTTTTATTGTCTTCTGCTTTCGAGTAGGTCTAGACCACATTCTCTCTGAATTTTCTCAATGTTGGTAGATGAAACAGCACCAGTGATTATTTTGGCCGCTTTTGCATGAACACTGTCTAGTCTTCCTTTTAGTGATGAACTTGAGGGAGTTCAGACGGGTGTTGCATATTCCATTATTGGCCTTATTAAGGTGATACATGTTGTTCAGAGAATTTTGGGTTTTGCTTCCCAATTTGTTCCACATAGCCTTCTCAGAATGTTTAGGTTTCTGGTAGCTCTATTTGAGGTGCTAATTATGTGTTCTGTAAATCGCAATTCCTCATCAAGTATCACACCTAGGTATTTTTGAGATCTAATTCTATTAATTATATGGTTGTTTATGCTTATTTTTATGTTATATTTATGCCTTTTTTCCTGTCAGTGGAGAAGATGCATAGGTTTGTTTTTATTGGGTTTATGGTCATTTTGAGTTTCATTGCCCACTTCTCCAGTTCTCTCATTGTTGTGTTCAGTATTTTTTTCTGATTTTTCTATACTGCTACTTGTGTGCCTTATGGCTATATCATCTGCATAACAGGCAACTTTAGTGTCTTCAGTGAAGTAAGGATGGATGTCTTTAATATTGTGTCGTAATTAGACGTACAACAACTCAAACTTAACCATGACTCTTTATTTAGCTCTTATTCTTCTCGTTTGGCCAACATCAAATGTCCAATTTATATACACATGTATTCTTACATAATGAGGCTTCAAAAATGAAAATAATCTTCATCTATTTAGATGCACAACAGTTAATATATAGTAAGAAGAGTAGAGGACTGAGCACAGATCCCTGAGGTACACCAGCCCATGTTCTTCGGTTCTTGGAAAATGCTCCATTGACCGAACCTTTATCCTTCTTCCCCTTAATCGCCCCTGCCATCGCACACACCTTTTGCCTGTGGTTGTTTATGTGTTGTAGTTTTATGTAGCAATAATTCTGTGTTGCTATTCTATGGCACCTCTACTATTTATTATTGATGTGACTCCGCCATTGAGGGTCCCGAGCCCGTATGTAAAAGGAGGAGGTTGTGCTGTAACAAGCTCTTTTAAAAACCCTGGTTCAGCTGGCCCGGCTGATAGTACCAGGTAAGGGTCCCACCTAGGGTTACCTCTGGCATCTCTGGCACCAGACGAAAACTTCATAATTCTAATGGTGTAAGAGTTGAAAATTGCAACGTCTGTTCTTCATGTTAGAAGCGGTTGAAGTGACGTCTGTTCTCATATTAGAGGCGGTCACCCCTTTGGAGCTAAGTTGGACTGCTGCAGGAGATGTGCTCCCAATCTATTGTAGATTTAGAGCAGACGCATACTACCCAAAATGAAGGTTCGCATCTCAAGTTTTGATGCTGCATCGGTTGTCGCGCAGAGTAAACTGAACCGCGCTCTAGACTTAGGCAGAGGGTCCAGTCAGAAAAATGTGCTACAGTCTACCCAGCCAACGGTCCCTAAAACAGATGTCCTCAAGATACTCCTGTGGAACCCAAATGGTATAGGAACCCGAAATAGCAGAATTAAACTAGATTAGCTCTTAGTTTAGGCTGATAAATACAAAGAAAATATTATATGTAACCATGAATCTAAATTGAAACCAACGAAAACCCTAAACATTAAGGGCTTCCATATTTTTAGAAAAGATAGACCCTCAGGAGGTGAGAGAGGTCTAATAACTCTAATCCGAAACCTTTCATTTGAAGAAATAGGAACTACTGCCACAGGTCATACAGAATTTCAAGCCTTCAAAAATATAGGACTTACACCAGAACTCCTGCAATATTTCAATATTTACCAGCCCCCTGACAAACCTGGCCCAGAACACCAATTATTGGCACATTCTCTTACTTCAAATACAGTTTTTCTGGGTGACTTCAACAGCAAACACCCCACATGGGGCTGCAGAGAAACTAATGCAGGGGGAATCTCACTCAGTAACTTCTTAGATGGAAATAACCTATAAGCCATCTCTCAACAAATCCAACTTACGTCTTCAATTCTTATGGCACCACGGACACTCTAGATCTAGTAATTACAACCCCCATCATGGCTAGGACAACAACCACCAGGATCTACAGCAGTGTTGGCAGTGATCATCTACCAATCCTTACCACAATCTCAGCAATAATTCCGCAAAAGTTCGTCCCCAAACTATACTACTGGAATTATAAAAAGCAAACTGGCCGACCTTTATGAATGATCGTGAAAAAATACAAAGAGAAACTAAAAATATCCTTAGATTAGAAGAAAAGTGGAAACACTGGAAAACCATCATCCTCACTTCTGCAAAAATTAACATTCCCAGAAGAAGAAGAAAACAATTTGTCCCAAGTTACCATGAAGTAGTGCAGACCTACAAGGAGATACCTCTCAAAGAAATACTCTTATGGAAAACCTAATCCTACATAAAGACCAAACCACAACAACCCAACACAACCTAACCACTGCTCAAATCAAAATTAAAACAGGACAACTGAAAAGAAAAAATGGATGATTGTTTGTTCCTCACTAGATCCATACACAACAGATTCCAATTTTTTCGGCAAACTGCGGCTCTTGGGATGTGAAGCTGCGGTTCTTTATATAGTTCCATACGAAAATTTTATTTATGCGAATACTATTTTTTGTTGACAAGAAAAATTTTAGTGGCTCTTGAAAAACTTAGAAATTTTTTTAATTGTAATTTTTGAGTCTTCCGACTCAAAAGTTTCCCGACCCCTAGTCTAACATCCTACAAGACGCCATGAAAAAACTCTATATCAGTATGCCTCACCGTATGGCTGATTGCATACGTGCCAAAGGAGGACACACCAAATATTGATAAAACTTGTGTATCTCAATAAATTTGTATTTCTTTTTCAAAATTTCAATCAATTATTTCAAAATTATTATATATCTAAAATATTTCCAGGAATTTACATAATTATTTTCAAGTGATGCAACTTTTTTTGTGTCCAGTTTACATTATTAAATAAATATTTTCACATTATTCTCAACATCAAAAAAATAAGAATGGGCATAATCTACATAATCTCGTATAATTGCCCCGAAAGCTATATACCTCTCTTCTAGCCATTTATATAAAAAATAAAAAATAAAAACAGATGAGATATTGAATTAGAAATTGTTCTTGTATGAGCTCTAGTTTATTCTTATTTCTATTTTCTAACTTTATAATCAATATCTCAAATTGAATACGAAATGTTAAATAGTTTCAAATATCAAAACTAAGGCATTAACCTAGAATTTATAGTGCTTATTACTAATTCGGCATATATAATGAAATGTTACGGCAATTGTGTTTTATATCTCTTATATTGTTTAAACCTTCACATAAAAATAAGGTAAAATCATTTCAGGTTTCAAGCAAAGAACCTGGAGTTCGAAAATGAGTAACTCAAGCAAATATCATGTCGTCTAACCGAGGGATGGTCAAGCCATGGACAGATTGTTAAATAGTGTGTCAATAAAAATGTCAGGTCGACAAACGACGAGTCGCCCAAGCCAAGGTTTGGTCGGGTCCATGTGTACATCAAAGATCGTTCAACGAAAGTACCTCCATGAAAATGTGAGGCTTTAAACAATCGCCCGGCTGGTTGATTGAATTAACCTGAGTACTAATAAAAATATCACACAGGTCGTCTAACAATGCAACGTTAAACAAAGATCATGTCGTCCAACAATGCAACGTCAAAGATCAGATCGTCTAAAAATGCAAAGAAAAAAATATAAGGTCGTCCAACAATGCAAGGTCAAACAAAGATAAAATCGTTCAACAATACAAGGTTAAGCAAAGATCAGGTCGTCAACGAAATCAATAGTTAAGCCATTTAATGGAAGGAACGTCGAGTAATAGCCAGGTCTTACAAGCAAGTAAATATCGAGAGCAAAGGTCGAGTCAATGCAAATGCCCGCTTAGATTAGCACTAAGCAATGGATTTATTTTAAAAATTAGTCGTTTTATTCCCAGAGATAAAATGTTTTAATGTTAAATTTTAACTTTTAAAACCAAAACATATATTGTTAATGAGTAAATTGTTCTAGTTAACCTTGGGTTCACTATACGCCCTCAATTGACCTGCAGCCCTACGCCGTCCCCATACACTCCCGAACCTCCCCAGGGCAACATTAGCCGGTTCTGTCACTATCGTAAGTCCTTCAATTCAATCTTCCCTCTAAATAATTCTAACAAATTGGATTTTTTGTCTGATCTAACTTCATTTCTTCCTATAACATTCCACGAAATTTCCTTTATGCTTACTTCGATCACTATATATCTTACATAGACTTAAATTATCGAAAGAACAGAATTGTGAGTGAAGCGTTTCTTGTAGATTTTATTATTTATTTGAGCTTACAAGTATTTCTTCACTCTAACAGAAATTATAATAAGAACGTATAATAGAATTAATTGTTATATGCATATCTTTTACATACATATACTTATTTATTAAAATATTTGCCCAAAATAAAAATATGATCGTCAGAAAAATGTAAATGAATATATAGGAGCATATATATGAAAAATGTATATATATATTAAGGAAAATGAACTATGGAGAAAATTTGTACAAGAGCGACTATTTTTATATATGAATAAAATCAATCAAGACTGTACCAAAAACGAGAGGGCTATGTATCAAACTATGAACTATATATTAAACTATCGAAGGAAAAATATTGGTCTGGAAGTTTAATACTTCTATTAAGACATTAAATTAGTGTCAAGTGAAATTTACATGTTGATTACAATTTACATGATTTAGCTTGTTCCAACCCACTAGATGGCGCTCTGCCATCTAAATTGTTCATGTGAGTGGTCAAGAAATTCCATTTTTGTTTTTAATAAATATATTTATATATATATGAAAAATGAAAGAAAAAATAAAATATAAAAAGATCAGGTGTTGAAATCAAAAATAAAAATGGCATATCCTGACCAGGAGCACATGTGCTTTACAGAAGGCAGAACGCCATCTCTGGTGGATTTATATATATATGTCATAATATTACCCTTCCAGGAATAATAAAGTAAACCTACAGTCAACCAGAGAGAGAAGGCAGCTAAAGTACGGTCACTTGAGATATCAGCCACATTCCAAGGGGCCCTTTACTTGGAACCTCAGGACTAATTAAGACAGTTGGGGATTGTATTCGACACAAACGGCCGCCCGGCGGACAGCCGGGTCCGCCATCTCCATCTCTCTCTGGTTGCCTTCCAAATTCCTCTACCAAATCGTGGTGTGATTATTTCTCTTTCACCACATTATTATCACTATATTGCCACATTGAAAGTCGACAGGATCTTATCATATATATATATGTGTGTGTGTGACTACTCTATGACTATATGGATATGTTATACGGAGAGAATTATCTCTTACAATTTCTATAACTATTTGATTTTTTTAATTTGGTATTGCTGTTGATATTGTCTTGCGATGAGCCCATGTCATCGTCAAAATCAACCTTTACACGTTTTTGTTTCCCATACATTTTAAAATGATTGAAAATAATAAATAATGCGAGGTTTGTTTAAGTCGAATTTCCTTGATTCAAGCTTACTTTTAAATCAGTAAACGTAATTCCTCTTGATAAATGGACATTTTATTAAAGCAAATATCGAAGACGAACAGGTTTTGAACAGGTACTGCTGCCATTTGGCCGGGAGGTGGCTCTGACAACTTTGCATAACATCTAATGGGAGTTTATTTATTTATATTTATTGGTCTTATCTAGTGGATAGCTATCCGAATTTTCACCTTGCGCAACACTATTAAAGTGTCCTACCTAGAAAAAGGCTGAAAAAGGATAGCATTATTTATTGAAGCTTAATAACTCACAAATGGAAAGCGGATATTTGTTTGGTTTTTATGTAAAATGAAATCGCTTTTGAATATTCTCGGAACAACAGCTTGAAGGTAGTTAAATGCTGGGAAAATTGTGAAGATGATTTCGATAAATTAAAATTCATGGAACATGTGTAAGGAATAAAAATGATCAGAATATAAACTATACTGTGATTCATCATGTAGAGGTCGTTGATAAACAGAACTAAGATAAACGTTCGTGTGTTGAAGAGGAAATATATTTTAGCTCTTTAAAGAAATATCTGAGGCGAATTATTTTACAATTTATAAACGTGATATAAAAATAGATTGGATAAATTCGTGAATCGATGAAAGGTTCCACAACTGAGTGGCCGAATTCTCCTAATCCTTTTTAATCGATGTTTTAATAACTGTAGGCGTTTGTCTCATAGTTGTGAATATAGAACAATACATTTATCGGGGGTTATCCTTTTGCTCCTTGGCGTATAAACTAAAACTATTAACTTTTTAGATAAAAAACACATATCTATTTATAATTTACTAACTATTAAAATGAATTTTAAAATGTCATCATTCAATAAAGGGAGAAAGAAAATTATATAGTTTGAAAAGTTGAATTTTCTCTTAAATGTGTGGGCTCTTTTATTTCTTTCTTAAACATTTGTTTGAACAATAGAAGTTGAAATCTATTCAGATTTTTGATTGGTTTGTAGTATAGTAGTTTGTGTTTAGCATAAAAATGTTATTAAAACTTACTTTATATTATTTTAAAAGAACAAAATATTGCCTGAGAATAAATTGAATTTAAATAAAATAATTAACAAACAGATTGATATACTAATAATCACGGTTCTATATTTTGTGGGAGGATAATTTAACTGAGATAAACTTCCTGCAATTTTCTCGGAATAACATTTTAAAATGCAGGTGTCTTCTGTTCCATCTGGCAAATTCTCTAGGCGAGAGTAGTAATTTTCTCGGCGCTGTAATTTCTTTGTTTTGCCATTTAATTTGTCTCAGACGAGGAGACGTGTGTTTTTAATAAGAACCTCACTAATTACATGCTTTATTTGTATTCATGGCAGACGAGATGAGGTAATGAGTAAGTACACCAAACACAAATTGGTGTATGAATTGAAAAACTATTTTTTTTTTCATTTCTTGTCGAAAAGCGAAATCTAAAAATTCAAGTGAAATCGTGTTTTTATTTAAAATGAAATGGTTGATTAACTTTTAAACTCCTCAGAATTTTTGAATAGGAAGTAAAAAGGAAATATTTTACATTTTGCATAAGTTTAAAATTGATATTTTTAAATTAAATTTTATTTTAATATTTCTATAATAAATTCCTTATACAATGATAGGGATAAAACGGTATTGGGAAGGTTATGCGGTTTAAAAATAGATTTTCCTGGAGCAAATTATTTCTCTAAAGAATTTCTTCGGTTTGTACATTAAGTAGGAATTCGCCTAGAAATAATAGTTTGAAATTTGAATGAATATATATATATATACTAGCGGATGTGTACCTCTATCTACTGAATAGATTTTTAAAAGATAATAATAAATAAAAATATCTAGAGATATACTACATGATCTTAGCCTAACGATATTTTATATATAGAGATGACCTAGCTTCGTGTGTCTTCTGCTCGAGTGAATGTTTCGCTAGTAGAATTTTGTTCCTGCCTACTAAATATTATTATCTGGCTTCGCCCATGGTCTTCTTTAGTGAATATTCCCCTAAATAATTTTGTTTATGGCAATCAAGCATGATACAGCAATATTGTCATAATCGTTTCTTATTAAAAAATATTGTTGCTCAGTACTTGGTTAATTATATTTTTTTTTGTTAGAAGTGCGACAAAAAACTCTTCCAGATTCAACTCTCTGTCCTGTTCAAATTTCAGCGAGATTAGTTACATATTGAGGGCGTGCATAGCCGACAAATATATATATATATATGTTCCCGGCTTCGCCCGGTTTTTACACGAGTAAAAGTTTGCCTAACGAACATTTGTTAAAACGATTCTAGCAAACATCCAATCCCTACTGAATCTATACTTGTCTATACTCTCGATAATTTGAAAAATATTCGATAAGTTGGATAAAATCAATATTAATTGGTCCACTCGGTTGAAGTTGAAGGAATGGTATCTTGCCACAAACGAAGATTTGTAAATAACTGTATTTAGCGAATGTACCCGGCTTCGCCCTGTTTTTATCCAAGTAAAAGTTTGTCTAACAGAACATTTTTCAAAACGATTCTAGAAAACATTCAATTCACCTACATATATATTTATAAACGTATATAAATATAAATATTGTTATAAGCGTTTAAATATATTTTTGAAACACATAAATATTTTGAAAACATTTTTTAAATTTATTAATAGGAGAGAAATTGTCACGTTTGAGAAATTTATAATTAATTATTTCTTTTTTTTTCTCAATGAATTATGTTTATTAATTTAAAAATCATTTTTGCTATCATCATCACATACAATGTAATTTTTATATAAAAAAAAGATAATAAACAACAACAATGTATTTGCATCTTCATTATTATAAAACAACAACAACAAATTAAATCAACAATATAAAATATATTTTAACATTACAAAATTTCAACATTTAACACGAAAATGTTACAATATTTTCTTTTAATATATCTTAATATTGAAATGCCAAGTTTTTTCACAAATATTATATTACTATGTTCTCAAATTAAATTTATTATACTTGGAACACGTTTTAGCAATTTTACAATATATAAATGTAATTTCACCAGAAGCCGCGAGAGGCGCTGCTTACGAGTGAAGTAGAAAATTTGCAAATGAAATTGCAACGAATATTTATTTTAATTCAAATTCAAACCAGAAATCTTCGCAATAGTATAGTAAATAACTTCCTAAAGTTTCACGGCGATTGGATAATCTTACCTTTTAAAAACCTTCATCGTGTAAACAAACTATATACGTGTAAAATTATTAATCATTAAATTCATTTATCGTAGCGACCAGTGCTGCGCCCAAGCGGTGAAAGGTTGGAACTAACGCTTTTTGGTTTTACATTTTGAAAAAAAAGCTCATTAACCTTTTTAGTTTATTGAATAGCTTATATGTTAAACGAAATCTTCAGCTACCTACATGCGAAATTTCATAATGAATGATTCTGTAGATATCGCGCAACGCGATAACAAACATCGATTTTGGATTTCATTTTATAGATATAAGGATAAGGATATATTAAAATTAGATTAGACATATCATGACCACAAACATGAGCGTTTTTTTAAATATAATCAATTTATTTTTATATCTAAAATACGCTCGTGTTAGTGGTCAGGATATACCTAATTTACTTTTAATATCAACACCTGCCCTTTTTTATTATTCCCCCTATTTTTCAAATTATTTTTTTCGCATACATATACAGATCTGTATATGTATGTGTATTAAAAACAAGAGGAATTCCCTCACAGCACACATAACTATTTTAGATGGTAGAGTGCCATATATTTATATATATTATTGGCAAATAATTATTTTTTATTTAATCCAATATATGCTTCTAAGTAAGAATGTGTAAGAACACATAAAATATTTTCTTCATTTCTAAGTTTTTATTAGGAATTCTTTAAAGAAAAAATCTCATCCCCGGAAGCCTGATATTTTTACCTAAATATTTTAATTTTTTTAAATTTATTATTACAGAAGCACGAAGTCTATCAGACTTTTTTTGCTATATTATAATTATTTACATATATATCTTTAATTATTTACACAATGAATTAGTAGTGATTTATAAATCTGTGTATAAATTGCTCTAAACTTGCCAAAGTGTTCATAAGATTGAGTAAATACAGAAATATGATTTGGCATTGTGTCAAAGTAATCAAGTACAATTTGGTTAGTCAGAGGGCAAGACAACAAAAGATGCTCTGGTGTTTCAACATCTAGACAGCATTCACATGTTGGATCTCATCTGTAACTATCAAGTCAAAGAGAAAACTTAAAAAGGTTCCTTTGCCTGTGAAGAACAAAGTAGTGTATTTATCAGGAGTAATGAAGCTTGGTACATCTCTCAGAAAAAAATTATTGAACGTTGTATTAGTTTGAGAAAGATAAAATCTAAATTTTGCATTGATGTATAATTTATTCACCCCATTTTAAAGGGGCTTATTTAGTGTTTGGTCTGTCAGAGAATTCTGCATATTGTATTTAATTTGTGATAATTCAAGGTAGTCGGTCAGCATAGGAGTTTTGGCCAGAATATGAGTAACGTAAGAAGATAAACTTTTGTAAGCATGAATGCACCTAATTAAAATTTGGTACTGTATAGAATTCAACTTTGAACGCTTTGCTGCATTAATAAAAGGGAACTAGATATTTGAAGCATAGCTTAACATGGGACATATCACCGCCTTGTATAAAATCAATCTGCGCCTTGAATCAATTCCCCAAGTAGGTGCACATAATTCATAGCCCTATTAATTATATTGTCAACGTGTGGTCCAAATCAATTTTATTTCTTTGTCTGTGGTTGCGAAAAATAACTCCCAAATGTTTATAGTTTCTGATGGCTGAATATTTATACCGTTAAAGTTTACAGGTAATTTCTGGTAATTATGTAGGTAGAGTATACCTGTTTTATTTGGACTTATTGGAGTTTTACCTTCTCACAACAATTTTTAATATTATTCAGACTTTTTCAATTTTGAACTGAAGATCCTGGATGCTAGAGCCCCAAACCACAAATGAAACATCATCGGCAAAAGCTATGACTTTTGCGATATTTTCACTAAAAGATGAAATAATATCCTTTAATAATATATTACAAAGAATTGGAGAAATAATTCAACCATTGAGGACATCCCTTATTTACCATTTTTGCACATTTTGAGTTTAAGTATCTCAGCTCTACCTTTCGATCTTCGAGATATGAAATAAGTATTTTAATTAGTTGCGCTGGAAAGTTTGCTTCGTCTAATTGTTGAATGATTGCAGGATGCCAAGCGTTGTCGAATGCTCCGCTGATATCCACAGCAACCAAGGCGGTAACATCTGTTTCCTTTCTTTGGAGACTTATTTTAGTTATTTTGTGTAGGGCAGAGATTGTATACTTTGCTTGTATGAAGCCGTGCTGATCAGGATACATAACATTATTAGCATTGATATGATTTAAGAGTCCGATGTGAATTAATCCCTCAAAGATTTTGCCAAAAAAGATTAGATGGCAGACATATAGGGGTCGGCAGGCCTTCGGTTCATTATAATTATCTTTATTTGTTTTTTTTAATTATCATAACAGATGCTTCTTTCCAGGCCATTAGATAATAATTTAGTCCAATGCAAGCATTGTATAAATTTGTTAGGATTGGCGATATGTAGTGAGCTGCCGTTTTAATCATCTGATTACTTATATGATCTAATCCTGGAGCCTTTTTATTGTTGAGTTTACTAATTATAGAGAAGGTTTGAGTATTATCAAAATGAATAGTTTCGTCATTGGAAAAAGTATGTTCCTTGTTTCTGAATAATTTATGATAATTTGTTTCAGAATATTGATTATCGTCCGGAAACAGCGAAGAGAGAAGATTTATCATTTCTGATTGAAGCCTATCCCGAGATACTTTTAAAATCGGTAAATCAAATGTTTTTGGAATAGTCCTTTGTTTCAAAATTTTATAAGTATTTCCAAAGGGGGATGGATTTTCCACTTCCTCTAAGAATGCCAGCCAACTCCCTCTTCTAGTTTTTCAATAGTAATCATATATTTATTTCGTGTTTCTTTGTATACATTTTCATCAATTAGCTGTCTATTGATCCGTTTACCTCGGTAATAAAGATTTTGAACGTATTTGAAATGACTTTTAAGAAGTTCCAATTCACCAGTCCACCAATTAAATGAATTATCATGTAAGTATTTTGGTTTTATTTTTAATGATGCATATGCAGCCTCAATGAGTATATCGGTTATGAGAGAAACTACACGATTTATATCGTTTTTATGTTCTATATTACTGGGTGCCTCAACTGCCTCGTTAACTCTTGAGACCTCAATTGCTTGCTCATATTTCAGACAGTTTTTTCCTTCTCTTGAAAATACCACGTTGAAGTATTTCCATGCAAAGTGAATTCTGTTTCCAATCCAAGGTCAAAATAAATTGCGAGGTGGTCTGCTATTTGGGAGAGATTTAATGTTTTCCATTCTTCAACAAGTACATGAGCATGACGATTTATTATAGTGAGGTCTATTATGCTTGAACCTCGACAAGGTTTGTCCTGATTATTATGAAAATTAATTATGGACTGAATGCTTTTACCATTCTGATTCAAAATATTATCAAACCATAATTGGCTTCGAATATTAAAATCTCCTGTCAATATCAGCGGATTTGTATTAAAAGTTGGAATCAATTTATCGAAGTATTGAACATGATTAGTTCCAGGTTATTTGGATGTATGTAAATATTTGAAATAATAATTTGAAATTCAGCAGTTTGCACTGAAATGGTAGTTGCAAATGAGTTGGAGAAATCTGCAATTAAATTACATTCTAGGACAGGATTTACTACAATAATTGAAGTATATACCGGAGTGCGCTCAAAATATTTGCATATAGAATTTTACAATGCCTATTAAAAATTACTTCGTTATTTTTCTTATATGGCTATTGAACTAAAACCAGATAACACTTTTTTCTATTAATATATTCCATGATTTCGTTATTAACTAAATTACTTTTCAGTATATTTTGTTGTAGAATTTTAAGTTTAAACATTCACCTTTATAATTAAGTTTTATAATTTAATCTAATGTGATAATATCATGATCTAGTTCTGTATAACATGTTCTCTGTATTTCGTATTTCATTTGTAATAGGTACAAGGGACAAGATTTATCATTTGATTTATGATGGTTGTTATTCCTATATTTAGAATTCGTTGAGCAATTTATACATTTCGGGACTGATTGTCAATTGCTATGTTGGCCGCTCTCTCCGCAATTATTACATTTCTTAATATTACAAGAATTTTTATTGTGACCGAAACTAAAACAATTTTGACATTGCCGTACAAGCACTTTATCCTTTATGTATGTAACTTAATTTTCAGTATATATGTAGTAATCCCGACGTGGAATGTATTGGGCAGTCGTGGTAATGGGTGCGTGATGGGATTCCCGCACTGGGACAGCAAGAGACAGAGGCAGGTCTAGATGGTAACTCCAAGAGGAAGAGGTAGACCACGGACGAAGGCAGCGGACCACGGCCGACGCGGATAGAAGGGGGGTGAGAGGTCCAACTGATCGTATAACGGCGTCGCTCTGAAAACAACTGCTTTGTCTAATTTCTGGGCGTTTATATATTGGACGCCCGCATATGTGGTGATTCCTGATTGGCTACTGTAATCACGCCACTTTCTGGCGCCGGGTTGTTTTCGTCTGGTCTACCTCGTCCTCTTTGTTTTATTTGTCACTTCCATGGTTCGATACATATTTTATATAGATATGGGGTTATAATAAATATCAGAAGAAGGTTGTGACCTATCTAATTCAAAATATACTACATATATTCGTTGAAGTTTCTTCATAATTTGATATGTTGCCGGTGAAACACGGAGGACAACATCTTGTACATCGGAGTTTGATTTCAAAGCAAAAAGAACTTTCATCTTCTCCCTGCCTTCCAACTCTGGGTTCATATTGCACAGAATAGAAGGGGTAGATCCTTGATATCAGTATAATTTAGTGATTGATTGAAGAACTATTGTAGGATCTAGTGGCTTTGGTGCATATATTAATGCCTTTTGGTTTACCTCATCTATCCTTTTGAATTCGTCAATTATTTTATCCAAGTTTTCATTTAAATATACTTTAAGTATTACACCAGACTTAGATTTAATTATTCGATTTATTTAAATTTTAGATTTTCTGTTTCTCATTATTTTAATGCCATTATTTACTTCGTTAAGTACGTCAGCCGGTGAGACATTCGGCTTAAATTTAAATATCAACGTTTTGTCCGCTTCATTCTGATTTTGCATAACTAATTTCTCAACTTCTCTAGAATTTCTTGCAACTTGAGCATATGACCTATTGTAATCTGGATTTAGAGGAGATATTTTCTTGATGGTATCATCAAAATTGACCAATATATCACAAAACGAGCCATTAATCACAGCAATATCTCCCATTGTATCCATCAGCAATTTCAGTTGCTTTAGATATTTTGTATTATTGTAAGATCGTTTTTATTTGAACTTTTATTAGTTGAATAATATTTAGCTTTCAGTATCTCAACAATTTTATCCGATATGATCTTATGCTGAGTCTTACGGTACGCTTTACAATTATATCATCCATCATATAATTAACTCCCTATAGGAATACTAAAATTTGTAAAAACTCAAACAAGCACCGCCAAAAGTGGCGCGTAAATATATAATACAATATCTATAATATTACAACTATCAGAAAGATATATTTACCGGAGCCGAGACGACACGCTGTCAGTCGGATCAGCCTCCTAGCGGCAAATAAAACCTAAATATTGGTACAAGGGATTATTCTATTGTACTAGGAAATATTTATTTGAGAACAACACATAGCACCATAAACTGGGAAAAAGGTTACTTACATAAACTTGTGACTTATGTTTGTCTTTTTGATGAATAGCTGCCGTATATGAAACAAATTTATCCAGAACTGCTACACTCAAAGGCAAAGTTTATATTATGACGCATTAGCGCGCAATCTTTTATGAAAAATTGAAACTATTTTAGACCATTATGATTATTTTGAAATTAAACAATTTTCTACTTGCCTAGTTGCAATGATAAATCAATGGGATGAATGGGAATGAATTAATCAGTGGTGAATCAGACGACACCTCTAGAAGGGTTAACCACTGATGAGCCAGGCCCTCTTCTTAATTTATCATTACAGTTAGGGAAGTTGAAATTGGTTTGATTTTTAAAATAATCTTACGCGTCTAAAATAGTTTAAATATTGTACAAAGTTTATATCTCAATGTTAATATAAAGCATCATATTCCTTATAATATCATATTACTTCCTTCCTTTCTTTCTGTGATTAAGTTACAAAATATAGGATCCATGTCTGTGGCGATAAGTCAAATTGGTGAGACCGCCGGGAAGGTCATGAGCCAGGCCTTCTAATAAATCTCAAAATTCATGTATTGATTGCGCGCGTATAAATTAATAATGAATATGATAAATAAAAATTTGGAAATTGTGGTGTTAAATATAATTTAAAACTAATATAAGAACTACCTATACTTGTTTTTATTTACATTATTTCAAACCTAAATAATCTTTTAAAAAAATGGTATACCTGGGATTGCTTTCTCTTTATCAATTTATTACACAAAAACTTAAAGATAATTCACAAATTCTTGTAGATCACATAAAAAAAAACTTTGTCTCTCATTAGTCAAAAATAACAAATAATAATATTTCAATTTAAAAATTAAAAGGATAAAATGAGGGTATTAGAATGTAGATATGAAATTTATAGGTTTTTCTTAAAATAATAGTAATGTAATATATTAATATACAATAAAGAGATAAGATTAGGAAATTTAATATATATATATATATGTTATATTGAAATATTTTATTTAAAAATGTTATATTAAGATATTATTTAAAATGTTATATTAAAATATTTTATTTAAAAAAAATTATAATTTCATAGATATAAATACTCTGTATAAATCGACCGCCAGAGGTCACGCTTCCCATATAAAATCACATTGTTGTTCTTCCCCGCTGGTCGGCTCAAACATGTTTGTAATTATGTAAATATTCTTTTGTTTTTCATCTTTTTTATTCTTACGCCTTAAGCCAGGCAGTACCTTTCTCAAATTATGTTTTTATATATCTCATAAGCTCAATTAAAGCTATTTTTAATATTCATATTTTGATTATTATATTTTCAAGATTTTTGCCACGACTGCACCACCATTACCATAATCCTCAACATGATCCAAAACAACAGAAATCTTATTAATTTTATTTTAAATAATATATATATATGAGAAAAAAAGGGAAAATAAATAAATAATGTAAATAATAATTTTAAACAAATTAAATAAAAAAATATAAACAAATGAAGTAGACAGCGGTTATTATGTTAAAAGATAGGCTAATACGTATATGGTTTAGTGATTTCTTCATATCTATTTACACTAGTTGGGTCTTTCTTTGACAATTAAAAATAATTTATTGAAATCTTAGTCAATGATTACATAATCAAAAACATATCTTTAAAATATTAAAAGAGAAAATTATATACAAGAGCCATGGAGTATTCCCCAACACGCTAGAGTCCTCTGCCAGGCGATGACGGGGTTCTCGACGTTACCACCGAGACCAACCTGTACAAAGTGCCGGTATATACGGGTGGGTCCTTCTTTGATGCTGTGGAAATTTTTTATTTTGGTGCGAGTTAGGAATGCACCTGTATATAGTGGATGTTTTGTCTAAATCTGTCTGATGTCCTTATTGTGCTCCACCAGGGCGACATTCGATAGAACCACCAAAAGAGGCATTCCTTTATTTGTAAAAAAGGTTTATAACTTTGGAATGCTTAAAAGCAAGTTGAGAGTAAATGCATTAGACACTTCAATGACGTTGCATTTTAGTATTATCTTTCTATATCAAGTCCTCCAAGACGCAGTACGTCGAAAGTTTTCAGTAGTAAATATCTAATGGTTGTGTGAGAGAAAATAAAATGTACCTTTTTTAAATTAGATTTGCTTTGATCTACATCAATTATATATAGGTTTTCTATTATAAACATAAAATTGTTTTATTATTTAAAGGAAATCAATTAGAAAGGACTTCACAGATATTAAATTGTCGCCTTGTGTGAGAAGGAACCTTTAATGCACCAAAATTTTAAAAATACATTTTTATAAATGCGACGCATTTCTCTCATATATGTTGAGATATGTGGTCAAGAATTTAGGGGAACATAATAACTTGCTGATCAGTTTCTCCTAGTTAGTTCACATTGAGAGAAAAACATATATAGAGAGTTATATTCCTATACATACTCTTATTAATTTAGCCTTTGGATATCACAAACTTCTAATCCTTTTCAAAACTCGGTGTATTAGGTATTTTAGGTGAAATACCTCAGATTCTCTTAGGAATTTAGTTTTTCCGGTTTTTTTCTTTCCATAACAGACGCTCTTAGTCTATATTTTATGTTTGTGTTACTTTCAGGCCTTAATCGTAATTAAAGTTTCACCATTCGTCTACATTACGTTATCATTATAATTTATAAAGCTTTTCTTCTTCGTTCTATCTCCACTCAATCATATTAGGGCATCAAGTTTGTAGAGGATTTGACCATGTCACCCATTTATAAAGATAGAATAATATGATATTTTCTATATATATTAACTTTTTATGAGTTGATTGTTATCAGAATTCACACATATTTGTAATTTTCGAATGTTTCAAAAGAATAATTTACTAAATAAAAAAAAAAGATTCATTTCAAAATATTTTGAAAATAGCAGTGTTGCCATTTCCTTATACATCTTTACCTGTTTAGATGTAATATGCTGTATTATTTTAAATATTATTTTGATAAATTTATGAAGAGAATTCAACGACCTTTAGTCTTTCTAGCCAAAATTTAATTAAAGGTAAACTAGGCCTCATAATAAGTCAGTTCGTTCTTCAAATGGACAACGAATTTACCAACAAAAAAGTCTTATAATTAATTTAAAAATACACCTTAGAATATATATAATGTTATTTTATATGATGTTTATAAGATTTAACATTACAGAAATATATTGACAAGAATCAATTTCACATCGCTTACTTTAATTAGTATTTTTGTTTCTATGATTATCTCAATGTCGAAATATGAATTTAATATACGAATTATATCGAGTATGAGCGAAGACATTAACTATTACATAGGTCTACAAAATTTTAAAAAGATTTCGATGTTTGGGCATTTAAAATGCTTTCTGGGTAACCCAATGGCGCTAATTCCGAATTTGCTCTTAGGTTTTCTGTATGCCATCAAAATCTATAGATAATGACCATAGAGTGTATTCCACCAAAATAATATTTTCATAAAAAAAACTGCCAAGTCATCATGATTGCTTCATAATTTTTCAATCATCACAACTCAAAGTTCTTCTAAAACATACGCCATTAACTTCATATAAAAATAAAATTTTAACAATTAAAATAAATAAATCACTTCCAAACATTATACCATCACTTATAATTTGAAATTGTCAAAAATTAAATTTGTATTTAAATTTTCAGTAAAAATATATTTTATTCACACAGATTAAATTTAATAAAAATTATTATTTCAAGCATCATTAATTTAAAAGCTATGCCATCAACTTTATGAAAATAAAATTTTAACACATTAATAAATTCACTTCCAGATATGTTTTCCAAAAGAAGATCCTGCAAAAACGACCCAAATATTTTCTGTAATATATGTGGCGAATATACTGTAAAAGCGCAAAGAAATGCAACAACAGACTTTGTAAAGCGGGCGTATTTTGCATATTTTGGTATAAAATTAGGAGACAAGAACGAGACATGGGCTCCACATGAGGTATGCAAAACGTGTGTCGAAACACTGCGCCTGTGGACAAAGGGTGAAAGGCAACTGACATTTGGGATCCCTATGGTTTGGCGAGAGCCAAAAATCATGACAATTATTTGTTACATTTGCTTACAAGACTTGAAACACTTTAACAGGAATGGTAAGAAAATGTTTATATACAAAGACCTATATTAAGCTAGACTTCCAATACAACACAGCCCAAATAGTCCCCTCCCAGTTTTTTCATCCAGTGCTAATAATCCTTTTTATGATTAATCAGAAGACACCACACAAAAAGATATCGAACTGGATGATTCTGATAGTGAAAACTATGGAGAACAAGAATGTCCAAAACGTTTTTCACAACCAAAACTGAATGATTTGACACGTGACCTTACACTTTGAAGCAAGATGCGGAACTGCTCACATCAAGATTTTAAAAAATGAGCCAACTGGAAGACGATGTCAACGTAACATTTTATCGGACAAGAGAAAGTTCGTTACTTCCTTTCTATCAGCAGAATGCAAATCTGGTGTACTGCACTAATGTAAAAGGCTTAATATACCTTTTAAAACTAGACGAATACCGTCCTGAAAATTGGCGTCTATTTATCGATGGTTCATTGCGTAGCCTCAAATGTTTTTACTTCATAATGGAAATAAATATGCATCTATTCCAATAGCGTATACAACAAAAATGAAGGAGAATGTTGAAAATATAAAAACAATCTTGAACAAAATCAAATACATAGAGCATAATTGGTTTAATTGCGTTGATTTAAAAATGGCTAACTTTTACTGGGATTTCAAAGCGGATACACCAAGTATCCTTGTTTCTTATGCATGTGGGATAGCAGGGCACGGCAAATACATTGGAAAACAAACAAATTGCCTCTTCGAGATGAACTCACAGTAGGAAAAGCTAATGTGATTAGCAAACCTTCGGAAAGAAATTATTCTACCACCATTACATATAAAGCTAGGTTTATGTAAGCAGTTTGTAAAGGCTCTAGATAAAGATGGAGAATGGTTTAAATAGATATGTCGTTTTTTCCCAGATATTAGCCTAGAAAAGATAAAAAGAAGGAGGTTTTGATGGACCTCAAATCAAGAGGCTCCTGAATGGAAAAAATTCTAATAACAATGAATGGAATTGAAGAAACAGCATTACCAGGCTTTTAAGGCTGTAGTACATGGATTTTATTTTTAGGTAATAGAAGAGACGATAATTACAAAGAGCTTGTCCAAAATATATCCGACCTGCCGGAATACACTTATAAGAGAAAATCAAAAACGTTGAAATTCATGAAGGATTGTCTGTAGCATTTTACATTTTTTTAAAATATAGATTCGGGTTTCTTATACTAAAGTAAATGAAGTACCTTTTGGTATGACGTTCTCAGTTTTTATTTGCGTTCATTTTGTTTTTCGTACCGCTTATATGGACTGATGTACCACATTGTGGCCTAAATATGTATATGTTATATCTCTAAAAATTGATGAGATACATAAAAACTAACATTATATTCGTGATTAGCACCTCTAATTAAGTTAGAAACTGATGCATTATCAATAACATATTTTTCGGTGTAGACCTGTGTTATCCTTCTAAAACATGTATTTGTAAGAAATATATATATATATATATATATATATATATATATATAGTATTAATAAAATGTTATTACTATTACCTTTATAATCTTGAAGTGTAATTATGAAAAAAAACTGGAATCATCCACCAAAAATTCCAGTTTGTGGCGTGGAGGGTGCACAAAAATCTCGGATGTCAACTTATTATCTGCTTTCCTCGGTCCCATAAAACTGCTTAAACTAACACCTCCACTTTACGACAGGCTTTATACCGCCTTCTGCCCTCTCTCTAGGGCCCTAATAAACCTGCTTAATTACCGGATTAATTGATTTTGCCTTCAAGTGCCGAGTTTATCTCAGCCAATCTCATTAGAGTGCAGGAGTACTATCTGAAGAGTTCTTCGATAGCTTTACCCATAGCTATTTTTGGATCTTCATGTTTTATGTAATAAATTCCATTTAAATCTTCTCCCTTACATATGTTATTCAAGTACACACATATGTAATATGTTTTATTAAAATTATTTACTTTTTATTACATATCCGTATGAAATCAAAATGAATAAACCAGAACATACTTTAAATATAACATCTCTCCAAAATATTCTTATTCTTCTTTCTTGTCTCCACTCAATCATATTAGAGTAGCAAGCTTGTAGAGCTTTAGATTTTTATGGTGTCTGCTGGGGATGAGTAGAGCTCATCAATGGATAAGTCGATACAGTCAATAATCTGTTTTGAAGTTGCAGGTTGAGACTTGCACTTGCAGAAAAATCTCTCTCCAAATTAAATGATGATAATACCTCTGAAATATGCAAAGACAGGTCCTTTATCAACCTGACGCTGTATACTGCCACAAATCTTTATTTAATTCATTCACCTAATAATACCAACTATTATTCCAATAAACGAAAGCATTTAAAGCACAAAATATTCTTTTAAACATAAAAACATTCTTCTATTGTCCTTACTGCGATAGAAAAATTATATTGGCAGGGCTATATAGTCACGGACATATCGTCGAATTAATAAATGATTCGTGATTCCTTATTGATTTGAGACTTTAGAACAATTTAGGTTCAGGGATTTGTATGGAAACAAGACAACTTTAAAAACGGGAGGTTTTCTCATTTAAACATCGACATGGAAGATGGTATATTAGTAAAAACTTAACATACCACCCCCCCTCCCTTGATTATATTATATATATTTCCCAAATGAAATGTTTTTTTTTTCAATGCATTATTTGAATGAATAATATTTTAAGCCTATAAAAATATATTCAAAAAGGTTAGAATACTAAACAATAAGATTATATTATTTACATTATACAAAGAAAAATATTTTATTCATTATTTAAATTCCTTTTCAGAAGTATATAACGGCTGCCTTTCGTCTTTAAAATGCTTTTTTTTGTTGTTCAAATTCTGTCCACTCTCAGATAATGGACAAAAGAACATTATTTACTCAGTCGAAGTTACTTCATATATTTGATTATTCCTGTCGGTTTTATAAAAATACCAACCCCCCGTGGGGTATTTCTCTTATCGTTCTATCAAAATTAAATTCGTTAATTATTTATATTTTTAAAAATAAAATTTCATTCCAATATATTGGTTTTGCACTTAAAATAGATTTGCGAATACACAGAGTGTATGTTTGAATACACAGAGGGTTGTTTTCAGCATATTCATTAAAATATTAATGTTCTACTGTAGTTTTTTTTACCAAATATAAAATGAATATATATTAAGCTATAAAATGTTTTCTTAAGTGTTGCATAGCTCTGAATTACTCAAGTCTTGGACTGTGTGGGTGGAAAACCGATTAAACGAAAACAAATAAAATAAATTATACAAGTCTATTACAAATAGGTTTGCGCTCTTTTACTTCTAATAATTATTATGTCTGGTAGTGGTGGCGTGAGTGTGAATAGAAAATATAAAGATTTTGCCGTTTATTTATAGGGTCCACTTTAGAAATGACCTACCTGATATCATCGGACACTGTTAAAGGCTTTAGTGATAAAAATGATAACAAAACTCTATTGAACTCCAAAATATGTCGCTGGTAAAAGAGTTGGGACAATCGAGGTTTATGATGATGTCCCAAATAAAGAGGATGGAAAAAAAACATAAAACTTGTATTAAAAGTTATATACCAACGGATAACAAGTGTCAAAAAATAAAAAAATATATATGTATAAACAGGATTTTAAAATAAAATTATTGTTAATATCCCTTAATTATTTTTAGACTTATTTTATTTTTCTCTCGCACTTTTGGTCAAGCAGATTTTCCTTTATTTATTAGAAGCTTATAAAACCAAATTTTCGGTCGCTTAGTTACAGCCTTCATAAAATTTAAAACAGGCTAATTCTTGATTAATCGAGAATGAGTATTTGGCCAATTCCGGAATAATTAAAAATAAACGAGAATAATTGATATTTATTCCGATAGATGGCGCAAGCCATCAGAAACTTTGAGTTGCACGTTAAGGAGATGCCTTTTCCTTTTCATAATACGTATAGAAATTCGGTAGAAATATATTCATTGAATATTGTTAATGTTTTGACGAAACATGCAAATGATTGAAATTTGGAACCCGATTTACGCAAAACACTAGCTCCAGCGCAACTGAACTGCGCATCCAGCACGAGTGTTGTAGGCTTAATATTCGGCGCGGCATGAGATGATTTTTAAATTTTCGTTTATTTTTTTTCAGTGAGCCTATTTCGAATTACCAATGCATTTTCGAAAGATTCGTTCTAATTGAAAACATATACCATAGTTTAAAAGAGGTCGTGCCATTTTAAATTGAAAATATCTGGTTGGTAAAATCGACTAATCTCGCCACATCTGTGGCTAAGTGATGCGGCCATTAGACGATGTTGACAAGAGTGGGTCAACAACGGAAGATTGCAACGTCAGGAAGGCAGCGGTCGATCAAGGGACACAACAGAACGGGAGGACAAAGCGATTGTCAGAACCTGCATCGGATTCGATGTTATCTACCATCCATCTTGCGACCGGCACACAAGTGTACAAAATGGCCATCAAAAGATGACTGAGAGAGCGAAATCTAAAAGATCGCCGACCATTAAATGGCCCACCCCTCACACCCGTACACCGACTAGTCCGACTACTGTGGGGTCTGGAGCGATCTACTTGGAAATACACTGACCCAGGACGTATAGTCTCTAGTAACGAGTCCTGTTTCTCAATGTTCTCTGAAGACCTTCAAAAACGTGTCTGGAGACGTCCTGGGCAACCGGTGGATCCTGGCGTTACTTTCGAACACCATAAAGGTCCACAAAACGGCTGCATGGTCTGATGTGCCATTTCATTTGATAGCAGGACCCCATTGGTAGTCACCTCTGGCACCCAGAAAGCACAACGGTACGTAGATGACATTCTATGGCCTGTTTGTTGCCGTTTATTTCATATCACCCCGAAATTACTTTTCAACAAGATAATGCCCGGTCACACACGGCTCGTGTTACTCTGGACTTTCTGGACTCTTCAGTGGCTAGCAATGTGGCCTGATATCTTTCCCATAGAGCGGGACGTGATGGAAAGGCGATTTCAGCCATCCCGGAATTGTGACTAATTATCCCAGCAGTTGAAGAAAATTTGGTAAAATGCCCACAGCACACCATCCGGAATATTTATCAGTCCATTAAACGACGGGGGGTAGCCTGAATTCAGGCCAGTGGAGGTCCAGCGACATATTGAAATTTTCAAATTGTGACGACAAAACTCTGGAATAAAAAATAAATTGTTCTGATATTATAATATTTTTTCCTCTATACATGCGTTTCACATACGCCAAATTTTTCCAATTGGACAACTATTTCTTAGAGAGTCGATTAGATTTATTACAGAGTGTATTTTCAATATTATGAATAGTAGTTGCAGTAGCGAATATAAAAATTTGGTTGAAATAAAAAAATTGTTTTCTAATTATGAACAAGGCCAGACAAAGCATGGAACCCAATGCCCTAGCTATTGTCGACGAATCCACTCGGCCTCAGTTGGAACAACTCTCTTTCAAAGTCTCGCAATGTCTGCTGCGGTTTGGAAGAGGGAATCAAGCTTGCTAATCAGGTGTTTTAAAGCAGAAATGGTTTCATTGATGAGCTTCAAAAAGAAGAGTTTTAAATCATTTGTAAACTTTTAAATAAACATTAAACATCTAATAATCATGATATATTATATAAAATTGCGAAATATATTAAAATAATGCACTCTGAGGCCAAGTTCATTGTTTATGAGTAAAAATTAAATGTATTTTTTGAATGAATAGTTAAAACAAATTGAGCATTTTGAGTTCGATTCAATTAAATATATTTATTCCATGTTCAACTGATATTTCTCTGGTGAAACCTCTCTTTGCCGAACACTCAAGGGAGCGAGAAAATTGGCACAAGTAGTCTCTCAACAATATTCATATCAACAGATTTCAATCGCGTATATACATACACATAACTCACATAAACTAGGTTTTGGCTTAAAATAGAGTCCAGGTAACACGGTTAGGATAGTATTGGGTAACGTTTTATAATCAAAGTAAAAAAAAAGAAAATAAAAGGTAATTCGAAAATAAGTCGACATTTTGCTATCATCTAGGTAGAAAGGTTTAATCGTAAAACCAACGCCGGATAGAGATTACAATCTCCTCCATAAAACCAGGAATTGAATAAAGTTTCGCAAGAAAATGTCGATTCGGAACAATAAAACTCTCAAATATTTTAAAACCCTCATTCACATAAGAGGTCTTCTAAAGCATTTTAAAAATTCACTTTTTTACGAATTATTTTGAAAATTTAATTTACTAAGTGTGTATATACCACTCATATATATATATTACAGTCTACAATAAAAACTACCTTTGATTTAAAGGTGATACGATTTTGTTTTATTTTATTAGTTTTTATAATAGTTCACCCTTTCTCTAATATATTCAGGTTAATATTTGGACCTTTACTACATAACCTTGTCAATGTCAATAATTCTCAAATATGTTTAAATTTGGCATCAACCTCCCTGATGAAAATTGACAGTTAAGCAGGAGAAATGTGTTTTCATCCAATGCTAGAGCATAGAATTTAAACTCAGATGCCCGGCTTCTAATATTATCTTCTATTTGATTTTCAATGTTTTTCATACCTTTATAAATTATCTGCCGAAACAGACTTATTTATGAGAAACCTTTCCTCCTCTCTCTGGAAAAAAATATTCATCGATCCTCCCAAAACATTCCCTAAATATTTCACCGTTAAAATGGTTTTGGATTTATTATAAACTGATTAATGGTTATTGCATTACTAGCTTCTACATAGCATGATGACTCTGAAACCACTATAGTTAATGTATATATTTCATTGTGCAAAACCTTTTAAAAATTATTTATGTATTCATTTTCGAAATTATCTTTTGTACTTATCAAACTTATTCCCACGTTTAGAATCGTTGTACCATTTGATGTTATACTCTTTCAAAACAGAAACAGATTCGTTGTACGTATATCAAATACCATAATGGTATATGGGATTTGATTTTTAATTTAAAAAAAAAGCTTATATGTCTAAAACATCTTCATTAATTCGTGATTTTATTTTCTTTGTTCCAATGTACTTGCTATGTACGGTTATCGTGAGGCTTCCTTTTTTAAAAGAAAAACACCATGGATAATAATAATCGATATAAAATGAATGAATTTAAATTACATAAATATAATTCTTATAATACATAACAAACTTGATATATTAAACAAAATAATTTAGTTAAAATAGTTTTACTTTCATTATAATTAGATAATAACATGCATTTTTTAACAACGATCGCAAAATCTCTCCACACGTAGTGGCGATAATAAGAAAAAACTTCAAAAATTAGGAAACTTTATCTCTCTTAAAAGAGTTTCAAGAAATGACGGATTTTATTATTATAAAATATGACGAATAAAATATATTTATTTGTTGTTAATATAATCCCTTCGGTATGATTATTAATAAAAGACAATTCGCTGAGGTTTTTATATATATCGGCAATACAAGCTTTCGGGCTCAACAGCCCTTCGGCATATTTATATATGACTAATATTGAGACATACTTCGGTAATTAATGAACATATAAAATGAGTTTAACTCACCGGCGGCCCGTGACATAATGACGGTTAAACATCTTGTTGAAACGAAATCAATTAAATCAACTTTCAGAGTGTGTATGCTCAATATCTCTTACTTTAAAGGGAATCATTCTCTGCTAACAAACCATTTTAAAAAAGTCCCTAAGCGCAATAGTTCAAGTGTAAAATAGAACAATTCAGAGTCTTTGTGAAGAAGAGTTTGCCGCGTATAAAAAACTCAACACGAATATTTAACTACCATGATAATAGGAAGTCTCCATGGCTACATCGATCCTTGCCCGTAAACTTGGTATTGCTTCGTGGCAGCCATCGCCTGGCTCCTCACCTCTTCCGCCGGATGAAGTATAATTCTGTCGACTCTCTGTAATAATAGGTTTGGGTTTGGTAAGCCTGTTGTAGAACCTCGTCGACTCTCGCTATAAGTTGTGGCAACCGAGGGTCAAACCTGTAGTAATCGAGAGGGACAGTCAGGGCGTGGAGAGTTTTCCAGTACCTCTCTGCACCTTGTAGGACCTTTAACAGTTCTCACAAAGTACAGGCAGTCGTGGTCGAGGCAGAGTGGAAAAAGCTTGGGAATGTCCACACACACAAAACGAAGCGACACAGTTGAAAGAAGGAAAGTTCCTTGAATAGATAAAAAGTTGAGCCAAGAGCAAAAATGGAGATCGAGAAGGTTTCTTACTGTTTTACATGGTCGATGAGTTGGTGACAACCGGCGACACGCGGATGTGGAACTGACTGGAACTAACTAAATCTGTTGCTAAGGCCGGTCTTATTTATACCACTTTTTGGACCAGGAAGGGAACCAGGAAGTATTGCTTTTCTGCACGTGTCCGCTAATCGACACTGGCGCCTGTCTGTTGGCTTCCATCTATCTTTAGAAGTTACTTGTGATTCGCTCAATCTTGCTCTTAACTCAGTTTTTAATCTATTATATATTTTTATTTATTCATCCTCAGTACATTACATATGGTGATGCAAGGACACACGTCACTTATGCGTATAATTAGTTATAGTTTATAATTAGTTCTATATACAACATGACAATCTTGTTATAAATATTACATAATATAGGGTTATTGGTTTAAATTATCATAGATGGGCCCCGGGAGTGAAAGGGTTTATCCGGGTTTAAGCGGGTAAAGCCTCTCTAACACAGGTAAGTAATTAAAATTTATTTTAATTAATTAAAACTGTGAGGGTAAAGGGCTATAACAAGATGTTTATTTGGATATATCTGAAAATTATAAAAATAAAACTTATGTTTAATTTAAAAGTTATGATATCCATTATAAAAGAGAACTTTAGATAAAAACTTCGTTTACTAAAAATTAATGATGATGTTCTAAGAGATTGTTGGCGGGCGTTGGAAAGGGTTAGGGGTTGAAGAATATGCAATTGTAAGTGTTGCACAGACAATCAAATACTGAGATCCAGGTGCAAAGCGAGGATATAGACTTGTGCGTCTTCCTAGGCAATGTTTCACCTGCGATCCTGTATAAGGTTACAGTGCTTTGTCACAATTGTAGGGTTATTGGGTTGAAAAGTTGTTGAAGAGAAGAATTAATATGATTGAAAGGGGTGGTAGAGCCATGCGATAAGTAGAATTGTTGTAGCGACAGTAGGTGGTCTGACTTGACTTGAAATCAAAGGTTGATTGTGGTCCGCTAGAGCTGAAAAAAATTGAAAATTGAAAAATGTGAACGCTTTGTGCATGCGTTGGTGATGTGCTCTGCGGATGATTGAAATGAACTTTTGAAACGTGTTCAGACCAAAAGTCGAGACTTGTACTTCTGGGGAACTGTGTTCAAAGAGTTTGTTGAATTACGAAATCAAAAGAAAAATTGTCAAGCAGTGCTGTCGTTTTCTACTATGGTTTGAAGCAATGGCTGATATAGGTAGTGAAAAAAGTATAGGAAAGTGATTAGTAAGTAGGATTATTGAAAAACGATTGTTGTATGCCCGGTAGTTGCTGATAAATAAACATTGTCATATAATAAAGTTACTTAAACAAAAATATAGTGAATAAAAAGATAAAAATATGAGTGCGGATAAAAAAAGTATAAGTGGATAAGATCAAACATGTAATATAAAAAATATATAATAATGAATTAGTAAAATATAAAAGACGTAATAATGAATTAAAAATGATTATTGAAAGAATTAAATGTTTTGTCACACTAAAATAATATCATGAAAAATAAAATTGTTAAAATAAAGTTGTTAAAATAATGTTGGAATAAAAATTTGATTATATAATTGAAAAGTAAAAAATAAAAATAATTATTCAAGATTTTATACAAAGTTATAATATAATTAAAGATTATTAATGATTAGATAAATGTTAAGTAGTGAAAAATGGAACAAAAATTGTCTCTTTTGAAGAAAAGTTACAACTGTGGTGTGTAACTAGGTCATTTCCCTTTTGGTAAACATTGGTGTTTCTATGTCTCTCTGAAACTGGGAATACGTGAACAGACATGTTCATGGTGATATGTAGAGAATGTTTTCACTTTTGCGTGCTGGGGTATAGAAAAACAAAGACATATAGCATACAAATATAAAATAAATGATAACTTGATTGATTCTTAAAAAAAAAATGGATTGCATTGACGAAGATGATTGTAATATATAACAATAAAGGGTTAACATTATATAAAAGATGGCGTTCTAGTTTAGAAAAAATATTCCACACTGGTCGTGAAAACAATGTAAAAGTTGTAAAACACATAATGATAATTAAAGATATAAAGTGTTATAATATTTCAATATTAAAGTTCAAATTAATAAGTAAATTGGGTAATGATTGGTAAATCAATTAGTTATAAGTGCTGCAATCTATCCGTTCTGCGAGTTGGAACACGTGTCAGGTACAGGCGTACTGGAATTAGAGGTGTCATGTCAACATGACGGCTGTAACTGGTGTCATTTTAACATGGCCGCGGTGGCTTTGATGCCGACTGGTACTGCTGGTGTTTATTATTGTTGGCGATGTGGTGAATCATCCTGCTGGCTAGAGTAAATCTCTCTGCCTCCACTGTGGTAATTTGTTTTCTGGCCTGGTTGAAAAAATAATTTTCTCGGTGTTCGCAAGCGTTGTGTCTCGACGTTGTTGCGGACTTATTAAAAAAAATGTTATTCAATGATGTCAGGTTTAGATGTGAGTAAAAATGCGACTTGACGTAGACACGCTTTGGTGAGGTGTCACAGGCATGAAGGCGTCTTGGGCCTATTAAGTGAGAAAATTGTTGTGGTGCGCTGTGTGACACTAGTGAGTGGATTGAATAGAAAGGTGTCACGTGAAGTCTTTGTTTTTGGTACAGCATCTAACTAGTTTCCGAATGAATAACAACTTTATTAGTCATGGGTGGTTGTTGTACGAGACACATCGAGAATTTTCAGATTGTTATAGAGGTGGTATGTTTATCGTGAAATCTTTGTGTTCGCGACGATATGGAGCTCGTGTGGCTCGAAATTGAACGTGTTGATAAATTGCGCGTTAATAGATGTGGCCAATTGGAGAAAGTGATGTGGGAATGTGTTGAAGTTCGTTCCGAGAGATGTGTGAATTATTAATAATTATGCATGTAAAAAGAAAAGGACGAGGGAGTGTAGCTCTGCTGGAATTTTTAACTTGTTTTGGGGAAGGACAGTTACATTTCTAGTTGTGCTTTTGAAGATAGTGTATCTTTCGATTTTTGTATTAAAAAAAAATGCGTTTCATCTATGTTTATTAAAATTTGAATATACTTTTTAAATCGTTGATTATGGTAGTGCGAAAATTATACTTGTAAAAGGGCAATGGCATGATAGTGACTTATCATTTGAATGGGGCGTTCACATAAAATAGTGAACATAACAATGATTTTTGCAAAGTTTTGTGTATTTAATTAAGACATTGGTGTTTTTGGTATAAAAATAAGGTATTAAGAGAAACACACAAATAAGTTTAGAATTATGATTCGAGTAATTTAAATATAAAATGATTTTTTTAAAACTGTAAGATTGCAAGTAATGAATTAAAATTTAAAGTTGCTTAAAATAAAGTAAAAATTGATAAATGAGGGTGTACAATATTTAAAATTTGGATTGAAATGCTATAAAAATGGTAAAATTTGATTTAAAAATAATTACAGTAAAAATAAACATTATATTTATGGAAAATCAAGTTGTTAGCATGAAGAGAGAGTTAAGTAGATTTTTTAAAAACTCACAGTTTTTATGATTGTTCAGTCAGGAGACTTGGTCTTTGGTTGTTGTCCTGATGACGTGGAAGGCGTCCCATGTAGAGCTTGTAGAAGCTTGTGACTTCTGTTTGGCGATGGTGGCATGTCGTCTGGATGGTTGCGTTGTAAGGTCGAAGGTGGGTAACTTCTCACCGGCTTATTTTGCGGGAATGTCGGCTGTGTCGTTGGGGGGAGATTGCTTGGTCGTTTCGTTGGAATGGCGTGCTTGTTCCTCCATCTCTGCTTCTTGGCTCTTCTATCTATCTGGACAGTCTTTTTACCTTCTTCGTTGTGGTCTCCTTCGTTGTGGTTATCCTGTCGACTCTCTGTAATAATGTGTTGAGATCCTGTCGACTCTCCTGTAATAATAAGTTGGGGTTTGGTAAGCCTGTTGTAGAACCTCGTCGACTCTCGCTATAAGTTGTGGCAACCGAGGGTCAAACCTGTAGTAATCGAGAGGGACAGTCAGGGCGTGGAGAGTTTTCCAGTACCTCTCTGCACCTTGTAGGACCTTTAACAGTTCTCACAAAGTACAGGCAGTCGTGGTCGAGGCAGAGTGGAAAAAGCTTGGGAATGTCCACACACACAAAACGAAGCGACACAGTTGAAAGAAGGAAAGTTCCTTGAATAGATAAAAAGTTGAGCCAAGAGCAAAAATGGAGATCGAGAAGGTTTCTTACTGTTTTACATGGTCGATGAGTTGGTGACAACCGGCGACACGCGGATGGGGAACTGACTGGAACTGACTAAATCTGTTGCTAAGGCCGGTCTTATTTATACCACTTTTTGGACCAGGAAGGGAACCAGGAAGTATTGCCTTTCTGCACGTGTCCGCTAATCGACACTGGCGCCTGTCTGTTGGCTTCCATCTATCTTTAGAAGTTACTTGTGATTCGCTCAATCTTGCTCTTAACTCAGTTTTTAATCTATTATATATTTTTATTTATTCATCCTCAGTACATTACATATGGTGATGCAAGGACACACGTCACTTATGCGTATAATTAGTTATAGTTTATAATTAGTTCTATATACAACATGACAATCTTGTTATAAATATTACATAATATAGGGTTATTGGTTTAAATTATCATATATATAAACTAGCGGATGTGTTCCCGGCTTTGCCCAGGTTTTATCCGAGTGAAAGTTTGCCTAACGAATTATATTGATAATAATATTCCAGACACAACTGAATATTATGATAATAATATTCATTACCTTATATATTTATATAATATATTAAATATATTTTTCGAGCAAACATATCCACTCTCTCTACTGAATAGATTTTTGAAAAGACATATATAAATAAAAATATCTAGATATATACTATATGATCTTAGCCAAAAGGCCGAGAAACGATATTTTATATATAGAGATAACTTGGCTTCGTGTGTCTTCTTCTCGAGTGAATGTTTCGCTGGTAGAAATTTGTTCCTGCCTACTAAAAAATTATTATGTGGTTTCGCCCGTGGTTTGCTTTAGTGAATATTCCCCTAAAGAATTTTGTTTATGTCAATCAAGTATGATACAGCAATTTTGTCATCATCATTTCTGACTAAAAAAATAGTGTTGCTCGGTACTTGGTTAATTATAATTTTTTCTTGGTTAATAGTGCGGCAAAATACTCTTCCAGATTTAACTCTCTGTCCTGTTCAAATTTCAGCGAGATTAGATACATATTGATGGCGTACCTAGCCGACAAACATATATATATTAAGAAAAAGGCATCTCCTTATCGTGCAACTGAAAGTTGCTGATGGCTTGCGCCATCTATCGGAATAAAAATCAACGAGAATAGTTGATATTTATTCCGATAGATGACGCAAGCCATCAGCAACTTTCAGTTGCACGATAAGGAGATGCCTTTTTCTTAATTTATGCACCTTATCCCAGTACAATATTACATTTGTACTATTTTTTCACATATATATATATCTATATATATGTGATTTAAACCAACAACCCTACATTGTATAATACTTATAACAAGATTGTCATGTTGTATATAGAAACACATCTATAAATAATTATACGCATGATTAACATTTGTCATTGCATCACCATATTTAATGTACTTTGTACAAACCGAAGATGAATAAATAAAACTATGTAATAGATTGAGATCTGAGTTAAAGCAAGATTGAGAAGAAGTTCAAAAGCGTCTAAAATCGAGATATAAATCCAACAACCCTAAAGAGGAATTTGGCAGGTCGTTCCATCAAGGTCATTGGGTGTAGAATACCGCAGACGCCCCACGCCCTTTGCACCCGTTCAAAGTCCAAATTCTTAGCATGGCTCCCCCCCCCCTCGGCAAAGATATAAAATATCTGCCCTAGCCGAAAATATAGTCACTTCACCACCAGCGTGTGCCCTCGTCGGTTGTACCCAGGTCCACCTCATCGACCATGTAGAACAGTAAGAACTCTTCAATCTCCATCTTGCTCTTAGCTCGACTCCTATCTGTTCACGGAAATTTCCTACTACAACTGTGTCTCTTCGTTTTTTGTGTGTGGATATTCCCAAGCTTTCCACTCTGCCTCGACCACGACTGCTTGTACTCTGTGAGAACTGTTAAAGGTCCTCCAAGGTGCAGAGCGGTACTGGAAAACTCTCCACGCCCTGACTGTCCCTCTCGGTTACTACAGGTTTGACCCTCGGTTACCACAGCTATAGCGAGAGTCGACAGGATCTCTCATCACAGATAAGTCGACAGGATATCTCATCCCGAGTAAAAGTTTGACTGAAGAACAATTGTTAAAACGATTCTAGAAAACATCCAATCCACCTATATATAAATTTATAAACGTATATAAATTTACAAATATTGTTAAATGCGTCAAAATATATTTTTGAAACACATAATTTTTCTGAAACATTAAATAATTTCAAATAAAATATTTTCTTTGAATATATATTAATATTGATATGCCAAGTTTTTTTACAACATCATAGGAATATAATATTACTGATTCCTCAAATTAAATATTAAATTTATTATACTTGGAACACATTTTATCAATTTTACAATTTGTAAATGTAATTTCAACAGATGCCATGAGAGTCGCTGCTTGAGAGTGAAAGTAGAAAATTTGCAAATTAAATTGCAACGAATATTTATTTCAAATCAAATTCAAACCAGAAACCTTCCCAGTAGTATAGTAAATAACTTCTCAACGTTTCACGGCGATCGGATAATCTTATCTTTTGAAAACATTCATTGTGTAAAAAACAAAACAAATTATAATCGTGCAAACTACACCACAACACCAGCTTGTCACCGACCCGAGGCCGCTTGTGTGCGGCGACGGTCAATAGAGTGCGTCTGGTTTTAGACGTCTGCTTTGACGGGAGATGCGACCCTTTTCTCTTTAGATCAATTTTCTCCCGACAAAATTTCCATATATACTACTCTGATCAAAAGGTTTCGACACTTTGCTCATAAGTTAAAAAAACTTTATTATTCTACCAAATTCAAATTATCCCCTTCAAAGTAGTCCCCGTTGGCCGCGATGCACTTCAGCCACCTTTTTTCCAGTCGGAAAAATACCTCTGGTAGTCTGTTTTCGGGATCGCCTTCATGGCCTTCTTCGATTCCACTTTGATCTATTCTATGCTCTGAAATTTCCGACCCTTCAACTTTTTTTAGTTTTCCAAAAGGGAAGAATTCGCAGGGGGCCAAATCGGGACTGTAGGGGGGTTGGGGAAAACAGAGGTTGAGTGGTTCTGCAGAAACTTAGAGATATTGAGGGCTGTGTGCGCCGGCGCGTTATCGAGGTGGAGGATCCGTGACTTGCTCCTCCTCAGCTCCGGCCGTTTCTGCCTGATCGCTTCCCATCATCACCTCAAAACTTCCAGGTAGGAGTCAGCAGTTATTGTAGATCCATGTTGTTGAAATTCATGATGAACGATTCCCTGGTAGTCGAAGAACACCGTCAACATGACCTTGACTTTGCTGGGAGCCTTCCTCGCTTTCTTTGGTCTCGGCTCATTTAAGAAGCGCCACTCGTTGGGTAGTTTCCAAATCAAAGCCGTAAATCCATTTTTCGTCTCCAGTAATGACTCTCTTCAGCAATTCGGGGTCGTCGGTTGTCGCTTTCTTTCCGGGCGTTCTTTTGATCAAAAGTCAAATCTTTGGGAACGAGAACGGCGTTGAGTCTTCTCACTCCCAAAATGTCCTTCACTATCGATTGAGTATACCCGAATGATATCCCTGCTTTTTCGGCGACCTCCCAGACAGTTATTCGTCGTTCTTCACGCACCAGTTCCAAAACCTTGTCCACTTTTTCAGGCGTGGTTGATGTGGACGGTCTCCCGGAACGCTCGTTGTCGGCGGTCTCTTCCCGACTCTCCTTGAAGCGCTTGTACCACTCGACAACTCATCTTCGGCTAATGACGGCATCCCCGTAGGCTGTTTGCAAAAAAATTCGGGACCCTTGAATCCGTTTTTTACACAGAACTTGATGCAAATTCGTTGATCCTCCATTTCGATGACTAACGAAATCGAAGCACGGGCAAAATGGCTCCACTTCGAACAGCCGCTGCTCGCGCTGTTGTGGCGCGTGATTTTTGAAAATTGGCAGGTCTCCAAGCCAAGGGTGACGCTTGCGTTTTCCACAAACCGGGAGAAAATATATTGAGTTTTCAGGATTTCATGAGCAAAGTGTCGAAACTTTTTGATCAGAGTAGTATATATATTGTCTATATATATTAAAAATAAAAAAAGCATTTCCTGACCAGGAGCACATGTGCTTTTCAGAAGGCAGAGCGCCATCTGTTTGAACAGATATTTAATATCAACACCTGATCTTTTTATTTTTTATTTTTTTCACACACACCTTTATATATATATATAAATTGTGATTTACTGGAGGAGAAATGATCATTGTGAAACTATCCTTGTCTGACATGCTGTTCTATAAAATTTATTATTGAGCATAATTTGCATATTATTCTAGAAAAAAAGGAATGGAACGAAAGCAGGATATATTTCCAATTAGGCGTTTGTTCCAACATTTATATTTAGCGATAAGAGATATGTACTAAATTATTTTACTTTTTATAAAATTCATCCATGTGATATTGGCATTATGACATGTTCACATTTTCCAACAATGCATATTTTATATATTCAACAATTTCTCATCAATACCTTCACATATTCTTTTTTTATTTTATTGATTACCTTAAAATAGTCAATTTATTTTAGTTTCATATTACAAATTATTCGCTAATATACACTGGTCCGCAAAATTAAAGGAACAACATATTTTTTTCATTTATCTCAAATTTTATTGAACATTTATCAATTAAATTTTATACACAAATTTATTATTCCATTATTGATTAGAATACCCGAAATCTAAGAATTCTAACACGTATTTTATGCAAATTAGCCGGTCAAGCACTGATCTTCTTGCAGTCAGTGTATAAATATCTTGGAAATTGTTGTTAATATGGGGTGTGATCGCCTTTAACTGATAGACAGTCTCTACATCGGCGACCCATACTAAGAATTAGGGAGTTTATAAGCTCCTGTGGAATCAACGCCCACTCTTCTTTTAAAGTGTGTTTCTAGCTCATGAGTGTTTCTAGGAGGGGGTTGGAGGGATGAGATCCGTCGTCCTAGATTGTTCTATACCTGCTCAATGGGATTTAGGTCTGGAGATCGAGCTGGCCAATTCATCCAAGCAATTGCATGGTTTTGGAGAAAAGTATCGAACACATCAGCCCTATGTGGACGGGCATTATCATCCATTAGAAGAAAGTCCTCTCCCATTTCAACTGATACAATACGCAGAAGGCTTCACATGAAGGGCCTCTATGCTCGACGACCCATAATTTGTGTGCCGTTGACACCACCTCAAAAGAGAGCAAGGGAACTTTGGCGCAGACAACATGTCGCTTGGAATCCAGATGAATGGAGCCATGTAATGTTCACTGATGAGTCCAGATTCTCTCTAAACAGCTATTATCGTCGTGTCTTTGTCTGGAGAGAGGTAGGAACCAGAAATAATCCCCGAAATATGGTTGAAAGGGATCCATACAGAAGCCAATGTTTTATGGTCTGGGCTGAAATCTTCTTGGGCGGTCACACAGCACTCCACATTTTTCGGCAAGGAACCCTGACTGGACAGAGATATCGGGACGAGATCTTGGCAGCATATGTGATGCTTCAATCATTAGAAATGGTAGGTAACCTTCTTATAATGAATGATAATGCCCGCCCACATAGGGCTGGTGTGGTCGACACTTTTCTCCAAAACCATGCAATTGCTCGGATGATTTGGCCAGCTCGATCCCCAGACCTAAATCCCATTGAGCATTTATGGGACAACCTAGGACGGCGGATCTCATCCCTCCAACCCCCTCCTAGAAACACTCATGAGCTAGAAACAGCCTTAACACAAGAAAGGGCGTTGATTCCACGGGAGCTAATAAACTCCCTAATTCTTAGAATGGGTCACCGATGTAGAGCCTGTCTATCAGTTAAAGGCGATCACACCCCATATTAACAACAATATCCAAGATATTTATGCACTGACTGCAAGAAGATCATTGCTTGACCGGCTAATTTGCATAACATACGTATTAGAATTCTTTGATTTCGGGTATTCGAATCAATAATGGAATAATGAATTTGTGTATAAAATTTCATTGATAAATGTTCAATAAAATTTGAATTAAATGAAAAAAATATTTTGTTTCTTTAATTTTGCGGACCAGTGTATATAGCATTCGCTTGATTTCCCAAGAAATTTTCTAAGAGTAATATAAAAAAAGTCAATTACAGGTAATTTTGAATATTTTCTAAAGATCAAAGTAAAATCACACATTGATGAATCAAAATGAAATTTATTGCTTATAAATATATAGTATATTTTAAACAATTAAAATGATATATTTTATCGTTTATTGGGAAATATAAATAACAAAAAGGCATTTATAAAACATTGGCATTTATTGATATGAATAAAAGTAAATATTCATCTACGATTTCATTGCAAGACATATGTCATCTTTTAAACATCAATCGAATAGGTTCCCGATTTCTCAAAGGAGGATGCCACATGTTCAAAATATGCTTTTGTTTTGTGAAAATTTCTCAAACATTTCACAACTCTTCGAACATTCTCTATAGAGCTGATGCCTGGAGAGAGTGCAAGCCACTGTGGTGCACGTTTATCGTGTTCTGAAAGCCACTTTAAGTGGTTTTCGATTAATGGGAAGGAGATATATCATGTTGGAAGATCATATTTCTCTCACAAGTTTTCTGTCTAATGTAGGTAGAATATTTAACTTAAATGCTCTGAAATGTCAAATTCATAAAATTTACAGTTATATAAAAAGGTATAGGTGTTCCAAAACGCTAATGCAAATTGAACCATAAAATATTATACTATAAATATTTTCAGGTTTTCTTCGTGCAGGTTTGTGAAAATTATATATTTTTCTTAATTATTCTCCGAGTTCTCTCATTGATATTTCGAATTTAAAATCACCACAAAATTTTGCCCAGATGTTACCCATTCCGGCCAAGACTCACCTGTATCCTTTTTGCATATAATTAAGTAGTGTTTTGGCGGTTATATATGATTTCCATATCAAATATGGTACAATTATAAATTTTTAATCAAATCAATTGAAATTATACATTATGATATATTTTAATATCAAGATATTTTCAAATCAGGTCGTCATAACTTTTTGGTGGAACTGCTTTCTTCCAGATTCAATCTTGTGTGTGTATGTGTGATGTGTGTTTTGTGTGTATGTGTGTGTTGTGTGTATATGTCCAACAACATATTAATTTATTTGTTTAAAAGTTGCTCAATCCATATTTCACTTAATATCAATACATTATTTTTTAAAATAAAAGGATTTAAAAGCGCGAATGTTTCTTTTATACATAAAACGAACTTCTACTGTTCTTAATGCGATGAAAAAATATATTGGGAGGGCTTGGCTCATCAGTGGTGAACCCTCCCAGCGGTTTCGCCAATTTAATCCACCAGACCGCTTCTCAGAGATCTAATACTGTATTGGATCATTCTGCTTTTATATGCTACACTGAAGGATGGAATCTTAGAAATGGTTTCCAAGTAAACTATGGACATAAGCTTATAGGACAGTAGAATTACATTCAAATATTTGCTTCGAGCAATGCTCTTCAGCAAACTATAAAGACAAGGCCATTAGGAATAAATTAACACAAAGCAATAACGCGCCATCTATACATATAAAATAAAAGGATTTAAAAACGCGAATGTTTATTTTATACATAAAACGAACTTCTACTGTCCTTACTGCGATGAAAAAATATATTGGGAGGGCTTGGCTCATCAGTGGTGAACCCTCCCAGCGGTTTCGCCAATTTAATCCACCAGACCGCTTCTCAGATCTCTAATACTGTATTCGATCATTCTGCTTTTATATGCTACACTGAAGGATGGAATCTTAGAAATGGTTTTCAAGTAAACTATGGACATAGGCTTATAGGACAGTAGAATTACATTCAAATATTTGCTTCGAGCAATGCTCTTCAGCAAACTATAAAGACAAGGCCATTAGGAATAAATTAACACAAAGCAATAACGCGCCATCTATACATATAAAATAAAAGGATTTAAAAGCGCGAATGTTTCTTTTATACATAAAACGAACTTCTACTGTCCTTACTGCGATGAAAAAATATATTGGGAGGGCTTGGCTCATCAGTGGTGAACCCTCCCAGCGGTTTCGCCAATTTAATCCACCAGACCGCTTCTCAGAGCTCTAATACTGTATTGGATCATTCTGCTTTTATATGCTACACTGAAGGATGGAATCTTAGATATGGTTTTCAAGTAAACTATGGACATAAGCTTATAGGACAGTAGAATTACATGTATAAAAGAAACATTTATGTATAAAAGAAACATTCGCGCTTTTAAATCATTTTATTTTATATGTATAGATGGCGCGTTATTGCTTTGAGTACATTATATTTTATTCACTGTATGTATTGATTCAAAATAGCATTTTTCTAAATATTCCTTTATATTTTTCAAATATAAACTTACTCTACTGTTTAGATCTTTTTTTCCCTGGATATATAGATTTATATAAATACGTTTTGATGAGAATTTATTGAATTTTAGTTTACTGGTTGAACGAAACCTTTCTATTTCTATTTTGGTCATTAACAAAAATATTGAAGCGGTGCAGCAAAGAAGATGTAGAGAAGATGTGGGCTAGCCAAGAAAAGAAGGTATGCAGGGCCCCCACATCCTCCACAAGGAAGTGTTTATTGACAGATTCCAGAGGATGGGGCGGGAGATAAACAGTCGAGCCATTGCCGTGTGAAGGGAAGGAGCCGAGATAGCAGTCGGCGTGAAGGGGGTTTGCGTGCCGAGAGCACATCACAGTCTGGGAAGGAACGTTAGTCTGGTGACATCGAGATCTGCGGCAAGGATAAGACGGTGACGAGAATGATCCCTCTTGTGGCCGACAATAGAGGCAAGTTCATCTACTGCATATAGTTATCAATCTACTCTTTAAAACTCTGGGAATAAATTTATATTACTAAGCTGTATCCAAAATGAATCCACATTGTTTTCTTAGAAACTTTTAACGCAAACATTGACGGCTGAGAATTGGTGTCAAAAGTGGGATACAGCTTAGTTAATTCTAATTGAAGATTTTATTTTACGCTAATTTAAAAAGAAAAATGGAAAAACTAACCGACCTCGAAATTGAAAAATTCAAGAAATTGCTCAGTTTGATAAACCAGAAAGTAGAAGAGCTCAGAGAAGACGTTAGATCGATTAAAGAATCGATTAAATTGCTCCATTGGAATCTCGATTGAGCCGACTCGACCATAATCGGAATGTCAAACGTTAGTCATACCCATGTCTTGCGAAGTTAAGTTGAATGAACACCAGCCAGAAATTCCTGATGGCTTTTCAAAAACAATCACAGCAACCAACCGCCCGCGTACTAAACGTCTGAGGGGACAAAAGACGAATCCAGGCGATGAAGATCCCGGCAAGACCATCACGTCGGGAGACGTCGTAAGTGGACTGTCAGAATCTACGCTAGAAGATTATCCCGTGATCAAGAAGTTCGAAGAGTGTTGACAGCAGGAAATTATCCAGTCTGGTTGTGTAGCGGAGGAGGTCAAACTGATCGCCTCCGACAACGGCTGTGGCACGAGTGATTCGAACCAAATCAAGCGGACGGAAGGAGAATGCCCTCCAGGTGAAATACAGTGTGTAAATACAACTCCTAGGATTCTTTCTGAAATACTCCATGAGAACAACAACGATCTTGGTGAGCTGCAGTGCAACGGCGTGGCTGACTTCTGCGACAGTGACAGGCTGTCAGGGACTACAGCGGCGATCCAACTGGACGGGACGGAGCTGGGTGCTCCGTGGTAGTGTGACAAGGCTAGATGGTCGAAGCACCCCGAAGTTGGAGCCGGCAACCCGACTGAACGGGATAGAGCATTTGACGCTCTGAAGTCCGACGACAATATTTGTAACGCGGAAGTCGCGCGCAATGTCTCAGCGCCGTGGTCTGCAATACAAGCTGAAAAGATGTACCAAGAATGTGTACCTATCATCTTCGTTCCTTCGCACGACGAGGTGCATATCAAACAACCACCGCCTAGGAAAAGTTCTATCGACGTTGAGACTGCCACTGCGTCCGACACCTCCAGAACGTTTAAGGAATTCACAGCCCTGTGCGGGGTCGGCACGAAGAGGCCCAGGTTTGACGGGTTTGAAAAGAGAGAGCTTCTAGAGCAAGAAAATGGGAAACGGAAAGAAGAAAGGACCTATGGGAGTTTAACATGGACGAATTCATGCTGGAAGGCCACGATATGGACAGCGTGGATCAAGTGAGCGAATCCACTGTGAAGATCGGCGATCTACAGCCCCGTCGTGGAAGGAAGCGGAGAAAGCGCAATACAATAGATCCCAACCCTTTGGAAATGTATATCGTGGCTACAGAGTATTTACAAGGCGAATTCAAATTATCAGATGAAAACATCTTAGGCAGTGAAATATGGCCGCCATCGTGTGGAGAGCCACCGCCCTGTGCTAGACAGCAATACCCTCTGTGTCCAGAGACATCAGGGAGATCAATGAACCGCCTATCAGCGCCGCTGGTGAAATCAGTCTTTTTCGGGACGAAAATAATTGAGAAGGGGGCAGTGAAGCGGTGCAGCAAAGAAGATGTAGAGAAGATGTGTGCAAGCCAAGAAAAGAAGGTATGCAGGGCCCTCCCCCTTCTACAAGGAAGTGTTTATTGACAGATTCCAGAGGATGGGGCGGGAGATAAACAGTCGAGCCATTGCCGTGTGAAGGGAAGGAGCCAAGATAGCAGTCGGCGTGAAGGGAGTTTGTGTGCCGAGAGGACATGACAGTCTGGGGAGGAACGTTAGTCTGGTGACAACGAGATCTGCGGCAAGGATAAGACGGTGACGAGGAGGATCCCTCTAGTGGCGGACAATAGAGGCAAGTTCATCCACTGTATATAGTTATCAATCTGCTCTTTAAAACTCTGGGAATAAATTATATTACTAAGCTGTATCCAAAACGAATCCACATTGTTTTCTTAGAAACTTTGAATGCAAACATCGACGGCTGAGAAGCGCGTCGTAACAATATATATATTCAGCTCTACTTCTGAAAAATCTGATTTTCATAAATATTTCAATTTTCAATTTATACTTCAATATCAAAATACTAGAGTGTTTTAGTTCTATGTAGTAATAAATGTTTTTGAAATAAATTGTAAGAATCTCAAATTTATTCATAAATTATTCATAAATATGAAGCTTTTATAAGTCAAATTTAAGTCATGTGTATATTACACATATATAAAAAGGATCCCTAAAAATATGGAAGTTGTTAGTATAGCAATATTAAATAAAGTAAATATTTATATATTCTATTCTCTTTACCCTTTCTGTCCTCAAATATAACCAGGTGCGGGACCCAAATGGAATTTGACAGGCTAAAAATGTTCCAAGATAAAAGGTGACTTGATGGCGGGTAATATAATAAAAGGCTCGCTCGCTACACCCGTCATAGGAACCTATTAGGCAACCTCCGTATTCGGTGTATATTTATATATAATTACAGGTGGGTCATATTTTTCGCGCCAAAGCATAAATAGAAAAATATTAAGAATACTAAGTATGCATATGACATAAAAGTTATAGTAGACGTATGATATGACAGTATGCAAATATCTATTCACAAGTATAAAATCTGTATAAGTTGATGAAAGGGTATCACTATGAAACTAATGAATTGAGTTTTTCTCTCAGTTAGGTCTTTGATATTATTAATAATTAAATGTGTTTTTTTATTTTATTGTATTTTTATCAAGCGTATATATGCGCGTGGTCTTGTAAACAAATATATATAAATGTTTTTGGTTATTGTGTCAGTTGAAGTTCTATCTCCAAATTGCTCTCAATCTTTGTAATTAATTAACCCTCTTACTAATGATTGGTATACGATATATATGTGACCCACCTATATATATGAAATCCTAAGCCGACTTGACACAATGTGCAAAAGATGTACCGTTCAATGGATACCAGCCCATGTTGGAATAGAGGGCAATGAACAGGCTGATAGCCTAGCGAAGGAAGGACGAAAACAGGCACTGGAAACCAGTTCAATAACAATAACAAAAACAAATATTATTGCAAAAACTAAAATATCCCAGCCCATATGCAACCTCAACATTAACAGAGAATTAACGACAACAATTTCAAGAATCATAACAAGACATTTTAAAGAAATGAATATAAACTTAGACATGACTAGATCCTACAGAAACTGCAATAACTGTCACAACATCCAACTCACTCCGGACCACATATACAGTTGCCCGGCCATCCTTGCAGCCCTGTATAGAGCAGAAATCAATCCAGAAGACGACATCCATAAGAACAAGGCACCTCATTTGGCCGGTATTGTGATCGATCAGGGTGCACGGACCGATCTAATCTGCTCCATGGACAAGACACCACTACCATATATTTTTGCGAAAATTATTTTTATTTTTATATGAGTTGTGGAAGGAGTTGTTTACTGAGACTTGACTGCGGTGGTTTAAGAGAAGATAGCTAGTGTATTTATTGATATCTGGCTGTCCTCTCCTATCTTCTTGTATTTTGGTAATAAGAACTATCTAAGCTGATTTATTCTGTTTCCTGTGTTGACCTAAAGGCACTCTTTTAATGTTGTGATACCTTTATTTCCGATACGCTTATGACAGGTATATCTGTTGGAAAACGAAAAAAAGAAGGGAAAATGCGAATTCTATATCTAAATACTGTAAATAGAGTATCGATAGAATGGTAGCAATCTGGAGGAAACGATCGACAAGAGCAATTGAATTAACATATATGTATTGTATTACACTATGAGAATATTATTTAATGAACAAAACTATTTCAAATCAGATCAATTATCTGCAACTATCTAGCCGATTATCAACCTCTTTATAGTAGAAAAGATCCGTTCTGCTTCTGAATTCCTTCTAAGCTGGATTCCTTTTCTTCCTACCTAGGCACTCCAATCTAATTAATAAATTTATTTTCGGAAGCTCTGAAGAGGTGGGATCAGTTTTCTTTCCTTTGTCTTCCCGTAAACTAATCAATCCCCTTTTCAAATTCAACTTATCAATTCGCTGCCGGTCATCCCTCCGAGCTTTTTATACCGTGCTCGCGCAGCAGTGTCAATTCATTGGCTCCCTTCAGCACGTGATCAGTAAATGATAAAATATACAAATGAAATAGTTTTAACAATATCTAAATATTTGAGATATTGATGTTGTGTGGACACAGTTTATGAAGTTTTGGATTTTCTTGGTTGAGCTGACCTTTATCTGTTATTCATAAGTACTTTATATACCAGAAAATTATTTGATGACCAGAAAACTATTTGTCGGATTCTTTTTGAAAAGAGATATATCTCGCAAAGGTGTTTTCTTTAAAGTCTTTTGAAAAGTGATTATGTACAGATGTTCAATGGTCATGCTAAAAAAGGCTTCAGGATTGGGACTAATGATTTGAAATTGAGTGTATTTTGTGGCCGATATTATTATAAAAAGAGGTGGAAAGTTAATTATGCATATTTTGAATAAAATATTTATTTTATTGCAGGTTTCCATAGCTCTCACACGAAATATGGACTATTTGAATCCAGGAGAGCCATACAGGGGGTCAGGCGGGATCTCAGTATATTAGGTGAATACTCCCCGAGAATACTAATATATTGTTTGCATGGGTCAACACAATCGTATAGGTACATCGCGGACAGTGAGGCAGAAAGTTTGTCGTATTAATGTTGAGAATGTCAGAAGGACGGTGCAGCACAATTGACTGTCAGCTCGGTGGGTTAGCCCTTGCTAAGTATTCCCTCCACTCTGTGTCAGAGGCAGAATCACCAGCATTGTTGCGTCTAACAATGAACATAAAGACAGTAGTAGGGTCAGGCCGTCTTTTTTGATGAATATCGGTTCCAATTCTCTACAACGGCCGGTTCTGGGTATGTAGATACCGAGGGAAACGACCAATACCTACTTGCATTAGCTGTCGTATTTTTTATTTATTACAATAATACGTGGTATAGGAATTGATAATCACAGTGGGTAGTTAGCGACTGTTTTTTCACTGTAAATTCACCAAATGTCTACACATTTCTAGTTGCATTCATTGTCTTAGTGTCCATCACATGGACACAATACGGTATACAAATTACTGATACCTTCAAATTTTAATTCTGATAATCTGGACAGTCGATTTTAGATTTCCGATGAACCAGAATGTGGTTTATCTCAACGTTGAAGCCTTCTTCAGAATACATTTCAACTTAACAATCCACGATCTCATGTTGCCCAGTCTGTTTTGCCCTTTCGAATTTTAATGGCCAACAATAAACAACTTCTATACTTATTTTCGACTAGTTTCTATTTTAGAGAGATATTTATCTTATAAAAAAGGCATATATTTCAATACTTTCATTTGAGAAATATTTTGCTGAAGGATTCGAGAAGTTATCTTCATATTGCAAATCCATATTGCAAAAAAATACCTACCGACCAAGCGAAGAAGAAGTTCAATGTGTTTGCAATCAGTATCTTTTATAAAGCACAGATAATTATTCTCATATTATTTTATATATTTAGGAAATATAAACACATGCCATTATTCTATAAAAACTCAGAAGGTTGTGATTCTAATAATACGGTACCTATAACAGTACACATTATGAAGATCATGAGATTCATGGTGAGATGTCATCCTAAAAATACAGTGTCCATACGCATATAAAGCAATTTAAAACGTGCACTTTTCAAGATGCCATGTATTTCTTGCCCTCACTGATCGACTTTAACTCAATTTGTTCAAAATCTAAGGCCATTCAAGTGATTTTATTTATAAAATTTATTAATGCAGTTTTTTTCATAGTTATATAACCATGAACCCTCCTTGATTAAATAAAGTAATAATATAAACTTAGTTTTTCATATATTGAATGTAATAATTTATTACATGCATTTCTTAAAAAATTGGGTTCACTCAGGAATTTTTTTATTGAATTAAAATCAATTTAAAACAAAATTAAAGCTAAATCGAATTTTAAAATGACAATTTTATTAACATTAATTTAAAAAGAAAACTTAGTTAAATATTTAAGCACGTTTTTTGGTTAGAAAAATGTAAGCAAATTTTAATACAATTAAATGAAGGCGCATTTGTCACTTTAATTCAGGGTTATTTTTGCTGATTTAAATTTGGGAAAATTGTAAAGTGAAATATTATTTATCAGTACCGTCTGATATAAACAGCATACACGCAATTGAAGTGATCAGTATTAATAAATGAATCTTTAATTTCATGCTATCAAGGGAATCATAAAATATATTTCTGTGAATTATAGGATTAAATATATATATATATATATTAATTTGTATAATTCCCAAAAGATATAATTTATTTCCACCATAATAAGTGTGTTAAAATGTAAATACAAATAATCCATACATAAATCTGTACAAAATAAACGTGGGAGCCGCGTGCCGTAGCCATACCTTTATTTCTGTGTTTTCTCTAATTCTTACTTTGTTTGATCCTTTAAATTTATACGATAACTTTAGAATATTTTATTTCTCTCCCTATAGCATACATAACAATTATCTATGCGTGTTCAATCTTTATAAAGGGGGGTATAGAGAATGAACATTCAATCTAATTGATATGAAGCATTAAAACCTAAATTCCTAAACTTCCTTATTTAGCAGAAATTACATGTAATGGTCCTCATATATTATATTTTAAAAAAAAGTATAGATAGGACTATATATAGAATATACGGTTCCGTTAGGACCAGTTCAAATAAATTGATGATGTGAGTTTTTATGGGAAAGCATTTTCACCATCTTCAGACAAAGGACTTATGTCTTTGTCTGATGAAGCTGATTTTTCCATTTATGGTATGACGCACATTCTTAACTTGTTTGAATTTAATCGTACTTTCTTGTAGTTCCAATTAATCCTTATCCTCTCGTACTACTAATATCTTATTATTTTCCTGCAGTCCTATTATTTAGAATGTATGAACACAATTTGGACTATAATCTGAACCTACTAACATCAGGCAAAGTTTATTTTTCTATGTTCTTTAATGTTAGATTTCCTGTTCCCTTGTCGACGCACATTGTTAAAGGCTTGGGACATGATCAATTTTTCCTATATTTATAATAATCATTTAACTGTATTACTAATTTCAAATCAGTCTCTTACAGTCCTTATACCCAAAAAGAATAAACACAATTTGATTTAAAGTTTAACACTAAGGGATAAGTATGTATCAATCTGATTAAGTCTAGGGAACCAAATCAATTTAACTTCTGAACTGAAAAAACATGTTTTGAGTTAGGTTTGAGAGAAAGTGCAGAAGATGACAATGTCTTAGTTCATTAGTTGATTTTTGTAGTATATCTAAGGTTCAGCTATTACCCTATCTCCGTTCCAACCTAAAATTGCTTTCTATTTGGTCGAAGAGGTATGGTTTGGCAGTAATGGAGTAAGGGCCGAAACTGCTGCTCAGGTCTTCATCTGAAGAGGCCCACCTGAGGACCATCCTCTTTCCATCTGGTCTAACCTTTATGGTTTTCAATTGGTCTAACCCTTAAGGTTTTCATCCTTCCTAATTTAATATATTATCTTATATCGTGTCCTCCACTTTTACACTAGATTGTCTTTAAAATAAGCTTATATATAAAAAAAAATATTCCAAAAAAAAAAAAATCTAACTTCTCTCATCAAGAGAGAAAATAGAGCAAAAAATACTTCTCTCTCTCTCTAATTAGCTTTATTTTATATTTGGAAAATTATTATCATGGTTCTGTCTTTGCTCTTCTCTTTAAAACTTTCTCTTCGCTTATTCCTTTTTTTCACCCAGCCTATGACGCGTAACTGCCGATGCTTTGCTGGTGTTACCTTTTTTTTTCTCTTTTTTAAAAATATAATCTAACTAATTATTTATTACAAAAAAATAAAAAACAAACCCCACACATTTAAATTAAATAAAAAAAAATTATTAATCTTAAGATTTTTCATAACTATACTATTTGATACAGAATTAGCTTGCTGTTCTGACTCAAAATTAATTCAAAATCTGTTGTTCTTAATAGTTTACTTTTCCTATATTTTCCAAATATAAAAACAATTACTATTAATATATATATATATATATATATATATATATATGTAGAATCCTGTCGTTGTGGAATCCTATCGACTCATTCTATGGTGTGAGATCCGGTCGACTCTCGCTTTACTGTGTTAACCGAGAGGAACAGTCAGGATGTGGAGAGTTTTCCAGTACCTCTCTGCACCTTGGAAGACCTTTAACAGTTCTCACAGTGTACAGGCAGTCGTGGTCGCGGCAGATGGAAAGCTTGGGAATTTCCATCACAAAAAACGAAGAGACACAGTTGTACTAGGAAAGTTCCGTGACAGATAGGAGTCGAGCTACGGGCGAAAGATGGAGATAGAAGAGTTATTACTGTTATACATGGTTGATGAAGTGGACCTTAGAGACAACCGACGAGGGCTTCCGCTCTTAATCTATTACAGAGTTTTATTAATTTATCCTCAGATTTTACAAATACATTACATATGATGATGTAAGGACATATGTTAATCATGCATCTATAATTATTTATAGATGTGTTTCTATTATACAACATGAAAATATTGTTATATTATATACAATATGAGGTTGTTGGTTTAAATAAATTATATTATAAATATATATTGCATTTTTGAGTTAAAGTCCATCAGTGAGGGCAAGAAATACAAAGGGACTATGGCATTTTAAAACTGCAAATATTAACTAGCTTTATATGCGTATGGACACAATTTTTAGGATGAAATATCACCATGAATCTCATGATCTACATCATGTGTGCTGTTATAGGTACCGTATTATTATAATCACAGCCTTCTGAAGTGCTATGTGTGGAAGCTAGCCTGATCAAATACCGATTGCAAACACACGCAAACACCATATAGAAATGATCATATAGGCCTGGTCAGGATATGCCTCTTTTGTTTTAATATATATATTTATTTATTTTAAAAGGATTTATATCATATTTTATATTTTAAAATGTTATTTTGATATAATGTTGTTTTTTTAGTAACAAGACTACCAAAATATCTTGAGGCTGCTGTTTCTTATGTTGTAACACAGATCTTTTGAAACTACTATACTTAAAGTGAGGACATTTTATTAATCTTAGCAACTTTGAATAATAAAGAAGAAGACAGTGAATTCACAGAAATATTGGAATTCGGAAACTATTTTTTTTTTAATTTAATATTTTCATTTATTTTCAGAAAGTCCGATGCTGTATCAAGTTACATATATATAATTGAATTCCAAATTAATATAACTTTAGCGGCATTTATCACTCTTTATTCAAGCATTTACATATTAAAGTAAATCATCGAGAGAGTTGATTAGTTAGAAAAAAATAAACATTATAAAAGTAATTGTTATAAATGGTAAAGTAGTATCATTCTTTGTGCATTATGGCATAAGGAAACCAGAAAGTATCGTGAGCTCAAAAAAAAAATTACAATATGTTCAATAACACGGTCCTTTACCATTTTCAAATAAATAACTGACATTTATTTCAAATGAGAAGAAGAGAGATTTGTGTGATTTTAAACATTTCAAAACCTTCTACTATGATTATCAGTAGTGTACTATTTTGGAATTATTTCGTGATGCTTGGCATGAATACTAGTATGTTCTGAGTAGATAGTAGCTTATATCTAATTTAGAATCATTGTTAAAATTAAATGTTTCTAACTTCATTTTGCTATCGAATTGTTATGGGAATATTGCTATGGTAAATGGGAAATAATTTTGATAATTCTCTCTCTCACTTGTGTGTGTAGATAAGGATTATCGGAAAGTTTAAAATGAGATTTTAGAGTACAATCTATAGATAGGAAATGTAACTATTCATATCCACATAGCCAAATACAAGTTTCTATATAAATATGTATTTGTACTTTTCTCAACAGATTTTGCACCCATATTTCGCCTCAAATAATTAAACCAAATATTCCTCTGAAAGGTGACGGGGAATTATGTGTGAGACCATGAGTCCAAAACGTACTTGGACTATGCTACCAAATCATAATATAGAAGTTGTTTTTGTCTGAATTTTATAAAACTGATGGTGTAGTTTATTCACTATCACCAACTTTAAATTTCGCACGGGAGTGATAAACATAAATGTGTGCATTGTTTTAATGCAATTAAAGGGACCCGTGCTACTTTAGGAACACGCATATATATACACGCTGACGAGCGCCAAAAGCGCGAAACGCGTTCGTGGATGGCTTTTCTTAATTTATCAAGAAATTGGGTTGGCCAAATATCAGGGAACAGGCTAAATCAATGTTTAGTTGATTTCTGTTCCACCAGATGGCGCTCTGCCTTCTGTAAATCACATGTGCTCCTGGTCAGGATATGCGATTTTTAATATATATATATATAGCGTTTTTATTTTTCGTTCGCCGATATTTTCTCTGATATCACATGAATTTTATCAGTCAATATGCGGCGGAATCTTATGGATTCATATTGGAAAACGTTTTTGGTCTTATATTTGATAGCAAGAATGTTTATTATTATTATTTTATTTTTAATTTTTCAAGTCTTTGAGAAGTTAGGAAAATATATCTTATTTTATTTTAGCGATTTTTTAGAATGGAATTATCTTGTAAATGTAAAAATAATTGTAAAAATACACCTACAAAGAAATCTTAAATGAACGAATAATCTACAAGTAACTTCGCTTTAGGAAAACCAAAAATGATTTGAAGAGAGTTAACTGAATCGACCTCCGGAGACCTTTTCCAAGAAGAGACTCCACGTTTTAAGACAATCGCTTGGAGGTAGTCTCAAAGTATTTATTTTGAAATTCGAAAACAAAATTAAAAAAAAAATTCTCTTATGAAGATTATTTTTGGAGAATAAATTTTAAAATAAAAGTGTCGAGTTAAACACTATTAAAGTTTAATGAAAAGGAATTTTTATAAAGAGCGCTTAAATAATCCCAGTGTTATTTAATGAATTCTGGCCTCTCAAGAGGTTTTCTAAAAAAAAATAAAATAACTAAAAAGTTTTCCTCGTTACTCTAATGGCGAACAATTATTGTTGGAAAAACTATTTATCGTCTTTTTATATAAGCCATCCCTTCCTCCTCGATTTCTCTCTTTCATCGGGGCTTTCTATGAAAAACTAATCACCTTTTTATTTTGGGGATTATTTTTCTAAAAATTTGTCAAACAACTTTCGCTAATAAAAAACATTAGCTACTTTTTCTTTTAAATTCATATAAATAAATATTGTAAGTCGAAAGATGTGTAGAAAAAATAATAGCCTTTCCTTTGAAATGTTTGATGTAAAAGAAAAAAATAAATACATTTTACCCAATCCTAACTGTCTATACCGCAAAGATCAATTAATCTAGCACAATATCAGTTTCTTTAAAACTGGAAAATATTCCAACCAATTTAGTTGTGTGTTATAAATGCTAAGGCCCTACTAATATAAATTTCATACTTTCTTAAGCAGGTTTTAAAGTAACAAAGCCTGAACCCTTCTCGATGTGTATAAAAAATAATAGCCTTTCCTTTGAAATGTTTGATGTAAAAGAAAAAAAGAAATACATTTTCCCTAATCGTGGAAAATATTCCAACCAATTTGCCTGTGTGTTATAAATGCTAAGGCCCTACTAATATACATTTCATACTTTCTTAAGCAGGTTTTAAAGTAACAAAGCCTGAACCCTTCTCGATGTGTGTCCACAGACATTGCTATGGCGAGCAAATTAAAAGAAAGAACTATGTCAAAAATACCTGAACTAGAAAAGTTAATTTATTAATTAAAAATATACATTCATCGAGAGTCGCGCGACCCTCTCTTATATAGACTAATAATAACAAAACCTCTCATATAATTCTATTTTATTTTATTTTTTGCTAAATATAGTAACATCGCTGTAACAATTGTATGATACTGGCTTTTACAAAGCAAAAGCAGTGCTGATACCCTATTGAGGATATAGATGGTGCGGTGAGATATTATGCTCGAATTGATGGATCAATTTAGGAATAAAAATATAATTTATTTGAATTCGTTTCATATTAATAATTAGTGTACCCATTGTTCCTCTAATTCCCTCTACAATGGTCACTTCTAAATCCCTCGCCACACGAAATGATAATCTACATTAAATATCTGTAGCTGTCTGAGAGTTGACACTTTCAAATTTTTTGGTAGAGGTCACACCAGGCTGGTGAGCAAATGCCCTTCAGATAGTTTTACTCATTTCTGAAGAGACTACGATAGAGTAGAGAGAGAGAGAGAGTCTCTGAATACATTTTTATCGAAATATATTTTAGAAAGAAATAAGTATTAACTGAGATATATACGCCTTGAGTGATTTATATGTATTTGAGTACATTTGACATGTGTCCCGTTTATTACCTCGCTTATGAGCCTCTACTCTCAAGTATCCTCAATCAGCCAATTAGCGTGAAGTTAATTATATATTAGATATATATAATATTAAATGTATTTAATATTATATATATCTAATATTGAGTTCACAAATATTTCATCGCGTTTTCAAAATGAATTTTTATTTGGCAACTAACTTTTCTTCTTAATTTTTTTTTAGCTTCGAATTCTGCGTCCTGAACGCTAGCTATTCATATGCGATACTATATATAAGAGCCTATGTATTTTTATATTTTAAGCTCTTTAGATATCTACTTTGTGTCTGGAAATTCTTATTTTTGAGGAAATTTTCTTTCAATTCCAACCTTTAAAAAAGCGCAGTCGAAGCTCATTAAATGCTCTATAGCGCCTATGCTAACTAAATCTTATTGTCGTCAACGATTAAGACTAGACTCAAAGACACAAAAAGACAGCGACTTCTCTCGACGTCACTCGTCAGGCTGTTTCACCTCCTTTTTGTTCTATGAGAAGCATCTATTGACCGTCTCCGCAAGCTACCTTACTCGGGTCAGTGAGAAAGCCACAACACCAACTTTGACAAATTGAGAAGCGCCCACCTAGAGACAATGGTTTCGGGTTAAAGGCCCTCGTCAGTTAAGGGCTGACTCAATTTTATGAGATCCAAAAGGGATCAAATATAATCTCCACAATCTGCCAAAGATGTATTTAGCTGGTAGAGTGACCAGGCTATCTGGACAAAATATGGATGGGAATTTGCCGAGAGAATATTGATCTATAAAAATAAAGGTACTTCTCCAGCTAGCTTTTAGCCTAGCAATTCTATGATTCCATCCTTCAGTGCAGCATATAGAAGCATAATGATTCAAAACAGTATTGGAGCTCTAAAGAAGTGGTTGGGTAGATTAAATTGGCAACACCGCTGGGAGGGTTCATCACTGATGAGTCAAGCCCTCCCAATATTTTTTCATCGCCGTAAGGACAGTGGAAGTTTGATTTATTTGTGAAAAGAAACATTCGCGTCTTAATGTTTTCATTCGTTATAATATTATAGGTATATATATACGAGGTTGAGTAGAAAAGTAAGGTCTCCTATTTTTTTTTTCATAGAAAAACAAATTTAATCACAACTTTTTATACATCATTGGAAAGGTTGGACACTTTGCTATTTTTCTACATAGTCGCCTTGATGCTCAATAACTTTTTTCATCCTGTCAACCAACTTTGTAATTCCGGTGTTGTACCACTCTCTCGCCGCCTCTTTGAGCCACTTGTCGACCCACCTGGAGGACATCTTTCTGTAGCCGAGGGTCTCAGACACAATCTTGTGCAGGGAGAAGTGGCAGCAATCTTCATTCAGGCCATCCTCGATCTCTTCAAGGGTTATCCGCCGGTTTGCGCGCACCATTTCGTCGATTCGAGCCACGGTTGATTCCGGCAAACTCGGCCGCCCAGACCGCTGTTCATCGTGGACGTTTATCCGCCCCTCGTTAAACTCCCGGCACCATTTCCGCACATTTTAGATGTCCATGCACTTCTCACCATACACTTCCACTAACTGACGGTGAATTTCGACCGGAGAATTATTTTTCGCATTTAAAAAGCGTATAACTGAGCGCAACTCGCACTTGGCGGGAGAGCTAAGGGGAAGCTCCTTCGCGAACGGCTGCCAGACAGCGACTGAGCGTCCCAAGGTAACCGGGAAGGTTCTAGACGGTAGAGGGGGAACCAAGGAAGGCAGCGGTGTTGTCGGATTTCACCTAGCAACGCGCGTTCGGAAATTATCTCGTAGAAGACCTTACTTTTCTACTCACCCTCGTATATATAGATTTATATATATAGATTTTACTAGACGATTTACCCCGAATTCCCACGAGTTCTCACCATATGAATATTTGCCTAATCAATATTGTTTAAACAGATGATATCCATATGGTTTTATTATTATTCTTAAGAAAGAAATTCATTAATACACTATTATAAACATTATAATTTTTAACCCTAAATATTCTAAGTAATTTTTATTTCAGAAACTATTCAGAAACACGTCTTGAACATAGGTACGATACAATGGTAACAGAACTATCTTGGTAAATATGCAAAGTAGTTATCGCCATTTAAAATATTGAGTGATATCCTTTTTTAGGATAGCGCTAACCTTTTGATACTCTGTTAAAATATCAACTATTATTACAGCCAGCAGAGTAGTTTCTATAGAGAAGGTAAAAGACAACATAACTAGTTGTTTAATTAAATCTCGCCATGTAATTGATATTTATTAGCGGCCGGCCAATAAGCTGCGGTCTTGGAAAACGTAATTAGAAAATAGAGGTGGGCCGATAGATCTCAATTTTGCGTGTAAAGACGGTCTAATGCGACTTTTAATGGTCCCCCACGACAATTTGACGCCTAATATATTTGTCCTGGGACCTTTTTAATGCTCGCCGTTATTACATGGTTGAATGTGTGTCACGGTAATGTATTCAGTTTTAGGAATTCTACTCCTGGTCGCGCGATTCTAACTAAGGAATTCCAAGTTGTGGCACATCGAACATTGCTTTACTATTTTGTCTCAACATCGTTTTACCACTGATGTGAAAAATGTTGAATCGGAATTAATTTGAAACAGTTCATTATTTTTATTGAACATTTAGTGTTTTTGATATTTACATTTTTTATATAATTTTATTAGTATCATTTATATATACTACGTTTATTGAATGATATTCGTAAATTGAAATATATATATAATTTTATTATATATATTTTTATATTTTTATAATATATAGATGCAAGTATGTATTATTATTATTAAGGAATATAATTTTCGAGTTATGAATAGAATATTTTTAAATTTTTATATTGAAACACATATAGCCAAATATATAATAAGATAGTAATACTTACATCTAAAGCTTAGCTCTATGTGATATAAGTCATGTATTCTAACTTTTCATCCAAATTTGTGATTTTTTTTTTAAATTTCAAATTAAATTAAAAACGATCGTTGCGACAGAGAGCGAGACTGCCAGACTAGACATTATATTATATAGTGTAGAGCTTCCATCTATTACGCCTCTTTGATAGACATTTCTTAGACTATAGATGCCATATTCTCCATGCCATTTTAAGTCCAGCAAACAGAGAGCTCTGAAACAGGGGTGGGCAAACTTGGCGCAACCTACTTGTCATTCGGTGGTTCACTCTAGCAGCAACCATATGACCGTCTGGACTTCTCTTTCACTCTCCACGATTTGAAGGTCTTCCTTTTGAATTTACCGTTTCTTAATGTATCCAAAACTCGTCAAAATAATCACATATAAACCCGACAGGAAAACACCTGGCCGGGAAGAAATTTATCACATCATGTTATTGTTCAGGCCGTAATATATTCATGCTTAGCCTGTATTTGCTCTTATACTGCAAATACACCATGTTCGCGTCTATTATGTAAAATTTGTTACTTTAGTTAATTATTAAATTATTTTGTGAATAAAACTTCCAGTTGGAAACAAATAAAAACAGTGTGTTTGTAGTCAGTCATCAAATGGGTCTAGTTCTTTGAGTCTGTGTTCCAATTAATCAACGTTAGGAGATTCACCTAGTCGAAAGGGTTGATGATGCTCATGTAGTCAGAAGGTTTTATAAAATATCGAACAGCTTTAATTCAAGGGTAATATAGAGCAGAAAAGGTCTGGCCTATCTAGATACAGTCTCTGCCAAACCAAAAGTACTAGCCAGGACAAAGGAAGTAGCAAAGATTCCTAGCTACCGCTGCTAGGCCCTCATCCGCTACCGCCCATACCACATGTACAGCAGTTTGACTTTGGAACACACGTGAGCCTAACTGTTGAGTTTGAAAAAAAAAATGGGGGGAAGGTCAATCTTACCCAGATTGAAAATAGAGATTCACCAGTTGTGTTTGTACAAGTTGTGGAAATGAAATTAAAAAAAAAAATGGCATAAATATATATTTTATTTTGCTTATCAAAAATGACTTGGCATCAAAATAAAAATAAATAAATAGATAAAAAGGGTGATAATCAAATTGGCCAAAAGGTTAGATATATTTAAAATTAGAATAAACAAGTGATATAAAAATAAATATACATACAAACAAATAATGTAGAGAGCAAAATAACTTGGGTTGGAAAGGCAAAATCTTTTTCAAACAAAGTTTACAAATACTTATCTAAGCTTCCGTTTTATAAAAACAAATCTTGTTTTCAATTCTGTCGATAAATCCGATCATGAGTTCACTTGAGACAATTCTTCACTTGAGATAATTGCCGGATTAATTCTTCTGTTCCATAACAGGAAACTATATCGCAACCCACTTAATTGGTGCGCAATTCTATAACGACGCTCTTTTCGTTATCTTCCTTGTTTTCTTCAACACGTGGCTACTCATTCCTTCTGAGGCAGGGATCTCATATTTCCCCAAGCCTATACACACGTGCCTTTCTTCCTTTTTCTCCCCGTCACCGCGCATAGGTGCTCGCGCATGGGATGGGGGGGCGCTGTCTTGTTTGTTTACAAATTTTGCTCCTTCCATTCTTTATTCCTTTCCACCCATAAAGAGAAAGAGGCAACAAAAATAAAATAAAAATATATACATAATAATAATAGGGGAAAATCTATAAAACATACAATTATAAATTATCTATTTTTAACACTAACTACTGACATGAGAACTCTGCCTGGCGGGTGTAAACTTGTTCAATTTTTTAAAAATAAAATTTATAAATTTCCAAATTTACTCAATTGGGGTTATAGCGGGGTCGCTCTCTTTATAAATCTTAATTATAAACTTGTAAATAAGTATATTTTAATTAATTCTGATTAATGAAATACTTTTTTTGGTTTGGAATTCTATTTTATGAATGTTATCCTATATATATATATTACTGATCTGGGAGGGGTGCTCGAATATCAAAGCAGTCCCCTTAAAAATTTATAAAATCAAGGATTTTTATTTCTATATTTTTCATATCACAAAATTTGTTTACTTTTGAAAAAATAATTCTGCTCAATATTCTGAGATTTTTATATTGTATAAGAGAGAGAGATTTTAAAAATTATTTTGTGTAAATTTGTTTTAATTACCATGGTATTGGACGGACCTAAATATTAGGTGTTAACAGATAAACAATGCGTGACATTGAAAATAGAACATCAAGAAAGAGAGGCCAAAATATTATGCAAATTTCAGGGAAGCCGCGCCTTACCTAATAATAATTAGAATACAAATGGTGTTATGTGTGAATAAGGGTGGGAACTTGCAGAAAATACAGTAGTCTTACCATCATTTATTCAAGAAAATCATCGTAGCAATTTAGTTCTTGTTTCAAAAGACACGTGTAATAGCAGATAATGCCAGGCCTCCGTCAACGGAGGCAGTTCCAGCAGACAGATCCCTCTACCAGGGGCATGGTGATCGGACTGAAAAGGGCAGGTTAGTCCATATGTTAAATCGCAGCTGACCACACCTGGATTAGTCCACGGTTCACCGAATGTGGAGAAGATGGTTGGTAAAAGGAAATGAGGCAATTTATAGGACAAACAGTAGCAGACCCACATGCCACTTGTACCTCCATTCTTCAAAATGTGAAAGACATTCTAGATCATTCCATCTTCACCGAAACCATTCTATTCGACCATCCCGTCGATTGGTTGATAATAACCTGCATTCATGTTGTCCGGTAAGAAGACTGCCATCGACCACACTGAATATACGCAAACGTTTGGAATGATGCCGGGTGTGATCGACGTGGATGACAATATGGCGCAGATCTGTTACGCTTGTGTTTTTCAAGTGATAGTCACCGTGTACGTATGTGGCGTCGACGTAGAGAAAGATATAATTAGGTGAAACACCCCACCGTGCGACAACGCGGAATCATTGTTTGGGGCGCAATCACGTATGATACCAGATCACATTTTGTTCGTATTCAGGGCACTATGACGGCCCAACGATACGTTGATGATTTTCTGCAACCGGTGTCCAGGGGGTACCCATTGACCTTTATCAGTAGGATAACTAGCGACCGCACACTGCTCGCATTAGCCAACAAGTTCTGCAAGATGTACATATGCTTCCCTGGCCACCGTACTCTCCTGACTCTCACCAATAGAGCACGTCTGGGGCACTATTGGACGCCGTTTGCATGCCTTGCCTCAGCCGCGTTCAGAAGACTAACTGTGGCAAATGGTTGAAAGATAATGGAGAGCCATCCATCAGGACGTCATCCGTAGTCTAATTGACTATCTACTTAGACGTGTTGCTGCGTACATCGCCATCCGCGGTGGTCCTACTTGCTAATGAGCCGTCACCGTTCTCGCTCTGTATTATGACTATCATTTTGAAATAAAGATCACTTCTTGTTCGTTCCTGCCTCTCTCGATTTGCCAAGTCCTATTTTTAATACCACGTAGTGTATTTTATACACAGATCAAAATAGGCAATTAAACCTATGCAAATTATAAACATTATGATTGGTTCACTATATATAATTTTATTTTTTATTTTTGTGTTTCTATTTATTCTGTTTAGAATTTTTGTTGTAAAAATACCTAAACCTATTTTAGAAAATTGACTATTTGAATGTACAACATATATAAATTGAAATAAATAAATAAATACGTGTAATTCAATAAAATAGGGTTTAAAATATTTCTAATTATATGTATGTTCATATAGATAATCCACTAATAAAGTTTTTTTTTATGTTTTGAGAAATCTTCTGCAAATTTCGTTTTTATTTTACCTCAAATTTCTATTTTTTTTTGTCAAATTATCTTATTATCCAAATATTAGTATATATATTTATTTTGATTTTTCTAATAATGATGCCCTCACATCAAACGTATTAATGTAAGACCAGAATATACAAAGAATCTGTTCTCTATTTCCATACCTTGGCCGAGTTTTCTGCCTGGATTTATTCGTAGAGTTAGATAGAACTTCCATTGGAAATATTTCAAAACTATCGGAATAGAGAAATGGGTTACCATACTTTATATCCGGGATAAAGATTAATTCTCCACAGCTCAATCTTTCCCCTCGCTCCCGGATTCATACAAATTCGGAAATATTTAAGTTAGAATGATGGCTTGGAGAATTTACAAGGATAGATCATTCAAAGTGGTATTTTACACTCTCAGAATTGGGTGTCAAACATTCAGGATTAATTTGACTCACCCTCATCATTCAATGAAATACTAAATCCCAGTGTTTGGTTTATTACTAGAAAATTGAGTATTTGTATTTATTTATGAATTTAAACGGTATATATGAGTATACTCGTATTTTTAATTATATTAAATACTAGCGGATGTACCCGGCTTCGCCCGGGTTTTACCCGAGTAAAGGTTTGTCTAACGAACATTTGTTGAAACAATTCTCTATAAACTTATAAAAAAAATGATAGATATATTTTGATAATTTGAAACTCGTAAATTTGAATCTCTCGATAAAGTGAACATTTTTTCCCGGTCTCTTGAAAAATACTCGATAAGTTGAATAAAATCAATATTAATTGGTTCCCTCGGTAATTGGAAGTTAAAGGAATAGTATCTTGCCTTGGAATTGTATCATTATTCTTGTCTCAAATAAATTGACGTGTCATCCTGAATTTTGTCTTAACTAATTTTCTACATTACAAAATCATCGTTTTATCTAGTGAACATTTTTTCCCGGTCCCTTGAAATATACTCGATAAGTTGAATAAAATCAATATTAATTGGTTCCCTCGGTAATTGGAAGTTAAAGGAATAGTATCTCTGCCTTGGAATTGTATCTTTATTCTTGTCTCAAATAAATTGCCGCGATATCCTGAATTTTGTCTTTCCTAATTTTCTACATTACAAAATCATCATTTTATCTATTCTCCCAATATATATGTTGTAGATAAATGATAAAACTAACTTTGACTTGTGCGCAATTAATAGGTAGAAAATCTTACTTTTGATAAATAATCTTTAAGATAATAAACTTAGTGATAAGAAAATCAATAGATAAAAAAACTTGATATCATCGTCGCAATGGGGGCGCTGCTTTTGAGTTAAATCTACAAATCTTCAAATAACTCTAAGGATATTCAAGATATTCAAGAAATTATTTTTCAAAAACCTTCCCGGGATATAGTTAATAATATCCCAAAATGTCACGGCGATTGGATGTATGGTTTTTGAATCTATAGAGTACAGACAGACAAACAGACAGACAGACATTCAATTATATATATATATATATAGATTAATATTAAATTTATTTTATTTCATTGAATCTCTCTTTACCTATAGAGATTCAATTAAATAAAATAAAGTTAATATTAATATTTTTATAATTGAAAATATATACTGTTTAACAATGTTCGAGTATATTAAACTCTTTGCGACATTACAAAAATATTTTATTTATATAAATATCAAATATATAATAAAAATTGAGATTTGTATTTTAAATCGAATTAATATAATAATATCTAAAGATAAATAGTTTACTTTCACAAAATAACATTTGCAAATATGAATCCCGTTTTATTTGTCGCCTGACGGAAATATATAGGAGAGTAATGAAACTTGAATATTTTCGAATATTGTGAATTGAAGGAAAACCAAATTCTTTCAAATATTCATCTATTTGAAAGTGAAGCCTTTTTAAAGAAAATTGGAGTGTTAAGCAAACTAGAATCTAGCAGAAAGAAATATTTATTCATAGTATGATATACATGAGCCGGATACTGACTTTGGGATCAATAAAAAAAGGTTATAACCACAATAAATGTAGACTCTGAAATGTAATCGAAATATTTAGATGAGGGCTTGATAACTTACAAAATCCTCTGAAGTTGATATCGATAATGAACTTACTGATGAGGGAGATTCACCTGATCAAAAATATTGTGAAATGGATGACAAGCTATCCAGAGGCCAGGATTCCAGAGTAAAGTTGGGGAAAGATGGGTGGACTTCAGTTGTGGGGGATGGCCATGTGTCAGGGTACAGGCGCCAAAAAAACGGCAGTCGTGTGTGAGGGAGAAGAGAGTCTGGTTACAACTGCGGCGAGTGGAAGGCACGGCGAGTTGCCACCGGGGGTGTGGATGATCCCGCAAGAAGGTGCCAGGATCCCGACATCGGAGCGGCCTACAAGGCGATGTAGCCCGGGCTGGACGTGGACAGTATAAAGCGGAACGTTGACGAGGAGGATCCCTATGGTGGAGGACATTGGAGCAAGTCCATCTGAGTGTACCTAATTTTAATCCCATTGAAAGCTCTTGCAATGAAATATATAGGACTAAGCTATATACAAAACGAACCTACATTGAACCTTGTACGCAAATTCGACGGCTGAAAAGCGTCATAGCAATATAATCTGTGGGACAGAGCCCAGATAAATAAACATTCAAGACTAAAATATTGTGAAGTCTACAACACGGGTTCTGAAAATAAGATATCAATCACTTATATTGAAGCTATATAAGGACCAGATATAAAGAAGAAATTTAGAAAAAATACACTATAGACGAGACAAAAATGTTTAAGGAAAAACAATACACAAAAGCCAGCTAAACCTGAAGATGCACAATAAAATATTCACTTCAAAATAAATATTTAAAATCAAATATGATAATAAATTCAAGACACGACCTTTTTAACGAGGATCCGAACAGAAAGAAGGATTACATTGCTATGAGACCTTTGCTTTTTAAGACCTGTGAACCCTTCTTCTTTGAGAATATGTCTGGCATTAGGTGCGCAAGAGAATCTCAACTTTTCATTTGAGAATTCGTTTCTTATATAAAACCCTTAAAGAAGAAAGTTAGATATAACATAGAATTTTAATATAAATGAAAATAATTATCCTAAATAATTTTTGAACTGATTTAGAACAATATGAAAAGTTCAAATTTCAAGAAGAATATCCTGAATCATTGAAACAGAAAAGAGTTCTTAAATGTGGATCCTAAAGGTTATGCATGTTGCTTAGACATTCAAAGTTTCAATCATTTAATGTGCTGGAACCTAGTCTCGGGCCTGCTACCAGACCTGGAGTCGACCAGGTCATGCCACTTCTATTCCACAGAAGTCTAGCACAGTGGTCGTCCCTCGTCTTTTTCGAAATTTGTAACATCTCCATTTATTCTCATTATATCAATTTATACATTTTATAGTTGAAAAAGGATATTTACTAATCAATTAACCTTATTCCAACAAAAGGTTATCCTATAACCAAATGTTTAAATGTGAAATCTATTCTTCTATATCATAGGTATAAATTTTCATATCTTGAATTATATACCCCCCCCCTCTTCTAGAGAAAATCTCCGAATATATTATAGATTACTAATGCAAATCAAATCAATATAATAATGATTCCCAACAGCGTTATTCTTAAAATATCATATTTAAATGGTAAAATCAATTTTATAATAAATATCAAATAAAATCCTTATAAGAAAAAATGTATTGTTGCACGCATCCTGAATCCTATCCAGATAAGCATGGCTAGCATGAATAAAGTTATATGCATACGTATAAATTGATAGGCAGTTTGTATTTCAGAATATTTTAAACTTTGTCGTACTGATATAAAAAGTTGGAAACACGTTTAAAAGCGTTTGAGTTTATCTTCAGTAGATAAGCATTTTAGTCCACACACAAAATTTATTAATTCAATCGGTCTCATACAGATTCACCACAGGAAGAAAAGAAGTATAGAGGGAGCTCCTGTGAGCATTTTAACAAGGCTTGGTCGCCATGTTTCTCTACCTCCTCTCTTCAATGTTTATCCATTTAAACAAGTTTTCTAACCATTCTCTATTAAATGAATATGTGTTTTTAATTGTAAGTGTAAGAGAGAGAGAGAGAGAGCGCCTATTTCTTTTGAAATCGTACTGTGTGTGTCGAAATGTCATTTATGAAAAGGCAAAGATTCATTTTTACTATCAACACAATCTTTCCGTAATTAAAAATATATTGGACACAAGGAAATAGCGCGGCATCTGAATATATAAGGAATGAAACTGTTAGGCACGATTTTTTTTTTGTTTTCAAAATAACTTTCTTCTGTGTCCTTCGTGGGATGAGAAATATAGGGTGGGCTCATCAGTGGTGAACCATCTCAGCGATTTTGTCAGTTTAATCAATAATAACGCTTTCGATAGCTCTACTATTGTATTTGGCGATTCTTCTTTCATATCCGAACTGAATGAGTAATCTTGATCATGGCATTTGAGAAAACTATGAAACAAAAAGCAAAAAAATATATAAAATAAATAAAATTCAACCAAAAAATATGTACTTTATATATAGGTATATCTTTCATTTTTTAAAATTGTATTCCAACTATTTGCATTCAATCACATTAAACAATTTTAATATGAAAATCTAAATAAATTCGTTGAAGTATAAAGAAGAGATTCCAATGTATAAAAAAAATATTTAATAAAAATAATTAAAATATTTAGTTGAAAAAAAAGGAAATTTTAATTAAATTTCGAAATGTCCACGATATATAGCTACCACATTACACAGAACTCTTAATTGCAAGTCCCTGATGAATGAATGTTGTATTCCTTTTACGTTATTAAAAGTCAAACGATAGCTTCTCACAAATTATTTATATTGCAGACGAGGATTTAATTTTACAGACAAGATTATCCTTCCAACCGCAATGAACTAATTAAAACATTTATTTATTTAGAAAATATTGTGGCTTTAATAGGAAATGGAATAATTAATGGATTTAACCTCCCTTTTATTTAGAAAAATTCATTAGTTTAAATGTATGTTTTAAATATTGACTCAGTTTGTGTCGCCCCATTTTATGGTGACTGACTACAGTCCTGTTTAAAAAGAAACAGCTACTCTTCTAAAAATATTTATTCAAATAATTCATCTTCTCGTCTATTTATAACTATATGTGTGTGAGAATATGACGATATTTTACGGTGATCAGCCGACACCATATCCTGACCGTGCATCTGATGGATTACGCCAGTAAATATAAACTTTATAATCATTGATTTTTAGATATTCCATAATTCGGTTATACGATTAGAAGACGTCATTTTCTTGATTTATCCACCTGATCCTTGTACATCTTCATTTTTTACTATTTTTATATTGTTTTGCGTTTTCATTCACTTTTGACCTCTAATACGGATTTATTGATTTTCAAGAATCGAGAGATTCCAGCTCCATTGAAAAGTGATATTAAACATTTTAATAGATGTAGGCACCTGCATGAAACGCCTGAGAGGTAAAGAGCAAGAATAGATGCTGGAAGTTTTCTTTGGAAATATTCTACCTGAAAATAATTAGTTCTCTAATCTACATATGAATTTGCCAGAGATCCTAAATATGGGAAAACCATTTTTACTACCTCATTGATAGTTTATTCACAAAGGTTATAGCGTTTCATGTATTTTATCGAATACTTGATTTTATAATATGTGTTTTGGTCTAGGGCTCATATGAACAAAATTAAACTAAGTCGTATATTTAGAAAATTCGATTAAAGAGAATTTCCTATTTATAAGATATCTCTCACCTCACGAAATTATAAAACCGTCATTATGTTGATAGATCTCCATTCAAATGGTATTGAACCGTAATTGTAGTTGAGATCTATGCATCACCTTTTGGTGAACCTAAGAGTCTAACTATAGACCGGAAATATTTTATCACACTCCTATTTATTTATACTCCTCAGTGATAATGGTTAGGGCATAAAGAAATTAACCAACATAATAAAACACGAACAAAATATTTATTCCACAACACGATTATTAAAATAAAAATAAAAAAGAGAATTTTGGTCTCTTGGCCAATGGGAAATTGATTCTTCGTCTCGAAGAAGCTGGGCGGGCTCAGCAGGGGCAGTCGTCTGGCCTCCTCCCGCGGCGACGATACTGGTAGTACACGGCGATGGCCAGTCCGCCGAGGATGATGGGCTCCACCATGGTGGGCATCAGCTCGGGGCGGTGCGGTGGCGGTAGCAGGGGTCCTCGGACCCCCTTTGATCCCGGGGACGGTGGACGGGCATCCTGACGAATCGGCATTAGTTCGCCGAAGCTCACACATGTGAGCAGTAGAAACGCAATGATGGCAGCCATGATCAGGGCGATGTAGCTCTTAGCAAGGGGATAACTTCGAGTCAAATGTAAAATATAACAATAGATATTTTCATCCTCCATTGTTGAGTCTATGGCTGCCTATAGAAATGTAGGGTTTGATACATATTGAAATAGAAAATATCCATTAATTAAATATTTAAATAATTAATAGGTATAATTTTTCATCCTGTTTTAACTTCTGAGATATGAGAAGCTGAAGTTAGTTAGAACATATCTTAAAAGGAAGATTACATTTTAAAATGGGAAATATATTTTAGAACAAAAACTTCCATTGAAAAAACAATACTATTAACAAAATTATAAATACCTTGATATAACATCCCTGGATATTTTGTGATCCTCGTAAAAAATGTTGCGTTCTGAAACTCTTAAGGGAATATTAGGACATAAGCAGTATGAAAGATTGTTGTTTACCAAAAAAAAAAAAACACTTCTTAAATAAAAATATAAAGATATTTTTACTTTTTGTGTTTGAATTTTTATACTATGATATCAAGGTTGAAAATTATTTGTTGAGTGGTAATTTATGCTTTAACATAATGCATGTGGTTGTATGGTAAAATGTGATGTAAAATAGAATAATACATTTCATAGTTAACCTATTTTCTAAATTTTTCTCTAGAATTCAAGAATATTTGAAAGATTCATGAATTTTTTCTATTGTTTATATATATTATTTCTGCGGGTAGAATATTATTAAAATAAAGGAAATTATACTCTGAAATATGTACACATGGTTGAGTGTTATAAATTATTATTTTTTATCACAAAAAAAATCTATATTTTGAAACAGAGATAATCAATTTTCAATTTATTTGTCTATATGAAAATGTCGTTGAAACCCATCCGTGAAAAATGAGGAAATATTAGGGATTTCATATATGCAAATATTATTGCCATTATATATAGAAATATTATATATATATCTCTTTGATTGATATTTACATTTATATAATTACGGAATTTATACATTTAAAGTTTATATATAGTAGGGTCGAAATATACTTATAAAATGAAAATTACCCAGAATGTACCTGAATACAAAATATTTTATTTTCTCAAAAATATTATTAATTTTATATAATTATTTTGATGTGATATCAATTAAATATTTTCTAAATGAAGACACACTTATAAAAAAGATTTATATCTCAGAATAAATATTAATAGAATATTTAACTATTTATGCCGTCGACTCTGGATAATTTGAAACTCGTTAATTTCAATCTCTCTTTAACTTGAAATTGTTTCCCGTCCTTTGCAAAACACTCAATATGTTGAATAAATTCAATATTAATTGGTCCCCTGGTAATACGAAGTTGAAAAAATAGTATCTTACCAGAAATGAACATTTGTGAATAACTGTACAAATGTTTAAAACAATAAATCACGAATTTTGATTAAACTCTTGTTTACTTGATTTTATTAATAAATAAAGTTCTATCTGAAAATTAAAACCTGAGGGAAAATGAAGCCAGCCACTTTCTCAAGTCAGACCAGACCGCTTCTACGGCTTCAGAACCGACATAAGTGACGATTTCTTCGCAGCTCTCACTACTATTTAAAATAATATATATGTGAGAGAGAGAGAGAGAGATATCTTGGGACCTCTGGGACCAGTGTTACCTGATGCTAGACGAACCTCGATGTCAACTCTACCGTGCAGTCGTGGTGGAAGGCGACACAGCTGGGCCAAAGGTGAAATAAGCAAACAGAGATTCCACTTAGAAGCGTCTGAACGTCAAGAAGGAATGTGACGAGGAGATTTCTGGCAAGAAAGGGTTTACCTTTTATAGGAGCGTCCGGCGGACTGGTGCTGAAACAAAGGTTGGCTAAGGACTGACTAACTGAGGATCGGGGCCTCCTTTTATAGCTGAGCTGGGTCCATGCAGGTCACTGCCCTTTTCTGGCGTAAACAGGGGGGGGGGAAGTTATATTATCCAGGGGGGCCACGACCTCATAAAAGTTGTACTGGGTTTGCTAGGCCTGCTTTCCTATTCAAACTTAAGCCTGATTAGTTTTAACCTTAATTTTCTCCTGTTAGTCTCCATTTCTTCTATCTGTACAGTTGCTATACTTTATTAGATTCTTACGCGGTACAGATTGATGTTAGTTGAGGCTTTCTATTTGCAGTAAATAAGAAGTTATATACAGTCACGTGGTGGAACATGTGGTAGCAGATATCTGGATTATTTACAACAATTCCATGGTCTTAAATCATATATATATATATATATGGTAATTTGAACCAACAACCCCATACTGTGTATATAACTTATAATAAGATTGTCATGTTGTATATAGAAACACATCTATAAATAATTATGCGCATGATTAATCTGTGTCATTGCATCGCCCTATGTAATGTAATTTGTACAAAGTGGATAAATAAATAAAATCTGTAATAGATTTAAGAGTTGAGCTAAAGCAGAGATCGAGCATAGTATTGCCAAAACAACAAAGTCTAAAGATGGAAGTCATAAATCAGGTCGATTTACAATTCCCACAAACAAGGCCACCCACACTGTCACATGTGGTGGAATGCAGAGACCCCTCTCACACCTGGACATGCCAAGGCCCCCTTTCTCAGAAACGCCCCTGTCACATAAGGTCGCCCCGTCTTTAACCTATAAATACATCACCTTACAGTGACAGTACAGTTCAGTTTAGTTTAGTTCACCCTTAATGCAAGCCGCGTCGGTCGTATGTTATGTCGATCTCATCCAACATGTAGTTAGGAAGAACTCGTCTATCTCCACCTTGCGCTTCTAGCTCAGCTTTTATCTGTTACGGAACTTTCTTAGTGCAACTGTGTCTTCGTTTTTTGTGTGGATATCCCCAGCTTTCCACTCTGCCTCGACCACGACTGCCTGTATTTTGTGAGAACTTTTAAAGGTCTTTCAAGGTGCAGAGAGGTACTGGAAAACTCTACATCCTGACTGTTCCTCTCGGTCAACACAGTACAACAAGAGCTACCAGGACTTCAACAATTATTTCAGTAGTCGACAGGATCTCTACAAAAGCTACTGGAATTCTCATCTTATTACATGAGTCGACAGGATCTCTACAAAAGCTACTGGAATTCTCAACATCATTACAGTAGCCGACAGGATAACCAAAACGAAGGATACCAAACGAAGAAAGCTAGATAGTCCAGATAGAAGCGAGAAAGTGCAAAGATGGAAGAGCAAACCGAACAGTCCAACGATGCGACCGGGCTATCTGTTCCCCAACAAGAGACGACATTTGAAGAGGAGGAAACGTCGCCGCCCCAAGGGACCTCCGCAGACCCGCTGACACAGATCGCCGATGCCCTGAATAAGCTGCTGGTCGCCCGATCTCCGAGGGAGATAGATGTGAGTCCATACGATGGTACCTTTGAAGCCCAGAGCTTTTTCGACAACTTCGATGCCCAAGCAGACCGAGCTAAGCTGACCTACACGGACCGCCTACGCAAGTTACCCTGCTACCTGCAAGGTAAGCCCCTACAATATTTCCGAAACCTACGGTTAGATAGGTTATTTTATATTGATGTCCGCCAAACCTTGATAGATTTATTCCCAACAGCGACAGAAGCGCCGTTTTCACGCTTCCTAGCCATCAAATTGACACCCCAAATGCCCCTAGAAGACTACTACCAAAACAAAACGGTAATGGGCATGAAATTAAACCTACCCGCCGACATATTAATAGATTCTCTAACCGAAGGACTACCCATCGCAGATCAGCGATTAATCGCCACGGTGCAGCCAAACACCATTAAAGAATGGTTCGACCTAGTGTCGAGAATAAGAAGAACCCAGTGTGCCACCAGTGCAGTGTACCAGCGCCAAGTAGACAAGGCCCCACATCCAACCTACCACAACCCACCACCGCGGTACAACAACCAACGGTCATCACGTGTAACGTACCAAGTTTTACCCCCACCCTCGCCTTGCAAGTATTGCAACGCTATGCACTGGCACTCCCAGTGTGAACAACGGTTCCAACAGGACCGAACAAGTCAAGTCTACAGCGCCAGACCACGCACAACCACTGTACCAAAATCTGGTACCCGACCCAAGGTCCAATCTCGGAGCCCTGTTCCCCAAGTCCAAGCTGCAAGCCGAGACGACTCTACAAGCCCCGCGAGCAGCTCAACGGTAGGAAAACCTGAAACTTATTTTCGTTGAACAGCTTATAATATGGACTGAATTGTCACCAAATGTAAATTTGCCCTTTTTAATAGACACGGGAGCATCTATAAACCTACTTAACTTAGATATTTTAAGAACCATAGAAAATAGGTTACCATATAAAATTATTATCCATCAGTACAGTTTAACTATAAACGCAATAGCCCACAATGTAAATACCCTTGGATATATATTTTTAAAACTTAAAATAGGTAACCTCACCCAAAAACTAAAATTTTTTATAGTAGAAGCTTCACTACCTTTTGGTATTTTATCTATTAATACCCTTAAAATATTTAAATTAATTATAGAATTTAATAATCTCCAAATTTATCAAAATAATGATGCTCTCCCAACGAATGTCTATAAGTTCACCAAGTGCAAACAGGATTTATGTCCCGCTCAACCGAGAGAAACGGATATTTTTACCACCTTCCCCTCGAACCAATCCTGTTTACACGTGGTGGACCCTACCCCAATTATATGTTCCCCCACTATTGTTTCACCCACTATCTCCTACCCATGATATTGAGATTTCTATACCTTCTAATGCGACACCTCAGTTAGAACATTGTCCACACGAACTCCACCGAATTCTATATGAATTCTCGCATGTGTTCTCTACTAATAAATACAATGTGCCCAAATTGAACATACCACCGGTAAAAATCAATACCACCACAGATAAAATAATAGCATTACGCCCATATAGAGTGCCACTACACGACCAACAAGAAATACAAACCCAAATAGAGCAAATGCTCCAACATGGAATTATTGCCCCGTCATTTTCACCTTATGCCAGTCCAATAACTCTTGTTACAAAACGTGACAAAACGAAACGTTTCTGTATTGATTACAGAAAACTTAATGAAATCATCGCTCCAGACGTACATCCTTTACCTTTAATAGAAACCATTCTTGACAAATTGTCGAAAGCCAAATACTACTCTTCTGTAGATATAGCATCCGCATATTGGCAAGTGGAAGTAGAACCTAAGTCACGTAATCTACTAGCTTTCGTGACGTTGGATAGTCAGTACGAATTTTGTAGACTTCCTTACGGATTTAAAAATTCGCCACAGATATACCATCGTGCCATAAACCAGGTCATGCAAAAATATAAACTAAATTTTGTTACCCATTACTTCGACGATTTCATTATTTTTTCTGACACCTTAGAGGATCATCTACAACACCTACAACAATTTTTAACGGTATGTCAACACGAAAACATCAAACTCAATTATAACAAATGTTCGTTTTTTAAAACAAATATAGATTTCTTAGGATACACTGTTACCGCAGGTACTTATGCACCACAGACGCGCAACCTTGATACCATAAGTGCCATCAAACCACCTACCAATCAAAAGACATTACAATCATTTTTAGGAGCAGTGAACGTGTATAATAAGTTTATACCAGATTATGCCCGCTTACGAGCACCTTTGAATAAACTACTTAAAAAAGATGTGAAATGGAATTGGGACCCAGATTGTCAACAAGCTTTCACCACTCTCAAAGAGAGTTTAACCAGTAAACCAGTACTACACTTGTATCAAGTCGGTTTACCCTGCTGCCTTTATTGCGACGCATCCACCCAAGGGATCGCAGGCATACTCAAACAGGTACATCCAGACGGACAAGTACATCCTGTACAATATTTCACCGCGCCCTTAGAGCACATGAGAGAAACTACACCGTTTCCGAACTCGAGTGCCTCGCCATCGTCGAAAGTGTAGACAAATTCCGAATATACCTCACCGGTATAAAATTCACCATATACACAGATCACCAAGCTTTACAAGGGCTTAGAACTATAAAAAATCCGTCAGGACGACTCTTTAGATGGAGCCTGAGACTATCTACCTATAATTACGAAATTCACTACCTCAAAGGCAGCCAACAGTACGAAGCAGATTTATTATCGCGAAATCCCTTTGTAGGATTTGTCAGTGCTGATATTATCAAACAGCATCAACCAACAGCATCCCCCTTCAACATTGATACAAACGGCTTACATACCATTACCCGAAAAGGTGTAATTAAAATAATATTCCCGAAACCCTGCAACATACTCTAATGAATAAATTTCACCAAGAATATAACCACCCAGGCATCTCTCAGATGACCCGCATAATTACTGCCCAGTACTACTGGAAAGGTATCTCTAAATCTATAGAAAAAATTGTCAAGTCGTGTCACACCTGCCAAATCATTAAAAGGCCCAAAGGTAAACCCTATGGTGCCCTTGGACAAATTCCACCACCTCAACAACCATTCGACTTAATCTCTATAGATACCATAGCTGGATTTTCGAAATATGGACACTCCAAGACATATCTACACGTAATAGTGGATTATTTAACGCGATATGCTTGGACCTTTCCATCGAAGTCCACCAGTACCCTAACATACATTCAAACCCTCAAAACGGTACTACATAAGGATCTCCAAAACGTCTGTTATCTGACAGAGCGCCCGCTTTTACCTCAGAAAAATTCCGTAAATTTCTAATAACGCATGGTATACAACCTCTACTAACTACCAGCAATAACCCACAAGCAAACGGTTTAATAGAACGCTTAAATGCGACCATTACAGGCAAGCTCAGACTAGCTTATCTAGAAATTTCGAAAGCTTCCTGGACTCAACTAGTTAAACGCGTCACTCAGACGTACAATAACACGCCCCATTCTGTCACAAGTTTTCCACCTACCTACTTAATGTTCAATGTTATCCCCCCAGATCTAAGAACTCATCTTAACCCATACCCCGAAATAAATATAGCTCGAGAGATAGCAAACTCTCGTACTCAAAATAAGCATAAAAAAGATAAAGAAACATTTGATAAGCAGCACAGAACACCACATTTCGAAGTGAATCATCTTGTTTTGGTAAAAAATTACAGACATCCAGACACAGGTAAATTAGCACCATATTTTACTGGACCATACAAAATAATTGAAATAATATCACCCAATGTCGTTCGAATAGATCGCCCCAATCAGCCTCTCAATAGAGACAGTGACACCATACATGTCAATAAATTAAAATATTACACAGAGAATGTTCTGTACATTACACCTCCACAAACCCGATTTGCTCAAAACCCACAGCGATTGTCTCAAGATGTATATTTCAGTGAATTCAATCATTTGACTCCAGATATCTTCGAGACGCAACTAGTCCGAATTATAACGCCTACAAGCTCTCAGCCCTTTTTGCATTTAAATCCCGGTATTTTCAAATAGGCAAGAAATATGCCAAAATCAACAAAAGAAGAGAGAGAGAGAAAGTCAGTTTCGAGTAAATCTCAAACATCCCCATGATTGACCACCCACGGCGATACCGTGAAAAACAGGGAAGTGGACGCCCTTTTTGACGTCACTCCCTTGGTCACTACTATCTTTTGAGAATATCTTTGGACATGCCCTCTCTTCCCCCTCAAGGCAGATCTTCTTGACCGCTAGCTTCATGACGCCATTTTGAACACATGTGTCACACTACTCATTTAGATTTCCTCGAGAATCTCACAAATCTCACCAACGAGATATCACAACACAACATACATTAAACCTTTTACAAGTTAATTGATAACACCAATTAAAACAATTTGGTTAAGTCTTATATAGACTTTTTAACGCGAAAGAGAAATCATTCTCTACATACCAGCATTGAGGACAAACGAAAAGATGATTTCACGTATTCCCAGTTTCAGAGTCATAGAAACACCGATGTTACCAAAATGATATAATCTAGTCACACACCACAACTGTAACTTTTCGTCAAAAGAGACAATTTTTGTTCAATTTTACACTACTTAAAATTTATCCAATCATTAATAACCTTCAATTATATTATAAATTTTGTATAAAATCTTGAATAATTATTCTTATTCTTACCTTTCAATTATATAAACAAATTTTTTAATCCAACATTTAAAAAAAAAAAACCTTTAATCAAATTTACTTTTATTTTTCATGATATTATTGCAAAACATCTAATTGTTTCAAAAATTATTTTTATTTTATTATTTATTATATATTTTATATATTACAGGTTTAATTTTGTCCACTTACATTTTTTTTGTACCCGCAATCATATTTCTATATTTTTATTCACTATTTAATGAATGAAAGGAAGAAAACTTCACTATATTTTATATTTGCTTAATTACCTTTATTATCTGACAATGTTTATCATCCACTATCGGGCATCTACAACAATCGTTTTCAACAATCATATTCTTTAACCAATTCCCTATATTTTTCATCACTATCTTTTCAGTCATTGCGTCACATCAACGTAGAAAAACGACAGCACTGCTTGACAATTTATTTTTTGATTTCGTAATTCAACAAACTCTTTGAGAACACAGTTCCCCAGACTTACAAATCCAAACTTCTGGTCTGAACACGCTTCAAGAGTTTATTTCATTTCATCCGCAGAGCAAATCACCAACGCATACACAAAGCGTTCACTTTTTTCAACTTTCAACTTTTTTTTTTCAGCTCTAGCGGACCACATTCAACCTTTGATTTCGAGTCAAGTCAGAAAATTGTTTCAAAAATTATTTTTATTTTATTATTTATTATATATTTTATATATAACAGGTTTAATTTTGTCCACTTACATTTTTTTTGTACCCGCAATCATATTTCTATATTTTTATTCACTATTTAATGAATGAAAGGAAGAAAACTTCACTATATTTTATATTTGCTTAATTACCTTTATTATCTGACAATGTTTATCATCCACTATCGGGCATCTACAACAATCGTTTTCAACAATCATATTCTTTAACCAATTCCCTATATTTTTCATCACTATCTTTTCAGTCATTGCGTCACATCAACGTAGAAAAACGACAGCACTGCTTGACAATTTATTTTTTGATTTCGTAATTCAACAAACTCTTTGAGAACACAGTTCCCCAGACTTACAAATCCAAACTTCTGGTCTGAACACGCTTCAAGAGTTTATTTCATTTCATCCGCAGAGCAAATCACCAACGCATACACAAAGCGTTCACTTTTTTCAACTTTCAACTTTTTTTTTTCAGCTCTAGCGGACCACATTCAACCTTTGATTTCGAGTCAAGTCAGATCACCTACTGTCGCTACAATTCTACTTATCGCATGGCTCTATTTCACTCCTTTCTCAATCATATTAATAAGCAACTTTTCTTCAACAACTTTTAACCCAATAATCCAAAAATTGTGACAAAGTTGACCAGAAGTTGTAGGTGGAAGCCTGTGGTTCAGCGCCAAAGAAAGCGAAGTCGATCGTATCATGGCCAGTTATTTTTAAGATGCCAAAGGGATCCTGCTATTTGACTATCTTGTAAAAAAAATAATTATTACTTATCAATATTACTCTAAACTTCTTGACCAGCTGAATGTCAAAATTCGCGAGATGAAGCCTGGCTTTAGGAAAAAAAATCATCTCTCACCTCAAAAATGCACCTGTTCACAAAAGGGTGTTAGCAATAAGAAAACTTCGGGATTTTTAGTACGATCATTTGGCATACTCAGACTTCCTTCTCTTCCCACACCGAAGTAATTTGTTTAGGGAAAGCGCTTCACTCCAATTAAAATGTTGAGAAGGAAATAAATGAATATTTTAACAGCCTTCCCCAGATTCTCATTTCCGGGAAGGAATACTGATATTGGACAAACGATGGATCAAGTGTGTTGAAGTCAAGGGAGATTATTATATATATTTTTTTAAACTGAAAATTAGCTTTTCATTGCCAGGACGAGAACTTTTCACCTTACACTTGTATTTTTTTTTTTACCTACCCTTTAAATAGTATATTTACATATATGAAGAAAATAGCAACACCGTTAAAATTCAGATTCAATAATTATATATTCGAGAGAATATTTTAAAAAATTGAAAAACAAAATTTCCATTTCTCGTATTTTATATTTCCCTGTCAGATCAACCGTGTAATATTATTAAAGCAGAAATAAATCGTTAATCAACCAATATGTTATAGTAGTTATATTATTAATCTCTTTTTATGGAAACCTAATCTGAAAATATATGTTTTAATGCAGATTAAAGGAAAATATGTGAACTCATAGACAAAGTTTCAGCATGCGTATATCGGGATTCAGACAATACTTCTGAAATATATTTGATACACAGTGGCCTTTTTCGAAGACAACGAGATAACCATGTGTGAAAAAATGCACTATTTATATAAGAAATATATTCAAATAGGCTACTTCACAAAAAAGGAAAACAACAGCACCCAAAATAATAGCTAAGCCCAACAAAACCAATTATGAATCAGCTAAAAGCTACCGTCCAATATCTTTATTATCAAATTTTTTCAATGATTCTTGAAAAAATTCTCAAAATTAAATATTTGAATTTTATATTAAAAACAATCTGTTGAGCCTGAGGCAGCATGGATTTATCAAATCGAAGTCAACTATCACTGCTTTGAATACTATTATCGAGGGATTACTAGAGCATATACGAATTGTCTGCACTAGTTACAATTGATATCGCGGGGGCTTTTGACAATGCATGGTTGCCAGCGATCATCAGGAGAATAGACTCAGATAATTTACCAGAAATATTGATCAAAACTCTACTATCATATAATTGAAATCTAGGAATATATCTTTAATTACGACATTATGACTGCTTTAAAGCCAATTACTAAGGGATGTCCTCAGGGTGGTCCGTTCCTTCATTTCTATGGACAATTTTGTTGAATGTTTTCAGGTTCCCAATTATAAGTTGATTTGTTATCTGGAAATCTAATTTGGAAATCATTTCTGAAAAAACTAACATTTTAAATTTGAATAATAAAGAAAATATCTCAGTAAAATTTAAAAATGAAATAATTTCACCAGTACAAAAAAAAATAAAGGTTTTAGAAATTAAAATTAATAATCATAAAATAAAAACAAATTGAATATTGCTTTTCATATAGAGGAAAGAGTGAGCAGAACTCGTAGAATAAAACATTTCTATTTTCTCTTTGCAGTAAATATTGGGGTATGTGCTCCGAAAAAAGAATTACATTTTATAAATCTCTATTTTGACCAATTTTAACCCATACGGTTCAGAAATATGGTTCAAAATTTTAAATAAAAAAATCTATGCAAAAATTAAATTCAATAGAAAATCAGATATTACTATGGAGTATACAAGCTTACAAGACCACTTTGTACAATTGTGTTTACTGTTTGGCCAAAACTTCTCTGATTACAGATTATATTGAATAAAAAAATATGAAATATGACTCGAGTAATTATTGTTCAATGATAAAAAGGCAAAAATACAATATTGATATTCCTTTCATGATAAAATCTTATATGGACGCAAGTAGGTCGTTGCTACTGAATGATACAAAGGAGACATTTACAAGTTTTTAGAACCAAGGTATTCCAAATTATTTTCGCCCAAATTTATACAACACACAACTTATACCCAAAAATGGTAATTTCAAGATTTTTCTGAAAAGAATTCAGGCAGTGGAGGGTCTAAGCTGTTTTTGTGGATGTAACGTTCTGGATTCTATTAATCTTTTACTCAAGTGCCCAGCATTTAACGATTACAGACATAATAACGGTATTCTCTGTAGCTATCTAAGAAAATAATATCTAGCAAAGTTTCAATTCAATAGATTTTGTAAATATACAAGTATATTAGACCTCTTAAATAATCTTAAGTGTTAAGTATAATTGATTGAATTTAATATGTGCTGTATATAATAATTTCCTTTATTTTCATTTAAATTTGAGGTAAAACTACAAATACATACTTGTAAATGTAGGTATATATATCTATTGTTTTTTCATGTGTTGAGTATATTTACGCAAATTTGGCCTTAAATACCCATTTCTTGGTTTCTCAAGAAGCCTCTGGGACCAAAAATATTTTTGGTCACAGTGGTACAGCCTGCTCCACGCTGACGAGCGCCAACAGCGCGAAACGCGTTCGTGGATGGCTTTTCTTGATTTATCTAGAAATTGGGTTGGCCAAATATCATGGAGCAAGTTAAATAAACATTTAGTTTACTTTTAACCCACTAAATGGCGCTCTGCCAATTGCGCCAAAGCACATGTGCTCGTGGTCAGGATATGCTTCCTTTATTTTAATATCAACACCTGACCCACTTATTTTTTTTTTCTATTGTTTTTCATATACATATTATATAATCAAAAAACTCAAATATTTATATATTTAAAAAATATATTTATTTTATTCATTGATAATTTTACTTTTGTTATCATCGTTTTTAGAAAGACTTTCAGTTTTTGTTGTATAGTTTTGTTTTAAATATGCGTAGTTAATATATCTATCCTTTCAAATCACTAATATAGGATTAACTTTATAAATTCTATATAATGTGAAACTAACTAATTTGTAATATTTCCTCAAGTAATTGAAAATAAAAGCTACTTGACGGTAAATAATTATATTTTTTTATCACGACTGCACCTCAACCCTTTATCTTATCGATCCTTTGTCTTATCAACCCTTTATCAACAACAACAAAAATATTCATAACAATAAGCCGACAGGATTTACCTAATTTTTATTAAATTTTATATTAATTTATGTGGAACTTGTGAAATAATGGCAAAAGCAAAAAGAGAAAAAGATGTTAAATTTGCATATCAAGTGATGCCGTCTTTTGTAAAATACAATAATAATTTAAATATTAAAACTTGGATTATAAATTTTGAAAGAAAAAGTGATTCTTATGGGTTTGATAATAGTTGGAAGGTACTTCATTTATCGGATTACTTACAGGATGAGGCTTTAACATATTGCTTCGAAAGCCTTTGTCATATTGAGGACTGGAATAAACTCAAAGAAAACCTTATAACCACATTCCAGAAAACCAAACTTACACCATTGGTTGAAATGATGAAAATCATACAAGAAGAAAATGAAACAGTCACCCAATATTATCACCGAAAAATGCAGCTGATCAACAGTGTAGAATTAAACCTCACCTCCATAATAGAATTATTAAATGAAGGAATAAAGAAAAAATTCAAACCCTATCTAGCTACCATAGACTCCGTACAACCCTCAGAATGGCTATTAAAGGCCACTAAAATAGAAAAAAGTCTAGAAGAACTCCAACAACCCTCTACCAGTACAAGAGATAGGCAATTTACTTCAGTAAAATATAACCCCAACTACTCCCAAACTAATAAATTCCAACCATTCCCAAGGACAGCAGCAGCTCACCACCAGCAAGAACCCCACAAACCAATGAACCAGCCTCCATACCCCTGTAAGATATGTACATCTCACCAGCTACCCAACCAGATCCATTTCCATAGAGACTGCCCACTTAAGAACAATACTCATCCGAAGCGCATCAACCCAGGTAGAACATTATTACTTTTTTCTGTATTTATAAACCGAATATCCTTACCTTGTGTACTTGATACTGCATCATCCATTTCTATTATCCCTTTGAAATACTTAAACCATATTTATTATAAAATTTTAGATAATTCCCCAAAAGAAAGAATAGGTCAAGTAGAAGGATTTAGTTACCCATTATACAAAATATTAGTTAGGCTTAGCTTAGGTAAAATTACAAAGTATCAAGAAATGTTTGTTTGTGATACTTCAATAGAATATCTTATTTTAGGTTTACCAACATTTTATTTATTTAAGTTACAAATAGATTTCTCAAAAAACCTTCTTTTCCAAAATTATAAATTCTTGCATTCTTTTAATTCAAAAACTGATAATCAGAAGTCATATGCCACTACCCTATGTATTCCAGACCCATACTATGTTAAAAATTCATCTCTTTTAAATATTAACCCATTGTGTAATTTCAATTCTTTTGATATACCAACTACAAATGTTAAACTATAAATCCTACTTCAAATCCCATTATTGATTCTAACTCATTTCACAGTATGCGACAACCGGACTCTATAACAAATTATAATTCATATTTAGACTTTAGTAAAGTAGATATCAATCCAAATTTCTCTAATCAAACAATTTCAGATATATTGCATAAATATAAGAATGTTTTCTCTAAGCACAATTTTGATATAGGACACATAAAGACTAACCCAATTTGCATATCTCTTTTAGATAATATTCCCATAGCACAAAAGCCATATAGGACCTATTTTTACAATAATGCTTAAATACAAAAACAAATAACTGAATTATTAAAATATGATATTATTAGACCCTCATCTAGTCCCTATAGTTCTCCTTCATTATTAGTGAATAATAAATCTGATACCCCAAATCACCCCACAAGACTCTGTATAGATTATAGAAAACTTAATCAAAAAACAGTTCCAGAACATACCCCAATATAGAACAAATTATAGATAGGTTATCACAGTCAAAAATATGCACTATTCTAAATGTCAAAAATGCATACTGGCATATACCTATAGATGAAAAAGATAGACATAAAACTTCATTTGTAACACAATTAGGTTGTTATGAATGGAATATACTTCCATATGGTCTAAAAAATGCACCTTCACAATTTGAAAGGATTATGAAGTCAGGTTTCACTAAACATAACATACACTATGCCTTAAATTATTTTGATGACATTATTATACACTCCAAAACTTATGAAGAACACATTAAACATTTAGATGACATATTATAAGTATATTCGAACAAGAGGATATAAAGCTCAATCTCAATAAATGCAAATTTTTACAAAAAGAAATACAATTCTTAGGATACACTATTAACTCAGGAAAATATACACCAAATAACACAAATATTGAAGCAATTTTTAAATTAAATTGACCATACAATATTAAAACATTACAAATATTTTTAGGTACAATTAATATATATAATAAATTTATTCCCCATTATGCACAAATTAGGGCACCATTAAATGAACTTTTGTTAAAAATGCTGCTTGGTTATGGAGTGCGAAACATGAACAAGCCTTCCAAACACTTAAAAATTCACTCATATCACAGCATGTACTATATATTTATGACCCATCAAAACCATGCCATTTATTCACAGACGCGTCAAGTCTAGGAGTAGCAGGAGTTCTTAAACAACCGGATGAACAAGGCATTTTACACCCCATAGGTTACTTTTCAAGAAAACTTCACCCATGTGAACAGAATTATACTGCCTCAGAAATTGAAACATTAGCTATCATTAATTCAGTACAAAGATTTCACAGATATCTACACAACATACATTTTACATTGCACACAGATCACTTACCTTTAAAATGGATCAAAAATGTAAAAAACCCACAAGGCAGATTATTTAGATGGTCTTTAATTCTATCTCAATATAGCTTTGACATATAATATTTGATGATATTAAAAGAAACGCATTGCCAGTAAATTTATTTGTGTAAAATATCACATATATATGTTATATAAAGGTATTTAAAATGTTATATTAAAATATTTTATTTAAAATTTTATATAAAGGTATTATTTTAAAATTATATTTCATCGATTCAAATACTCTGTTTAAATCGACTGCCAGAGGACACGCTTCCCCTATAATACTCGTTGTTGTTCTTCCCCGTTGGCCGGCTAAAACCTTTGTACATTATGTAAATAATCTCCAGCGATCACATCTTCCGCCCAACACCAGCCATCTCCCGAAAATTCAACTCCAGCCGGAATCATCCATTTCAAGGTATTTTGTATCACCCTTTTACATAATTTACCTCGTTTTAACTTATCTCATGTTTGCAATAATTTTCAATCACTTATTTGCTTAAAGTTACATCCCTTTTATGTCATTTCTTAAATATTTTTGCCATTTAAATACTGTAGAACCATACCTTTTAAATCTTATTTTTCTTTAATTAGTTTCTATAATATATCTCATATTCCATATTTTACATTTAAAACATTTGTAATTAAACCATTTCCACCTTATCGTTTTTATAACACCATATGTAAAACAGTCGGCCAGGAAAACAACAACAAAACAATATATATTTCTCGCATATCATAAATATTTATTAAAAAATAGCTAAACTTTAATGTTTATCATATTTTCCTTCCACAATATGTTCCGAATTTTCTATTGCTTATCATATGACCACTATACCTTGTATCTTCACACACATTTCCATCTTATATTTGAATTCCCAAACTTTTTAATATTTGATATTTTCCTATTTAATCTTATTTCACAATGTCTTTATTTTTAAATTTGCATTTTTACCCCCATTGCTTATTTCCTATGTTAACATCTAAAAGCGTTTCTGCCAATATGTAAATTTAGCGAGACCATCGTATGTAAATTTTAACTTTTGTTTTGTGTTCAACTTGATTATTTTTTTCAATGCCCATTCTTTATTCTTAACATTAATTCCATTTATATTTACATGTCCATTCCTTGTTTTCACATTTGCCTTTTGTACATAAACTTTGTCCTAACTTCTTGCTTTTCACAAATGCCCTTCTTATAATCATAAAATGTTTCCACCTATATTTTACTAATGTAATTTTCATATTGTTTTCAACGTTATTCATCATTTTTCATTTATATACTTTTGTAAATATCATACATTTTTCTTATTTTTAATAATGTCATTTTCTCATGTTTTTCCCAATCTATTGGCTCACAACAAGCCAATATGATCAAGGGATATCATCCTTTTATTTCTCACTTTTTTTAATATGCATTCATTTTATTTTCCTTCCTCATTTTTAATATTATATGTGTATCTTTTTGTCTAATTCCAATCTATTGGTTCACCATAAGCCAATACGATCATGGAACACCAATTGCTTTTCTCTCTTTGCCACATTTCACTCTTTACCAATATTTTTATCATTTATATGTGCATCATTTTGTACTTTCCTGTCTTTTGGTTACCATATAAAAACCAATATGATATGTGAATATCACCTCTCACGTATTTTCTTTCCATTAATCATTTTATCTTTTTTTAAAACTATATTTTTTTCACTTTTCTCTCTGCCCATATTATTCTTTTCACAGGGGGGAAATGTTATATAAAGGTATTTAAAATGTTATATTAAAATATTTTATTTAAAATTTTATATAAAGGTATTATTTTAAAATTATATTTCATCGATTCAAATACTCTGTTTAAATCGACTGCCAGAGGACACGCTTCCCCTATAATACTCGTTGTTGTTCTTCCCCGTTGGCCGGCTAAAACCTTTGTACAGTATGTAAATAATCTTTTGTTTTCCTTATTCTACTCGCCTTAAGCCAGGCAGTGCTTTTACCAAATTATGTTCATTATATAATCCTAAAGCTCAATTAAAACAATCTCATATCAAAACTATTTTCATTATTTTACTTTCAAGATTATAACCACGACTGCATCACCAATACCATTTAATACCAAAAAGAACAAGCAAATAACTGCATTACTATAATCCTCAACATGATCTAAAATTCAAGCAGAAAATCATCTCCTTTCTTTATATAAGATATATATATATATGAAAAACAATAGAAAAAAAAAATAAGTGGGTCAGGTGTTGATATCAAAAATAAAGAAGGCATCTCCTGACCACAAGCACATGTGCTTTTTAGATGGCAGAGCGCCATCTAGTGGAGTAAAAATAAACTAAACGTTTATTTAGCTTACTCCGAGATATTTGGCCAACCCGTGGGTGGCTTTTCTTGATTTATCAAGAAATTGGGTTGGCCAAATATCTCGGAGTAAGCTAAATAAACGTTTAGTTTATTTTTACTCCACTAGATGGCGCTCTGCCATCTAAAAAGCACATGTGCTTGTGGTCAGGAGATGCCTTCTTTATTTTTAATATATATAGTATACCTATTAAGAAACCTATTTCAAGAATATTGTAATTTCTTTTAAGTGTTTATATGCTTATAGATTTATAAATATATAAATAGATTTTTTTCTCTCTCTTTCTCTTGATTTACGTTTTCATTAACACTAGTGTCCTTAGCGGGACATCGCGCTCTATTTTTATAGTTGAAAAAAAAGGTTTGAACAAAATTGCCTCTATATTCTTACCAAAAAAAGGAAATGACCGACAACATCAAAGACTTTCCACTTCCTTAAGTTTTGTCCATGTGCATAATTTATACTGCAGGGTCCACTATCCTTACAAAAGATTCTCACATATCACGTATTTTAAATTTAAAAAAATTAAAGGGAATTCTTCTATTTAAGGATAATAAATCAGAGAATTTAAAATTATGGAATTTCAAAATGGGTTTTGAGAGTTATATTCGTGAAATATGTTATATATATTTATTATGAGATATTATTAGATTTAGCATGAAAATGTTTTTAATTTTTCAATTAATTATAGCTTTTTGCAGCGCCAAAGAGAGAGAGGATTTAAACTTCCAATTTTTAAAATTTAATCAGGGCGAAAAGTGTATTGACAAAAGTTTTAATTGACATGTTTTATTCTTGAAGGTATATCTATTAAAAACCCAAAATATTACATTTTTATAGTCATCCATAGAACTCAATAATGGAAGATTGAAATATTAATTGTTATTTATTACATTTTATTCGAAGTTATCCCCTTGCTAAGAGCTACATCGCCCTGATCATGGCTGCCATCATCGCGTTTCTACTGCTCACATGTGTGAGCTTCGGCGAACTAATGCCGATTCGTCCGGATGCCCGTCCACCGTCCCCGGGATCAAAGGGGGTCCGAGGACCCCTGCTACCCCCACCGCACCGCCCCGAGCTAATGCCCACCATGGTGGAGCCCATCATCCTCGGCGGACTGGCCATCGCCGTGTACTACCAGTATCGTCGCCGCGGGAGGAGGCCAGACGACTGCCTCTGCTGAGCCCGCCCAGCTTCTTCTAGAGGAAGAATCAATTTCCCATTGGCCAAGAAACCAAAATTCATTTTTTTTAATTTCTTATATTTATTGTGTTGTGAAATAAATATCGTGTTCGTGTTTTATTCTCTTTTCAACTTTCTTCATAAACTCTAATCACTTTATTTAAATAATTTAATTTGTGAAAAAGGTATATAATATAGGGGATGTGGTATAATATTTTGATAAATTCTCCGTGGCTGTAGGTATACTCTTTGATTTAGAAAAGTTAAATCAAAATCTAAGATATTATTAAGGTACGAGCTTCAATACCAGCAACATTAATATTATATAAACATGTACTTTAAAGAAAAATGAACATAATTGAAAAAAGTCTTCACAATTTTGTAACGCGCGAATTATTTGATAAATTGGATAATTGCTCCAATTGCTCCCTCAGTGCACAACCTTTCTATATTTACTTCAATTGAGGTCAAAATTCTCACATTTTTCCACTATCACATCTTTCCATGCAAACACAATGATGTAAATATTTATAATATCAACGAGGTAATAAACACAAACACCATATTTATGGAATTTATAACAAATTAGTCGGTATACTCGGAGGCTAAATATTTGCATACAGAATTTCTTCGAACCATTTTATTCCTTGCTCTCTAACTAACACACGTAGTTGGCTTCAAAAATGTTCAATTACTCTACATTTGATCTGGGAGCCTTTTCTCACAAAGTTACCTTGAGAAATTCTTGTGATGAAACTGTTTCTAAAATGAGGATATTCTTGTGCGCTGATTTGGTCACATAGCTTCATAGGTTCATCAATCGCAAGCTGTTCCTAAGTGCTGTTTACATTTCGTTAATATTGAAATAGAATTAAAATATCTCGAAAATATTTTAGAAAATATAAAATAAAACTTTAGCAATGTGTTTTTTTATTGGTTTGATAAGCATTTTATCATATATATGCCTGTTTTGTAGAAAGGCAATAAATGTTCAACTGCTCGCATTACCAATAAAAGAAAATTGCTAAGATTTTAAAATGTATGTTTGCTATAAGCATATATACTTATATCAATATCTTTAACTTCAAAATCTAAATGCCTTGTATGATCGTCAACTTTTTATATAACTTGAGCTATATTATATTAAAATTTGTTCACCTCTTTTACTTTCGAAATAAAATATATTTTGAGATTTTCGATGAATTTAATGGCAATTAAAAGCGCATAAGAGTTTACATCAGTTAACGTACCGATGTATAAAAACTATAAAATAACTTTTAAAATACATACAAGAGGGTGCGTTCATTAATTTCCAGGACTGGTTAAAAAATAAAATAAATAAAAAAGCTAAAGAAAATATTTTTATACAGAGTTAAATATTGGACATTCGACCACACCTGACTGAAAGCACGAGTCTCGTGGCGCACGCGCCGATCTAAAAATAGAACAAAACAACTTCCTTGTAAGTTTCGCATTTGTAATTTTAAAATGGCCATTTTCGAAGAGCAGAGAATCTGCATTAAGGTTTGTTTAAAATTGAAAAAAAAGTGCTACTGAGACGTATGAATTGATTAAAGAAGCTTTTGGCGATGCAGCTTTATCCCGTTCAAGAACTTTCGAATGGTTTTCACGCTTCCTAAAAGGTCGGGAAAAGGTAAACGATGCTCAGCATACTGGGCATCCAAGATAATTACGTTGCAAGGAAAACAAGCTTAAAATAAAGGAATTAATTAAATCTAACAGAAGAATTTCTATTAAAGACTTATCTTCAGAGACTGGACTATCTGTAGGACTGTGTCATCAAATAGTAACAAAAGATTTGGACATGATCCGGACGTCTTCAAAATTTATTCCCCGGATTCTAACAGAGGAACAAAAGGAGGTTAGAATGGAAGTCTGCAAAAACATTGTTGAAATGACTCGGACCGATCCAGAATGGGTGCAAAAAATCATTACCGAGGATGAAACATGGGTGTATCAGTATGACCCTGTAAACCAAATGTCAATCCAGCCAATGGATTGAAAGAGGGGAACCGAAACCCAAAAAGGCAAGATTTACAAAATCCAAAGTCAAGAAATTGCTTGTTACACTTTTTTATATTAATTGTTTGGTTCACCATGAATTTATTCCTTTCGGACATACAATTAATCAAGAGGTTTATTTGTGGATAATGGGGCGCTTAAGAGAGGCAGGGCGCCTTAAAAGACCTGAAAGATGGCAAAACAATGACTGGATACTTCACTTCGATAATGCACGGCCGCACACAGCCCATGTTGTTTTGCAGTTCTTGGCCAAGCATTCAACCATACAGATCCCTCTCATCCACCCTATTCCCCCTGACTTTTTCCTCTATCCTAAATTGAAAATGAAGTTAAAAGGAAGGAAATTTGACAACGTTGATATGATACAAACTGAATCGAAGGCAACCTTGAGAAACCTCTCAAAAAGCGATTTTATCTCCTGCTTCGACAATTGGAAAAAAAGATGGAACAGGTGTATATAGGCAGGAGGGGCATATTTTGAAAAATATTAAATACGTTTTTTTATTAGTTTTATTTTTTCAAAGATACAGAGCAGTCCTGGAAATTAATGAACGCACCTTGTATATGTAACAGAAAGCTCTTAACTTATGGCGATAGTAGCAATTTCAGAACGAGAGCATTTCAATTAGTTTATCTAGATTATTTTAAGGATTGAATCTTTTAATTTTTCTAAAATATATATATGAAAATAAGGAAGGATGACTTCACTAGAGTCTCTACTAGTAGTGGGAGATCTGTCTGCACATGTAGAAAATGGTTGAATTGTGTTCTGGTCGAATGTAACTACTCGGCCTCTATAAGAACCACAAACGGGCCATTCATAGGGATGAAATAAAATATTTTTTCTCCATGTGGAATTAAATTGGAGTGATAATTTGCACTCACGGTACAAAAGGAAACTCTGTTTATTAAAAAAGCGAATAATTTGCTTGACTACAAAATTAAATAATATGTGTAAGAGAAAAAAATATAATAGTAGATTATTCATAAATACACTTTCATACGTTTTGTAAAATTTGCATTCTATATAAATATATAAATATTCACACAATTTCATTTATCATACGTATTAAGTTCCTTTTACATAGAAATATATATGTGAATTAGATTCAATGATGAAACAGATGAAATATTTTAAATATCAAATAGTTAAAATATATTTTACGGGGCCCAATTCTCATTTTAAGAAGTTGTATAGGGGTTTGCTAGGATCTAGTTCCAGTTTATTTGAGTCAATTTATTTTCTACTTTAGTGTAAATAATTCGATGCGTTTCTTATATAATAGAGTAGGGTAGAATGTTCTTTTGAGAGGTTGCCTTGGTAACTCCTAGTTTCACTAAGTGGTAATCTCTTAGATGAGGTTCAATTAAACGTGGTACCTTGTCTTTCTTTTTTTCTACTGAAATGGTCGTTCAGCGAGATAATTCCTCATCAAATATTCGTCCATAACAAATCTTACAGTATTTTAAAGTATAATTGAAGATATATTTATTGTGTGTGTGAATCGTTTCCAAGTATATCTTATAATTAATTGTCTAAAATATGAAAATATAAAAATATTCTTCTTTTTGACAAATTGCGAATTTTTACTTAAAAAATAGGATGACTCGGAAAATTTAATTTTTGAAGTCGTCAAGGAGAGCAAGCCCTTGACTTCAATATCAGCACATTGGCCTATTTCCGGCATATCAGTCGGACCAAAACAACTCGTAACAGGATAACCACCCCACTCTACAGCAATTGGAGTCTGCGATGGTCACTATGATACTCGTATACCTAAAACGTAGGCAAAATAAAGCTCTGAGCAATGACCGGTTAGTGGAATCAATTTTTGACTGGTGCTGCTTCGTTGAATGGTGCTTTAACTTCCCTATGGTGCAACACATCAGGCGCTGGATGAGTTCCTAGAAAATTCTTCCGTATTCCATCTTGAAGATATACGGCCAGGTTCTGGTTAGGCTGGTAGGGTCGAAATAGCAGCCATAAAATGGCAGATACCTGTGTTAGCTGCTCAACCCTACTCTAAACCCGTGATCAATCACGATGTGTCGGCATCGACTGCGGAACGCTCGGATCCCGTGCAGCAAACTCCAGTGACCATTTTCATGCACAGTCCTTATTTTTCCCGCGTCGAACTTTTCCATTATTTTCCAAGATATCTGAATTTTATGTTCCTGTACTGAACACCGCCCTTTATCTCTTCCAACGCCCTTCTCAACCATTGCAGCGCCAAAATCAATGGCACATCTTAAAACCCCTATTTAAGAATATCCAGCCCAATATTACAGCTCCTGCCACTCTTTTATCATCGAGGTCCAGAAGACACAACTCGGTAACCCGATATTTCAGATTTCGTTATTAAATTGACCAAATAAATACATATGAATCTCTATTTGATCCGATTTATTATTGAATTAGGATGATATTTTATTATCTAACTATTCCGTTATAACTGTAAGTTCTGTTTCGGAATACCTGTGTCTTACCTGTCAATTTAGTATGTTTCTTTATGAAACCTATGAATTTTCAAAGGCTAATATTTGTTCTTGTTTGACTGCGAGTTCAACTAGCAGTGATTATAAACAATGATTTTTTAAAAGATTCCATGTTTTTTGTCAATGTAGGAAACTCTGCATGATTTGCATACAGTCTACTTGCAAACGGTTTATGTGGATGGCACATACCGTTTCCTATGCAAATCAAACACCAGAATGTCAAATCGAACTTCGGGAATGAAACCGGAAAGTCTATAAAAGAAAGGGTAAATCTACAAAAGGTATGGCTTTTAAAAAACATAGTAAATTATCTATTCTAATATTCCCCGCAATCAGGTCGAAAAATATTCTACCCTTGATAAAATTAAAAGGTTTAACAATATTATAAGCACACAATAGTATTTCTGGAGAGCTGGGCATCGAATAAAGACGAGAAACAGCATCATTTGAGATATAAATATACCTTAATCAAGTTATATAAAAATACTTAATTAGTAAAACACTAATATATAATGGTATATTTCATAATAAATCGAAATGAATAATGTTTCCTCTGAATATTGCTAGTCACATCAACCTATATAATGTATAACCTCGCTCCTGGATGGGTAGAATGTTCATAGGAGATGAATCAAAGAGGTAGATGAGAGACCAGCCTCATTTATACATTGGATATTCGAAATAAATATTTATGGAACAAAAATGATGATTTATTAATAATTATATATAAAAAACAAGGAAAAATGTGAAGAAAAGAAATCTGTATATGGGCAAGTTCAGCAATTTCTCCTGACATAAGGATCATACCCCTGTGACAGGCTTTTTAATTACACGACCTGCATTCCATTCCTTTCTTCTTCCTAATTTGGTATTTACTGGACGCTGAATATGTTTGTTCTCGCCCAGTCATTTAACCTTTTATGTGATTTTAGATCAAGTTTTAGTTTTTAAATAAATATCCTGAATTTATTCATTTGAAACATGTTATTTCTCAAAATTTGTATTTCAATTATCCTTGAATATATACCAAATTATATGGAATAATATTCTTCAATATAAATATATAAACTTTTATAAGAAGTTATAAACAAATATTTTATATATATTGTTTTTACGTGTTTCATAAGTTTCCGTCAGTTAGGTTTTATATGCTCTATACATATACAGGGTGATCCAAAAGTCCCGCACAACTTTAAAAATTAATAACTCCGCGAATATTTGCGCTAGAGCAATTCGGTAAACACCATTGTGTTCAGGATGCAATGGGATTTTTTATGGCAAATAATGAAAAATTCGAAATTGATTTTAGTTACAACTTTATTCGCTAGATGGCGCCCTACCAGAATCAGCGATTCAGCGGCCAAATTGTTTGATAAATTGAAAAATATAACTGAACGACACGTATTTTTACTTTTTGAATACCAGGAAATAACCCTAATAATATCAAATGATAAATTAATAAAACACCATTTCGCCAAAAGTTAGAAGAAATGGTTAACGATTTTTAAATACAATCTGAGATATGTAAAATAGGTATATGCAAATTAAAACATGTAGCAAAATAAAACTGATATTTTAGATGCGGTTTGCTGGTATCCTCTCAGCTATTTATATTTCGAAAATAATAATTTTCTATTTTTTTAAATTCAACTCTCTCTCAGTATCGATTATATTTATTTTAATTCATTTGAAAAATATTTAGCTATCTCTGATGATTTATTTTACTCTGGAATGCCGTTGTTGTTTTTGTCGTGGCCAATAAAGAGCCTCAGATTCTTTTCGTTTGGCCAACAAAAAATGTCCAATTCATATACACATATATTCTTACATAATGAGACTTTAAATAATGCAAATAATTCTTATCTATTTACATACACAACACATCTCCCCCCTTAATAATACTCCAGTCGGTCTAGGGATTTCCTGGCTCTCTTATTTATTTATTTATGCTTATGAGGTGATACAGCAGCGTATTTACAATTAAAGAGGTGACAAAATGTAGCTGCTGTAACGGACCTCTGTGGTGTTGATCTCTTGGCGGAACGACTTGGAAGTCGGACTCGGGCCCCCCCACTACGAGGCTCTCCGAGGTCTAGGACTGCGGACGGGAACTTGCACAGCGGCAGCCTCCGGTTTAGGAGTGCAAGAGGGCACGTGCACAGCAACAGGCCCTGGTATAGGAGTGCAAGAGGGTACGTGTACAGAAGCAGTCTCCTCCTTGTTTCCTTATGTAACCTCTGGAACCTCCTCTTCACTTTATTTCTGACTTCCACCTACAGGCTTCTCTCCTGATGTTCAGGGAAAAATCAAATTTCTTGTCTCCACTTGTTTCTTTCTCACAGGTCGCAATTGATTGATATGCCTCTTATACACGACGCCCTCGCAACTTATAAGGTAGTGACGGTAGCTCAATAATTCCAAAATGGTACCTTTTTACCGTTTAGGTCCAGTTGCATAGTTGCGGAAATAAACCTCGCAACCTGTAGTAAACTGCTCCTGCCTTCTTACGGCCTCATGAAATACCTCTCGCGGATTTCTCATCTTGGTACTAAATTCGAGAATCTTGATCTTAAACTTCTCTTCATTAGCAGTTCCGCAGGGGAATTTCTTTATTACAGTTTATAAGGGAATGCTCTATGAGCAAATAGGAAACTTTGTAGATTCGCCTCTAAATCATCCTTCCCATTATTCTTTCTCAAAAGGTTTTTAAACTCTCTTACATATCTCTCAGCTAAACCATTTGTACTAGGATTATACGGACTGGTCTTAGTGTGCCGTATACCATTCATTTTGGTAAATTGCTCGAATTCACCGGAGACAAACTGTCTTCCGTTATCTGTAACAAAATATTAGGGCAATCCAATTCTGGCGAGAATTTCTCTAAGATGACTTATAATCGTTTTTCTGGTAATATCTTTGATGATAAACATTTCTATCCACTTTGAGTAAGCGTCCACGAGAACCAAAAACATTCTTCCCATGAACGGACCCGCTAGATCTAGATGAAGTCGATGCCACGGTTTTTCGGGCCAAGTCCATTCCGAGATGGTAGCCGGGGGCATGCTTGCCGATTCTTGGCATACTCTACATTCTCTAGTTAACTCTCTGATGTTACTGTCTATGCCTGGCCACCAGAAAATACCGTCTGGCAATCATCTTCATTTTAACAATCCCCATGTGTAGTTCATGCAAGTCATTTAAAATTAAAGATCTTGATTTTTGGGGAATTACCACTCTTTCACGCCATTGAAAACAATCAAACTCCAAACTTAATTCCTCATTGATCTTATAATAAGGAGCTAGTGGGCTTTCCCTCAGTACCCTTGTGAATTTCCACACACACACACACACACAGTTGCCTTCTCTAACATTCCTTAATACTATAGACAGTATTTTATCTCGGGACGTCTCATATGCCACCTCCCTAAAAGAGAACGGTACCTCATTCAACTTCCTGAGAAGAAGTACCTGGTCTTCATCAAGAAACTCCCTGACACTCGATTCTAAAGGAAGACGTGACAATGCGTCAAAATTGGAATTATCACTACTTTTTCGAAACTCCTCAGTATAATTAAATGCAGCTAATTTTAAGGACCATCTTTTAATTCTGGATGCTGCACATATGGGAATTGGTTCCTGAGGTGAAAATATATGAATTAAGGGTCGGTTGTCTGTGACTAATACGAATTTTCGTCCCAGTAAGTATTGTCTTGATTTCTCATCGCCATAAGTTATGCTCAACGCTTCCTTTTCTAGTTGAGAGTACCGTTTTTCCGCTTCAGTTAATGTTCTAGAAGCAAAAGCTATAGGGCACTCTTCCTTTCCATCATTTCTATGACTCAGAATTACGCCTAGTCCATAGTCCATTAATAATTATTTACATTTTTAAAATAACATTCGATATTTTTCGTCCAATTCCATCTACAATTTTTATTCAAAAGTTGATAGAATAGCGATAAAATGTTTGCTATATTCTTTATGAATCTATAATAATAAATTAAGAGTCCTATGAAAGATATCAATTGCGAAACATTCTTTAGGTTCAGGCGCCTCTATCACTGCTTTAATTTTATTTTCTAAGGGATGCAGTCCATATTTATCCATTTTAAACCCTAAAAATTCCACCGATTTCTTTTTTAATTTACATTTATATCTGTTTAACTTTAAACCTTTTTATAGCAATCATCTAAACACTAGATCCAACTTTTGTTCATGATCTTCAAAGTCTTTTCCTGCAACCAAAATATCATCTATGTAGCAGGCCACACCTGGCAAATCAGAAAATAGGCCTTCCATAATCCTCTGAAATTTATTTGGTGCTACCGCTACATCATATGGTAGTATTTTATAAGAAAACAACCTCTTTGTTGTGTTTATATCAACAACAGCTTTGGCTTCTTCCGCTAACATTACTTGTAAGTAAGCCTGTGATAGGTCTAGAGTCTAAAGTACGGTGCTTGTAGATAATTTTGAAAATATCTCATCGATCGATGGAATGGGATACCTATCTAATTCTATTGCTTTATTAGCTGTACATCTAAAATCACCACATATCCTTACACTACCATCCTTTTTTGATGCAGGTACTATTGGAGCGGTCCAATATGCATGAACTATAGGTTATAAAATGCAAGAATTCACTAAACGATCAATTTCATTCTCTACTTTGTTTTTTTGGAGAGAAAGGTAAACTTCTGGCCTTACAAAACACAGGAGTAACATCCTTTTTTAAATTAAAATTTATTCTAACGTCCTTTAGACAGCCCAAATCTTTGTTAAACAAATCTGCATACCTATCCATCAAATTTTTATATATTTAAATATATTTCTATTATATTCATTATTTAAAATTTTTATGCTAAACAATATAGAATAATCAAGTTTCAACTGTTTAAGCCATTCTCTTCCTAATAAAATTACCTGTATTTTTTCATTTGCAACTATCAATCGTAAATATTGGTTGGCTTCTTTTACAAAAACATTTCTTTGATCTAAAATCTCTATTGATTTACCACAAAAGGATTTTAATCTTAAATTTGTTGGAAATAATCTTTTACCTTGCCAATAAATCTTATAAATATCTTTAGGTATTAACGTAACTGGACTTCCTGTATCTATTGTAAAGCACAAAGAATAATCATCTACTGTTAAATTTATTGTGGCATCAGTTTCGCCCTGTACAGAATATATAGAGTCCTCTTGTACAAATTTACATCCCCACATTCGTTTACTAGCTTTGCAGACCCTACTTAAATGACCCAGTTTATTACATTTTAAAACAAGTCTTTGTTCTATGAGGTAAAGCAGATGCCACGTGTGAATGTCTTTCACCACATCTATAACACACTATTTTGCCTTTGCCACTTTGCCTGAAAGGCCTATACTGCGCCGTACTATTATTGTACTCGCCCTTTTTATCCTTTCAATTCACAGGGGATATCTTGGCCACTAATTTATCTTGTATTTCTCTTGTATTTATCTCCGCCAATTCGAACGAGATCGCCACTGCAAAAACTTTATCCAGGGTGACATCGTCGTCCTCTTGTATTAGCTTCTTTTGCGGGATTTCCGACTTGATTCCAGCCACAAAACGGTCTCGCATCATGGTTCCCAACATATCGACGAAATTACAATTTATTGCCAAATGTTTCAATTCTCTAAGATATTCCGAAATTGATTCTCCTTCCTGTTGAATTCTCTTTAAAAAATCTGCATCGCTGTGGTATCACTTTCTTCTTTGGATCCAAATGCAGCTTAATTCTTTGAATGATAGTATCATAGGGTTGATCTTTCATTAGACCAGGAAGAAAATGTCGTTTCCCTGCTTCAAAGTTTCAGAATCTGGTAGTGAGGTAAAAATCAGCACTTTAATCTACTTCTTCAGATGCCAAAAAGAAAGCCTCAAATATTTGTACAAAAAGATCGAAGTGTCCTCCACTGGGCTATAGCATCTAAAAGGTATTATTAACTTTGAACTTGTCATGCTGATCTTTTCTACTCCTTTGTTTTCTTGATTCAGATAGTTTAAAAGATGTAATCTTAACCCATTTTCTTATTTTTCCTCTCCATAATTAGAGAGTCAGATTTGTTTAAAAGATGTAGTTGTTATACTTGCATAGACGCCGTTTTCCTCAGCTTTTTACTGGCTCTGTAGATCGCGCATCCTCATCGCCACTTTTGTTGTGTCGTAATTAGACGTACAAGAGCTCAAACTTGACCATGGCCAACAACAAATGTCCAATTTATATATATGTGGCAATATAGTGGTAAATGTGTTGAGGAGAGAAATAATCACATGACGAGTTGTTAGAGCAATCATCCAGGCAGCCAGCCGAGAGAGCGAGCGAGACGTTATCCGCTGAACGACTGTTTTCCCTGTGTACACAACCGGGGGATGACCAGGAAAGTCGCCAGGTGGTGACGGCCCCCCCCTCAGGAACGTGGTCAAAATGGTCGTGAGTTAGTTGTCTAAAGTGTCTCGCTTTAGCTGCTCATCTCTCTCTCGTTGGCTGTTGGTTTGTTTTATTAATCCTGGAAGAGCATATATTATGACATATGGCCCCCGTTGAAGAAGGCTGAACATGGTTTAAGTATATTTAAAGCTGGAGAAGCCAGGAATAGAGAAAATAATTTTACAGTTAAAATTAGTTAAGGTAATGGTGACATAGTTTTATGTAAATAAAATATCGTATAGTACACAAGTAAATATTATTTACAAGCAGTTTTACAACACCGGGGAGTTTGACATTTAAGGAAATCTTTGAAAATATCAAGGTTATAAAAGGCTATATACAACAAAATCTAATGTACTATAAGGGAAGTGATATGGAGGAGTGTGAACAACGAGAAGAAGAGTCACATACATATGGTGAAATTCTGAAGATCATTAAGACTGGGGAACTCTACACTTTAAGATATTTTTCAGGCGGACATGGCAAGGGGAAACTTGTCATGGGCTTTCTATGCTATAAGTGTAGAGTACGAGAAATGAGATTGAGGTTGACAATTGTGTGAGCTCAGGACTGAGGTAAATATAAAACTACATACAATGTTAGAACCTGGGCGAACAGAGCGAGGGGAGACTTGCCCTGGGCCAATCTAACTTATCTATGCAGCTACTTGTGTAGCGAGTCCGAGGGGAAAAGCCCCGTGTGTAGGTGAGGAAGTCGGATGGACTTATATTTAATTTGCGGGAAGTATGCGCGCACAGTGCCGAAAATTGGGACGAGGACTTCGTTGTCCGTTACAAGTGACAAGCTGCTCGGACACGAGGTGTTTGAACCGTCGTGGGAGCTTGTGCAAGGCGATAATTTCGCGGTGGGTTGAAAGTAAGACCCATGTCTGCGCGAAATGATGACGGACCGGACAGTATCAGCGACGATATTTAACGTACCTCCGTGGGAAATATCGGAGGTAGGCTATATCGTGCTGGTTTGGACAATGAACAAACATAGATTTGAAGACAGGGTCCGTGTGGCGAACGTGTGGCGCGAGGAGAAGAGGCGAACTGTGTCGCTCGATGCAGATTGTTCAAGTGCGAACAAAAAGGGATTGATAAATATCTAGCAGTTAGTCAATCTGCACCCTGTGACGAACACGCCATTGGCTAGATGGTGTGGGTCGGTGGATAGGCTAGAGATGAACTACGAAATAATTTATCATAAATGAAGGGCGAAGGTTAGGATTTTGAAATGACAATATAGAAGTTCGATAATTGATTAATCAATAATTATCTATAAAGGTCCTGAGCTGGTATAAAGTTAACAAAGTTGTAAGAATGAGAGGGGCATTAAGTGGAAGATAGATAAGAGTCACCAAGGGTTGGTTGTAAGCAAGGCTCACGTGGTGGTTGGAATTCTTCGACGCCTGAATTACAGGGTGAATTTTGAATCGATTAGGGAAAGAAATTATTTTTCGTGAGCCGTGCTTACAAGTAGGAGAGGTCTATACAAAAGTTTAGGTGCTGGAGGCATATTTTTATAAATAATTTGATTATGAAAAATCTATTGTTAATAGTAAAAATCGTAAAGCGTTAATAGGTAGGATTCCTTTTTTTTTTTATGATTTTTTTTTTAAGAGTTACGTTAAAATGGAAATTATTTAATTAAAATGACGATTGTTACATCTACTGGTAAGGTAACTAATTAAATGGGTTTCACATAGCTATATATAATATGGATAATAAGATCACTGTTAATAGGGGTGGAGAGATAAATGGAAATATTAAATATTTTTACATATTCACACATATTGAGCTAATTATGGAAATATTGGGACAATCTACAATGAATGACTTATTTAAAGAATGAATGGTAGGAGTTAAGACAATTACACTCACGAGTTATGTTGGTTTAGGGCGCAGGTAAGTTCATTGAGCTTCGGGAGAGTTCTGTCTGTGACACTGTGCGTACCAGTGTTGTACATCACAGTAGCGGTAGGGAGATGGCGGAGTCTTGTCCATGATGGCGGGAGGTGTCCTGCTCTGGCACGGCGATCGTTCTTGAGTAGATCTAGTGCTGGAAGAAGTGCGTGGCAGCTCCATCTCCGTCGTAGGTGAATACTTCTTCGGGATCACGGTTCAAAGGTTGGCGAGGAAGGGGTTGAGGGCTCGAAGAGGAGTGGTTACAGTTGAGTTGGGTTAGGTCGATCATCGTGGCTTGGCTTCTTGTTTCTTCATACTCCGGTATATGAGGGATTCGCTTCCCGGCCAGGTCTTATCCTGTCGACTTTTCAATGTGGCAATATAATGGTAAATGTGTTGAGGAGAGAAATAATCACACGACGAGTTGTTAGAGCAATCATCCAGGCAGCCAGCCGAGAGAGCGAGCGAGACGTTATCCGCTGAACGACTGTTTTCCCTGTGTACACAACCGGGGGATGACCAGGAAAGTCGCCAGGTGGTGACGGCCCCCCCCTCAGGAATGTGGTCAAAATGGTCGTGAGTTAGTTGTCTAAAGTGTCTCGCTTTAGCTGCTCATCTCTCTCTCGTTGGCTGTTGGTTTGTTTTATTAATCCTGGAAGAGCATATATTATGACATATACATATATTTTTACACAATGAGGCTTTAAATAATACAAATAATATTCATCTATTTACATAAACAACAGTTAATATATAACGAGAAGAGTAGAGGACTGAGCACAGATCCCTGAGGTACACCAGCCCATGTTCTTCGGTCCTTGGAAAATGTTCCATTGACCCGAACCTTTATCCTTCTTCCCCTTAAGAAGTCTGCAATCCAGATTAAGGTTTTTCCTCTTACTCCGATGTTGTGCAGCCTTTCAAATAATTTCTACACTCGAACAAACGCTGAGGTCATATCCAGGAATACGGCCGTTGTCTTCTTTGGCGGTTTTACCTAGAAATCTATTATTGATTGACAGAAGTAGAACAGTTTATCAGTTGTACAGTGTCTGGATCTTTAGGCAGTTTGGAAGGAGTTTATTTTATTATTGTTAGTGAGCCAGACTATGAGCCTAGAGTGGATAATTCATTCTGTTATTTTACAAAGTATGCTGGTAAGAGCAATTGGCCGATAGTTCTTGCATTCCTTAGCATCTTTGTTTAGTTTCAGTATTAGCACTATAATTGATATCTTCCAATTCTTTGGTAGTTTACCAGTTTGCCATGAAATGTTCAGTATTCGTAGGAGTTGATTTTCAGCTTCGTCTCCAAAGTGTTTAATCGTTTGACCAAAGATTAGAGCATCTCCAGGTGACATCTTGGATTTAACTTTCCTATTGATGAATTTAGCTCATTCAGTGTGAAGTCTCTCGAGTAAATATCTTGTTGATGGTAATTTCTTGCTTGTTTAACTAACTTGTTTATATTATTTTTTAGAGTCCTACCTTCATTCGTATAGCTGAGCCTGGAAGTGCTTGAAAGATATTCAGAAATTATGTCAGCCATCTGTTTGTTAGTTCTCGCTGTTCATATCGGTTAGAGTATTGGGGGATTAGTGTTGGTTTTGAGTTTTATAACACTAATTATAATCCAGTGATGGCTTTCCTTTTTTGGATTCATTTTCTTTGCAGAATTCTGCCCATTTTTCTTGTTTAAATATCCAAATTTCTTGTTCTATTTTGTGCCTAATTTCAATGAGTTCCTTTATGATTTCTTCTGTTTTATTTGTTTTAAGAAGTTCATTTTTATTGTCTCTCTCTGCAATCATTGCCTCGATATTGTGGTCCTTCCAGTAAAGTATTCACAGGTCTTTACGTCTACCTCTAGGTATCGATACTTTTGCAGCTTTGGATATGTTCAAAGAGAAATTTTCCAAGTTTTTGTCACTCGTTCTGTGATTTAATTCTTCGTTGCACAGTTATTCAAGCTTTTCTGTAATTTTTTTTCCAGTGTTCTTTTATTCTGTTGAAAATTCTCAATTTTGAATTTTAGGGTTGTTAAAATTGGTCTGTGGTCACTGATTGCACTTTTCAGAATTTTCCATTGTGTTGTGGGTGCGATGTTGTAATTTATCGCTGTGATTTCTATTGCGGATTCGGTGCCTGTGGACTTGGATATATAGGTGTTATTTTCGTTATTTAACGGCGTAAGGTCGAGGTCGGTTAGCATGTCCTCAACCTGCTGACCTTTGTTATCCTGGACAGGTGATCCCCAAGTTGGTCTTTCGGCGTTAAAATCACCAAGTATGATTGCGATATCCGAAGACGCTTCACTTAATGTCTCTATCAGGCCTGTATTGATGCTAGTATTATCGTGGTGATAAACATTTAGGATTGGTATTGTTTTATCTGTAAGATAGATTTCTATTGCCTGAGCTTCTGTCGTGCTTTCTCTAGGCTTATTCTGATTATAGGCGATTTCCTTAAATTTGATTTCTAGAGTTTTAATCAAAACGGCAAGTCCTCCTCCGAATTTTCCCGGTCTGTCCTTTCGTAGTGTTGTATAATCTTTGATATTGAATCTCGGATTCTGATTCAATTTTGTCTCCTGAGGACAATTAATATGTACATTGTTGTCACAGAGAAGACAAGTCAGCTCTTTATTTTCCTCTGGTTACCATTTATATTGAGTTGTAGTAGATTGAATTGTGTCCTCGTAGTAGATTTCTCATCATGAGCTCGAGCTGCAGCTCCTGACGCGGCGGTTACCCCGGACGCGGTAGCATTACTGGAGATATCAGTTTTTCTCTTCATTTGAAAATGGGTGCCGTTGCAACGTTAGTCATCTTGGAAACGAACCAGAATTTGGTCAAATATTCCAAGGGTCCAGGGGGGACCGCAAGGAGGTGTGGTCGAACTTCTCCCTTTCCCCCTGGAATGCCGTCACTACAGGATAAAGCACTCTTGGTGAATTGTTTTAATTGTGATTCAGAATCTGCCACTGAAGCTTTACGAGCGTTTCGTTCCTTTAAAGATATTCGAAGCGGTAAAGGACCAATGAGTTGCTACTCTCTAAAGCGATTGATTAAAGGTTTTGAGAAAACTGGATCTCTGGAAGCGAAACCTCGGAGTGGAAGACCATCGACATGCAAGTCAGTGGCTGTTACGGTTTTGCAGAATGCTGAAGATATTTAAACGTTATCCACTTATGGATAAGTAAGTGCTAGACAAGTTTCTCGACAAACGGGGATTTCGTATGGAACAGTTTGGAGAGAACACACATTTATAATTTTTCTATAAAAATATCCAAACAAAATTCAAAGTTTCCACGAGTTGAAAGTCAGCGATTTTGAGAAGCGTCAAAATTCGCTGCATGGGTTTTCCGGCAAATTGATATTAATTAAAACTGGCTGTCAAATGTTCTAAGAACAGATGATGCTCACTTTTATCTAAAGGGAGAATTTAACATTCAAAACTGCCTCCTTTTGGCAACAGAAAACCCTAGGAATTATACAGAAATACCACTTCATCAGCACAGAGTTACAGTTTTGTGTGGGTTCACTTCTTCTTTTATTATTGGGCCATTTTTCTTTGAAAAAATCAATGGAAGAACTTTTAAAACCGTTTTTGTAACTGGTGAACGTTATGTTCAACTTTTGAGAGAAAAGATTATTCCCATATTGCAGGACAGACAATCACTAAGCGAAATAACATTCTTGCAAGATGGAGGACCTCCTCATATCTCCCGCGGTGCCAAACAATTGCTGAAGGATACGTTCGGTGGAATTCGTTGATAAGTCGCCACTTTATATACCAGTTGCCCCCAATATCACCAGACTTGACGCCTTACAATTTCGGTTATGGGGGTACATTAAGTCGCGTTTTTATCGATGCCGGCCTACCACATTGGCCATGTTGAAGGCTTCTATCAGATGGCATGTTTTATAAATTTCAACTATTTAATTGTGACCATTCTGTCATCTTTCGTCTGCAGGCGGTGTTTGAGAATGAAGGGCGCCACATTGAGCAAGGAATGTGACCTAATACAAGTGAGAAGGCAGTTACCTCATGTGTTATATTTTGCAGCTTTTATGGGTTATGGGAATAATAAATGCTGGCCTCACATCTTGACTCTTTTTTTTTCTGTAAACAGTAATTTTTTTGTTTGTCATTTGCCCACATTTTATATTATGTCGTGCAGGCCAAAGTGTTATAACTTCTCGAATAACACTGGTATACACAATTTTACCCCTTATGTTTAATTTATCGCTTTTCGCTCATTAGAAGAAATAGCATAAGGAATAATATCTGTATCCCCCCCAACTTTAGATGTTTTGCGCAAAAAATAATACAAAATGATTTTACTACCACGTTTTTCAACGCAAAAGGTCGATTTAAAAATGATTTTTTTGAGGGGATACATTTTCAAAATTACGTACAGTATAATAAACAATGATAACATTTGACATTTGGATATTTGGAATAAAGTACGACAAATATATTTTGTCACTCTCCTCTATATATCATTTTTGGATCATGACAAATATCCAGTTAAATAGTCAAGTGTCGACAATTAGTCAAGAAACTATACATTCCTTATAGCACGAAATCCTATTAGTAGTGCCATCATAATTTTTGGTACTATATTAACATTTCAAAAATCGTGTATTGATATCAGTAGTTATTTTCAAACATTCAATTTAATTCACAAAACTCCATCTAAAATATAAATATTTTTTGCTACATGTTTTAATTTGCATATACCTATTTTGCATATCTCAGATTGTATTTAAAAATCGTCAACCAATTATTCTAACTTTTGGCGAAATGGTGTTTTATTAATTTATCATTTGATATTATTAGGGTTCTTTCCTGGTATTCAAAAAGGAAAAATACGTGTCGTTCAGTTATATTTTTCAATTTATCAAACAATTTGGCCGCTGAATCTCTGATTCTGGTAGAGCGCCATCTAGCGAATAAAGTTGTAACTAAAATCGATTTCGAATTTTTCATTATTTGCCATAAAAATTCCCATTGCATCCTGAACACAATGGTGTTTACCGCATTTCTCTAGCGCAGATATTCGCGGAGTTATTAATTTTTAAAGTTGTGCGGGACTTTTGGATCACCCTGTATAAAGATTATATTTCAATTAGATCATTTATATATATATATTCTATTTGGTTTTTATATTAATTTATATTTCCTGTATAAAAAGTTAGGTCTTCTTATACGATACAGTGCCTGTACTTGTCAGACCACAATATGCTTGTTGTTTAAACTTAAAAAACATAATATGACTCAATGACTGATGTAGATGACCAATCAATATTACACCTCCACCATCATTGATGAAAATCGTTAACATCACTGAACATAATTTGTCTTCTATAAACAAAGCTCTAGTATGTCCTCAAAGGTCAATATATTTCAAGGCAAGATAGATAATTACATTCCTGACTTTCTCCAACCCAATTTTAGATAATACAGTACATTTGGTGTTTTTCTAATGAAATGTATATTTCTTACTCTTAAGTTTTTCAATTATGATTTTAAAAATTAGTAGGTTTTATGGAGCAACCTACCAAATACACAAACAAGACTATTTCTGGATATTTGGACATATCTAGCAAGAATGAAACAGTATTTTAATGAAGTAGGTATTCTGAATTCATACAGTTTAAACGAAATTAAAACCTCTTTTCTGTACAAATATATATATCTTATATAAAGAAAAATGATTATTTTCTATTTGAATTTAGATCATGTTGAGGATTCTTGTAATGGTGATGCAGTCGTGGTTGAATTCTTGATAGAATAATAATAAAAATGGTTTTGATCAGTAATTGCTTTTATTGTGCTAAAGGAATATATAAAAACATAATTTGGTAAAAGGTAATGCCTGGCTTAAGGCGAGTGAACAAAGGAAACAAAAGATTATTTACATAATGTACAAAGTTTTGAGCCGGCCAATGGGGATCAACAACAATGAGTATTTATAGGGAGAGCGTGACCTCTGGAGGTCGATTTAAACAGAGTATTTGGATCTATGAAATATATTTAAAAAAAAAATAATACTTTTATATAACATTTCCCCCCTGTGAAGAGAATAATATGGGTTAATTAAGAGTAAAGTGATAAAAATATAGCTTAAAAAAATATATAAAATTATTAGAAAGAAAGGTGAGAGGTGATATTCACTCCTCATATTGGTTGTAAATATGGTAACCAATAGACAGAAAAATACAAAATTATACATAATGTGAATAATGATAAAAATGTGGTAAAGAATGAAAATGTAAAGAGAGAAAAAAAAATTGGTGTTCCATCATCGTATTGGCTTATTGTGAACCAATAGATAGGGAAGATAAATGAGAAAATTGACACATTATAAGAATGAAGAAAGAAAATAAAATGCATGAATTATTAAAATGTATATGAATGAAAAATATTAATATGATAGCATTGAAAAACCATTGGATGATTATGAGAAAAAAGAGCATTTGTGAAAAAGCAATTAAAGGCAAAGGTAATATTATGTAAAAAAGGCAAAATGTAAAAAAAGGAATGACATGTAAAGATAAATGCATTAATGGTAAGAATAAAGAATGATCATTTGAAAAAAAGATTCAAGGTGAACAAAACAAAATTAAAATTTACATATGTTGGTATCTCTAAATTTACATATTAGTTAGGTACGTTTTCGGATATTTATATAGGAAATAAGCAATGGGGGTAAAAATGCGAATTTTTAAAACAATAACATATTAAGAAATGAGATTTAACAATAAAATATCAAAATATTAAAAGTTTGGGAATTTCAAATATATGGAAATGTGAATCTATAAGGTATAGTGTTATTATTAACGAAAAGATATAGTGGGAATATGATAAACAAGGATTAATTTTTATTAAAGATTGAAGATGTGAGAGAAATAGATATAATATTTTGTTGTTGTTGTGTTCCCGGCCGACTGCTTTGTATATGGTGTTGTGTTAAAAATTGATTTAGCTTAAAATGCAAATATTTAATGGTAAAATATGGAATAGGTGATATATTATATAAACTAATTAAATAAAGAAAAATAAGGTTTAAAATGATTGAAAGGTGTGATGGTATTAAAATGGCAAAAAGAGCTATGGAAAAATTGATATTTAAAAATGATTTGACAAAAGGAATATATCTCTAAATATGCGAATGGAAACTATTGAGAAGCATGGGTGAGAATTAAAAATTTAAAATGGAGAAAACTACAAAAAATGGTAGATACAAAGTACCTTGAAATGGCTGATGATGCTGGCTGGAGTTGATCTCCGGGAGATGACTGGCGTTGAGCGGAAGGTGTGATGGCTGGAGTTAGCTGTAGATGACTTGTTGAAGCTATGGATGTTTGTTGAGAAGGCTATGGTTGATTGTGGAGTTGGCTATGTTTGATTGTGGAGTTGGCTATGTTTGATTGTGGAGTTGACTATGTTCGCTTGAATTGGGCTATGTTTGATTGAGAATGGCTATGTTCGCTTGAATTGGTCTAAGTTTGATTGGAGATGACTATGTTCGATTTTAGATGGCTATGTTTTCTTGGAGATGGCTATGTTTGATTGGAAATGGCTATGTTTGTTTGGAGATGGCTATATTTGATTGTAGATGGCTATGTTTTCTTGGAAATGGCTATGTTTGATTGGAGATGACTATGTTTTCTTGGAGATGGCTATTTTTGATTGGGGTAGGTTATGTTTGATTTGCATAATTAAAAAATGAGCTATGTTTGGTTGTGGATGGCTATGTTTGTTTGAATTGGGCTATGTTTGATTGGGGATGGCTATGTTCGATTGAATTGGGCTATGTTTGATTAGGGATGGCTATGTTCGATTGAATTGGGCTATGTCTTTTTAAAGTAGGTTATTTTTAGTTGAAATGAACTATTTTTGATTGGGAAGATATTTTTGATTGGAATATTTGCATATTTGAATTTGAAACATTTTGCTTTTGGCATATTGAACACACAGGTAAATTTCCTGTCGGCTATTCTTATATAAAGAAAAAAAAATTGATGCTTGTATTTTGGATCATGTTGACGATTATGGTAATGGTGGTGCAGAAGTGGTTGAATAATAATCTTGAAAAATATAAAGTCTTGATCAGAGATTCCTTTATTTGAGCCAAGAAATATATACAAAACATAATTTGAGTAAGTACTGCCTGGCTTAAGGCGTAATAATAAATAAAATAAAATATTATTTACATAATTACAAACATGTTTGAGCCGACCCATGGGGAACAACAACAATGAGTATTTATAGGGAAAGCGTGACCTCTGGCGGTCGATTAAAACAGAGTATTTGGATCTATGAAATATATTTTAAAAAATATATATATATTACTTTTATATAACATATATATATATATATTAAGCGAGATATATTCATCTCTGGTAAGTCTCCCAAATGTGTAGTTAAGTGTAACATTGCGCTGAATAGTTTTTATTCTTATATGTAGATGGCGCGCTAAATATTCTGTGCTTTTATTTACATTGTCGTCTATAAAATTATAGTCTCATTTTTTGTAGAGGATTTTTGTGAAATATATTTAGAATGGAAAAAAAATATATATAAACATAATACTTAAAATATGCTTTATATATTGGTGAAAATAATATATTAAATTATGTTATTTAGAAATAAAAAATAATTTAAAGTAATTTATTTTTATATATTAAAATTATACGAGATATGAAAAAGAGAAAGAGGCTTTTTTCAAATTTATTTTTCAATCACTTATTTCTCTCTATAATCATCATTTTAACTAATATTAAGTACTATGTATTTAGTGTATGTTTGAATAGAGGTTTAAAAAATGAATTTCTGGACTTGATTCTCTCTCTCTCCCACTTTCTTTTATAAATTTTGTTTTGATCATTCCTTTGCAATTGTAAAACTCTACTCTCTTGCACATATTGAACCTTTTAAAGGAATCAAGTAATATAATATTTCAATATAGATTATCTCGTTAATTAATATAGATTAATATAGAATATCTCGTATATAATGGTATATGTTTAATATATTATTTTAAAACTTGAACGATATATAAATGATTAAAATAGTTTCTCTCTTATTGTAAATGCTGTTTCCTGCTATATCACACCATATGTCTTCTAAGATTTTTATTTATTTAGGATTTATAATCGTTTTCAAGATACTTATATATGGAATATTTGAATTTATAAATATCTTTTGAACCAAATGTAATAAATAATGGCAGTTTAATAATATTCTAAAAATAAAATAAATATTATATATTTGATCTAAAGGCTATGCACTATTATGTGATCGTTCCTGTGATGTAAGATTCTTCCTCAAAATTCTCTCAGATAACCAATTACAACTTTATATTTCCGAATTTCCTTTTACAATCCCATTACCTATTACAATTGAGAGAGATGGATTCTGTTCTGCGATTTACTTTGAAGAAACCTGTTCGTAGACATTTTCTAGTTTCACCTTTTGAGTATATTCCACTGCTAAAAATATTCTAAACAAAATTAAACGATCCTAAAGCGTAGCTGCAGTAATTTTCAAAAAATCAAAATATCTCGTATTTGTCGTATATATTTTTTATTAGATAACTTAAATTCAAATATATTCAAATAAAAAAATCAGAATATATACTTTTATAATCATTTTCAGTTTTATATTATACAAGGTATGTCCCATAAGTTCCCGGACTTGGTCCATAAAAAAAAAAGGTAAGATTTTTTAAAATTTTTTTAATTAAAACTTTTCAAAGTAATCCCCCCTTGCTTCAACGCACCAGCGCCATTGTTTCTCCCAATTGTCGAAACAGTTTTTATAGGCCTCTTTTGGAATGCTCTTCAATGCCAGCAGCGATTTTTCTATTATGTCTTCCTTGGTGTTAAAATGTCTTCCTTTTAGAACTGCTTTGAGTTTGGGGAACAGGAAAAGGTCATTTGGTGCGATGTCTGGGGAATAGGGTGGTTGAGGTAGGATTTCTGTCCCGTTTTTCGCCAAAAAACTCGTCACCAAGTGCGCTGTGTGAGGGCGGGCATTGTCATGGTGTAGGATCCAGTCACCATTAGTCCATTTTTCTGGCCTTTTTTTTCGAATCGCTTCCCTTAGACGGCGAAGAATGCTCAAATACATTTCCTTAATAACTGTTTGGCCTGCAGGAAGATACTCGTGATGAACAATGCCCTTGTTATCCAAAAAAGCGACCAGCAACACCTTGTTTCTGGATTTCAATATCCTGGATTTTTTGGGTCTAGGCTCACCCTGACCTCTCCACTCGGCAGATTGACGCTTGGTTTCAGGGTCATAGCCATAGACCCATGTCTCGTCGCCTGTGATTATCTTGTCTTTCCATTCCGGATCCGTTCTTGTCATTTCCAGCATGTCCTCACAGGTTGCAAGCCGACACAGTTTTTGCTCATTAGTGAGGAATCTTGGGATGAATTTTGCAGGAGTCTTTTTGAGCCTCAAATCTTCGGTTACGATCCTTCCAATCGTTGTTTTAGAGATGCCTATGTCTTGCTCTAGCTCCAGCAAAGTGGTTCGAGGATTTTCTTTTATCAAATCGGTGATTTTTTGCACATTTTCATCAGTCCTTTGAAATGTTGGGCGTCCTTGACGAGGATCATCTTCAATGGAAATTCTGCCAGCTTTAAATCTAGAATGCCATTCAAAAACAGTTGTTCTCTTTGGGGCGTTATTGGGGAATGCTTTATTAAGCATTTCAAAAGTGTCGGTTGCTGATATTTGAAGTTTCACACAAAATTATATGCAAATCCTCTGCTTCAATTTTTGTTCCATCGTAAAATCGCCGCAGCGCAAGGTGTAACCTTTAAATAAATTAGAATAACTTTGGCGCGCGCGCACGTACCGCCTCGATATTGGTACCACCGTGTTGCCAGATATTTTTTCTATAATAAACTGTCAAATTTATTTACATTTTTCATTTATTTATTTTTTTATGGACCCAGTCCGGGAACTTATGGGACATACCTTGTATATCTATAATAAAAAGAAAATAAAGAAGGCATATCCTGACCAGGAGTTCATGGGGTTTTTAGATGGCAGAGCGCCATCTTCTTCATCCACTTCTTTATTTTTAATATTAACACCTGACATTTTTTTCTATTATTTTCTCTCACACACACACCAATATATATATGAAAATATATGTATTTGACAACAACAACAGCTTTATTATGACATTTCCGTTCTGTAAGGACTAGTCATTCATCATTTTCATGGAGAAAAAGAAAAATGAAACATAAACAAAGGAGAGAAGGGAAATGAAAATTAAATCAAAGTATTCAACATAACACTATACAAATTAAATTTGGAATGAAATTGTTCTGTAATTTTAGTTCTTAGATATTACCTTGTTCTCTAACGCTTTATGAAAATTAAACAACTCTATCGCTATATATTTTTTCTCGGACATTATTTTGATTAGCTGAAATGGGTTCATGTAGACTTGGATAATTTTCTTTAAGATCTTATTCCTTTCCTCGTTAACAATAGTGCATTCAGAGATGTAGTGGGCCATTTCTTCTATGTTTTCAGTTTTGCAGAATTTACAAATGACATCTTCCTTTTTAATTATTTGAATGTGACTTTCTCTTTGTAAAGTCGAAGTGATTCTTGTTTGGGTAATGTAACCTTTTTTATGTCTAATGATAGGTTCTAGGATAAAAATTGTTCAGGTATTAAATACTTATGTAATAATTTATAATTAGAAAATATTCTTGTATGATCAATTTTTCCTAAGTCCTGCTGAATTAATTGTTAAGTTTTTGTACGAAAAATTCTTGGTAATTCGTTTTGAATGGTCTCATAGTCGATAGCATTGTTTGTCCAGGCAAGGCCGCAGTGGTGGTAAATTGCTAAAATAGTCCTGTAGAATCCAATAGGTTTTCCTGTATTTATGGATATTTCTCTTAAAACCTATTCCAGCATATCTTGGGAAACCTATGGTTACTCATTCTTTGTAATCTTAAAAGGTATTTCATAGTTAATTTAGTGGCGTTTAGTGTAAGTTATACCCTACCCGTTTCTAGTCTAACAAAATAGCCAGGGGTATATCTTGGTAAATTGAGAAGACTTTTAATAAAAATATTTTGTAATTGGTTTATAATATTTACATTGTCAGATGCCCAAATCGGCGCAGCATACATTAATATTGATTTAATTATCGCATCAAATACTTTGAATGCGATATTTAGTTATTTGATCCTTTGCTTCTTTGTCATTTTTATAATTTCAATCATTGCAGTATTAGCTTTCGATTTATAATATATTGCTGCGTATTTAGTGTTGCTTGTGCTGGTAAATGGGAATCCTAAATATATCATTCTCGATGTGAAATTCAATGGATTATTGCCATAGTACCAGATTTCGTTTCTAGAAAGTCTTCCTCCATTTCGGAATACCATTATTTTCGACTTAATCTGATTCAAAACCAGTAATTTATAATCCAGATAGGACTTTAGTAGATTTATCTTGCTCTGAAAATTAATTTTTGATTCTCCTAAAATTACTATGTCATCCGCATACATGAGACAATGAAGGTATCCGTAATCTGGAAGATAAAATCCTGGGAGTAGAGACGTATTGTAGGGATCTGCTAAATCGGCGGTGTATAGTATAAATAACAAGGGGTAAAGGGGGTCATCTTGCTGTACACCTGGGTTAATTTTCAAATAATTTGAATATTGACCTTTCCATCTAATTGAAATTTTTGCCTCTTCATAATAGCTTTTTAATATTGTTAAATATTTAGGACACAAACCCATTTTCAGTAATTTTTTCCATAGTAGAGAGTGAGAGATCGTATCAAATGCTTTGGTCAAGTCAACGAAAAAAGCATATTGTTCGCCCCGTTTTTTATTTAGCGCTAATTGGATCGATGAGTTAAGTGTAAATATATGATCCATGCAGGAGCGGTTTTTTCGAAATCCGGCTTGATATGTCCTCACTTCTTTTTTCTAGATTTAATTCATTTTGTCTCCTCTCTAATTGTAAATACGCTGCTGTATCACCTCATAAGCATAAAAATAATTTTCAGGAATAATTTGTCTTTCTTCCGTCCATTTAGAAGGCCTGTTTTTTAAAATAATATTGAATAATTTAGAAATATTACTGCACAGTGCAATTCTTCTATAGTTTGTTGGGTTATTGCGTTCGCCATTTTTATATATAGAGTGTATTATGCTTTTCGTCCATATTTCTGGGTATTTCTCTGAGCTTATTATTTTGTTAAATATATTTGTTAGTGTCATAAGAATGGGCTCTGGTAGTCTCTTTATTAATTAATTTGGCATGTTATTTGGGCCGACTGCTTTTCCATTCGCTAGTTGCTTAATTCCGTCCTTTACCTCATCTATAGTTATATCTATATCTAGTATAGGGTCTATATGTAGAGAATAAATATTACAGTGTAATAATAAGAAGGTTCGGCGCCTTATGCCTTATTTTGTAATTTTAGTTTAAATTAATATTTTAATATACACTATTAAAATATAAAAAAGAGGGAACCCTACAAATAGACGCAAAAACTCACGCCATCTATTGACCGACTCTGCAATCTAACAAACTCGGTTCTGTGACAAACTCCGCCTACATGGAGACCGTGTTCAGTTCAGAGCGGGCTTTAGATTACTTCAGGTCATGGGTTAGAAATATTCAGAATTTTTCAAATAAATGTTTAGGTGTTGAAATGGCCAATTCGATGGCTAAATATTGTAGATGGCGCGGTATATTCCTCAGCTATATCTGGTACAAGCCTTGATAACAAATGTAGGCAAGGGGTAGTGACAGCTTCTATACTGTAACTAACTCATACGTCTGATAATGTAGAAACCAGTTTGACTGCACACTTACACTTTTCCAGAACATTGTTGAGTTACTCACTGGTGCAGAAAAATTTGTACAGAGAGAGAGCAACCCGGAGCCATTGTATCAATCATTTCATCATAATATAATTACAATATAGAAGCAATTATAGCGTATAACATATTAGAAAATTGTATTTTTAATCTATAATTTTATAATACACACTCACTTCGTATCACTGATCATTTATTTTTATGAGATTTTTACCAATGGAGTGGAAAATACATACGTGAAAAAATCGATAGCCTATAAAATTATATTCAGGATTACCCATATATTCGATATGATATAGAAATATATACTCTCAGAAATATAGATCTCTATGAAAATAGGAATGCGAGGCAAGAATAATTAATATTCCATACAAGTGTATTTTCGCACAATCAACAGAAACTAAGTTTAGCAGCTCGCCGAATGTAGGTTAGTCAGACCCCGATGTTATAGAAACTAATTTTTGAACTTGAGAGCATTTTTTTTATACGTGCGATTCCCGTTTAAAATTCTTCTCGTGAATAGATTTTTCTAATTCAAATTACAATGGCCCAATTCAAATTTGGTACATTGAGAGTGGTAATTAATAAGACCTAGAGAAAAAACCCGCCCAATCCTTCCAAGTCGGAGAACTTCACCCCTGGGAGGAACCCTGGCGTAAGCAAGCAGTCCAATAAAATAAATTACTTCAAAATGTTTTGTTTATATTTTTGGGCAGAGAGTTAATGGGCCGGAAATGAGAGGACTGTTCCCTGTAATTACTGTATTTTTATTGGTGTTCTTCCCAATCTTCTTTCTGAACTATCTGATGTTATTTTACATGTGCCAACATCTTTCTGGGAGGGACATTCGTCACACTTCGCTTACTCTGGGGAACTCTCTATCTTTATAGATATTATTTTTAGTAGTATCATTATTTCTTATAGGTGGAGCTTGCCTGGCTGTGTAAGTACTGTAACTCATATTTCCTTTTAAACAATGTGGCAACTTTGGCTTAATATATATGTTACTTTATTAACGTTTGGTGTGATGAATGTCTTACCCTCGTCATAATAAAGAAACACTTAAACCTTCGAGTTTTTCTTGCATTTATTGATATTTACATGTACTCTTTCAATACCAACGCTTGTTTAGAGTGTTGTAAAATCTAAAAAATATATAATATTCGAAGGGACATTCGATATTTTCTGTGTAAACACGCAAAAAGCCCTAGTTACATTTTGAAAATTATTGAAGTGGGATTTTTCGTTTTTAAACTTGACGGGGACAAACATTTTTATTCAGACGTTAATGCAATATATTATCTTTCTTCAGTATTTATTTTCGCATGGAATATATCAGATGCTATTTAGAGAGGCAAAATATTAATTTCAACTAAAGCAATTGCAATAATTTGTTTCAAAGTCTTTTTATTAATTTCAGAAATGTGAAAAATGTTGAAACCTTTTTTTTTGTTTAGGTATAAATCAAAATAAAAAATATGAAGGAAAGTTTCAGAACATATTACAATCAAATATTCAAGATGTCATTAATCGAATTGAACGATATGAGAGAGAGACTGGAAGCTAAAATGAAGAGATGCTTAAAAAAAAGAAGCCATATCTTGACCAGGTACACATGTGCTTTTTATATGGCAGAGCACCATCTAGTGGAACGGAAATCAACTAAACTTTGATTTAGCCTGTTCCCTGATATTTGGCCAACCCATTTTCTTGATAAATCAAGAAAAGCCATTCACGAACGCGTTTCCAGCTGTTGGCCCTCGTCAGCGTGGAGCAGAGTGTACCACTGCGACCAAAGATGTTTTGGTCCTAGAGGCTTCTTGAGAAACCAAGAAATGTTTTTTTCCCTATTATTCTTACACATATTTTGATATACATCATCTCTATTTTTTCAATTTTATATATAAAGGCCCTTTCTACACATGCACATAACATATAGATAATAGACTAACAGAGTTTTCAATTGTAAAGTTTGAGGCTATCTCCTCTAAAGATACTTAACTATAAATAGCCTATATTACCAGAGTTTTCGTTATTTTTTGCTTCACATGATTTTTTTTTTTTCAAATATTAATAGATTTATTTTTAATATATTCGATTTTGCAATCGAAGATTTTTTGCTTTCAAATGTTGCTTATCTTATCTTATTTGTTACTTATCATTATAGAATTGTTTATTTTTAAAACACGTTCTTTTGTATTATTATTTTAATAAATCTCTAATATACAAGGTATGTCCCATAAGTTCCCGGACTGGGTCCATAAAAAAATAAATAAATGAAAGATGTAAATGAATTTGACTGTTTATTATAGAAAAAATATCTGGCTACACGGTGGTACCAATATCGAGGCGGTACGTGCACGCGCCCCAAAGTTATTCTAATCTATCTAAAGGTTACACATAGCGCTGCGGCGATTTTACGATGGAACGAAAATTGAAGCAGAGGATTTGCATAGAATTTTGTGTGAAACTTCAAATATCAGCAACCGAAACTTTTTAAATGCTTAATAAAGCATTCCCCAAAGAGAAAAATTGTTTTTGAATGGCATTCTAGATTTAAAGCTGGCAGAATTTCCATTGAAGATGATCTTCGTCAAGGACGCCCAAAAATTTAAAAGGGCTGATGAAAATGTGCAAAAAAATCACCGATTTGATAAAAGAAAATCCTCGAACCACTTTGCTGTAGCTAGAGCAAGACACAGGCATTTCTAAAACAACGATTGGAAGGATCGTAACCAAATCAAAAAGACTCCTGCAAAATTCATCCCAAGATTCCTCACTAATGAGCAAAAACTGTGTCGGCTTGCAACCTGTGAGGACATGTTGGAAATGACAAGAACGGATCCGGAATGGAAAGACAAGATAATTACAGGCTACGAGAAATGGGTCTATGGCTATGATCCTGAAACCAAGCATCAATCTGCCGAGTGGAGATGTCAGGGTGAGCTTAGACCCAAAAAACCAAGTTTTTTGAAATCCAGAAACATGGTGTTGCTGGTCGCTTTTTTTGGATAAAAAGGGCATTTTTCATCACGAGTATCTTCCTGCAGGCCAAACAGTTATCAAGGATATGTATTTGGGCATTCTTCGCCGTCTAAGGGAAGCGATTCGAAAAAAAAGGCCAGAAAAATGGACTAATGGTGGCTGGATCCTACAATGCTCGCCCTCACACAGCGCACTTGATGACTAGCTTTTTGGCGAAAAACAGGACACAAATCCTACTTCAACCACCCTATTTCCCAGACATCGCACCAAATGACTTTTTCCTGTTCCCCAAACTTAAATCAGTTCTAAAAGGAAGACATTTTGACACCAGGGATGACATAATAGAAAAATCGCCGTTAGCATTGAAGAGCATTCCAAAAGAGGCTTATAAAAACTGTTTCGAAAATTGGGAGAAACGATGGCGCTGGTGCGTTGAAGCAAGGGGTATTACTTTGAAAAGTTTTAATAAAAATAATTTTAAAAAATCTTACCTTTTTTTTTTATGGACCCAGTCCGGGAACTTATGGGACATACCTTGTATATTTCGTATTTCTGATTAAATTGTTACTTTTATTTATTTATAATTACTTTATTATAATTTTAATTGTAAGCATAGCTTTGTTATAGTTTTTAATTTGAATTTGGCTCCATTTTTGTGTCTGGTTTTCTTTTTGCAGTATCTTTCCTTATGTCTATGGCATCCTTTTTTCCTCATAAATAGGCTGATGCTGTATTTGAATAATCAATTGTTAATTAATTAATTGGAATGGTAATCATAGCTTTGTTATAGTTTTTCATTTAAATTTAGCTCGATTTTTATGTCTGGTTTTCTTTTTTGCAGTATCATCTTGAAATCTTATTTTCTCAATCAATTGTTCACGACATCAAAACAGGGTCGAATTAAAGAAGTTATACTGTATATATAAAACTAGAAATATAGTCGCTAATAAGGTCCTTTAAATTAATTCGTTTATTTAATATGTCGTCTTATCTGCAATATAATTGCATTGTTTGAAATTTTATTTTCTGATTTGTTAAAATTTTCTTTTTTTTCCCCTCTAAATATATTTATTCAAACTTTTCAACCAATGCCTATAGTTTCTTGCCTGAAATTGCTTACCAAACATGAGTCAGTGTTTTCAGTGTGAAGTTTGAGAATGTGGAGGAGAAAATTAACTCCCTAATGAATTTCTCAATAGTCTTACTTCCAGAGGAATGACACTACACCGGTTAAACTCAAGATTGGTGATATTGTTATGCTTCTGATAAATTTGAATCTTAAGTAGGGTATTCGCAATGGCATACGTATGGTGATGCAGCTCATGTGCTCTCATGTCCTTGAAGTACAAATACTGACAGAGACCAAAGTTTGACACACTGTATTGGTGTTAAAAATATCTTTGGCCCCTTCAGAATTCAACGTTCCCTTCATTCTGAAGAGTCATCAGTTTCCAATAAGGTTGGCTTTTGCTATGACTATAAATAAGGCTCAAAGCCAAACCTTTAGGTCTCTTGCTGCTGCTGTGTTTACGCATGGACAGCTCCATGTGGCTTTTTCACATGTGCGAACTCTGGATAGAAAACAGGTAAAGTTGTAACCATGTATAAATAAACTAGAAATTTATTTTTAATGAGGTTCTTTAGATGATTTATATGATATATTTATTTTAACTTTCTCAGTCTATAGTTTCTCACCTGAAAGGAATTTTTTGTATTATTTGTTTGCTATATATTATGAATAATTTTGATTTTAATTTTATTATTTTTCTACTGCTCTATTAATAAATTTTGTACATCTTCAGGCGCCACCCGCCTCTGTATTACCTTTTTAAGGGTTAAGTTGTATTTAAGCAATAATTATCTTTCAAAATTTGAATTTTAAAATGGTTGAATTATCGGAAAAGTCGAATTATCGATAGTCTCGAATTACAATTTGTTATATGATAGGCCGTATTTAGAATTAACGAGGTTATGCTGTATATATAAAACTAGAACTGTAGTTTTTAATAAGGTCCTGTAAATGAATTCATTCCTTTTATATGTAGTTCTTTTTTCTGATTTTCTCAAGCAAAATTTTCTTAACAAAGTTTATCCAGCCAAATTTTTATAATATACACTTTTTACGGGGCATAGCGACTTTAACACATACTTATACAGAATTGGTAGAAATGATTCTTCAATCTTCTTATGTGACCAAGAAGATCACAACCTTGAGCCTATTTTAACCTGGTGCCCACTTATTGCAGATTTGAGATTACAATGTCAAATGAACAGCTACAGTTTAAGCCAAATTGTTGTCAGTGAAAAATAATATAAAAAAATTAACAAATTCTGCAGACTCTATATCAACTCCCGTGCACCTTAATTAAATTAATGAATTGAAAATTCTAGTTTCAATTAGTATAGTTTTCTTTTTAAAAATAATCTATATTCATAACCATCTATATAGATAATAGGCTAACGCGTTCTCAGTTGTAAAGTTTGAAGCTATCTCCTCCAAAGATACTTAACTATATATAGCCATCTATATTCCAAAATTTTCGTTATTTTTTGCTTCGCCGGATCGTCAACAACAACAATAGCCTTTATTTAGGGCATTCCGCCCCATACAGGATTCGCCGTATTTACACGTCAACAAGAGGAGAGGGAAGAGGAAACATTTACAACAAAATAAGGTTTGTCTCACATTCAGTTACCTATTTACAGATAGTTCATCCTCCAGTATCCTTTGCCCTGCATTCCTTCTCATGCGCCCAGCTTCTGTGCAGAACTTAAAGTATCTAACAATCAGTAATTCATCATTGCTTCGCCGGATCGTCTTATTTTTTTCAAATATTAATAGATTTATTTATTTTCAATTTGTTCGATTTTGTAATCGTAGATTTTACCTTCAAATGTTGTTTATCTTATCGTATTTGTTAATTATCTTCATCCAATTGTTTAATTTTAAAACACGTTCTTTTGTCTTATTTCTCTTACTAATTACTATATTCTATTTCGTATTTCAGGTAGAATTTTAGCTCTATTCTTCAATAATTATAATTTGTAAGTGCTTGTTATAGTTTTTCATTTATATTTAGTTAAATTTTTGTACCTGGTTTTCTTTTTTGCAATATCTTTCCTAATGTCTTTGGCATCTTTTTTTCTCATTAATAGGCCGATGCTGTATTTGTGTAATCAATTGTTGATTACTTTATTTGTTATAGTTTTTCATTTGAATTTAGCTACATTTTTGTGTCTGATTTTCTTTTTTTGCAGTAGCTTTCTTAATATAGATAAAGAATTCTTCCTGAATTGAAAATTAGACGAAAAAACATGGTGAAGGAAGACGAGTTTCTTTTATTGATGCATAGGTGCAAGCTTTCGGGTAAAAACCCTTCAACAGGCGAGCAATGAGGCTCCTATGGCCCATTACAGAGCACTTGAAATTATGGATCGCCTCCTAAGGGACATAATGCATTGTGACCTTGCTTTTGGCGGAAAGGTTGTTGTTCTTGGAGGTTACTTTCGTCAAGTGCTCCCTGTGGTACCTCGGGCTTCGAGAGCCGAGATTGTTGCTGCTTGCATTAAACGCAGCAAGGTATTCCCATTGTTTGTGATCTTGCGCCTCTTACCCAGAATATACGAGCAGGTATTGATGCGCAGAGATTCTCTCAATGGTTGCTTAAAGTTGGTGATGGTGATCTACCTACAGACCAACAGGGCCTCATTTCTTTTCCAGAAAGCTGTATCTTTCAAGGGGATGACCTGGTGCAGGAAATATTTGGTTCTTTATATGGCGATATTACCGCCCCTAGCAAGTCTGTGATTTTAACACCAAAAAACACAGATTCATTAGAGATTAATGAAAAGGTATTGTATTGCTTACCAAACAGGAGTCAGTGTTTTTTCAGTGTTGACAGTTTGGATTGTGAGAATGTGGAGGAGCAAAATAACTACCCGACTGAAATTTTCAATAGCCTTACTCCCACAGGAATGCATCCACACCGATAGAATCTTAAAATTGGTGCCATTGTTATGCTTCTGAGAAATTTGAATCCTAAGCAGGGTCTTTGCAATGGAACACGTATGGTGATACAGCGCATGTGCTCCCATGTCCTTGAAGCACAAATACTGACATGGACAAAAGTTGGACACACTGTATTGGAGTCAAAAATATCTTTGTCTCCTTCAGATACCAACCTTCCCTTCATTCTGAAGAGGCGTCAGTTTCCACTAAGGTTGGCTTTTGCCATGATTATAAATAAGGCTCAAGGCCAAACCTTTGCTAGAGTGGGTCTCTTGCTATAAGATCCTGTGTTTACGAACGGACAGCTCTGTGGCTTTTTCACGTGTACGAACTATAAATAGAATACGTCTAAAATTGAACCCACGTATAAATAAAACTAGAAATGTTGTTTTTAATGAGGTCCTTTAAATGAATTCCTGTTGTTAATTATGAGGTCCTTTAAATGAATTCCTGTTGTTAATTATGAGGCTTTTGAACAAAAATCAACTGTTGAAATTTATATTTTAGAATATTCGAATTATCGATAGTGTCGAATTACAGTTTTTTTATGATAGGTTGTAGGTCGGGAAATCAAAACATGGTCGAATTAGTTTATTTTTGTGATAGGCCAACTCCGCCCTAGCCGGTCCCAAGCCCGGACGAAAAAGGAGGAGGGGGAGCAGTAACAAGCTCACTAAAACACCTGGGCTCAGCTGGCCCGGCTTATAGTACCCTGTAAGGGCTCCTGATCCAGGTATATAGGATGAGCAGCGTTTGTCTCCATGTTAGGAGCGGCTGCACATGGCGTCTGTTCCACATGTCAGAGGCGGCCATTTATTTTGGAGCTAAGTCGGCCTGCCAATGAGTAGTGCTCCCAGTCTTAATGACAAAGGCAGACGCATTCTACTTCACCCAGTGTGGAGATAAGAAAGAAGAAGAATATATGATAGGCCGTATGTCGGGTCATCAAAAAATAGTCGAATTATCGTGTGTTGAATTAATGAGGTTATATTGTATATATAAAACTAGAAATGTAACTATAAGTTATAATTTGGATTAAATATTATAAACACAAGGTAATATGAGTAAAATAAATAAATAAATATAAATATTTCGGTAACAATGCTGTTACCGAAATGTCACACACTATTTATTTATACCCATATTAGTTTATACGCCATTATCTATACTCTCAATATCTCAGCAGGCCCTTCGGGTTAACCCGGGGTGTTGCCCGGGTCACTCGACTAGTTATAATTATAAACGCTTAACACATGAAAAAACAATCTAATAAACACAAGTCCTCCTGGTCAGGATATGCCTTCATTATTTTTAATATCAACACCAAACCCTTTTATTTATTTATTTTTATAATGTTTTTTTTTCATGTATTAAGTATATTCACGCAAATTTGGCCTTAAATTCTCACGCTTCACGCTGATGAGCGCCAACAGCGCGAAACGCGTTCGTGGATGGCTCTTCTTGATTTATCAAGAAATTGGGTTGGCCAAATATCAGGGAACAGATTAAATCAATGTTTAGTTGATTTCTGGTTCACTAGATGGCGCTCTGTCATAGAAAAAGCACATGTGCTCCTGGTCAGGATATGCCCTCATTATTTTAAATATATATATATATATATGCCATAATATATGCTCTTCCAGGATTAATAAAACAAACCTACAGTCAACGAGAGAGAGATGGGCAGCTAAAGCGAGACACTTTAGACATCACGACATTCCAAAGGGGCGGCAAAAGGGGCCCGCCCGTCAACACCTGGGGACTATTTTGGTAGTCGGGTGGTGGCCACACAGGCAGTCGTTCAGCGGACAGCGCTCTCGCTCCCTCTCTCTCTCTCTCGGATGGCTTCCAGATTCCTCTTCCAACTCGTCGTGTGATTATTTCTCTCCTCACCACATTATTACCACTATATTGTCACATCGAAAGTCGACAGGATCATATCACATCGAAAGTCGACGATGATCGAATAAACCCACAACCAAGTTCCACAAGAACCAACGACCGACTCTACTGTAGCCGCTTCCCTTCGAATTCTCACCCTCTGTCTCGACCAACTTTTAAACCGTGAGTCTGAAGAAGCAATCACCTACGACGGAGATGAACCTGCCGCACACTTCTTCTCACAACTTGAGTCTCAGCCGAACTTCCACAACTTAGAGCCAGCACGCCAAGCTCGAAAGGCTCTATCATCACTCAGAGGCGAACCTCGCAAAATTGCACAAGACTTAGCTCTAATCAATAAGACTTATGAAGAGGTCAAGGAGTCACTCTGCGCCGTCTATCCCCGACGCCCTAGCTTCACTCTTCAAGAGTTCTATGAACTTAAATGCACATCGATGGCCGAGATCGAGACCTTCTACAAGAACAAGGTCCGAATAGGATTGGCGATCAACCTCCCTAAGAGTCCCATCGTGCAAGCACTATCCAACGGTGTGCCACGTAACTATGGCAACCTTTTAAAGATGTCACAACCCTCGGGACCAGAAAAATGGTTGTGCTTAGCCCAACAGCTGACCTACGAAGGGGATAACACCAGCACTAAAGCTGCCCAATAACGATCACCGCGCCAGAGCAGAGCACCTTCCACCACCGTGGACAAGACCCCACCATATCCTTGCCGTTACTGTGGCGGACAACACTGGCACGTACAGTGTCAGCAGCGAGGGCCCTACCAGCGGACTTTTCGGACCTTTACACCTGCGGTCCACAGCGTCGAGCAACCCCAAAGATCGACTGGGCCTGCAGGTGTCTACGAGACTGCAGCAACGACGAGCTCGGGAGAAACCAAGTAATGCCAGCTTCGGCAGTAGAACTCCTCCGAAGCTCAATGAACCTACCTGCACCCTAAACCAGCATACGCCTGTAAGTGCAATTATTTTAACCCCTATCATTCATTCTTTAAAGATGCCATTCCTAATTGACTCTGGAGCCAATGTTTCCATAATTAGTTTAAACCAATTTGAATATATTAAAAATGTTAATAGTTTCATTTGTTCCACCCCTATTAACAATGATGTTATTATCCGTACTATATCTAGTCATGCCAAACCAATCGGATTAGTTACCTTATCAATACAATTTGATAATTTTAATTTTAATGAAACATTTTATATTTTAAATTCACCCCTTGAACATGGTATCCTATCTATTCATGTTATGCAATTCTTAAGATTAACAATAGATTTTCATAATCAATTGATACTTCAAAATAGTGTTCCAGTACCTAAACATTTGTACCATTTTGTATGTGACCTTCCCACTTGTAAGCACGGCTCGCGAATAATAACTTCTAACCCTAAACGACCCATAATTCACTCGGTTAACTTAGGCGTTGACGATTTTCAACCTCCACGTGAGCCTTACTTACAAACAACCCTTAGTAATATTTATCAACCTTCCCCTGAATGCCCCTCTCACCCTTACAACCTTAATAGCCTTCCTACCAGCCCATGCTCCTCTAGAGAATTAATGATTAAAGAATTTATCGAACAACGCCCAGAACTGACTATCCCTTATCAGCAATTATTGTATTCTTTTAAAGATATTTTCCCTATCAATAAATTCAATGTATTACCACTCAACATAACCCCTGTAAAACTCAAAAAAATTTCCGATAAGGTTATTTCCCTCCAACCATACCGAACTCCCTATCGCTACCAGAAGGAAATTTAGGACCAGATATCTCAACTTCTAAAACATGACATAATCACCCCCTCCTCTAGCCCATATTCCTCTCCTGTGACACTCGTTCGCAAACGCGATAACACCATGCGTCTCTGCATTGACTTCCGCCGCGTGAACGAACTAGTACCCTCGGATTTGCATCCTTTGCCATTGATAGAAACGGTACTGGATAACCTGTCGAAAGCCAGAGTATTTAGCACCGTTGACATAAGCAATGCATACTATCAAATCCCCATCGCGGAGGAGAGTCAACCACTACTCTCTTTCGTGACTCAACAAGGGCAATATAATTTCAAACGCTTACCCTTTGGATTCAAATCAGCACCCCAAATTTTCGAACGTGTGATAACCCAGTTGATCCACAAACACCACCTCTCTTTCATAGCCCATTATTATGACGACTTCGTTATTTTTTCTGACTCCTCAGAACAACACCTTACGCACCTTCGACTTTTCTTTAAATTCTGTTTAGAGGAAAATCTCCAATTTAACCTTAAAAATGTAATTTTTATCAAAATGAAATAGATTTTCTCGGCTACCACATCACCGCAGGGACTTACACACCTAATATTAAAAATACCGAAATCATCAACGCTATTAGAACCCCTATCAACATAAAAACCCTACAATCATTTTTAGGAGCCGTCAACGTATATCATAAATTTATCCCAGAATATGCTAGACTTCGCCACCCCTTAAATCAATTACTAAAAAAGAACGCCAAATGGCTTTGGAGCCCGAATTGTCAACACGTCTTTGATAAATTGAAGCAACACCTCGCAACACAACCTGTGTTACATCTATTTCAAGAAGGGCTCCCATGCCAGGTCTATTGCGACGCTTCCACGCAGGGCATCGCTGGTGTACTCAAACAAGTACATCCTGACGGTAACATCTACCCTGTACAATATTACAGTCGCGCGTTGCGTTCCTATTAGCGTAATTACACTATATCTGAACTGGAGTGCTTAACCATTGTAGAGTGCGTTGACAAATTCCGAGTGTACCTCCTAGGTACAAAGTTTGTCATCTACTCGGATCATCACGCCTTACAATGTCTAAAGACCATAAAAGAGCCACCGGACGCCTCTTTCGTTGGAGCCTTCGAATCTCAGCTTACGACTATGAGGTCAAATACCTCAAGGACTCGCGTCAGTACGAGGCGGACCTACTCTCCCGTAACCCTTTCTGCGGATTCCTATCCACAGGTCAAATAAAAGATCATCAGGGCGAATTACGGAGGGACACAAGGTATATCCTCAATGACAAGGACTTATGACCATCACACGACGGGGTGTCACTAAAATAATTGTTCCACCATCACTCCGTGGCACCCTACTACAACGAGCCCATCGTGATTTCAATCACCCCGGCATTTCGCAGATGACCAGACTGATCGCAGCCCAATACTATTGGGACGGCATGACAAATGACATCAGGACACATGTAAGAACCTGTTCAGTATGCCAATTAGTCAAACCACCAAAAGGACCTATCTACGGAGAATTGGGACAACTCCCCCCAGCGGTCCTGCCGTACGAACTAGTGTCACTAGATACTATTTCTGGATTCGCGAAATATGGAAATTCTCAGACCTTCTTACATGTCGTAGTGGACCATGCCACACGGTACGCGTGGGCATTTCCATCGCGGTCCACCAGCATTCTCACCTATACCCAAGTGATTAAAAAGGTGATGCAGTTTGGTTCTCCTAAACGACTTTTGACGGATAGAGCTCCTGCCTTCACCTCTCCGAAATTTCGTAGATTTTTGATTAGACATAACATTGGCCAACTTCTCACGACAAGCAACAACCCTCAGGCCAACGGATTAAGTGAACGACTAAACGCCACGATTACTGGCAAACTTAAACTGTTGCGCCTCCAACAACCTAAGACGGCCTGGACTAAACTACTACCTCAGGTCCTTCAGGCTTATAACCATACCCCACATTCTGTGACCGGGTTTCCACCGTCATACTTTTTGTTAGGTAGTTTCCCGCTACAACTATCCGAGCATGTACAAAACTACCCAAAAATCGACGACGCCAGAGAATTGGCCTATCAAAGGACACACGAACGAAACTTACGCGACAAAGCGAGATTCGACCAAACACATAGCTTCCGATTTTGAAGTAGGCGATCTCGTTTTGGCAAAAACATACCACCATCCAGATACCGGTAAACTGGCACCTTTCTTCTCAGGACCTTATGAAATACTGGAGATAATTTCCCCTCAAATCGTACGGATCAACCGCTCCAACCGACCTCTAAGTCGTGAGACAGATACAATTCATGTCAACAAATTAAAACATTATACGGAAAACGAACAATTTATTTCACCGCCCGTAAATGATCGAGACCAACCTAAAAATACCTTCAATTTCCCATATAAACACTTCAATCACACTCTAATCCATACTAAAACGGCTATTAACTCACGAAAGCAACATGACTACACTTACAATCAAGATGATCAAAGATATTTGAACCGCTTATCCCCTGAAATATTTACCAATTACTAACCTGACAACGAGACTTTACGAACCCAGTAGTATCTAAATAATTAAGGTAGAAAATCCCAGGGTAAGTTTCCCCTCACCCTGTCCGCCTATATTCTACCTTTGCATCTAGAACTATTTTATCTTCGAAAATTAAATATAAGTCCATTCGACTTCCTCACCTACACACGGGACTTTCCCCTCGGAAACGCTACACAAGTAACTGCATATATAAGGTAGAATGGCCCAGGGCAAGTTTCCCCTCGCCCTGTTCGCCAAGGTTCTAACATTGTATGTAGTTCTATATTTACCTCAGTCCTGAGCTCACACAATTGCCAACCTCAACCTCATATCTCGTACTCTACACTTATAGCATAGAAAGCCCATGACAAGTTTCCCCTTGCCATGTCCGCCTGAAAAATATCTTAAAGTGTAGAGTTCCCCAGTCTTAATGATCTTCAGAATTCCATCATATGTATGTGACTCTTCTTCCCCTTGTTCACACTCCTCAATAACATTTCCCTTATAGTACATTAGATTTTGTTGTATATAGCCTTTTATAACCTTGATATTTTCAAAGATTTCCTTAAATTTCAAACTCTCCGGTGTTGTAAAACTGCTTGTAAATAATATTTACTTGTGTACTATACAATATTTTATTTACATAAAACTATGTCACCATTACCTTAACTAATTTTAACTGTAAAATTATTTTCTCTATTCCTGGCTTCTCCAGCTTTAAGTATATTCAAACCATGTTCAGCCTTCTTCAACGGGGGCCATATGTCATAATATATGCTCTTCCAGGATTAATAAAACAAGCCTACAGTCAACGAGAGAGAGATGGGCAGCTAAAGCGAGACACCTTAGACATCACGACATTCCAAAGGGGCGGCAAAAGGGGCCCGCCCGTCAACACCTGGGGACTATTTTGGTAGTCGGGTGGGGGCTACACAGGCACTCGTTCAGCGGACAGCGCTCACGCTCCCTCTCTCTCTCGGATGGCTTCCAGATTCCTCTTCCAACTCGTCGTGTGATTATTTCTCTCCTCATTACATTATTATCATTATATTCCCACATTGAAAGTCGACAGGATCATATCACATATATATACATAATATGAGAGAATAGTAAAAATAAGAAATTGTTCTGCGTTAAGGTGGATAAATTAAGAAAAAGGCATCAACTATTCTGTTGAAATTTTAAATTATTCCCGAAGATAGAGCAAGTTATCGGCAACTTTCACTTGCACGATAAGAAGATGCCTTTTTCCTAATTTATCCACTTTATCCCAGTACAATTTCTCATTTTTACTATTTATTCACATTGTTTTACGTTCTCACGCACTTCTGGTCGTAACTACCCGTTTTATTATTTTTCAGGATTCCTGAATGACCAGTTTTATTTTTTTTTTTGGGTCGTTGAGGTATAGCTTGCACCACGCTGACGAGGACCAACATTTTGACACTCGTAAGTGATTAGCTTTCTTGATTAATCAAGAATAGGTATTTGGCTAATTCTTGAATTAAAAATAAACATAATCGTTTATTTTTATTCCAACAGATGACGCAAGCCATTAGCAACTTTCAGTTGCACAATAATTAGAGGCCTTTATCTTATCATATATATACACTGGTCCGCAAAATTAAAGGAACAACACATGTCTAAGAAAAAGAAAAGTTATATTAAGATATATATATCAGGTTTTGGTATATTGAAAATCTTCCATGAATTAAGAGAGTATGTAAATCAGAAAAACAAATAAAGTTGCTCCCAATATGCAAAATACCACGGTCTACGTTGAATCCGCCTCCAGCACGTGCCTGAGTCTTTCTCAAAGCGTCCTAATTTTACGCTCCACTAGATTTTTATTGAACCTTTTTTTTTTTTTTTAAGTTTTCATGGCTTATAGACAATATTTATCACAAGAAAAAAATGGCAAGCTATTGGAAGGATAGAAGCAGGCCAATCACAGGCAGAAGTAGCAAGATGGCTTGGAGTGACAAGAAACGTTGTCTCAAGGGTTTGGAAAAATTTTCAAACGACAGCTAATGTTGCCAGAACACCCGGACAAGGACGGCCAAGGGTCACAACGTTAAATCAAGACCGTTATTTGAGTCTCCTTGTGCGTCGCAATAGAAGAATGACAGCATCGCAACTACGAAGTGACCTCAATGCAGCTACAGGAGTCTTAGTATCAACTGATACAATACGCAGAAGGCTTCACAAGAAGGGCCTCTATGCTCGACGACCCATAATTTGTGTACCATTGACACCACCTCAAAAGAGAGCAAGGAAACTTTGGTGCAGACAACATGTCGCCTGGAATCCAGATGAATGGAGGCGTGTAATGTTCACTGATGAGTCCAGATTCTCTCTAAACAGCGATTCTCGTCGTGTCTTTGTCTAGAGAGAGGTAGGAACCAGAAATAACCCCCGGAATATGGTTGAAAGGGATCCCTACAGAAGCCAAGGTTTTATGGTCTGGGCTGGAATCTTCTTAGGCGGTCGCACAGCAATTCATATTTTTCGGAAATAAAGCCTGACTGAACAGAGGTATCGGGACGAGCTCTTGGCAGCATATGTGATGCCTCAAGCATTGGAAATGGTAGAAAACTTTCTTCTAATGGATGATAATGCCCGTACACATAGGGCTGGTGTGGTCAACACGTTTCTCCAAAACCATGCAATTGATCGGATGAATTGGCCAGCTCGATCCCCAAACATAAATCCCATTGATCATGTATGGGACAACCTAGGACGGCGGATCTCATCCCTCCAACCCCCTCCTAGAAACACTCATGAGCTAGAAACAGCCTTAACACAAGAGTGGGCGTTGATTCCACAGGAGCTGATAAACTCCCTAATTCTTAGTATGGGTCACCGATGTAGAGCCTATCTATCAGTTAAAGGCGATCACACCCCATATTGAAAACAATATCCAAGATATTTATGCACTGACTGCAAGAAGATAATTGCTTGACCGGCTAATTTGTATAAAATACGTGTTAGAATTCTTTGATTTCGGGTATTCTAATCAATAATGGAATAATAAATTTGTGTATAAAATTTCATTGATAAATGTTTAATAAAATTTGAGGTAAATGAAAAAAAAATGTTTTTCCTTTAATTTTGCGGAGCAGTGTATAATAAAAACAAAATTATCATTTCCTGAATACTCACATGAGCATTTTAGATGTCAGAGCGCCATCTAGTGAAACAAAAATCAACTAAACGTTGATTTATCCTGTTCCAAAAGTATTTGGCCAACCCAATTTCTTGGCAAATCAAGAAAAGTCTACCATGTACGCGTTTCGGGCTGTTGGCCCTCGTCAGCGTGGTGCAGACTGTACCTCTAAGACCATAGGTTTGGTCCCAGAGGCTTCCAAAGATAACAAGAAATGATTATTTAAGGCCTAGTCTGTGTAAGGAGGATTTTAATGTGAAAAAAATAAGAAAAATAAATATATATACTAGTAGAAAAATAACATTTTTACTTATTAGGATCATAATAAAAGAGAAATGTTTCTTATTCCTTAGCGGCATCATTATTTTTGAAACGATTTAGTTCTCTTTAAAATGAATTATTTTGCTTTAATATATATATATAAGTTAAGCGTTGCATATCATATATAAAATTCATTTGAAAAAAACATATTTTAATTACTTCCATCATTGCGGCACTGACTCCTTCTCCTGTGATGCAGAACACATTCAAATAGTGGAGTGGTAGAGGCGTATTTGGTGGAGAATATATTTGCCAATATGTTTTCAATTAATTAATTTTTATCTCAGGTTATTTATGCGTTATAAGGAAATATACATAATATAATAAATGAAGCTTTCAGGGCTAAGTTTCTTGTGCAAACCTTTTTTTTTTTTTATTTCGGACTTGTCAGTCCTTCAGGAGAATTATCACGTTGACAAATTAATGATAAATACTATTTTTATACAAATTATTATTTATATATATTAAGAAATATACATGTTTATATATTTAGATAATAAAAAAGCATATATATCACAGATTAAATAAAAATAATGGCAAATAAATAATTTTACTCAATCGAATATATGCCTTTTTACTATCTAAATATTTAAATATGGATTGCTTTACTTTCAGAACAATTTTTTATATATGTATGCGTTTATGTGTGTGCAAATCTTCCTTTTAATATTTGCATATTGTATACATTTATTTGAGAAAATGACTATTTTTTTGCAAATGTATTTTCTTCTATCGCGCTTTTACTTCATATAGAGTAAAGTACGAAAGTAAAAGATACATGTTCAAAAATAAAAATATATATTTTTATTTATTTTACCCATATACATACGGTGTCTGTAGGTCGGGTATGTACAGTTATACTCGGAAACGGTTTGGAGTTGAGGCTAGATTTTAGGAGGCGAGTGTTCATTACCTCAATCGAGAAATAAAACAATGTACCCTTTTTTAATCTCTAAAACTTGTTTGTGGCCTTTTACCCGATCCGTGATATTTAGAATGCATAATCGGTTAATAGATGGCGTGTAGTTTATATGGATATTTTGACAAAAAGGTTAGATTTTAAATAGTTGTAATTTTGTTTATTCTATATATTCAAAAATATTAAAGACAATATGTCTTGGAGCACTAGATAATTCAATCAAAATCGATTTTGCAACGTTTCCAAAACATCGCTATCAATAAATAAAGTAAGACAACAAAATATGAACTCAATTTAGAGACAAAATATGATTTCTTCAATAATTATAATTACCATTCGTTGAGAGAATATTCACTTAGAACAAATTAGCTGGCCATGCTACTTTTCTATCTCGCTGAGGTATTTTATCCAAGCTTTAACTGTTCTGTAGCCAGAGTTGGCCACCTGAGGACCTATTTCAGATATTGATGTAGAATATTATAATATATATGTAATATTGTTGCAAATGTGCCGACGAATGGATGAACTGGCAGTCGTGTACGTGAGGCGAGTGTTGATGTTCTTCCCACACGCGGACAACAAGAAGCAGAGGCAGGGCTAGATGTTAGCACCGAGAGTGATCGGGGACAGCCCACGGGAGAGAGGTAAAGGCCATGACACAAACTTGGATTCTTATCCCCGAAACATGGAGGGAGAGACTGTGTGCGAGACAGAAGCCGCCTGCCGATGGCCACACCCTAGAACCACTGCTGACCCCCTGCCAAACCCTATCCTGTTTACAGGGATCGTCTATAAAAATGTCCCTGGGGGCCCCACATGGGCTGGGCGTTGGCTTTTTCCTCCCCTCTGTCCCTGCCACCAGCTGACAGAACACTCTTTGGATCTTTATTTTGACGTCAACATTTTTAGTTTTACATACAAATAGGGGTTTACAGGTATTATTAATAAAGATATAGCATATATACAAAATATGGGGGTGGTAGCATATAGAAACAGTGTACATTTTAATAGAAGGGTAGAATCATTTAAGGTATCGGCTCTAATTGGGAGATATGTGAAATATACTAAAAGTGTCATTATTATACAGTTTTAAGATATACGATAGAATGTGCCCCCGTGATGACGGTTTGTTGGGGGGAAATGAAATAACATGAATGATGACCTAACAAACCTATTATAAAATCAAAAGAAATAATTTGGGCACAAATTAGTTAAAATTATTATAAATATAGGAGTATAAAATCGGACAATAATATAATGATGACGTCTCAATAAGATATAGAATATGATGAAAGAAAAATACATAAGAATAAATGATAACATTGAGAAAATATGCAAGATAAAATAAGAAATGCCGTGAAAGTAATTTACTTATAGAAAAAAATTAGATCCGATTGTATGAAAAAATAACTAAAAGAAAAGCATAAAGCTATTAAGTTGAACAAAGGTTATAAGTTGACGCAGAGGGTTGATGAGGGTATATGGGATGTCTGAGTATATTCCTTCAAAGAAATAGCTTAATTAGTTCTGCAATGCAGTACGAACTTGTGTTAGTGAGGTACTGTTTTCATTAACAGAACGTTCAAGATGTTCCGTCTGCATTATTAGTTCAAACTAGCAGGGAGAGGTATGTAGGTTGAAGAATGTGGAAAAGGAAAGGTAAACGCAAGAGATGTACTGCTGCCAATAATGATGGTACCCGGCTTGTATGATGAAAAAAAAGATAAAAATGATAAAAATGATGAACCGGGTAAAAAACTAATCTAGCTGGGTATCCTGTGCTCACTATTGGGAACGATATAGCGAGGAAGGATGTTTCCAGTTAGATTAATTTAAAAAAATTCTTGCGAGCAATAATCTCTTGAGGGGGGAATATATGAGATTGAGGAATGAAGAAAGGAAAGGTAGCTGCAAGGGTTGTTCTGTTGCTAATGACGATTTCACCCAACTTGAATGGTAATTTAAAAAATGTTGATTGGTAATGATGAGCCGGGTGATAAGAAAAATAATCTAGCTGGGTATCCTGAACTCACTATTGGGAATGATATAGCGAGGAAGGATATCTCAGTTGGATTAATCAATGAAAAAAAAAGGCGAACAGGAAGCCTTTGGGGTAATGCATGAGAATATATGGGCAGGGGAGGTTAGGAGACATCAACGATAAAATTAGAAAAACGAAATAGATAAAAAATATATAAATTCATAAATATCTTAAACTATTAAAAAATATTATAAGCGTTGTCAATATATTAAAAGTTTTAAAATGTTGAGAAAGATGGTTGAAGTTATAATATGTGTGTAATACGCCTAGACATAATGAAAAATAAAAATTTAAGAAAAAAGAAGATATAATTATTTGTTGATGGCTGACAGCATTGCTAATGTTAGTTAAATTAAATAATAATAAATAATTATATAATTGATTAATGTTATGATGTTTTATACACATCTAAAGTTATTTTAATTGAAATAACATTGGGGCAGGTGAAATGAAGAACTTAATGAATTTATAATAAAAATGCTATTGACATAAATCGATTGAGTAGTTAATTCAGTGCGAAAAAAACGGAGATAGGTTTACATTAATAGAGTTCTGTAGAGAAAATTTCCCTACCAGATGGATGGTGTCTTGGATGGGTCTTGTGGAGTGGCTGCGATGAGGCTTGGTGATCACCTTTTGCGGTGGTTTCCATGGAACATCATCGTTGTTGGTAGGCGGGGCAATGCGAGGATTTCTCGACGAATCTTGTCTGCTTGTTCGACCCGATGGAGGAAGGTACTCGTGGCGCAGGAGCTTTCGATGGGGGTGATGATGACGTCTTTGAGATGGTCCACTGGATCGTCAAGGTGGAGGGCAAGTAGAAGGAGCATCCACACGAATGCGCCGCTGACCACAGATGCCTCTGTCATCCTCTGCTTGTCGATGTCCTCAGTTATCCTGTCGACCTTCTGTAATATTGTTGACAATGTCAACAAGAAGCAGAGGCAGGGCTAGATGTTAGCAACGAGAGTGATCGGAGACAGCCCACGGGACAGAGGTAGAGGCCATGACACAAACTTGGATTCTTATCCCCGAGACATGGAGGGAGAGACTGAGTGCGAGACAGAAGCCGCCTGCCGATGGCCACACCCTAGAACATCTGCTGACCCCCTGCCAAAACCTGTCCTGTGTACAGGGGTCGTCTATAAAAATGTCCCTAGGGGCTCCACATGTGCTGGGCGTTGGCTTTTTCCTCCCCTCTGTCCCTGCCACCAGCTGACAGAACACTCTTTGGATCTTTATTTTGACGTCAACATTTTTAGTTTTACATACAAATAGCGGTTTACAGGTATTATTAATAAAGATTCAGCATATATAAAAAATATGAGGTGGTAGCAAATAGAGAAACAGTGTACATTTTAATAGAAGGTAGGATATTTTAATGCATCGGCTGTAACTAATTGGGAGATATGTGACATATACTAAAAGTGTAAATTATTATACAGTTTTAAAATATACGATATATATATATGTGTACTAAAATATGCCTCATTTTTGCATCAGAACGATGCCACTGTGCATCACCCTAGTAATGCACTTTAATAGTGATGATATAGAATGAGCCACAACACCGTCGGCCACGTTTTATAAACATCTTCCCGCAACTTTCTGTTGTAATCTTGCCTGTAAAATAGGTCTTTTCCACATTTCACCAGCTTAAATACCTGCTTGATAAATTCGGCTGATTTCATAGCCTCTCTCGTAGGATGATTTGAAATTGAATCTGCCCCTCTACTGATAAGGGCCTAAGCCCGAAATCATAGTATAGAGGTTGAAATTTTGTCTAAATTTACCAAAACTGGTGTTGTAGCTCATTCTATCATCACTAGTAGAGCGTTTTACTCGGGGGATGCACAGTGCCATTTTTCTTATGGGCAAATAAAGGATAGGTGCCTCTTTTGGTACATGAATATCATCCTTTCACAACATAAATATATATTTATATATATATGATAATTTAAACCAATAACCCTATATTATGTAATACGTATAACAAGCTTGTCATGTTGTATATAGAACTAATTATAAACTACAACTAATTATACGCATAATTGACATGTCTCCTTGCATCACCAAATGTAATGTACTGAGGATGAATAAATAAAAAACTATATAATAGATTAAAAGCTGAGTTAAGAGCCAGAGAGAGATTTACAAGGTAACTTCTAAAGATAGATTGTTAGCCGCCAGCCTGGCGCCATTCTCGAGTAACATTGACACGTGTATGACCCAATTCTCTTAGTCAGAGCGGTCGTATAAAAAGGCCGCGTAGCAACAGCCAGTACAGTTCAGTTCCAGAGTTCCCCATCTGCGTGTCGCCGGTTGTCACCAACTCATCGACGATGTAAAACAGTAAGAAACCTTCTCAATCTCCATCTTAGCTTTTGGCTCGCTTTTTATCTATTCAAGGAACCTTCTACAACGTGTCGCTTCGTTTTGTGTGTGTCCTTACCACCCATCGCTCAACAACCACGACTGCACGACTGCTTCTAGCCAACATGCCACACTGCATTCATCTAACAGGGTAAAACTACTACATTATTACATTATTACAGAGAGTCGACTGGATTCTACAAAAGGCTTACCAAACCTCAACACAATATTACAGCTAGTCGACAGGATCCCTAATCACAGACAGGATCCCAACCTATTATATCACAGATAGTCGACAGGATTACCACAACGAAGGAGACCACAACGAAGAAGGTAAAGACTGTCCAGATAGAAAAGAGCCAAGAAGCAAGATGGAGGAGCAAACCAACCCGTCCAACGATACAGCCGAACAAACTATCCCCAAACAAGAAACGACATTGGAAGAGGAGGAAACGGCGCCGCCCCAAGATACCTCCGCAGACCCACTGACACAGATCGCCGATGCCCTGAGTAAGTTGCTGGTAGCCCGATCTCCTAGGGAGATAGACGTAAGTCCATACGATGGTACTTTTGAAGCCCAAAGCTTTTTCGACAACTTCGATGCCCAAGCAGACCGAACTGAACTGACCTACACAGATCGCCTACGCAAATTACCCTGCTACCTACAAGGTAAGCCCCTCCAATATTTCCGAAGCCTACGGTTAGATAGGTTATATTATATTGAAGCCCGCCAGAGATTGATAGACTTATTCCCAGCAACGACAGAAGCGTCGTTTGCACGCTTTTTGGCAATCAAAATGACACCCCAAATGTCCCTAGAAAACTACTACCAAAACAAAACTGTTATGGGTATGAAACTCGACCTACCCGCCGACATTTTAATTGAATCTCTGACCGACGGCCTACCCGTCGCAGACCAGCGATTAGTCGCAACTGTGCAGCCAAACACCATTAAGGAATGGTTCGACCTAGTGTCAAGAATAACTCAGTGTGCCACCAGTGCAGTGAACCAGCGCCAAGTAGACAAGGCTCCACACCCCACCTACCACAACCCACCACCGCGGTACAACAGCCAGCGGCCATCACGTGTAACATACACAGTTACACCTCCCCCCTCGCCTTGCAAGTATTGCAATGCCATGCACTGGCACTCCCAGTGTGAACGACGGTTCCCACGGGACCAAACACGCCCAGTCTACAGCGCCCGACCACACACAACCACTGTACCAAAACGTGGTACCCACACACAGCCCAAGGTCCAACCTCCGAGCCATGTTCCCCAAGTCCAAGCTGCAAGCCCAGACGACTCTGCAAGCCCCGCGAGCAGCTCAACGGTAGGAAAACCTGAAACTTATTTTCGTTGAACGATTAATAATATGGACTGAATTGTCACCAAATGTAAACTTGCCCTTTTTAATAGACACGGGAGCATCTATAAACCTACTTAACTTAGATATTTTAAGAACCATAGAAAATAGATTACTCTATAAAATTATTATCCATCAGTACAGTTTAACTATAAATGCAATAGCACACAATGTAAATACCCTTGGATATATCTTTTTAAAACTTAAAATCGGTAACCTCACCCAAAAACTAAAATTTTTTATAGTAGAAGCCTCACTACCTTTTGGTATTTTATCTATTAATACCCTTAAAATATTTAAATTAATTATAGATTTTAATAATCTCCAAATTTATCAAAATAATGATGCTCTCCCAACGAATGTCTATAAGTTCACCAAGTGCAAACAGGATTTATGTTCCACTCAACCGAGGGAAACTGATATGTTTACCACTTTCCCCTCGCACCAGTCCTGTTTACACGTGGCGGACTCTACTCCAATTATATGTTCACCCCCTATATCTCCTACCCATGATATTGAGATTTCTATACCTTCTAATGCGGCACCTCAGTTAGAACATTGTCCACACGAACTCCACCGAATTCTATATGAATTCTCACAAGTGTTCTCTACTAATAAATACAATGTGCCCAAATTGAACATACCACCGGTAAAAATCAATACCACCACAGATAAAATAATAGCATTACGCCCATATAGAGTGCCACTACACGACCAACAAGAAATACAAACCCAAATAGAACAAATGCTCCAATATGGAATCATTGCCCCGTCAGTTTCACCTTATGCCAGTCCTATAACGCTTGTTACCAAACGTGACCAAACGAAACGTTTCTGTATTGATTACAGAAAACTTAATGAAATCATCGCTCCAGACGTACATCCTTTACCCTTAATAGAAACCATTCTTGACAAATTGTCAAAAGCCAAATATTACTCTTCTGTAGATATAGCATCCGCATATTGGCAAGTGGAAATAGAACCTAACTCACGTAATCTACTAGCTTTCGTGACGTTAGATAGTCAGTACGAATTTTGTAGACTTCCTTACGGATTTAAAAATTCACCACAGATATACCATCGTGCCATAAACCAGGTCATGCAAAAATATAAACTAAATTTTGTTACCCATTACTTCGACGATTTCATTATTTTTTCTGACACCCTAGAGGATCATCTACAACACCTACAACAATTTCTAACAGTGTGTCAACACGAAAACATCAAACTTAATTATAATAAATGTTCATTTTTTAAAACAAAAATAGATTTCTTAGGATACACTGTTACCGCAGGTACTTATGCACCGCAGACGCGCAACCTTGATACTATAAATGCAATAAAACCACCTAACAATCAAAAAACACTACAATCATTTTTAGGAGCAGTAAACGTTTATAATAAGTTTATAGCAGATTATGCACGCTTACGAGCACCTTTAAATAAACTACTTAAAAAGGATGTAAAATGGAATTGGAACACAGACTGTCAACAAGCTTTCATCACTCTCAAAGAGAGTTTAACCAGTAAACCAGTACTACACTTGTATCAAGTCGGTTTACCATGCCGCCTTTATTGCGACGCATCCACCCAAGGGATTGCCGGTATACTCAAACAGGTACACCCAGACGGACAAATATATCCTGTGCAATATTTTAGCCGCGCCCTTAGGGCACATGAGAGAAACTACACCGTTTCCGAACTTGAGTGCCTCGCCATCGTCGAAAGTGTAGACAAATTCCGAATATACCTCACCGGTATAAAATTCACCATATACACAGACCACCAAGCTTTACAATGGCTTAAAACTATAAAAAATCCGTCAGGCCGACTATTTAGATGGAGCCTGAGACTATCTACCTATAATTACGAAATACACTACATCAAAGGCAGTCAACAGTATGAGGCAGATTTACTCTCAAGAAACCCCTTTGTAGGATTTATCAGTACAGATATTATAAAACAGCATCAACCAACAGCATCCCCCTTCAACATTGATACAAACGGCTTACATACCATTACCCGAAAAGGTGTAACTAAAATAATAATTCCCGAAACCCTGCAACATACTCTCATGAACAAAGTTCACCAAGAATATAACCACCCAGGCATCTCTCAGATGACCCGCATAATTACTACCCAGTACTACTGGAAAGGTATCTCTAAATCTATAGAAAAATTTGTCAGGTCGTGTCACACCTGCCAAATCATTAAAAGGCCCAAAGGTAAACCCTATGGTGCCCTCGGACAAATTCCACCACCTCAAAAACCATTCGACTTAATCTCTATAGATACCATAGCTGGATTTTCGAAATATGGACACTCCAAGACCTATCTACACGTAATAGTGGATCATTTAACGCGATATGCTTGGACCTTTCCATCGAAGTCCACCAGTACCCTAACGTACATTCAAACCCTCAAGACTGTACTACAGCAAGGATCTCCAAAACGCCTGTTATCTGACAGAGCGCCCGCTTTTACCTCAGAAAAATTCCGTAAATTTCTAATAATGCATGGTATACAACCTCTTCTAACTACCAGCAATAATCCACAAGCAAACGGTTTAATAGAACGCTTAAATGCGACCATTACAGGCAAGCTCAGACTAGCTTATCTAGAAAATCCGAAAGCTTCCTGGACTCAACTAGTTAAACGCGTCACACAGACGTACAATAACACACCCCATTCTGTCACAAGTTTTCCACCTACCTACTTAATGTTCAATGTTATCCCCCCAGATCTAAGAACTCATCTTAACCCATATCCCGAGATAAATATAGCTCGAGAGATAGCAAGCTCTCGTACTCAAAATAAACATAAAAAAGATAAAGAAACATTTGATAAGCAGCACAGAACACCACATTTCGAAGAGAATGACCTTGTTTTGGTAAAAAATTACAGACATCCCGACACAGGTAAATTAGCACCATATTTTACGGGACCCTACAAAATAATTCAAATAATTTCACCAAATGTCGTTCGAATTGATCGCCCAAATCAGCCCTTGAATAGAGATAGTGACACCATACATGTCAATAAATTAAAATATTACACAGAGGATGTGTTGTACATAACACCTCCACAGCCCCGATTCGTTCAACACCCACAGCGATTGCCTCAAGATGTATATTTCATTGAATTCAATCATTTGACTCCAGATATCTTTGAAACACAATAATTCCGAATTATACCGCCTACAAGCTCACAGCCTTTTTTACATTTAAACCCCAGTATTTTCAATTAGGTCAGGAAACAAGTGGAGGTAGAGAGATTTTCCCATAGCCAGCAGAATGACTCATCGCACCGCCAGCAAAAACAAGCCACCCAGCTGAAATGGACACCGGTTGCAGCGGCGTCAGATTAACATGACACATCCAATTGCAGTAGGCCTGTATCTTTGGCACAGCAGAATGCTAGATTTTCGTGTCCAAAATAACCTGCCAGATTAAAACTGATAGGAAAGTTATATAAAATTCCTTTTATAGCAAATCTTATTTTTATAAGGTTGTCGATCCTTTAAATGACATCATATGAGACGCCATATTATACCATCGTAAAAAGACGATTAAATCCCCAAAATGGCACCCATCGCCACGACAATGTTCCAATCTTCAACACTCTTCACTGTCAATCATACAATTATATGACTTTTGGGTACGTTTTTAATATGAACAAACACAACATTACCGGCTCATTCGTTAGGAATAAAAAAGGATTTAACCTCTCATTTCTCCTTAGGTAACGCAATGTTACATGGAAAAAAGATCTGTTAAATTAATAGTTTAAATGATTTTTTCCCAAGCGTAACAAGCCGGCGTTTGGGTAGGCTCACCTAAAAATTTTGCAGACCAAACAGCATAAAACGCTCTGCAATCTTTTTAGCGCCTAAGACATGCATTACACACTTCATGTATCCAAAGTCCCCATCTTCCACTACACTACATCATTTTTAGGGATCAAGATCGCTCCCCGTCTGGTCTCACATAATATAATAGGGAAGATCTGGCAAAGACCAACTTCTCAGACCGGACCAAAGCGACATAGGGCCACATTGCCTCCCCATAGGTCAAACTAAAGACACCAATAATCTTGGACCTACACCTAGACATTGTGTGAATATGTTCCTTTCTTTTTTTTTCAGGAACGAATATTTTTTGTTTTCTTTTAACTTTTCTTCAAAAGAGACATTTTTTGCTCCATTTGTTTAGCTAATCATTAAAAACCTTTAATTATATTATATTTTTTTGTATAAAATCTTGAATAATTATTTTTATTTTTATTTTTTTTTACTTTTCAATTATAATCAAATTTTTATTCCAACATTATTTTAACAACTTTATTTTAACAATAGCAAAACATTTAATTCTTTCAATAAGCATTTTTAATTCATTATTATATCTTTTATATATTACTAATTCTCATTATTATATCTTTTATATTTTACTAATACATTATTATATCTGTCATATAGTACATGCTTGAGCTTATCCACTTATACTCTTTTTATCTACAATCACATTTTTATCTTTTTATTCACTATATTTTTGTTTAATTACTTTATTATATGACAATGTTTGTTTATCATCAACTATCGGGCATATACAACAATCGTTTACAACAATCTATTTCACTAACCACTTCAATGTACTTTACACTACTATCTTTCTCTCCGCCATTGCTTCACATCAACGTAGAGAAACGACAGTACTGCTTGACAATTTTTCTTTTGATTTCGTAATTCAACAAACTCTTTGAAAACACAGTTCCCCAGAAGTACAAGTCTCGACTTTTTGGTCTGAACACGTTTCAAAAGTTTATTGCAATCATCCGCAGAGCACAACACCAACGCATGCACAAAGCGTTCACTTTTTTCAATTTTCAATTTTTTTTTCAGCTCTAGCGGACCACAACCTTTGATTTCAAGTCAAGTCAGACAACCTACTGTCGCTCCAACAATTCTACTTATCGCATGGCTCTACCACCCCTTTCAATCATATTAAGTCTTTTTCTTCAACAACTTTTCAACCCAATAACCCTACAATTGTGACAAAGCACTGTAACCTTATACAGGATCACAGGTGAAACATTGCCAAGGAAGACGCACAAGTCTATATCCTCGCTTTGCACCTGGATCTCAGTATTTGATTGTCTGTGCAACACTTACAATTGCATATTCTTCAACCCCTAACCCTTTCCAACGCCCGCCAACAATCTCTTAGAACATCATCATTATTTTTTTTAGCAAACAAAGGTTTTACCTACAGTTCTCTTTTATAATGAATATCATAACTTTTAAATTAAACATAAGTTTTATTTTTATAATTTTCAGATATAGCCAAATAAACATCTTGTTATAGCCCTTTTCCCTCACAGTTTTAATTAATTAAAATAAATTCTAATTACTTACCTGTGTTAGAGAGGCTTTACCCGCTTAAACCCGGATAAACCCTTTCACTCACGGGGCCAATCTATGATAATTTAAACCAATAACCCTATATTATGTAATACGTATAACAAGCTTGTCATGTTGTATATAGAACTAATTATAAACTACAACTAATTATACGCATAATTGACATGTCTCCTTGCATCACCAAATGTAATGTACTGAGGATGAATAAATAAAAAACTATATAATAGATTAAAAGCTGAGTTAAGAGCCAGAGAGAGATTTACAAGGTAACTTCTAAAGATAGATTGTTAGCCGCCAGCCTGGCGCCATTCTCGAGTAACATTGACACGTGTATGACCCAATTCTCTTAGTCAGAGCGGTCGTATAAAAAGGCCGCGTAGCAACAGCCAGTACAGTTCAGTTCCAGAGTTCCCCATCTGCGTGTCGCCGGTTGTCACCAACTCATCGACGATGTAAAACAGTAAGAAACCTTCTCAATCTCCATCTTAGCTTTTGGCTCGCTTTTTATCTATTCAAGGAACCTTCTACAACGTGTCGCTTCGTTTTGTGTGTGTCCTTACCACCCATCGCTCAACAACCACGACTGCACGACTGCTTCTAGCCAACATGCCACACTGCATTCATCTAACAGGGTAAAACTACTACATTATTACATTATTACAGAGAGTCGACTGGATTCTACAAAAGGCTTACCAAACCTCAACACAATATTACAGCTAGTCGACAGGATCCCTAATCACAGACAGGATCCCAACCTATTATATCACATATACATATGTATAATATCTATTGCCATTACCATATGATTTTGTATATTTTGATAAGAATTAAATAAAATTTCATGCGATACTGGTAAAACAGTGAGAGTAAGATCACCACCCGATCTATTTAGAGCTCTCTAGCCCAACTTGTGTAGCGCCATCTATTTTGTCTTTTACAAGAGAACATTGGCTCAGCACAGTTCCCCGGGTGCAGCTCAGGTCCCTTCCGGATTGATCAAAAACAAACCCCGGGGAAAACATCTTTTGGGGGCAGTATGGCCTGACAACACAGCTTCAATGTCACCCGCCTGCGTGAACCAAGTCAAGCATTATTGTGACATTATTTAGTGTACAGTCCTCCATCGCACATATATATATATTTCTTGAAAATGAAGATACTTCGGCCAGTGAATCTTTTTAAAAAGATTCACTGGCCGAAGTATCTTCATTTTCAAGAAATATGAATGCCGGCCAGGCAGCCTCAATATTTACGATATATATATATGTTGTAACCCCGAGTAAGCCGACGTATATATAAACTGGCAGTAGTAGTCGTGAGGCGAAAGTGACGAGGTTATTCCCGCACGTAGGCAGAAAGAGGTAGAGACAGGGCTAGATGTTAGCACCGAGCGGGTCGAAGACAGCAAACGGGACAGAGGCGGAGGCAATGACACAAACCGAGACTAGGAGAGAGCCAGAAGCGGCCTGCGTTGATGGACACATCATATCACACTCTGAGCTGACACTGTTAAGTTGACCCCGGGAAGTTATTGCCTATAAAAGCCTGTGGGGGGCCTCTAGCTAGGGTCATGTCCTTTGAAACTTTGCCTTGTAGCTGTCTTTAGAACCCACTCTTTTTCTGTATTTATTTTGACGTGAATGTTCCGCGTTTGAATACAAATAAGGATGATACAGATTATATTAATACAAAATATAGCATATCATACAAAATATGGGGGGGGAATAGAAAATAGGGGAATAGTGTACTTTTGAATAAGAAGGTATGATCTTAATCCCTTGACTCTCTAACCTAACTATTTAGATTATGTGAAATGTATTCTAACAGTGTTATTATATTACAATTTAAAATATGCTCTATATTCGTGATGTGAGGACTGTACATAAAATAATGTCACAATGCTGCAATATATATATACGTATAGTGAGAGTGTACATTTCAACTTAACCAAAGCTGTTGTGTGTGTGGATGGTAGAAGAATAAGCTGAATAGGCCGTATATTTCACCGTTTGGATAAATCATCTCATAATTACTGAGTCAACCAAATCAATAACGGATATAATTAATGATCGAGAGCCAAACATTTGTTTATCATCTCTCTAATAAATAATATAAATAAATCGACTGGACTGGTTATTAGGTCTAGTTCTTATATTGTTTCTATCAATTTTCTTATTATACTATTGATATCTATCAATCAATTCCATAATCTAATATTGAGAGAGAATTATTATCTCTTACGAAAACATACTCAAACTATAGGTTACTTTATGATTCATTCATTCCAGAACATTATTTTTCATGCAATTTGTCCTCAGCTTTAGTGAGTTTTATTGCACAGATCAGATTAATATCAACATTGATCAAAGAAAATAATATTTACGTAATTAAGAAAAAGATTCGTACTGTAGGTTATGCGGAAGTCAGATAACCGATGAAATATACCATTATATTGCTGAGTGCGGGGATCTGGAAGGAGAGAGAAAAAAGATCCTGAAAAGTCTTCCTAGACCGCATTTGAACTCAATAAAGCTAATAAAAACTGTTTCAGATAAGAAAAGTTGGGCAATAGAACTGTTCAACTATCAAAAAGCGGTTGTAAATAAAATTGCACTCGTGGAAGAGAGAAGAACAGGGGCACAATAAAAAGTCACCCTGTTTACCATACCTTAATTGTAAATAGTCTATCTCTCCCTTTTCTCTTGTGTTTAATATTGTCTGTAATTCCACGGCGAATATGTATAGGGCAAGACGCCCTAATAAAGTTGTTTTGTTGTTGTATATTGAGAGAGAATTATATTTTTTATTTATTATATAAAACATTACTATTATTACGAACATGATTATATAATATTATTTACCTGATATAACATAAAAATCTTATATGAAAGAAAAAAACATGTTCATTAATACGATCAATAAAAAACTGATTTAGGATAAAAATATTTAGTTAGATATTTTATAAATATTACCTTCCTTTATATTATTATTAAGCGCCAAAATGAGAGAGAAGTATATATAATGTAATATAAATATTCATATTGAAGATATTGAAGAATATAAATATTCTTATTGAAATGTGTCTATCAGAATTTAATGATCAAAATGGCTAAATGTTGTACTGGGTAGCAGCTTGTAACGGAAATTTAGGAAAAACAACACCATATTAAATAGTGATTAACCTTTTTAAAGAAAAAAAGTCAAATACACTCTTTATTTTGTTGATTTGAATAAATAACATTGTTTAGAATAGAATAAATTTAAATATATATATATATACATATATGTCATAATATATGCTCTTCCAGGATTAATAAAACAAACCAACAGCTAACGAGAGAGAAATGGGCAGCTAAAGCGAGACACTTTAGACAACTAACTTACGACCATTCTTTGGCCACATTCCTGAGGGGGGCGTCACCACCTGGCGACTATCCTGGTTAGCCCGGTTGTGTACACAGGGAAAACAGTCGTTCAGCTGATAACGTCTCGCTCGCTCTCTCTCGGCTGGCTGCCTGGATGATTGCACTAACAACTCGTCGTGTGATTATTTCTCTCCTCAACACATTTACCACTATATTGTCACATTGAAAAGTCGACAGGATCATATCACAGAAGAGTCTTCCAGGATTAATAAAACAAATCTACAGTCGACCAGAGAGAGAGAGAACGCAGCTAAGGCCGGTCACTTGATATAGCAGTCACATTCCAAGGGGGCGACCGCAGGGCCTTTTCTTAGAACCTCAGTTCTATGTTTACTCAGTCGGGGGGGGGGGGGGGGTGGTGGCCACACAAGACGTGCATTTTTCGCGGTGGCAGCCGCTAGCGCTCCCTCTCTCCCTCGGTTTGCTGGGTTCCATCTTCCAAACTTGTTGTTTCCTTATTTCTCACTCACCACATTATTATCACTATAGTGCCACATCGAAAGTCGACAGGATCATATCACATATATATTTATATATATAATAAATATTTATATATATATTAAGCTAGATTTTTTATTCTAAAATATACTGGTGTCCAAAAAATAAGAAACCTTTGTTTTTTAATGATATGTTTTAAAATATACAACGCTAAAAACTAAAAAGTAATTTAATTAGGTATTTTAAGTCATAGAATTTATTTATCGCAACCATGCGATTCGGTAAAATTGAAAATATGCAAATTTTTGCTTGTCTTTATAAGTATGCTATTCGGCGTGTCGTTTGCCCCATCTAAGAATTGTCCAATTATAATTTCATTTAATCCTTAGTTAATTATGAGTTTATGAAATATTTTAGCAGATGATTTAAAATGGATAGCTGTTGGAAGAATGGAGGCAGGGCAATCACAAGTTGAAGTAGCAAAATGGCTAAATGTGAATAAATCTGTGGTCAGCAAAATATGGAAACAGTTCATTGAGACAGGAACCATCAAAAGAAAATAGGTTATGGTAGAAAAAGAAAAACAGCTACCTCTGAAGGCCGTTAACTGGTCGTAACTGCCAAGCGCCATAGGGAGATGACAGCTATTCAACTCTCTAATGAACTCTCAAGTGCTACTGGAACGAGAATTTCAAGACAAACTGTTTACCGAAGGCTTCACGAAGGTGCTCTTTATGCAAGACGACCAATGGTCTGTATCCCTTTAACCTCTGCTCACAGGAGAGCCCGCTGGATTGGTGCTTGGAACATCACGCCTGGACTCATGATCAGTGGGCAAATGTTCTCTTCAGTGACGAGTCAAGATTTATTTTAAACACAGATTCTCGACGAGTTTTCATCTGGAGGGAGCCTGAAACCCGCTATCATCCCAGTAACATCAGGGAAATAGACAGTTTTAGAGGGGGCAGTCTCTTAGTCTGGGCTGGCATCAGTTCTAGCAGACGCACACCCCTCTACATTTTTTCTAGGGGCACTTTAACTGCCCAAAGGTACAGGGACGAGATCCTTGAGCCCTATCTAAGACCTTATAGAGATCAAATTGGTCACAATTTAATTTTTATGGACGATAATGCTCGTCCGCATAGGGTAGACTAGTCAATGAATATCTCCAGAGTGAGAATATTCGAAGGATGGATTGGCCAGCCAGATCTCCGGACCTGAATCCAATGGAGCATGTGTGGGATGCTCTAGGGAGGCGTATTGGAGCTCGTCACCCCTCTCCCAGAACCCTTGTTGAGCTAAGAATTGCTCTATTGGAGGAGTGGGGTTTACTACCCCTGGACCTTCTCCAAAGCCTGGTAAACAGTATGAGGGCTCGCTGTGAGACCTTGATAGCTGTTAGAGGTGATCATACTCCCTATTGATATCTTATTTCTTTAAGATCTGGAACCTTAGCTTTGGGTATATTGGTGATAATTTGCACACACACACATATTTCATAATTTCAAATATTTTTTAAATTTTCATACAGCTAGTCAAATTCTCCATAGTTTAAACTATTTGTATACTAAATTTTATATTTGTTAATAAATTAGCTTTTGAGAAATTTCAATATTGGTTAAGTTTTTTATTTTTTGGACACCAATGTATAATTGATGAAATTTTAATTTAAAAATAGGGATTGAAAATAAAAAAAGTAAAGTTGAAAACCTATATATAATTAAGTTCTTTAATGTATTCTTGATAAAAGCTGTGAGAGATTGCCATGGTGAAAATCATATTTAATTTACTCTCAGTTTGCTTATAACAACGATTAAAATCAGAATATATAACATTGAATTTAATACATAAAGAAATAATCCATTTCTAATAACATCTTGACTATGAATATTTATTTATTTCTAAATATATATATCTTATATAAACAAATGAGATTCTTATATTTAATAAAGATTTTTTTGCTGTTTTGAGATTAATTACTTGTAGAGGAATTATTGGTCATTTGCTTGCTTTTGGTATGCAGTTGTGGCAAGAATTTTGAAAGTATGAAAAAAAAAATGGTTTTGATAAGAGATTGTTTTAATTGAGCTTTCGGAGAAACATAATTTGGTAAAAGTACTGCCTGGCTTAAGGCGAGTAAACAAAGAAAACAAAAGATTATTTACATAATGTACAAAGTTTTGAGCCGACCAACGTGAAACAACAACATACAATTGTTGTGCCTTCTACATGCTTCGGACAAGCATTTTAAGGCATCACTCATGTTTAGGTGTCTCCAAGCGCCCGCCGCAGTGGAGGGCCAAGGAGAGGGCTGGAGAGACGCCGGCAGAGAAATGTGAAACAACAACAATCGGTTTTATATAGGGAAAGTCCCGACATCTGGTGGTAGATATAACAGAGTATTTGAATCGATGAAATATAATTTTAAATATAATATTTTAATATAACATATATAAATTTATTTTTAAATTATATTTTACCGAATAAAACGACTTTATTTATGACAATCATCGATTCAATAAAAAATGTGCAGATTCTCAAAAAGGTTTATAAATACACACGCGAAAATAGTTTTAAGTAATATTTTAAGCACTTAATTCTATTTGAAAAAGGCAAAAATCGCTTGTAATATATGCTGTAAATTTTCATAGATATTTACAAAATGAAAACAGGTTATCAAGATATTTCAAAAAGGATAACTATTGGAACACTTGACTTCATTAAAACATAATAATTTATTTTAAAGAGAAGCTTGTTTGTTTAAGTCGTTTTAAAGATTAATGACTCCTCTAGAAAAAATAGGAAGAAAACATTCCTTTTTATTATGATCCTAATGAAGCAAGATTAATTGGCTTTTTCCTGACTGGGATCTATATGTAGCTTTAACACTTTCTAATTTGATAAAAGTTGGGAGAGAGTTTTGTATTGATTTTCTTCGTCTCTCCCAAGTAAAAAGAAGAGAAAGAATTATGGCTTTGGAATTCCTATCAAATAATATTGTAACTTTGAGTTTTTCCTTTTCTCTCTTTCCTCTAAGTTCGTCAAAAGTCTAGATAAAATTATTGTCACGTTCTCTTTTATTTCTGTGGTTGTGAGCTTCTGTTGAATTAACCTTTCGTCTGAAAATATCAATAAATAATGGCGATTGAAAAAAATAAAGTTCAGATACGAATATATAGAGATATACTACTTTATAAAATTAATTTATAAACTTTTTTGCTTGAATATTCTATACAATATGTATTATATATTATTTAATAACTTTAGAAATATAAATTTTTATTATGGTAAATTGAGGTAAATTTTAAAAAAATAATGTTGTATATAAAATTATGTCTCGTATAAATAGTAGTAATTTATTTTTGAATCGCTATCTAAATATTTAATTACTTCTCTAAGGATCCTTATAATAATATATTAAGCAAGATAGTACTTTTTCGAAATTTCAGGTTGATCATATCTTTTTTCCACAAATATTTTTTTTTCTCGACCTATTATATTTATAATTATTACTATATAGTAGTAATTACTATACTAGATAGCAATTTTTGCGATAAAATAATTTAAACGAATAAGCATAAAAAAGATAAGAGGAGCTTCTTTTATAAATTTATTGTGCAAGCTTTCGGACTATACGTCCTTCTACAGGCAAGGATAATTGTAAAACAAGTTTGTAAAACAGTTTTACCACTATCCATGCCTGTAGAAGGACGTATAGTCCGAAAGCTTGCACAATAAATTTATAAAAGAAGCTCCTCTTATCTTTTTTATGCTTATTCGTTTAACCAATTTTTTAAGAGTTCCTTATCGTTTAATAAAATAAGTTTGTTAGAATTTATATAAAAGGTCTTCTAACATTTATATATTAACATTCATAGTATAAAACGCATATATTTTACTTAGTATATAAATACCATTTCTGAGATTCCACCCTTCAGTGTAGTATATATAAGCAGAATGATCCAATACAGTATTAGAGCTCTAAGAAGCTGTCGGATAGACTAAATTGGCGAAACCTCTGGAAGGGTTCACCATTAATAAACCAAGCCCTCCCAATATTTTACATCGCACTAAGGACAATAGAAATTTGTTTTTTTTTTTTTTTGTGTAAAATAAACATTTGTGCTTTGATAATTTCATTTCCTATGTAATATATATTCTGTTTAAATTTCAAATGAAAAGATGTTGGCTTCCAACCCCTTTTTTTCATATTTTCCCATTCAACGCAAATCATCATAGTGATAAAGATTGTTATCTTATTGTTTTCTTGTTTTTTTTTATATATATAAGCACACTAAGAGAGAGTATCAGAAAGGCTAGAACCTTTTTTGAATCTATTTGGTTCTGCTTCTCTGTCTGAGCGTCAGAAATTAACTTCATTATAAAGTAATTATAATGTAAAATATATGCAAATAGAACTTATATTTTCTGGTAATTGAAGACAGAATGATTTTAGCTGAAGTATAACAAAGATTATTGAAGGTGTTTCTCAAAGATCAAGGTTCTCTCACGTATTTTTTATCAAATATTTCAGCATTAGGCTCCGTGCCTTCACACCGGAGAAAGGTTTATACCAGTAATTTCAACTTGGTAAAAAGGTCTTTCTGGAGAATTCATTCAGTCATTCAGTAAACGTCTTGGTATTTTAATAGAAATCTTTCACATTTTTCAGACTTGTATATCAGAACTTTGTTTTAACAGATAATCTCAGATAAAAAACATATATCGAAATATAATATTATGATTGGCGATAAGAACTTAAAAATACGATTTTCAATCAATTAACGACTAACCATACTAAATATACACCTATATTTTGTATTTATTCCAAAATAATCTGTAGGATAATATGACATAAAATCTATAAGAAGTGATACAGAAATTTTCAGCATTCCCTCTCACCATACTTCAAGGTCAGATAGAATCTTGTGTGATAAAAGTAGAAATATTTTTAGAATAAATTTGAGCTAAATTCATAGAGGTGTGTATATTTGAAAGTGCAATTTTGGGAATGGTTATATATTTATAGAATATTCACATATTCATAGTGTTTTATTTGATTTGATGGAATAAATGGGATTTAGCGAACCACCTAATGAACTTTGACGCCACACAAATATGTCGCGTCACACTACATGGAAAGAGCTAGAAAGTGGCAATGACCCCCTAGTCTAATACATTTTTTATTCAAATCCCTATTTCTACTAGATAAATAAAAATGCAATATACTTTTAATCTTTAACTTGAACTACTTGAACTAAAATAACTATATCCACTAGAATAAAATATATGTCAAATTAAATCGGACTAAAACTGTTCAATATGATGTGATTCATAAATAATTTTCAGTTTACAATTTTTTCTAAGTTGAACCACTTTCCTTACATACCCACTCTATGAATTATTTTAAATGAGAATTTATCAATGCCATTCAGTTATTTCACAATCAATTTATTGTTCTTTCTTCACAAAGTTAAGATAAGAAAAATAAAATTTCGGTTTCCTATAAAATAATTTCAGACGGAATTCTAGAGAAACAACTTTTCTTAAATAACTTATGATAATTTCACATTTTATTTTTAAAATTTTATATGGGTCTTTTCAAAAGTCGACCAATATAATCTGCTTCCAATGAAGTAAAAATATGAGAATTTCACACAGTGCCAGTTTTCCATAATTCATTAAAAATTCCATTTATTAATTTCCGGGAGTAAATTCGAAGCGACACTCTGATTGGTCTCCTAAGATAAGTCTGGCGGAAGAGATAAGGTCGCACTGGATGCACAAAGTAATTGATGTAATTTTATTCTGTTAAAAATATTTTAAAGGTAAATTACAAACTGAATAATCGATGCGATGGAACATTGTTTTTGGTTTGAATGAATTGTTGCTAAAACTTTATTGTTGAAATATCAGGTTTTCGAAATCCGTGTTAACTCACATTTCTAAAAATATATTATTGCCTTTGGGGGGTTGAATAAAAATATATACATATTTATTTTGTCCATAATATAAATATATAATCAAAATATTTTCTCCCCATTGAATATAAGCAAAAATATATTTTTTAAATAAATTCTATTTACGTTATGCGGCGCTGAGTTTGTTTTTGACACACATTAATTTGTTTACTGAAATATTGGTAAAATAAATGACATTTCGATCCAATATATGCCTTTTTAATAAAATAAAATATATATTTAACTCCTATTGTTAAAAAATGGTTTGGTAAAGTTTTTTTAACATAGGGTCAAAGAATTGTATGCATTATTAAAGTTGAAAATAACTGTCAGGGGAGTTTTTTTTTTTTGGGGGGGAGCTCATCTCATAAATAGGGACCCATCTCAGCAATCTATAATATTTAGAGCTTATGTACAAGAATATAGAAATTACTTTGGGCAAATTTTGAAATGATATTAAACCTCCTTCTGCTTTGTCACTGAGATATAAACTGAGATATTAGCCCTGTAAGCTTTATTTATTTTATTAAATATTAGAAGAGAGAGAGTGCTTGGTCTTCACTAATTTATAGAAATTTCGCTAACTCGGTCTACCAGATCGCTCTAGTATTTTATTGAACAATATAGAGCTTATATAGCCGATAATTATCAGCGACGATCGATATTCAAAGAGACTTTTGACAAGAAATCTATAAGGTCATTTAAAATAAATAAAAAATGTGATTGTAGTTTCATGATTTTATTAATAAATAGTTTATTACGAAATTAAGTGTTCAGTTGATACACTGTTGAGAGAATTTTCCGTTTATAACCCAAGCCCTCTCAACTAATCTTTCTTCTTTACTTGGCAGAAACATTAAGTTTCGTTAATTAAAGATATGGCGTTGCTATAGTTTCATTATTGTAGCAAAATGTATTTATATTCAAATTATAAATATGCAACAAACCATATTTCCGCTTTTAATAGGCCTAATATATTTCATGATATTATAAACGTTTTTGAACTCTTCAAATAAAAAAAAAATAAAAACAACAATCAAAATAAATTGTGAACGGAAATTGATAAAATTCCTTGTTTATAAACCGTTTTTGAAAATAAATATTTCTTAAAAGGTAATCTTTATCAGTCATATCCTGACTGCTCACATAAGGTTTTTTAGTTGGAAGAGTGCCATCTAGTGGACCAGAAATCAACTATATTTTGATATAACCTGTTCCCTGATATTTGGCCAGCCCTTTTTTGAGTGTTTCTGGCTGTTGGCTCTCATCAGCGTGATGCAGACTGTACCTCTATGACTAAAAAGGTCCTTAAAGCGGTCAGGATGTGCCTATTTTGTTTTTAACATCAACATCTGAGTTTTTTTCTATTACGCTGCTGGCCACCCAAATTGCAACACCAAGAAATACAAGAGATATCACAACAAAATTTACTTTGTAGATAACATGTTGACCAAGTATCAAATGATTAAATTTATAGAATTCTGCGAAGTGTGGTCCTTACCAGGATCAGTAGCCAGAATAGCCGTCATTGTTAGAGATCACCGCTGCCACACGCCTCGGCATTGATTCAAAGAGACTTCGGATGTGTTCTTGGGGTACAGCAGACCAAGCAGCTTCCAACGTTGCCAAAGTTGATCCAGTGTAGCAGATGGGGATGTAATATGGGTCAAAAGTTGAGCAACCATGGACCATATGTTTTCTATCGGCGAAAGTTCAGGAAAGCGAGACTGCCAGGGAAGCAATTCAATCTGGCGATTGACGAAGAACCTTTGGACAATGCGTGCCACGTGTGGTCGCGCAATATCCTGTTGAAATATACTGTGGGCAAGCCCTGAAGGTAAGGAAGGACAACTGACTCCAACACCTCAGAGATGTAGCGTTGGATGTTTAAAGTACCGGCAATACATACTAGAGGAGTGCGAGAGTGATATCCAATACAGCCCCATACCATAATACCCGGAGAGGTCTGTGGTTATGCCTCAAGGGTAGACGAAGCAATGGGAATCTTGCGGACAGACCACTCTGCTGTAAACGGCGTCGAATGGTACGCGCAGACACTGGATGATGCGTTACAGACTGAATGTGCTATGCTACGGTTCGTGATATGACTGAGCATTCTGTCACTGCCATTTGCACAATTTGCCTGTCATCACGTGAAGTGGTGCACTGAAGTGGATGCGATCGAACACGTCAGTCTCTCGTACCTTCCTACATCCAACGATCACATATCCGCATTACAGTTGTTTGGTTTCGTCCAATAAGACTACCGGATTCCCCTAAAGAGATCTACAATCTCGGTAGGCCACTATCCTTCCTCAGTCGAACTCGGATACTTGATCAAAAGATGATCGCTGTTTTCTACGAGGTATAATTGATAGTTTTTTTTACACACACACACACACACAAAAATAATACACAATTGCCGAACTTTAAATCCCCAAACCTAAAATAGTGCTTTGAAGTGAAGCCACAAGCGCGCGTGATATGCGTCTGCGCTGAAATTCTAATCATTTACATTTCTCACCTCCGCTAATGCATGTTGTAAATTTCATGTTATTTACATGCTTCTTTCATGGTGTTGCATTCACGGTGGCCAGCCCTTTATTTTATAGTTTTATGTGTGTCAAATATCCTCGAAAATAAAAACACTAAAATGCATTTGATTCAAAAACATGAATTATTTAAAACTTTAAATATAACAGAGCATTATTTTGATTTAGGTCCAACAAGAAAAATAACTGTATATATTAAACAATAAGTTCAAAGTGTTTCGATCAAGCAAAACATATTGTGGACTACATATCACAGGGTGTTCCAAAATGGCGGAGTTAATTTTTAATTTATCATTACACGAAAGTGATTAACCAAATAAATAAATTAATTTTTTTTTGCGGATTCACCATTTTTTATGTACCATAATGTTAAGTTTCGACTTTGTGCTAACTTAATTTGTCGTATTTGTAGGATGTTAAGCAAACGTAGTGCAATCTCTGAACTATTTCGTCAAGGAAAACGTCAATGTGAAATTGATTGGCTGTTTAAAGTGCCTCAACAAACTGTGTCAAAGGGTATCTATCTATCGCTTCAATTAGCCATGAAGGTGACCGTGCCGGGAGTTAAAGAAATCACACCGCCAACTGTAAGATCATCAAAAAGTGACTTGAACGAAATTCGTGGTGTCCATGAAAATAATCGCCCGTGAGACCGGTATAAGAAAGTCGTCGGTACATCGAATAGTGAAAAGTAACTCAACCTCAATGGGTAAAATCTTCAAAGGTTTCAGCTCCTCAAGGATTAGAACAAGCGTTTACGTCTGGAGAGATGTCGCCACCTCAAGCATCGGGCCACTAGTCAGCGATGGGAGCGCATACTCTTCACGGACGAGGAGCTATACATCATCTAGCAGGCGTACAACTACCAAAACGACAAAAACTGGTTTGCTGAGGCTAGCGGCACGTCGGCCATCGCTGAACACTGCCAAAATCCGCAGACGGTTATTGTATGGACCGTGATTTGCACCAGTGGTTAGACTTCCCTCGTTTTCGTGGATCAGGGAGTCAAAATCAACCAAGAAATATATCGCTGCAACATTTTCGAGGCCCTCGTACTTCCATGGGCTCAACAGCACTTCGGCGATGCGGATTGGACGTTCCAGCAGGGCTCCGCTGCGGCTTACAAAGCGAAATTGACTCAGGACTGGTGCAGGGCCCATTTTCCGGACTTCACGTCGTCGGAATGGCCGCAGTACTCACTCGATCTCAACCTGGTGGATTACAGCGTGTGGTTCATTTTCAGGCCAGGGCCTGTGCTACACGCCACAAAATTTGAAGTTGCTGAAGCCATCGCTGCGCCGAGAATGTCACCGATTGTCGCCTAAGGACCTTGCGGCCCATAACCAAAATTTTCAAGTCAAGTATGGACCTGCGTATCACCACCAAGGAAGGCCACTTTGAAATCGTCTGAATGAATTGATAGTTAATATCTATAAATTTTATACTTATTGTTGAATTTTTGTTAATTATTTTGCTTAATAAAATTATGAATAATATTTAACTCCGTTATTTTGGAACACCCTATATGTATATACAAACATATGAAAATTTTAAATCCCATTTAATATAAATTTCACTATTTAAAAAAGGCAGAATGTTCAAATTAAGTCAAGCCTCCTCCGTCATAGAACATGACATATTATAAATACATTTTATTCAAATTATAATTAATACTACAAAACACACATATAGGGGTATAGAAGAAAATGATGAGATCAGTGATTGTATGTGTCTCTATTATTAAAAAAAATTAACATTTAATTTCAATTTGTACTTTATATTTCTTTAAAATTTGAAACATTATAGCCATTTCTTTCTCTCACACTCCTAGACAAAATTAAATAAATCAACTCAATCTACAAAAAAAAAATGTTTAATATTATGCCTGTTTGTTATTCGAAAGAATAGTCTCTTTGCGCAAATAAAGATATCATCATGACAAAAATGTTCAACTTATCAATTAATATATTTAACATTATTTCTGTGTCATTATACAATGGCTCTCTAGACCTTCATACTTTTTATAAGTAAACTGACAATTTTTCTAAAATGTTATAAAAAACATATATATATATATAAAGACAAATTTTCCATCTATATATATGTGTATATATAGTGTAAAAGCTATATAACAAAAATATAACAGTGATTCCACATTTAAAACTCAAGGAGCAAACTGATAAGAATGATAAATCATATCAAGTAGATTTGGTTAGATTAGCAAGCTAAATCTAAATTAATTATAACAATAAATAGTTGTATAGTTTTATAGTTAAGTTTTATATTAAAATTATCTTCATTATTTTGATTATTTAAATTCAAATTATAAAATTTGTAAATTGTTATTATTTAGTATAGAGAGAGAGAGAAAAAAAAAGTCCTTTACTTCTAAAACATCATCTAGTTAATTATATATTTATAATTAATAACAATAAAATTTAACAACGTAACGTCTTTTGTATCGGCTTTTACACGTCATTTAGACATACTCTATCCTATATATAGAATAATAGAAGTGAGAATATATATAAAATTATAAATTTTAGTAGTTAGAGAAAAGAGAGAAAGACAGAACCATGCACTTTTAATCAAACTAATAATAAGAAAACAAAAAGTTTTGTAAAGAAGGTAGATAAGATTGTTAGTATATATATATATTTTTTTATAATTTTATATTTTATCCTTTTATTTTTTAAAATGATTTTTTAATTTTTTTATTTTAAAATATGAATATAAATAGTTGTATTTAGTAATATATCTATACTATGAATTAACTTTTGTTATAAGTTTGGTTATTATGTTTTGAAACCCTAATGGTAGACCAGACATATACAAAAAAATTTAAATTGGAGTAATTATTGGAAAAAGAGATCTGCTGAACCGGGAATTCTCAAATAGAAGTTCAGCGACATTTCATCCCTTGAAATGTCTGTATTTGAATCGAACTGGCTTTGGCCTCCTGGCACTAAGGAGGAATCACTGCCAAGTTCTTATTTTAACGCTGGTTTTAATTATAAGCTTCTTAACTCAGCGAGCTAACTATAACTCATTTAAACTTGAATAACTGCTATTGTCTCGTCTTACTAACTCTAATGACTCAACCACGTATACCTTTTATAACTCTTGTCTCACCAACTCTAATGACTCAACCACGTTTTCTTAATAACTCAATAACTATCTTTATTTTCTAAAATCAAGATTATATACATTTCTAAAATTTACATAATTTAACAATAATTAACAAAAGTAAATTCTAACAATTTTGCATATTTAAGGCTGGAACATACTCCCCCCGGCCGCTGAACCCTGGTTCAGATTTGAAGGGAAGCGGAGCCAACTTCGTAATAGGTCGTAGGTAGACTCCGGTAGCAGCCCGAACTTGGGCAACTCGCACCTTCTTGTCTTGAAGAACGACAAATACTTCTCTGCAGTCTCGTGTTCTTTATCAGCTGGTCCCAATATGAACACCAGGTCCAAAGCTACAGCAGTGTATTGACTATCTCTGTATTTGACATAGATTGGTAGTTCAGTCCATTGTTTAGACTTCAGGTTCAACTTCCATAAATATTTCGACTCCTTCCCGGCGTGAACAAATACAGCTCTTACCCAATCCTGCACAATAGTAAAGTGATTGATATTTTTTGGATAGCCCTCTTTCTCACCAAGAATCGGAATAGTTGTATAACACCCCCAGGAATCTGTTTGAAGTCGGTAGTTATACAGATTACAGAAGTGTTGTTCCCACTGCATTCGAGGGAATAGTAAAAGTTTCTTGTTGGTATAGCAAATCTGAAGAAAGAGAAATTTCTCTTTCCAAAATATTTTGTCTGATCCAATCAGATGCCAATCTTTGTTTAGGAGATGATAGGAGAAAACCTTGTAAGTAGAGTGGTCGCGGGTCTCTGCAAGCATAAACAAGAACGCCGATGGTGCAAATGTCATTGCCAGGACCAAGAGGTCAGTTAGGGGCGACTTCCTGCTTTTACCTAGAACAGAAGCCCGACCCTCTTTAAGTTTCACTCGGACAATATTGTCGGTGCAAGTTACCTTATTCCCTCTAGAGTGTATTCTCCCTCCTACAAAGTACACCCTTTTATCGTGAGAGGCATAAACGATAGACTTGGAAATAACTATTGGAGCGAAACCATTCACTTTTCTCCAGATCCATTTTTTGTGAGGGATGTGGTATTGGTACAATACCGAGCGGACATTCGGGCCATCTAGAGATTCCACATCTTCTATGAGGAGGTAAAGATGAGTTCCGTCGCCGACAAAGACCTTCGGGTAGCTACATTGGATGGCTTTGGTAACTTCTGGCCACTCTCCATTTTCCTTCAATATGGCGCGGTGGTAGACTGGTAGCCCTTCTAAATCCTCGACTTCTTTGACCGCGGTCTGCCTCTGGAGATTCGCCATTGCCACTGTAGTAGGTGAGAGGAAACCAATTGGATCGAAAATCCTCGCAATATTGGAGAGAAGATCTCTTTTGGTAACAACTTCCTCAGGAATAGTCATATTAACTCTAAACGTATCTTGTACATGATCCCATACAATTCCTAAAATCTTGGATATGGCTCCTTTCTCCAAGTTAATTTTCCTCTCTTCGTTCATTTCCTCGACATGAGACACTATCTCGTGGCAATTTGAATTCCACTTTCTTAAGTGAAACCCTCCCTTTTTCATTAAGTCCTTTAATTGGTCTATTAGTTCTTTGGCTTCAGCAATCGTTTGAGCTCCTGTTAGCAGATCATCGACATAGAAATCATTCAAGGTCACCCTAGAAGCCTCAGGATAATTTTGGCCTTCATCTTCTGCTAACTGTTGTAATGTTCTCATTGCCAAAATTGGAGCCGAAGTTGTACCATAGGTAACAGTCAGCAGTCGATAGTCCACCACAGGCTCTTCTGGCGATGGTCTCCACAATATCCTCTGATAGTCCGCATCTTCTGGATGAATTCTTATCTGGCGGTACATCTTTTCTATATCAGCAGTTATGGCGACAGGATACGTTCTGAATCTGAGGAGAATGAAAAATACATCCTGTTGGATTTTTGGTCCCTTGTGCAAAAATTGATTTAAAGAAACATTATTTTCAGATTTAGCTGATGCATCAAACACAACTCTCATTTTTGTTGTAGTGGATTGCTCTCTAATTACTGGATGATGAGGCATGTAATAGCATCTGCACAATTCTCGCTTCACTTCTGCAATTGGGACCCTTTCCATGTGGTTTAAGTGTTCATATTCCTTCATGAATCCCCGGTATTGGTCATATAATTTCACATTCTTACACAATTTTCCTTCCAACGAAAGGAACCTTCTTAAAGCTTTTTCTCTTGATTCACCCAGAAGCGGTCGATGTTGTCTGAATGGCAATTTTACCCAATACCTTCCATGGCTATCTCTGCCATGGTTATTCGAAAATAACCTTTCACAATCTTCGTCCTGTGTACAAAGATCCGGTGACGGCACAGATTCAATTTCCCAGAATCTTTTCATTACGAATTCTAGTTCTGGTTCAGATTGTAAACTCAGGTTACAGACTTCTGTATTACTCTCCGATGTTCCCATGAGTTTTCCTAGAAGTACCCAACCTAGTCTTGTATTAATAGCCATTGGCAATCCTTCTCCGAGAGATATAGAGCCATTCAACATAAGTTCAGTGTATATATCTGCTCCCAATATCATATCTATTGGGGCTTGTATGTAGAACTCTGGGTCTGCCAATTTGAGGCTCTTCAAAGTTGGCCAATTAGGGTCTTTTAACCTGAAGTTCGGAATTTCTGAAGTGAGCACTCCCGTGACTACTGCCTCCACCGAGAATTCCTCAGAATTATTCAGTGGACAAAATGTCACACTTACTGTCGATGAAGAATGCTGCACTGGTGTGTTTCCAACCCCTATAATCATCCGATCTGATTTCCTTTGGACAAGTCCCAATCTTTCGCAGCATCCTTTTGTTATCATGGTGACTTGGGAACCGCTGTCCAGTAGGGCTCTGCAGGTGCATAACTTTCCGAGTCCATTTTTTATCTTGATTCTAGCCGTTGCGAGTAGTACGTGGCTATCATTGCAGTTTGCCTGTTGAGTATTCGTTAAATTGATAGCACTTTCATGTTCCTTCGGAGTTGTGTTCTCAACTTGGGCCGAAGCGCCTTCCGTGCTCGGTTTATCATAATGAATCATTGTGTGGTGCTTCCCCTTGCATACTTTGCATCGTTGGTTCAGCCTACAATTCCATGAGAAATGGCCTTTCCTCAAGCAATTGAAGCACAATTTATGACCTTTTACTACATATAATTTTTCTTTTAAAGGCATTTTGCAAAATAAGCTGCACATGTATAGTGGATGATGCTTAGATTTGCATAATATGCAAGTGTCCGATTTCTCAATTAGCATCCCGTAGCTTTGGCATTTGGGAAATCTCGATCCGGTGGTTTCTTCCCTTTTTGAACATTCCTTGACAGCACAAGACATGCTTCTCGCATGTCTGGAAATGAACGCTATGAACTTGTCATAAGAAGGAAGAGTGTTGTCCACTGACAGTTCCCAATCCAACCTTAGATTTTCACTCAACTTCTGCTGGAGGAAGTGCACCAAGATCACATCCACTAATTGATTTCTCTTCAATTCCAGCGTTTCTAAGTTTCGTATGGCTTCATTACAAACATCCATGAATTCATGGAGACACTTAGCCGATGGATTCTTAATTGCCCGGAGAGAAAAGATTTTTGACACCTGGGCATAAGCTAGCTCTCTCGGGTTATCATATCTTGATAACAGTGTACTCCATGCTTGGCCATAATTTTCACTTAGTAAAGGGAAACCCCTTATTAATCTGGCCGCTTCGCCTTTTACTGCTGTATTCAAATATTGTAACTTCTGTATATTAGTTAACCCTGGATGTGCATCGATGGTGGTGAGGAATAGCTCTTTGAAGTTGATCCAATTGCCCATATCTCCATCATATATCGGTAAGTCAAATTGAGGCAATTTTATATTTGCCTGAGAGCCATTTGGCTTTATGTCCGCCAGTTTGTCTTTGAGTTTTCTCTCATTTTCTATTTTTACCCTCAAGCTTCCAATCTTGTTCATTGAACCATCATATGCCTCACTTTCTTTATCTATATCAACTTCATCCAAAGAAAACAGCTCGTCGTAGAGTTTCTCAATTTTCTCTTTGATCTCTTTTAATTCTTCACCCATTATTTCTAAGCGTATTGTTTCATCTGCCTCAATAATTGAATCCACACTTTCAATAAATCCATCAATTCTCCTTATCTGACAACTTAACTTTCTTTGGAGGATCCTTTCGTCTCGAGACATTTTGCAATTGTATTCTCACTGAGTTTCTGCTTAAATTTCTTCTGTTTCAAATCCTAATCAGGCTCTCGAGGGACCATGATTCGAACTGGCTTTGGCCTCCTGGCACTAAGGAGGAATCACTGCCAAGTTCTTATTTTAACGCTGGTTTTAATTATAAGCTTCTTAACTCAGCGAGCTAACTATAACTCATTTAAACTTGAATAACTGCTATTGTCTCGTCTTACTAACTCTAATGACTCAACCACGTATACCTTTTATAACTCTTGTCTCACCAACTCTAATGACTCAACCACGTTTTCTTAATAACTCAATAACTATCTTTATTTTCTAAAATCAAGATTATATACATTTCTAAAATTTACATAATTTAACAATAATTAACAAAAGTAAATTCTAACAATTTTGCATATTTAAGGCTGGAACAGTATTTGTAATATCATTGTTATGTCATATACGAGTCATATACTCGTATTCTTAGAACCTAATTTCTTCTTAAAATATTGAAAATTGAAGCAGAATTTGTCAATATTTGACTTGAACATCCAATATACTATCTACATCTCATATTTAGTTAACGCGGTTATGATCCTGAATATGTAGAAAGAATAAAATGAACTATGAGAACAAGGAATTATACATTTAATTTATTTACTCACGGTATTGTTTGAGTTCATTTTCAAAACAAAAACTTCAAAACTAATTACAATTTTAATTGCTAATTAACGAATAGACAGAAAATGTAATTTAAAAAGACGAAATAACCTGAAAATAACATTTGATACCGTTTGCCAAGGTCTGAGTAAAAATTATTAAACTAAGAGAAGCGTGATATTTTTGACACACAAAAGCAAATATAAAATTCTATATTTATATGTGAAAAATAATAAAAAATAAAAAAATAAAAAAGCTCAGGTGTTGGTATCAAAAAGCCATATGCTGATCACGTGCACATGAGCTTTTTAGATGGCAGAGCGCAATTCATATGAAAAAATAGTACAAATGTGAAATTTTACTGGGATAAGGTGGATAAATAAAGAAAAAGTCATCTTCATAATGTGCAACTGGAGGTTGCTGATGACTTGCGCCATCTATCGGAATAAATATAAACTATTCGTTGATTTTTAATTATTCCAGAATTGGCAAAACGCCCATTATTGATTAATCAAGAAAACCACAAACGCCTTTCGGGCTGTTGGCCCACGTCAGCCTGGTGCAAGCTGTACTTCAACGTTCCTTTTCGAAAATAACTTTTTCAGGTACCGCTCAAAAAGAGAAACCTAGCGTATGTTATTTTTAATGAAAAATATGAACAGGTTCTAACAGAAAAAAAAGTGTACATTGCTGGATTTGATCCCGGTTCATGGCTGTCGGGAATCGAGTGTTTTCATCACTCGTCCACCGACTTCTTCACCTCAACGACCAAAACACTGGTCATTCAGGCATCCTGAAAAATCATGAAACGGGTAGTTATGGCCATAAGTGCGTGAGGACGCTAAACAGTGTGAAAAACAAAACAAGAATGAAATTGCACTGGAATAAGGTGGATAAATTTGAAAAAAAACATCTCCTTATCGTGCAGCTGAACGTTGCTGATGACTTGCGCCGTCTATCGGAATAAATATTAACTAATTGTTGATTCTTAATTATTCCAGAATTGGCCCAATACCCATTATTGATTAATCAAGTCCCAGAAACCTCCTGAGAAATCAAGAAATGGGCATTTAGGGCTGAGTTTGCATGTAAAAATCAAGGAAAAAAAGGTAAATACAAATAGATATTTAGAAACGATTATGATTATGATTTTAAAATGATAAAAGCATTTAATAATATATAATGTGTCAGTTTATGGCTTTTGAGTGTTAAATTGTATACAGTAACTGGCAAACAGGTTATTTTCGGTCTCTTCTGAAGGAACTCTTCCATTAGATATTCTGTAAGTTTATTTGAAGCCAATTGTGATTTTATCATAAATATCGCTTTAAAAAGATGGTCGTTAATAGAGGGTTATATATATTATTATTAGGATTTTCTGAAATATTATTATTAATATATACATATAGGTACCTCTCCATCTAAATAAACATAAAAACGAGGCATTTTTAGATAATTCATATTCAAAATGTTCCGGTTTATTTAGTAGAAATCCAACTTTTATTGTATCGTGCTTTGATTTATAAAAGCTGTTGTTGAGGCTTGTTTTTAGAGCTGTTGTTAAGGACAGATGTTAAGATCTGTTGTTGAAGTCTACTTTAAAGGCATTTGTTAGAGCCAGTTGTTAAGGCCTGTTGTTAGAACCAGTTGTTAAGAACTGTTGTTAAGGTCTATTGTTGAGGCTTGTTGTTAAGGCCTGTGTTAAAGCCAGTTGTTAAGGGCTGTTGTTAGGGCCTTTTGACGGACAACACTTTGCCCGAAAACTAGCTGCGCATAATTTTCTAAAGAAACATAACTTCAATTAATATTGAATCATTGGAACTACGATGGCGATTCATTTTGTTAACTCACTTTTTGTAAAGATACCTATCCAAATAAAACTTTCACCTTAATTTTCCCCCTATTCTCAAAATCAATTTACTTAAAGAGGTCGTCGCCTTCAACCTATATTACATATAGGAACCTAGTCATAATAATTTTAACTAAAATTTGTTGTCTTGATAATATATTGTCTTTAGTTCTTTCTTGTTGCTATCAATCTCGTTAGTTATTGGACTTTTTTCTCGATATCCGGAGGTTTAACCATCCAAGACAAGGGTAGATGAGGGTATAGATCTATTCATATGGCTTAGTCATTGGCGTTGCTTTTTTATTTCGGATTTTTTTCAATATTGTTTTCACAGTTCTCTCCAACTGATTAATATTACTACTCACCTCTTAATCAGTGATGTGAAATAAATAATAAACCAGTTTATGTAGCATTTTATCTCTGGAGTAAGAAGCCTGTTTCCTTCACCTATCAAGAGATTCCACCCATTTCTTTCATACATAAAAAGGTGATAGACAACAAAAGATCGAATTCTACGTAATAAAATGTATTGATCAAAATATGGTAAAACATTCCTTGGTGATATTTACTATTATTATTTATACTTAGTAAAAGAGGTAAGATAAGGGGTTCCTGCATTTAAAACCTTTTAGCCAAGATAATGTGCATATCTCCTATTTCATTTAATCATCTTTTCTATTGGTCGAAGAGGTTTGATCCTGCAGTCATGTAATTTAAAGCGGCCGAAACTGCTGCTCTGGTTTTCATCTGAAGAGGCCCTCCTGAGTACCATCCTCTTTTCATTTGGTCTAACCTTTACAGTTTTTATTCCTCCCCTTATTTAGAATAATAATAATGAACCTTTTACCTACATAGGAAAAGTGAATAATTACATTGGCCTTAGGGAGTTGTGTGACATTAATATGTTACCGTATTCTATCAGTGCCAACTCCTCGCTTGGCTTTCTCCTTTATATTGTTTTTCTCTTGCTGCATTCTCTATTCAAATTTTAAACAGTTGATATTTTGGGTTCATTCAATTAACATATTATCTTGTAAAACGAAAATTAAAATTATACCGCGAATGTTTCTTTTAAAAATCGAAATTTATTTTCAAAGAGAAATAGCGACATTTCTAACTTTGAGGATGAGGTATGGAAAGGTGAAACATGAAGAGTAATGGAGAACGGAAAAATAAAAAGTGTCCAGGGGCGGGAATCGAACCCACACCCTTCTGCTTACCGGGCAGGTGCCTTGTCCACTCGGCTACCCTGGACGTATTTTTCCGTTCATAACTTATATTTAAAGTAACATTTAAAATACAATATAACGCGGCTGATGATTGTAAAACGAAAATTAAAATTATACCGCGAATGTTTTTTTTTTAAATCGAAATTTATTTTCAAAGAGAAATAGCGACATTTCTAACTTTGAGGATGAGGTATGGAAAGGTTCCCGCCCCTGGACACTTTTTATTTTTCCGTTCTCCATTACTCTTCATGTTTCACCTTTCCATACCTCATCCTCAAAGTTAGAAATGTCGCTATTTCTCTTTGAAAATAAATTTCGATTTTTAAAAGAAACATTCGCGGTATAATTTTAATTTTCGTTTTACAATCATCAGCCGCGTTATATTGTATTTTAAATATTATCTTGTATTGTGTCCTCAATTTTTACACTAGATTGTTTTTAAAATAGGCTTTATAAAAAAAATTCACAAAATTTGAGAATAAAATTTATAAATTCTAAAAATTGAAAAGTCTATCTTCTTTCGTCAAGAGAGAAGATAGGAGGGAAAAACCTCTCTTTCCTTACTTAGCTTAATTTTAATATTCGGAAAAGTATCATGGTTCTGTATTTGCTCTTTTCTACAAACCTATCTCTTCTCTTATTCTTTTTTCTACCCAGCCTATGACGCGTAAAGGCCAAAGCTTTACTGGAATGTTTTTTCCTTTTTATTATCATATGTTATCTACTTATATATATAATACAAATAAACACAGTATACTAAAATTACCAAAATATACACTCATGGACAAAACTTGAGGAAGTTTTACATTTTAGCATGTATATCAGGATTCAGACAATAACTCTGAAATATGTTTTATACACAGTGAACCAAGTGTGAACAAAATGCCTCTATCTCCTTAAAAACCAAACCTCCTGCGGCATCAATATATATATATACAGGGTGGCCCGTAAGTCCCGACACCATTTTAAAAACTTTTACTAATAAATTATTTTATATTATTTGTCTAATTAACATATGTGTGTGTTCAGGTTCTATCCAAGTTCAAATCAGAAAATGTCATCGCTCGATATTAAAGAAAGAATTAATAACATGGTAGTTTTACAACTCTACGACGTCAATGATCAAAGCATTCTGAATCTTCTGCACCTTCTAAATCAACCGTAACAATAATAAATTAAAAACTTTGAAACTACCGGTAGTATGACAGATCTCCCTAGATCACGAAGACCACACTTTGCTACCTGTGACACTAATATAAATATAGTTAAAGCATTTTTAGAAGCTCTTCCTAAAAAATAAACAAGGATGTTTTCTCAAGAGCTAAAAATACCCAGAACCTCCATCCAAAGAATGTTAAAAGGTCTTGATTATAAGCCCTATATTACTCAATTAATTCATGCACTTCATGAAGATGATTGGGATAGAAGGATAGAATTTTGTGAAAAAATGCTTGAAATGATTCAAAATGATAAAAATTTGCCTAATCGAATAATAATCGAGTTTAGTGAGAACGCCCTTGCAAACCTCAGAACAATTTTTAATGCCTTGCCAAATGTTTATTTTTATTTACTTCTCCTGACGAAGACAAAAGATTTTGTCGAAACGTTGAGAAAATAAAAAACTCCAACTGGCCGAAGTGTCTATTTTTTATATAAAAAATAATCGAATAAGGTGGACTTATGAGGCTATATTTAGAATTAATGGCCATTTCAATCGACATAATTGTGTTCATTAGGCTTTAGAAAATCCACAGGTAGAAATTGAGAAGGAAGCTAATTCCCCTAGCTTTATTGTTTGGGGTATTGAATTTGTTCGGAAGGAATAATTGTACCTTACATTTTCGATGAAAAGGTAAATGGGGGGAATTATTTAAAAATATTGGAGGAATTTATTGCAGCCAAATTTGGTAGGAAAAACTTTTACTTTATGCAGGATGGTGCATCTGCCCATTAATCAAATATATTTAGAACATTTCTCAATGAAAAATTCCTTACAAATTGATGTGGCGCCGTGGTTTCATTGATTGGCCTGCACGGTTACCTAATCTTGCTCCAGGCAGTTTTTTTTTTGGTTATTTAAAAGATAAAGTTTATCATCGAAACCCAAGACTTTAGAGCAAATGAAACTTGCACTAGAAGTAGAATTTAAACTCCTTGATGCGGATTTATGAGCTCGTGTTTGTCAAAGTGTCCCTGAAAGAATTAGATCGTGTTTGGAAGCAAATGGAGGACAATTTGAATAATTATTAAATTTAAATATATTTGAAAGAAATTCTAATCATTACCTAAAATAAAATATTTATAGTTTTTTATTCTAGTTTGCCTTTTAATTTTTAATTTAAAAAAATTAAGGGTTCGCGACTTATGGATCACCCTGTATATAGATGTATATCAATAGCTTTGTCCATATGAATATATATTAAAATATATTTAGGTTGAGTAAGGCTGTAATATAATATAGAAAAATATCTTCTTACGTACGTTATTATATGGATCATTGTATTCAATATTTAGAGTAAGATTTGATATACATATATATAAAATAAAACAAAATGAAAAAGAGTTATCCAAATTTTCACAGTTCAAAAAGATAAATACCTTGTAAAAATATTTATGAGAAATCAACTTTACTCAAATATACTTTCAGACTTACACGTTTCAAATATTTATATATAAAAGAGTGAAAATATTTAAATGCATAGAAAATATAACCCAGCTATGTTTATTTTTTTTTAAGAGAAGAGTGTCGAATAAACTCCATATGTTTGATACTCAACTACTGTCTACAATTTTCCAGGTTTGTAATTTCAAAGATATATCACAGATCTGTCACTCAACCTAGCGCAGATTTTGTATATTTATTTTGGTAAGATATATTTTAAAACCATTTACTTGGATAGGAATGTATTTTAATATTATTTTTCCGCACTATTGTTAGCAATAACAACCGGATGTAATAAAAAAAACAATTGTATCGAGAATTGAATCGCTGCCTTTGTCTAGGGACAGTGTGGAGTAGTGACGCAGGAAATTACGTGGAGAGATAAACGTCGTACAGTCGCTCATAAACGTTGGCTTTAATGTCCTGTACGGACGTGGGGGCTACAATCACAACTATAACTTTCACCACACTATAGCCGATATTCCTAAAATAAAAGCTTTTAATCAAACTATACTCTTATATTGGATTTTAATATTATGAAACATCAATATTCATAGAATGATTTTTCACCGATTATTCTCAAATTTTCCCTATTTAAGAACCTATAACGTTCCTGTCATGTTGTAAACCTTTAGAAGGATGGACATCCCACTAATTGTAATAATGGTTGTATTATAAATGACTTTAAATCCAATATATGGATTGAGTAGAATATCTTTATTGATTGACTTTGTGCCTTGATGCTCCTAATTAGTGTTCAGGTTTATTACTGAAATAGCTATATACATTACACATTTTATTAATCGTAGCTTTTTAAAGGTATTAGGAAATGCATCATTATATAATCGAAGTTCTCAAATGTGAGCTGAGTAGATTTGAATATTTTAATGATAGCACATTGCATTTAAATATAAGAATGATTAAATTTTATTATAATTTCAAAAAAAACCTGTATAACTAGGAAACTTTAATGTCTAATGAAAGGTTTTAAAGCTGAGAGTATATATATTTAATCCACAAAAAATATATATCAGAGTTTTAAATATCTAAATGGTGAATTTTAATCTTTTATTTCGTAAATAAATTGTTATAAATGAGATATACACGATAGGATCAAAAGGTTCCCGAACTTTTAAAAATAAAAATTGAAACAACTTTTGAAAAATGTAAAATCAATTTTACTGTAAAAACAAAGCCTAAACTATAATTTAATTTTGCAACGCTAGTAAATTCGCATGCATAGTGTTCTTTTTAGGTATATTTTTGTTGTAAGTATTTAGCTCGCGTCGGTTTCTGCAATGTCATCATTTGAGCAATAGGCATATATTAAATTTTGTGTAAAATTAAAAAGGTCTTTCACAGAGACATTAGAATTAATGAATGAAGCTTATGAAGACGAAATTTGTCACGAACGCAAGTTTATTTCTGGAATAAACGTTTTGAAGATGGCCGTAAGAGCATGGTTTGGTGGAGATGATTCAAAGTCAGGTCGGCCATTGACGTCAACAATGGATCGCAATATTGAACGGGTACGTGATTTAATTGTTGCTGATAGAAAAATTACTATTGATAATATATCAAAAATACTTGGAATTTCGTATGGCAGTTTCCAAAAAATTATTAGTGAACATTTAAACATGAAAAAACTTTGTGGTTATTTTATCCCAAGAAATTTAACAGAACAACAAAGAGAAACCAGATTATCAATTTGCAAAGATTTATTTGAAACTGCAAATAATGAATCTTATTTTTCAAAAATAATAATAACTGGTGATGAAACATGGTGCTTTCTTTTTTATCCACAAACCAAAAAACAATCACTCGAATGGCACACACCAAATTCTCCTAGGAAGTAGAAAGTTCGTCTTGACAAGTCCAAAGGAAAAGTAATGCTTGTAGTGTTTTTCGATTATCAAGGACTTGTCTATTATGAATTTATTAAAGAGGGGGTTACTATTAATAAACAGGCATACAAAGAAATACTTGTGCGCCTTCGTGATGCGATAAGAAGAAAAAGAAACCAACTCTTTAAATCAAAACTGTGGAAATTGCTACATGATAATGCCTCTGCTCATAGAGCCATTTTTGTTCAAACCTATTTAGCCAAACACTCTGTATCTGTCTTGCCGCATCCTCCTTACTCTCCTGATATCGCCCCATGCGATTTCTTCTTCTTTCCAAAATTTAAAATGACGTTAAAAGGGAGACGCTTTTCATCGTCATTAGAAGTAATTAAAAATGCGACGGTAGAGCTGAACAACCTTAGAAATATTAAATTTGAACTAGCATTTCAACAGCTCTTTTCACGCTAGAAAAAATGTGAAAATAAACAAGGTTCCTATTTTGAAAATTTTGATGTTTAAATTACTATACTTTGAATAAATAATTAATTAAAAACAAAGTTCGGGAACCTTTTGATCCTACCTTATATATATATATATATATATTATTCATTTATTCATATTTTTATAATTATTACTAGCGGATGTACCCGGCTTCGCCCAGGTTTTTCTCAAGGGAATGTTTGTAGTCTAGTAATAAGAAAATATACTACACCTAAAAACTATCAGAGAAAAGAGAAACCACGGAAGGTGAACAGAAAAATGCTTACAATGGATGTTATGTTTACGATAAGTTAAATAAAAACAAAGATAAAATTTGCATATGTTGGTCACTATAAATTTGTATATTTGTTAGGCGAAATTAGAAACATGATAAAACAATTGGGTATTTGAAAACAAATGTAGAAATAAAAGTTGAAGTATAATAAACAATGTTAAAGATTAGTTTTAATTATTAATCAAGATTGTGTGTGAATATGTGAGAAAGATGTAATATCGTTGTTGTTTTCTTGGTCGACTGTTTTACATATGGTGTTATCTTAAAATTGCTTGTTTTGAATATTTTTTAGATTGAGATTATTAGCTAGTATGTAAAACAAATTAACTCTGTTGAAATTTAATTTTGTATTTATATATAAATAAAATTAACTCTGTTGATTTTTTTTTGTATTTAATCGATAACAGCGAAGTTACGCATGTTAATGTTAGGAAATATATTTTGATGTTAAGCAAAACCTGCTCCATCTCGTTTTACATAAATGTTGAAAATTTGGTTGAAATTGATGCATTGTAACGAAAGTTTTTAGTGATGTCCACTTATGAAATTTCCATTTTATTAATATAGATATTTGTATATATGTTCGATAGATATTATCAAATAATATCTATCTACATAACCTTAGAGAGATGATCAAAGTTTTAAAATTAGAGGTGAACCCTCATCAAAGATGAACCCTATTAGCGGTTTGCCAAATTAATATCCAGACCGCCTACTACTATAAATATGTTTCTCTATATACCCTTCATATACTAAGGAAGGTATATTAGCAAACAATCTAATAGTAGAGCGGTCTGGATATTAATTTGGCGTAACCTCTGAACGGGTTCACCACTGATGAGCCAAGTCCTCTCATTTAATAACTTTAATAATTTCTGTAAGGTTTGAATAGATATTTTTGATATAAAATCGAAATAAGAAACACATTTAAGCCAAAAATAATTATCACAAAATTATTGATAGATGCCACAATTTCACGTATAATTTATTCATTTTTATCCATATGAACGATCGCAGGCGAAAAAAACAGAGCTCTGGCTTCTGAAAGATAATAATTTATGGCCATATTATATATATGAAATATAGTAAGTTTCGCGGCCCTATCGTGGGGGGATCCTCAGTGGAGCTGTGCTTTCAGACGAAGGATTGTGGTGATAGAGCCACTCTCCTATTCTACCGCTGCCTTCTACCGTTCACAAACGTGGCTGGCGTGAAGGTTGCTTCTGGTCACATTGCATTTCATTTTATATTCAGTCAAATAGGAAGTATCTGGAAATGTACCCGAGCACCTGTTCCAAGTCAATAACTTCCTGGAAAACGGAATGAGAATGACGTCAGACAATATAGGCTAGCGAACACATGTAAGATATATTTTGAATATTCTCTACACAAATATAGCTCACCTTATTATTAGATAGGATAGAAATAATTATTTTAAGAAAATACTTCTGAGCAGATATATGGATATGAATGTATTTTAAAATTATCGTTAAAGAGAATATAATATCATTAATATATTTATTGATCAGAGAGAGAAGTGTAGTGTTATTTTCATATTATATAATATTCTATCAATTTCTTTTGGATAATTGAAATCTTCTAATTATTTTCTGATTGTGTCTTTATTCCAAATATTTAATTTTATTATATTCATTTCATAAATTTAAATTAACCTTTTTTTTCCTCATAAGCTAGATTTCCCAATATATAAATCAAAGCCGGCCCTGGACTGGAAAGGGCCATAGCCCAAAACTATAATCTATACTTGGGCGTTCTGAAATTTCCGAAGCTGGTGTTATTGCTTTGTTACAACTCGAGTTATTTCATATTGCAGACACTGTCAAAAGATGTCGCGCTTCAATCATTTCTGGTATAAGTATTATCCTTTTATGGTAAGATCATTTAATAAAGTTGTCAGATCTAGTTACGCCTACAAGCACTTCATCATCGAAAACAATTTGAAAAGCCGGCAAATAATTTCTAAACAGAATGTTTCTACCTAATTTATATATTAATTTTGCATATTTATTTTCAAATGAAGTATGTAATAATTGTCTTTCATTACCAACTATTTTTAAAAAAGCAATCGTTATTTTTTTTTCGAATTTTTTAATGCGAGATAATTTATCGACCACTGTACCGCTATCTGAGACAAAATGGCGAATTGACATATCTCGACAAATGGGCGATTCTCGATTTCATTAGCATTAGGATTCAGAAGCATTGCCGTTTTGAATATCATTAACGTTATTTCTGTTCACAACAAGAAAGACATATTTCACTAACTTGCTTCACGATAATAATATTTTTATATAACAACCATAAAGATTCAGCGCCTCAGTTGGCAACGAACTAGCTCCAAAACATTTTCCGAAAATTAAATAGCATTAAAAAGTTATGATGATTGTATCGTCGTCTCGTCTCATTGATTACAACCTTCTAAATCTAGTCCATCACAATGGAAAGCGTTATTGTAAAAAAATATTAAAATAAAAAGACTGAAATCTTCGACGAATCTGTCCCCATGTTTATCAACTGAGCAAGGTCAATCCTTCTCCAAGACAACATTCGACCACATGTTCCAAGATGACGCGACAGAATCGGCATAGGTTGGGCTATTAAATCTGGGTCGCCCAATTGAAACCTCCTTACTTCTAGCACCCGAAAAATTCTTAAGCAAAATGCTTGAAATCAATGAATTTCAATTAAATTTCATAAATCCACAGAATTTTCTACGATAAGAAAATTTGTTTCTTTACAGAAAAATAATATAAGGTTAGTATTTATTAAGGCATTTTCATTAAAGGTATTTGTTAAAAATCCACTAATATATTTGCATCAAACATTTAAATTTGCATTTATATACATCGTATATGGATGGATTTTCAGAATAATTTTAAGTACAATTTATATCAACCACATTTTTTAAAACATATTCACTTAAGATTCCATCTGATTAAAATTACGCCATACATTCTCTTATTGTAATTAATTATTTTCTATTTTTTAATAAATTGCCTCATAATTATATAAAATATCTATCAAAATTGAAGATAAATCATTTTTTAATAGAGCCACAGAGCTGGCCACTCTACAGAATTATAGACATTAACTGAAAACGGTGGTTTCTGGCTATAGCGTTTGTCAGTTGAAGAATGTTGGGAATCCAAGTAATCCTTCCATCCTACATTTTGAGCAAGGATGAGCTGGTGTGATGATATCTTATTGACCCGATTAATCCAGTATACATTCGAGTTCATATTGCGTTATTTTCACAGTGTCGATAGATTTCAACGTTATAAAAATTATTTGCTAAATAATAAACCTTAAATACAATATTCAACAAAATTCCTTCAAAAACAATAATAAAAGAACCAATAATTGATGATCTACATTGTAAAAAATATATATATTCAATAACTACGACAATGGATTTAGTTCAGATCTCCCCGCTATAATAATTAAAATGATAATTAATCATTTCCATTGTATTTAAGGAAAAAATAAAATAGTGAATAGAAATAATTATGGTAATAAAACGAGTCATTTAAACAATAAAGGTTTTTAATCACGGTAAATTTCTGATGTTTCTGAGAAGCTCTAGAAGAAATGTAAACCTTTCATAAAAATATCCTCAAATCTATTTCGTTTGATATTTGCCAAGAGGCTTCATTATACCCGGGATCAGCCAATACAATTTAACCATCATAGCTTGGCTGATTGCTATGCTGAGCTGCTCCAGACGTGCTTCCAATATTGAGAGCAAAGAGTTAAGTTTTAAAAACAGGACAATATTATGTAAAATTCCGGAAGAATTGCTCGGAGTATATCTAACATTTTGAGATTCTGTGGTGTTCTTTATTATTCATATGTAGCAACATTTATAAAAAAACATTTTGGCACGAGTGAATATTTAAAGGTTAAAAATAAAATTCGCTAAAATTGAATTGAATTCTTACGCGAATGAAAATATATAATTATTTTAGGTAAATATTTGCGGCTCTTTTCATGTATATCTAAGATTTACATTTCAAAAAAGTTTTCAAATTGATTTACAAACATAGATTTTTTTAAAAATTTCGAAATGTTTATTTATACTCGATTCCTTTATAAATTTCTACTCATCCTTGTATAATTATTGTAAAAATAAAGATTGTTGATTCAAGGTTTGAAATAAATATATTTGTGTTGGCCAGGCACTGTGTTCATAAAGAATATGGTTTCTTCAAATAGCGACACGCGATTTCGTATAAGGACTTCGATTGAGTTTTTACGCTTTATATAAACGTATATATAGATAGAATGAAGAAATAGATACAATAATAAAAAAATACTTGTATCAAAGCTTCTTCGTTGTTTTCTGTCATCATATCTCGCGATGTTGAGCATCCAGTGTGATCTCTTTGTACTCTTACAAAGCTCCATATGGTCCAGACGTGTTGGTCTTTGATATACAGCCTTCTTGTGACCATGAAATCCGCGATTCTATGCTCGATGTGTCGTCTGTCTTGAACTACTCGGCCTATTCATTCTCTTCCTTGCTATCGAACCCAAGCCGACCAGAACGCTTCCAACTCCAAAACTATTGTTGCAACTGCTAACATACCCTTTCATCCTTTTGTCCACTTGAAGAATGCCCCTAAGTTCGATTCGTCCTACTGAGGGTCAGCATAAGTGTACGTTATTTTTTATTTTTAACTTTTAAATATTGAATCCATCAACGCCATCACTTATTTTGCTTCGGCTGGATACCTCGGCAGAGCTCTATTGATATTTTAATGTGCATATTGAAAGATAATTTAGCATATTAAGCGAGAAATATTCTGCCTATATATAACTTTATCTGAGCCGAATACAAGAGAAGCCGCCAGATGGCCTAAAATGGTGGAAACATTAGGAAGAATACAAGATACGATTGAAAATTAACAAAATTATGAAATAAAAAAATATATATTCAAATTTATATAAATTTATTTATCAAAATATCAAGAATAAGACACTCCACAATCTAATCATTTTTCCAGCAGTCAAAAAGTGGTTTAAGTGGGGTTTCAAAGTCCATTTTCCTGAGCTTGCTTATTTCACAGCCGTCTTATTCTTAATAACCTCTTTAAATTACGAAAGGCCTCTTTATTTTAACGCAAGATTGAGCTTAGAAAGATTTGATAAATCACAGGGGGAGAGATCTGGGAATAAGAAAGATGTGCTAAAACAGTAACATGGCTTAGCTAAATAATCCATAACCAAAGTGGCTTTATGTATGGGCAGGGGCGTTTTCATGAAACAACTTGACTGAAGAGCTGGTTCCTTTTCCTTCGTATTGAATCTCTAAGGCGCATAAGTATTTTTGTTTGTGTTTTTATTGATAGAAGTTCCTTTGGAAATAAGATCATATTGTACAATTCTTTGGTAGTAAAAACATTTTTTTAAAAATAAGCCGTACTTTTCCTTTTGATCGGTCAAGACGAATTTTTTCTTCAAAGGAGAGCTCTGACTGTGTCATTTAAGTTATTATTTCTTTGTTTATGGATCATAAGGTAAGCACCAAGTTGCATCTCTAATTATTATTGCTTTTAATTGCACTCCAATTAAAACACTACAGAAAAATTCTCTCGAAAGCTTGCAACACTTCAAATAAAAATAAACTCTTTTCCCAAAAATTAATTTTCTTATTAATTTTTTTTGTTTCTCTTACGTTTAGATTTCGCGGAATAAAGAAACTACAAAGTTTTTTTTTTCATGTTTAAATGTTCATGAACAATGCTTCGGCAGCTACTAAATGAAATACTAATTATTTTTGCTATCGTGTTAATTGTTATTTTTCTATCAGCATGAATTAAGTTACTAACTTGCTGGATGTTGTGCTCCGTAGTCGAAGTTGAGGGGCGCCCTGACCTTGGCTTATACTCGATATACTCTAAGGGGTATCTTTAAATCTATTCTAACAGAAATGTACTTGAGTTTTTTTTATTTCTTGATCTCCATACGCTACCATTAACAAATTTAATGTCTTAGAGTAAATGATATTTTAAAATAAAAACAACGGTTTTTGTTATCTCTTTGTTCAAAAGCTGACATAACAAAATCCGACGCGAGCGATAAACAAAAAAACTTTATATTCTTACAATGAGATTTACGCAAGAGCTATTACCAGTGTACGAGTTTCTGACCCATTTATTGATTTCTTAGGAAACCTCTGGGACCAAATTTTGGTCGTAGAGGTACAGTTTGCACCACGCTGACGAGGGCCAACAGTCCTTGAGTTATCAAGAAATTAGGTTGTCCAAATATCACGGAACAAGTTAAATAAACGTTTAGTTTATTTTTGTTCCACTAGATGGCGCTCTGCCATTTAGAAAACTCATGTGAGCCTGGTTAGGATATGCCTTTTTTGTTTTAAATATATATATGTAGTATTGTTGCAAATGTCTACGTATGGATAAGCTGGCAGTCGTGTACGTGAGGCGAAGTTTGATGTTCTTCCCACACGCGGACAACAAGAAACAGAGGCAGGGCTGGATGTTAGCACCGAGAGTGGTCGGGGACAGCCCACGGGACAGAGGTAGAGGCCATGACACAAACTTGGATGCTTATACCCGAGACATGGAGGGAGAGACTGTGTAAGAGACAGAAGCCTCCTTCCGATGGCCACACCCTAGAACATCTGCTGACCCCCTGCCAAAACCTGTCCTGTTTTCAGGGGTCGTCCATAAAGAGTCCCTGGGGGCCAGCCCCACATGGGCTTTGGCATTTTCCTCCTCTCTCCCCAGCTGTCCCCAGCTGACCACTCTTTGGATCTTTATTTTGACGTCAACATTTTTAGTGTTAAATACAAATAGGGGTTTACAGGTATTATCAATAAAGATATAGCATATATACAAAATATGGGGGTGGCAGCAAACAAAAACGGTGTACATTCCAAAAGAAGGGCAGGATCTTTTAAGGTATCGGCTCTAACTAATTGGAAGATATGTGACATATACTTAAAGTGTCATAGAGTTTAAAATATACAATATATATATATGATAATTTAAAACCCCAGTCATTCTAGCATGTTCCTTATTATGTCCCACCACCTTGTACCCTGTACCAAACTTATAACTACTGTACAACATGATGTACTGTTAAGAGCCAAATAGAGTACGAACTGTATGTCAGACATACAGAGAAAAACAAGGAGATAATACGATTATAGATATTAATAAACGATTGCAGTTAGGCCTAGAGTTAAGAGGAAAGATTCCCATCTCACATAATTAGCGCTAGGTCAACGACACTTTTATTCCAGAGAACTCCAAGACAAAGGACCCCGGAGTTGAATTCGCTGAAAACAACTTTATTTGGGTCAATGCTCCATCCTCACATTTTCTGCTATAACTATCAAAGATGGCTTCCCAGTCGTTTGGACCAATCAAGGCGATTCTTCATCTTCCATGATGTAATGAATGACTAATAGGAATCTTAATAGAGGTCACGTGACACCACCAGACTGGGGAAGCCTCAGTAGCGTCTTCGAGTCTCATCCGCACTACACGCGTCTCCTGATCCAGCGTAAAACGCGGGGCGTAAGCTCACTCTCCTCCCATATTCTCTGTCTGTCAGCATCGGTTCCCTTGACCAACCAATCCTGTGTCCTCACTCCTGTCATCACGACTGCAAATTGACCCCAATCCAATCTCAACTTCCAGTTGACGGCACCTTCGCTGTCACAATTTCAACAGAGTAAACAGAGAGTCGGCAAGATTCCAGATATATATATACTAGCGAATGTTACCGGCTTCGCCCGGTTTTTACCCGAGTAAAAGTTTTGTTAAAACGATTCTATAAAAAATCCAATCCACCTATATATAGATTTATAAACGTATATAAATATTGTTTTATTCGTTTTAATATATTTTTGAAACGCATAATTTTTTGAAAACATTTATTAAATTTTAAATAAATTAATCTATTCGTTATTATATATTAATATTGAAATACCAAGTTTTTTACAACCTCAATGAAATATTATATTATTAAATCCGCAAATTAAATATTAAATTTTTTATACTTGGAACACATTTTAGCATTTTTACAATTTATAAATGTAATTTCACCAGATGCCGCTAGAGGCGTTGCTGGCGAGTGAAAGTAGAAAATTTGCAAATAAAATTTCAACGAATATTTATTTTAAATCAAATTCAAGCCTGAAACCTTCCCATTAGTATAGTGAATATATATAACTTCCTAAAGTTTTAAAAACATTCATTGTGTAAACAAACTAACATTCATCGTGTAAACAAACTACGTGTAAAATTATTAACCAATTAAATTCATTTATTGTCGCGACCAGTACTGCGCCAAGCGGTAAAAAACTGGAACTTCCGCTTTTTGGTTTTACATTTTTAAAAAGCCCATTAAACCTTTTAGTTTTTTGAATAGCCTATATGTTAAACGAAATATTCAGCTACCTACATGCGAAATTTCATAATAATTGATTCTGTAGATTTTGCGCAACGCGATAAAAAACATCGATTTTGGATTTCATTTTTATAGATTTAAATGATATCCTTTATGGCATTTCAATATTAATATATATTTAAAAGAAATATTTTATTTAAAATTTAATAAATGTTTTCAAAATAAGTATGTGTTTCAAAAATATATTTAAACGCATAAAACAATTCATATGCGTTTATAAATCTATGCATATAGATGGATTGGATGTTTTTTATAATCGTTTTAAAAAATGTTCGTTAGGCAAACCTTTACTCGGGTAAAAACAGGGCGAAGCCGGGAATATTCGCTTTTATATATATATATAAACTATAAGATTATGAAGCACATCATTTGTATTTAAATTGAAATTTTTGCGTAGTTTATTTTAATCATTCGATCTGGTTTTCTTTCTAAACTAAGTCTTGGCATGCCTTGGGTGAACAGCCATTTGTCTCCATGACAAACCTTTATGGTCAGCGAATCTCTGTCGCTCTCAATTAATTTTACGTTCCGACTATTTTGTCCTTTTCCTCTGGAGCCTCTAGAATATTCATTGATTTATTTCTGATTGTATGTTTATATCACATTGTTTTTTATGTCACAGTTGGAATCATTTAGTTTCAATTTTGCATGAAATTTAAAAATTAGAACATAAATAGTATTCAATTACATATTTACTTTATTGAGATATACATAATATTTTATTTGATGGAGATATGTGATAAGGAGTCGCAATCTTCTACCTTCCAAGACTATTATTTCACCCCCCCCCCCCTCTCCCTTCTAGCCTCAATCGTTCCTACCCCTCACGAGAAAAGAAACATGCCTTAATATAAACGTATATATATTTTATTACCAATGTAAGTTCAAATAAAAACAGATATTATGCCCGAATTACGGGGATTTTAAAAATAAGGAGTTTCAGCACTCTGTTATAATTTTCTAACAACTTGGCTGAGAAAAGAAATGAATTGTGTTAAATTGCTCTAACAACCAAATAAAGTTATTACATCCCGTCTAGTTGTGTACGCGAGCAAATTGAAAGAAATTTTAATTAAGGACGTACGATAACAACTCTCAAAGGAGAAATTGGTGAAAACCAATTATATTAAATTAATTAGCTCTGGGTTAATTCGGTCAAGAAATATTCCTCTCTCTGTAGTTAAGTAGCGAGAGAAATACATGATGGCCTCGTTTTAAATATTTGATACAAAAGGAATTTTATAACACAATGTATATTTGGTGTTCAATACAAAAGAAATAATTTAATTTATTTTTTTCTCGTTTATTCATTACGAGTTTTAGAAATCTTATTAACCAAGCATTGAAACATCACTATTTATTTATAATATTTAAATTAGAAATTAATAAATGTTTCGAGATTGTTTATATTTATATATATTTTTTATATGTTTCCGAATATTTAAAAAGTGAATCGGGCCACTATTCATCAATCAATTAATACTGCAATACATCTATTAACGTCTTATATACAGTATCTCCTGTGAGAAACAGAAAATTAGAGAAATAAATTGGAATTTACAAAGTCATATGACATCGCGTTTGAAAATTGCATAACATATTTTAAAATAATTAATCAAGTACTCCGCAAATGATTCCTCTACCAATTGATTGCTATTTCCAGGCCTTCGAGTTAATATCTTTTATATTTTCCTATCTCCCAAGTATAATCATTTCAAACGGCATTTTATAAATATTTATTTTTAAATGTTCGTAAATTGAAAGAAATGCCTAGAGAAAAGTAATTTAACTCGAAATTTAGCGCACACTAATAAATTGGTGAGGAAATCTTTCGAAGAGTACTTGATTGAATATTTGAAAGGTCTAGTGGAAATTATGTACGTATAGAACTTCAATTATTTATATATAATAGTAAACATATATATATTTAGGAAAAACAATAGAAAAAATGAAAGCGTCAGGTGTTGATATTTAAAAAAAATGAAAGCATATCCTGAGCAGGAGCACATGTGCTTTTTAGATGGCAGAGCGCCATCTAGTGGAACAGAAATTAATTAAATATTGATTCAACCTGTACCCTGATATTTGGCCAATCCAATTTCTTGATAAATCAAGAAAAGCCATCCACGAAAGCGTTTCGTGCTGTTGGCGCTCGTCAGCGTGGAGCAGTCTGTACCACTGCGACCAAAAATATTCGTGGATGGCTTTTCTTAATTTATCAAGAGATTGGGTGGCCAAATATCAGGAAACAAGTTAAATTAATGTTTAGTTGATTTATGTTCCACTAGATGGCGCTCTGCCATCTAAAAAGCACATGTGCTCCTGGTCAGGATATACCTTCTTTGTTTTTAATATATATAGTGAAGCGATGCAGAAAAGTAGAAGAGAAGAGTGGGAAGGCGAAGGGAGGCAAGGCACGCCCGCGCGAGCACGCCGGCGCGAGGCAAAGAAAAGAACAGTTTGGAACGGCTTCAGTTGGAAGATGGCGTCGGAACGGGGACTCGCTATCATGGTGTGACGCATTCCATTTCAGGAAGTGGGATCCGGGACTATGTGGATTAACAAGCGGAGGACGAGGAGAAACCTACCTGGGGCGGCTTTAGAAGGCAAGTGTTTATCTCCCCTGTATAGTTCTTAATATCCCTTTTAAAGTTGCTGTGATAATAAATCTATAGCACTAAGCTGTATCCTAAACGAACTCACATTGTCTTCTCAGTAAACCTTGCACGCAAACATTGACGGCTGAGAAGCGTCGTAACAACTGGTGTCAGAAGTGGGATCCGGGACTGTGTGGATTAACAAGCGGAGGACGAGGAGAAACCTACCTGGGGCGGCACTGAAGGCAAGTCCATCTACTGTATAGTCACTTATCTACTCTTTATAGCTCATATAATAAATATACCGCACTAAGCTGTATCCTAAACGAATCCACTTTGTCTTCTCAGAAACCTTGCACGCAAACATCGACGGCTGAGAAGCGTCGTAACAACTGGTGTCAGAAGTGGGATACAGCTTAGTTAATTTTAATTGAAGATTTTATTTTGCGCCAATTCAAAAAGAAAAATGGAAAAACTAACCGACCCCGAAATCGAAAAATTCACAAAATTGCTCCGTCAGATAAGCCAGAAATTAGATGTGCTCGGAGAAAACTGGGATTCTCGATTGAGCCGACTCGAGCATATTCGGAATGTCAAACGTTCTGCCACACCCATGTCTTGCGAGGTTGGGTTCAATGTACTATCGCCAGAAAATCCTGATGGCTTTTCAAAAACAATCACAGCAACCAATAGCCCACGTATTCAACGTCTGAGGGGACAAGAGACGAGTCCAGGTGATGAAGATCCCGGCAAGACCATCACAACAGGGACCATCACGTCGGGAGACGTCGTAAGTGAACTGTCAGAATCTACGCTGGAAGATTCTCCCGTGATCCAGAAGTCCGCAGAGTGTCGACAGCAGGAAATGATCAAGACTGGTTGTGTAGCGGAGGAGGGTGAGCTGATCGCCTCCGACAACGGCTGTGGCACGAGTGTTTTGTATAAAACCAAGCGGACGGAAGGAGAATGCCCTCAAGGTAGTATACAGAGCGAAAATTCAACCCCTGGGATTCTTTCTGAAATACTCCATGAGAACAGCAACGATCTTGGCGAGCTGCAGTGCGACAGCGTGGCTGACTTCAGCGACAGTGTCAGACTGTCAGGGACTACAGCGGCGATCCAACTGGCCGGGACGGAGCTGGATGCTCCGTGGAAGTGCGACAAGGCTAGATGGTCGAAGCACCCTGAAGTTGGAGCCGGCAACCCGACTGAACGGGATAGAGCATTGGACGCTCTATGGGAGTCCGACGACAATGTCTGTGACGCGGAAGTCGCGCGCAATGTGTCAGCGCCGTCGTCTGCAATGCAAGCTGAAGAGATGTGCCAAGAATGTGTACCATTCATCTTCGTTCCTTCGCCCGACAAGGTGCAGATCAAGCAGCCACCGCCTAGAAAAAGTTCTACCGACCTTGAGACTGCCACGGGATCCGACACCTCCAGAAGGTTTAAGAAATTCACAGCCCTGTGCGTGGTCGGCACTAAGGAGCCCAGGTTTGAAGGGTTAGGAAAAAGAGAGCCTCTAGAGCAAGAGAATGGGAAACCTAAAGAAGAAAAGGGAGGCCACGAAATGGACAGCGTGGATCAGGCGGACGAATCCACTGTAAAGATCGGCGATCTACAGCCCCATCGTGGAAGGAAGCGGCGAAAGCGCAATACAAACGATCACAACCCTTTGTACATTGCGGCTACAGAGTGTTCACAAGGAGAATTCAAAATATCAGATGGAAGCATCGTAGGCAGTGAAATATGGCCGCCATCTTGTGGAGAACCACCGCCCTGTGCTAGACAGCGAGACCAATCAATGGCGTCGGCACTGGTTGATAGTGGAAAGAAAGCGCGAGTTGAGATGTGGTTCTGCAAACAAGGGTTGGTGTTAACCCTGCCGTTGCGCTTCCGGGAGGCTGACGACCCTTATGTGGCCAGAGACGTCAGGGAGATCAAAGGGCCGCCGATCAGCGCCTCTGGTGAAATCAGCCTTTTCGGGACGAAAAGGATTGAGAAGGGGGCAGTGAAGCGATGCAGAAAAGTAGAAGAGAAGAGTGGGAAGGCGAAGGGAGGCAAGGCACGCCCGCGCGAGCACGCCGGCGCGAGGCAAAGAAAAGAACAGTTTGGAACGGCTTCAGTTTTAAGATGGCGTCGGAACGGGGACTCGCTATCAGGTGTAACGCATTCCATTTCAGGAAGTGGGATCCGGGACTGTGTGGATTAACAAGCGGAGGACGAGGAGAAACCTACCTGGGGCGGCTTTAGAAGGCAAGTGTTTATCTCCCCTGTATAGTTCTTAATATCCCTTTTAAAGTTGCTGTGATAATAAATCTATAGCACTAAGCTGTATCCTAAACGAACTCACATTGTCTTCTCAGTAAACCTTGCACGCAAACATTGACGGCTGAGAAGCGTCGTAACAATATGTTATATTAAAATATTATTATATTTAAAAAATGATATTTCATAGATCCAAATACTCTGTTAAATCGACCGCCAGAGGTCATCCTTCCCCTATAAAAACTCGTTGTTGTTTTCTCCCGATGGCCGGCTAAAACCTTTGTACATTATGTAAATAATATTTTTTTTCTTTATTTTACTCGCCTTTAATCAAATTATGTTTTTCATATATTATATATATATTCCTTAGCTCAAATAAAGAAATCTCTGATCGAAACTATTTTCTTTAATATCATTCTGTTACCACGACTGCATTTCCATAATCCTCAACATGATCTAAAATTCAAGCAGAAAATCTAATCTCTTTTTTATATATAAAATATATATATATTCTTCTTCTCTCATTTTTAATATTTATCGCCGCTTAGCTTTGAAATTACAGCATTCATATGGTGGTATCGACGCTCGTCATTTAAAAGTCATATTAAAATATGTGCGCTATATACAATATAAATATACACACTTAATAGTACTCTCAAATTATATACATAAAAATTGAATAATATGTGACTATTAAAAAAAGAGCTGTTTATTAATTTTAATTTTTATATTTTCAAGAATTTTTATATTGGTATTTCTCACTGCCAATAAATATATAATATCAACACAAAGGTCACTAGAAATAGAAAGATAGAAGAGATTCATTATATAAATATATATCTAGAGAGAGGTTATTGTGTTTATAACAAATATATTATTTAATATATTATAATATTATATATAATAATAAAATATCTATTATATTTAAGAAAAAAAAAAAGAATTTAGAAAAAAATGTTCTAAAGAAATCTTCCACGTAGAAGAGATTTGGCTCCAATTGCGAGGGGGCAAGTTTGTATTTATTTAGGCAGTAATGTTTCCTCTAAATTTTATCAATGGTTATTGGCCCAGGGTAAAGCTTTGTAGATCCACGGCGTCTTAAACGGTGGATTCTCCTTTATTTTTCTTCCATCCATCTGACCGCTGTCCACCCAGGATATATAGTCTAGGGTTTCTTCATAAAATATATCTACGTATTATTTATTTTATTTATACGCGGTATATACCCCTGCAAAGGAGATATTTACGTTTCAGTTTAGAGTCAATTCTAAGAGAAACATTTTCGAAAAATATTTTTTTCTGAATATAGGTCATAGTTAAATATGTTTCTTCATAAAAAAACAATTTCTTGGGATAATTCTACAAGGAAAATATCTTCTCTTTTTTATTCTTTATAAATATTGGGCACTGTATAAGCATATTTCTCGCTCAGAGTAACAGCAACAAATAGGGTCTTCGGGTATCCGAATTTCGTAAAAAGAGATCCTAAATTTTCAAGATATGCTAGAAAATGAAAAAAAAAATTGGAAATTTGTCGGGAAAACGTTAATTATACCCCAGAGGAATTAGCTACATACAAGGAATAATTTTTAATTAGGGTTGACCTTTAATAAATTTTGCCTTCAGTAATTGAACGCGTGTAGTTTAAAGATAATTATTTTAATTCAAGAAACATATGTATTGCACAATGATGTTATTTATGACATAGAATCTGATTGTATGCTCGGATAAAAACTTAAAGATAAATATACGGCATTATTATATTGAACAAAATTTTAAGATATATAGAGGTTGAAAAAACTTTACAAATTCATTTTGTACAACAATAATTATTCCCACACCCAGAAATAATATAATTAATTCTAACTTCTATATTCACCCTAATTCTCTTTGCAGTGAACAATTGACTTTTATTAAAAATTTTCTCGAAATTTACGAAGACCATTCAATATAAATTTTAAGAAATAAATTCCATTAAACATGCATTTATTAGAAAAAAAATACCTTTATCACTGTGCCAATTCCATTAAACAAGTATATTAACAGAATTTTAAATAAGAGCAGCTGGAGAGGACCATCATGAATTTGGACTTAAATTCAACTTTAAATTCAATCTGAATCAGCTGATTAGATTTTTTATGTGTGTTTCACTAAAATAATTACATTATTCATTAAATGATAACCGTACCAAGCCTATTTAATTTTTAGTCAACTAATTCTTATTATTTCATGTTGGTATCTAAAATATATTCACTATATTATTATTTTTCCTTTATATATAACACATTTTTATTGAAATATACCCCTCTTAAAATAATCTAAATTAATAACACACACATATTCTATTTATTTATAAGACATATTACAAAATAGGGGAGTGTTTATATGACTTCTAATGTCATGTATATGTAATATGTTCCAAAAGTTATTATATCACTGCAATATTTGATGTATTACACTGTTGTAGAATCCTGTCGACTCTATGTAATATATGATCCGCAGTTATTATATCACTGCAATATTTGTTGTATTACACTGTTGTAGAATCCTGTCGACTTAACCGTTCTGTGACAATATCGTTGCGGGGTTTCTTGTTGTTCGATTTGAATGGTGAGGATTGGTTGAAACGCAGTCGTTTGAGTGGAAGTTTAAGCATACAGTTAGGAATAATCAGGACACGTGATTGGGTTTGAAAATAAAAGGCAACTGGGTTGGAGGGAAGAAAGCTTGAGAAGAGCTGAGCGATTTGACTTATTAATTAGTTGATCACATGGCGATGATTGGATTTAGATGAAATGAGCGGAGAGAGAGGTCTCTAGAGTAGATGTTACCTTGTTGGAAGCGCAGGAGCAACTCTAGGTGTTGTTCCTATGAGAGCTAAAACACTCTGACAATTCTTACTTTTCGATTTAACACCAAGACTCAGTTTCTCTCTGATTGGTCGAGAGATGTCACATGATCTTTTCCTATTGGTTGACCTACTTAAGGTGCTGTCTTCTGATTGGACCGCGGTTCTCTTTGGTGAAAGATATGGCCTGCCTGATAGGAAGTGTCGATTGCTATTTCGATTTTATTTACTTCCGCGTTATCAAAATACGTCCGGTCTTGGGTCGGAAGTATGGGGTGTCTCTATACTAATATAACTTCTGTGGATACCAGATACGTCCTGCTTTGTCAGGAAGTATTGAGTGCTTCGCGACTAATATAACTTCTGCGGTCACTAGAGACGTCCGGTCTCTGCCCCTGCAATATTGACACAGGGGTGCCCAGAATAGTCGTGCCAGCTTTAGGCTTATTTCCTATGTCTTTTGTTACTTTCTTTCCTCCAGTTACCTTATTCTTTTACTAAATCTTTGAAAATCATACATTTGTACATGCATAGTGGGTCGGGGAACATACAATTATATACAAATTATGACAGATGCGCCCCCTACATGTGAAGAATTCAAGAAGGGGTTAACCTGAGAGAATTCTGTAAAGTGAAAAATAATTTTGTGGGAAAATTAGTTGTGGGTATGGAGGTCTATATACAAGCATTGCTGGTGATATAAAAGAAAAATAGAATGGTGTTGATGATATAGGTTGAGTATAATTAATAGAAGTCAAAAAATTTTTAATTGTAAGAAATCAATGAATGCTATGGTACATAGTGGGCTAAAAAAAAAAAGGAAATGCGTCTAAACGAATTCTACTCGAGATAAGAAATGAATTCGAGGGAGTTCTATTAAGACTTTTGAAATCAAAATAAAATAATATAAAAATAGTTGAATGAAATCAAAATTGAATGTGTTTGGTTGAAAAAAAAAATTGTTTTGTTGCATGGTGACAAAGACAACTGCTTAGTTACTTTTTTGCTCGAATTTTGAGAAAAGAAATCGAGGAAATTTCATAAGGCGCTTTGAAATCAAGACAAAATAAAATAAAAGGTTTTTGAGCGAAATCAAAGTTGAGTACTTGGTTGAATGGTGAAAAAAAAAAAAAGGAAAAATGCCTAACCATATTCTAGCTCGAAATTGGGAATGGAGACCGAGGGAATTTTATTAGGGCTTTTGAGAAATCAAAAAATAATTAAAAATAAAAAGTTGGAGGAAATCAAAAATAATATAAAAGTTGGGAGAAATCAAAGTAAATGCTTGGTTGCATGGTGAAAAAAAAGATAGAGAAAAAAAGAATGTTTTTGTAAATCAAAATGAAATATAATATCCAATTTTGAAAGAAAACCAATGAGTTTTTGTTGATTGGAAACTATGATAACATAACTAAGTGGTAAATATATGATAATTAATGATTAAAATTGATAATAAGTTGAATAAATTGTTAATTTGGTTAAATATTTTGAATTTAATTGAAAAATAGTAAAATTGGCTAATGTACAAACAATAAAATGTATTGAATTGAATTCTTTTGTATACATGCCCTAATCTAGATGTATTAATGCTTACTTATGCCCTATAATTTTTTTTTGTCTTTGTGTGTATTGTGAAAAATGTTAGTAGTTTTTGGTGTAAGAAATGTGTGTGTGAATTCTATGTGTTGTCGAGATCCTAAGGTCTGTGGTATTTATGTGTAGATGGAAGGTGTAGCGTTTTTTTGAAAGTTTGTAAAGTATTTGATCAATTATGATGGGAGTATGAACTCATTTAAATGTGTGTGACGTCTTGTACCTTTTTTAGATTTCCGAGTGACAGTTGATTTGACTACATTGTAAAAATCGATACGCCGGCTTGAACTGGAATCCAAAATTGGTGGCATAGAGGAATCTGTGGCTGGTGAGAGCGGTGACCTAATTTGGATGAGCGGGGCCTTGTAATGAGACGTCGGAAGCGGGGCGTGTCGGGGACGCGAGGTCCAGTCTAAACTTATCCACCCGCTGTTTGCACGTAATTGGAGTCATGGCGACGTCTTTATTCTTCGCGGGAAGATATCCGCCTCGCTTCTACGTTTCCTGTCGGCCTTATTGACTTTGTGCACGCCTAATTGTTTTTTCTAATTGAATCTTTTACTTTCGGTGTTGGTTGCGTTGTGTGTGTGATATGTTTTGTGTACGAAATTTTGTTTTGTTTGTGGGTTTTACTCGTTTGACGATGTCTTGTGTCATGTGTTATGGTCTGCCAATACCTTGTGAAGAGATAAGTTGGTGTAAGTTCGACGTTATTTGTATTTTGAAAAGCCGGATGTTGTATCCATTTATTAAATCGAATGGTCGTTGTGACTTTAGAAAAAAAGCTATTCAGTGATATTAGGGTGGAATTGAGTGAAAATGAGGCTTACGACGTGAACACGCTTTGAGTGGAGACGTGTCACAGGCGTGTTGAAAGGCGTCTGTGGCCTGAAGTGAAAAGGTTTGTGGGGTGACCTGTGACACGAATCGAGAGAGAAAAAAAAAATTGTGAATGAAAAGGTGTCGCGCGAAGTCCTTGTTTGTACTAAATTTAACCTGTTCTCACCATGAACAACAAATTTATTAAAGTCATATATCGAAATTTCTATTGTTAGTGTATATGGTACCTTTTAAGGTGAACATTTTTTTAGTGTTTTGGGTAGACGAGATGATTGTTACTAACGACGGTGCATGCGTTTGTTGGTGGTTGTCGTCTTTTGGCCCGAGTGTCGTGCTTGTTGGGCGGGTTGTGCGTGTTTGCTAGCGTGAAAACCGTCCTTTGGCTGGGTGTTGTCGGTGTATTGTTGTTGCGAATGTCGTGATTGTTGCTAAATACGTTTGTGGGATTGTTGTGAGGTACATTTTTATGGCGTGGCGACGTATGGTCATGTTTGGATTTTGTGTGGTAAGTGGGTGAGCTGTACTGACACGTTTTTTTGGGCATGGTGAGGGTTGAAGCCGTTGTGGCTTGTATTTGAGAGCATATAGTACTGGTAATTGGGTTGAGTGATAAACATGGTAGTGGGGTCAATGAATGCAGGCAAGGGTTGTCCTGTGTGACAAATTTGATTGTAGTGCGAGTCCTTTCGGACAGGTTTGGCCTAGCCCGTGCGTGCATTCATTGAGTACAAAGGTTAGATATGGTTAAAAGGGGTAGGTAGGATTAGCTATGAGTCCAAAGTCAATTTCTTGACGCCATAGGGTGGGTGCCTACCTCAGTTCAACAGGTCTCCTCTGGAACGTCTTGGTTTGGGATGGTTGGCTTGGCTCGGGACTGCTCGCACCGTCCGCGAAATTGAAGTGAAGTCCGGTACTGGAAGATCATTTTGGGATCGTTTGTGCTGACCCGGATCGCGTGGATTGGTTTCGGGGACTGTGTACGGCATGGCGGTGGATGACTCCTCGGTGGTCGGTGTCCGGTCTTGGTGACACTCGCCTGGGGTTGGTGGGGGTTGTGTCCGTCGTCCTCCCCGGGGAATGGCGCTCCGGAATTCCGTCTCACTTTGTGGGGCGTTGACACGTCGGATGGCCACGGTCATCTGCCATATGATGGCCGCTAGAAGGCGCCTGGTCGCCTCTCTTCTTGTCCGCTTCTTTTCCGCTGGTTTTGTCATTGCCGTTTGATTTGCTGGTGTCTGGGCTAATTTCCATCTTGATCCTGATTAAGCTCCATAATCTTTATCCTGTCGACTCTGTGTAATATGTTCCAAAAGTTATTATATCACTGCAATATTTGATGTATTACACTGTTGTAGAATCCTGTCGACTCTATGTAATATATGATCCGCAGTTATTATATCACTGCAATATTTGTTGTATTACACTGTTGTAGAATCCTGTCGACTTAACCGTTCTGTGACAATATCGTTGCGGGGTTTCTTGTTGTTCGATTTGAATGGTGAGGATTGGTTGAAACGCAGTCGTTTGAGTGGAAGTTTAAGCATACAGTTAGGAATAATCAGGACACGTGATTGGGTTTGAAAATAAAAGGCAACTGGGTTGGAGGGAAGAAAGCTTGAGAAGAGCTGAGCGATTTGACTTATTAATTAGTTGATCACATGGCGATGATTGGATTTAGATGAAATGAGCGGAGAGAGAGGTCTCTAGAGTAGATGTTACCTTGTTGGAAGCGCAGGAGCAACTCTAGGTGTTGTTCCTATGAGAGCTAAAACACTCTGACAATTCTTACTTTTCGATTTAACACCAAGACTCAGTTTCTCTCTGATTGGTCGAGAGATGTCACATGATCTTTTCCTATTGGTTGACCTACTTAAGGTGCTGTCTTCTGATTGGACCGCGGTTCTCTTTGGTGAAAGATATGGCCTGCCTGATAGGAAGTGTCGATTGCTATTTCGATTTTATTTACTTCCGCGTTATCAAAATACGTCCGGTCTTGGGTCGGAAGTATGGGGTGTCTCTATACTAATATAACTTCTGTGGATACCAGATACGTCCTGCTTTGTCAGGAAGTATTGAGTGCTTCGCGACTAATATAACTTCTGCGGTCACTAGAGACGTCCGGTCTCTGCCCCTGCAATATTGACACAGGGGTGCCCAGAATAGTCGTGCCAGCTTTAGGCTTATTTCCTATGTCTTTTGTTACTTTCTTTCCTCCAGTTACCTTATTCTTTTATTAAATCTCTGAAAATCATACATTTGTACATGCATAGTGGGTCGGGGAACATACAATTATATACAAATTATGACATATATCTATCTCATTGCTTAATGGTGGTAGCTGGAATATTTATTAATACCTTTTTGGTCCATAAATTTTAATTTAATTCAATATACATTATATATATATGGGATAATACGAGATAAATAAACATTTGACATATGTGTTGTAGAAGTGGCTGAAGGGCAATGATCTGGTACCAAAGTACAATGTGTCCGTAGTGGCAAGGGACAGACTATTGGATGAAAGAATGAACGTGACTAAGCCTAGCTGAGGTAACATGGCATTTGTGAGTTAAGACCAAGGTCCAGTTTGACTTGATGTCGTATATCCATCTTTATCACATCCACGTTGTTCACAACTAACCAATGATAAATCCCGTTCCCATCAAAAAGTCCCGTATTTCCTGGTAGCTCCATTATTGATTAAGGTCGTCAGAACAAAAGGTTATCTCCCCCTAAGGCAATATTGGGACTTTTTTTTATCTCTAAGTTGTTTATTTTGTAAACGAAGAAAACCATATTCCGATCCAGTCTCTCGGCATTTCAACCACTGTCCCTATGTATTAATTGTGGGATAAAGATACATACAATATAGGTGGTGGTATACAGTATTTATAATGATAAATTTTTACAATATTTAATTTTATAGATCATATTTTATATATATATATATACGAGTATATATATTTAATAGAATAAAGGCTACCAGAAAGTCACTAGACCTAACAAACCAAATTATAGATCATTTGTCCATAGAGTCACAAAAGGTGAATCTCGACTTGATGAACACTAATACCAGTACTTGTAACAAGTATAATATTAATAGTTTATTTTGAACCAAACTAAGACAAAATATTTCACCTTTATATATTGTAAAAGTTATTTGTAAATAATAGTTTTACATTTTTTTCTGTTTTATGCAAAACTAACTTTTGCATATATTACTATTTTTGTTTGACATAGTTAAAATATTTTCTTTTCTTTTTCTGAGTGCTGGCAATAAATTCTGTGCAGCGCGGTTAGAGTTGTAACAGCAAATAAACTGGCTTAATTTCTCTGGAATCTCCCGATCATTATCTCCGTTACAATCTGGTGGAGATGCTGTAACATCCCATTTACCTCTCAAAGGTGGACGTATCAAGGAGAAGAAGCGGAGGAATTCGAGGCTTATCGCCAACCGAATTAATTAAGAAAACTGAAATGTCAGTGAAAAGCGAACTGGAGGGATTCCAGTCGACTAGGACATCCTTTACCTGTCTTCAGCAACTAAGAAATCCGTCTGCGTTTGAAGGCAAAGACTCGGAGTGTCCTTATCAATGGTTAAGGGACTATGATCGCGTTTCCAGGCACAATGGTTGGGACGAATCTCTTTGCCTGGCTAATGTCATCTTCTATTTATAAGGGGCGGAAAATGTTGGTTCGAAAACGTATAAGAAAGCCAAAATTCTTAGCCAAGGTTTAAGGAGGAATTCTTAAAGATATTTGGTGATCAAGAGCATTTTGTGCGGAAGACTGAATCAAGGCTAAAAATACGAGGACAAAGGGTTGGTGAACCGTCTGAGTCTTACATCCAGGACATCCTTAACCTATGTCGACAGGTTAATCCGGCAATGGGAGAAGTCGAAAAATTGGCTCATTTGATGAAAGATGTTGCAAAGGGCAACTTCCAAGCACTCCTTCCCGTTGAGATGGCAACGGTAAACGAATTCAGCAGACAGTGCCGAAGGATAGAAGACTTGAAGAAAAACAGAATTGGATTATTATAGGAATTTTGTCAGGGGTCCGAAATTGTCCTCGAGGTGTATGGTTTGGATTCTCTTCTGGAATCTTGAACTTCGTGCCAGGGTTTATAGCCTCTTGTTGGGCAATTTGGACGCTTGAGTATTGGCGCCAATGTATTCTCCGCTCTCTGGTAAACCTCATTTTCTAGCTGCTCAGAGTATGTGAGAGGGCTTTTGCATGAAAGGGCTATGCCGATATTGTAAAACCACTCAACGAGTTTTTGTGCAAATCATCCACATTTAAGTGGGAAGAGAAACAAGAAAATTCATTTGAAAGCCTAAAACCAGCGCTCTCCTCAAAACCGGTTCTAGGGCATTTCGACGAGAGCGCACCAACAGAGGTATATTGCGACGCTAGTGGATTTGGAATAGGGGCTATTCTGGTACAGATTCATGTAGGGAGAGAGAGGGTTATCGCTTACGCATCTCATACTCTAATAAAGGCCGAGCGGAATTATTCCACTACCGAGAGAGAATGTCTTGCAGTCGTATGGGCGATCGGCAAATTCAGACCTTATCTATTTGGACGTCCGTTCAAGGTGGTAACCGATCATCATTCATTATGTTGGTTGGCGAACTTGAAAGACCCTTCGGGTAGACTGGCTAGAGGGGCTCTTCGGCTGCAAGAGTACGGCATCTCAATCGCCTACAAAACTGGAACAAAACATCGGGACGCCAATTGTCTTTACAGAAATACTATAAAAGACAAAGTTAACGAAATGTATGATGATTTTCCTTTTCTTTCAACCATTATTAACATCAAAGATGAACAGAAACAAGATCCCTATATTATTAAAATTCTTGATGAGTTGTCAGACAGTACTTCCAAGGACAACCGTTTCAAAATCGTGAATGGGATTCTTTATAAGAAAAACTTCGTCCCAAACGGCCCATCTCTATTACTCGTCGTGCCAAGACGGCTCAGACCTGACATATTGAGAGAGCTACACGACGCTCCCATGGCAGACCATCTGGGTTTCGCCAAAACGTATGATAGGGTGATAAAGAGGTACCTTTGGCCAGGACTCTACCGAAGTGTGAAAAATAACATGTCAGCCACTGCCAAGAATGCCAACGCAGAAAGAACAGCCCACAACTGCCACCTGGACACCTGGTTCCTATACCACCTCCAAGCCGACCATTCCAAAAGATAGGTATATACTTACTTAGACGCTTTACATTATCAATAAACAAGAAGAGATGGATAATAGTATGTACTGACTATCAATCTAAATATGCCATTACAAAAAGCTTAGCGACCGGCGATGCCCAAGGGGTGGCATATTTTCTGCTGGAGGAAGTGATACTAATCCATGGAGCCCCTCAGGAGATCGTGACGGACCGAGGCCGCAACTTCCAGTCAAGGTTGATCCAAGAGTTGGCCAACTGCTGTGGGATCATCAAACGGTCCACTACGGCAAATCATCCTCAGACCAATGGTCTTACGGAGAGGCTGAATAGAACCATGGCCGATATGATGTTGATGTACGTAGACCTTGATCAAAAGAATTGGGACGAGATTCTACCCTTTGTCACCTTTGCATACAATACCGCGAAACAAGAGGCAAGTGGATTCGCGCCATTCTTTTTAGTTCACGGGAGAGAGGCAGAAACCCCACTGGACGCGCGGTTTCCCTATCTAGAAACCACCGATAGTGAAGAATATATTAAATAATCCAATAATATATATATATATATATATATATATAAAGCTTCTTCTCTAAGAGCATACCAAAATATTTCCGACCAAACTTTCATAATTTTCAATTCTCAAAATATGTTTTTGAAAATATACTTTTTCCTGGAGGCCTGATATATATTTACTCGATATTGATACAAGGAATTATTTTTGACTATATTTAATTTTAAAATATTGAGACGTTATATATGTGTGTCTATAGTTCAATATATTAATTATTCATTAGGTTATTTATTGGGTCAAAAAGTAAGTAACAAATATTTAAAAGAGGAGGTGGAGATCGAAAAGTAATATGAAATAAGAGGCAAATCTTCTCTCTCTTTCTCTCTCTCTCTGACCGAATAATAAGAAAAATATATGATTAAGGTTGATTTGAGTTCATCCTTTAATATTGGCTTTCACATTTTCTCGGCAAATCAGGAAGAATTAACCTCTTACGCATTTTGAGTTGATGGTCCTCGTCGCTTGGTACAGACTGTATCTTAATAACCAAAGAGGCTTGCCTAGAGGCTTTCTGAAAAATAAAGAAACGTGGGTAATCAAAACCTAATTCAGGTAAATTTATGGAACATGTGAAAATGAAAAAGATATCAGAATATTAAACATTTTATTCTTTTTCCAAAATAATTACGTACATTCATAATACGCTAATCATCTCAGAAGGTGAAGCTTTTCATATTATTCAATAATTGATATTCAGAAAGTGAATCTCTCCAATCCAAATAAATGTAAGACACAATGGTGCAGTCGGTGGAAGAGGTAGTGATTGGATTGGCCACACAGATATGATAACGAAATAGGATTCGGCCGGCAATGGTGGCAGGTTGGGCAAATTGCTTTCTGAGAATTCAAAATAAATTTTCTTTTTTCCCTCATCTTCAAAGGAAATCCTTGCATCCTTCTTTATTTTCTTACCGCAATTTCTTTTTTTTTTTTTTTCGTTGGAAGTAAATGGAATTATATAGACATTGGTTTTGAAAATTTATAACCAAATATAATAATGAGTGGTTAAGTATAAATAATAATGAGTGGTTAAGTATATATAATAATTACATTTGATCTTCATTTTAGATTTTAAATAAAGTTATTTTAATGGGATTGTTCAATGATAAAATATCCTAATTAAATTTATATAGTATTCACAAATATAATAGCATGAATAATATGTGGAGGTAGTAGTATATACGCTTGAATTAAAGCTGTAATATTCTCTTTGATATCAAAAGATTTGGTTATTCAATAAAACAAAAGAGGACAATGGCTTTCATTGGGCGGAGCGTGTCCTTTTTTTAGGGAATAAGGCTCATCATTTTTTATAGCACACACAATGAATTTCTATTGTGAAAAGTGATAAAATGCTTAAGTTAACGTTCTTTCACTCCAGTCAGTAGAAAAGCTTCGTGCTCGAAAGTTGCGTCTTAACCTCCAATAGGAAAACTCACTCCGCCCACTGTCTATGCCCCTATTGTCTTGGTTTAGGATATAACAAGCGGACATTTTTACTCTCCCTATAAAGAAAATGATAGATTTTCGCGCACTCGCGTATGTATAAACGATTATATTAATTATTTGAACTTTTAAAAAATCCATATAAGACCTATTTTCAAATTACCAAACTGAAGAATAAATATTGACAACTGAATAACTATGGAGAAAGGGAAGAGAGGGGCTATTTCCATTATTTTAATCTTTCTGTTATCAATTGTAGAAATCTGTATTATATGAATTTTGTAAAAATTCCTCCCTAAATAAAATATATGTCTAGGTTTGTTATTTATCTTCAAAAAATAGGTAACTATTAATATTAATCTAATGTAAACCCAAAACCGTTCAATATTTATGAAACACTAGACGATTGACCTGGCTTCGCCCGAGAATTACCCTGAGTGCAATTTCCTTCATACTGAAAATATATCAATAGTAGAAGTGTCATAGAATAGCAATACAAAAGTAACACATAAACCACATAAAAAAAGTTTGTGTGATGGCAAAAAATTGTATTATATTAGTGTTTAGGTATTTGATTTAATTATTTTTCTCAATCTATTTAGAGTTGCTTCAAAATCAATATAGTTTAAATAGATGGCAGCTTTTCCACCTGCCCCCCGAGGTACCCACCCCTGCGCATTAACCTTTGAAGTTGCCTGAGTTGAGTGAGTGACTGCGATGGATCTTGACTGCGATGCCCATCTTCACATTAAGAATAAGAAATAATAGGCTTATAAAAAATTATCCAAAATACTGTCATGTAAATATTTTTCTGTAAAAAATAAAAGAGCACATGGAAATTAGGCAAACTTGTGTTTGTTAATGAATGCGACTGAATTTTAAACGATTTTTCAAAAAAGAGAAATAAAAACAAAGGTCAGAACAAAAATTAATAAAATATACGAAAGGCATTATCTACATACAGTAACGCTGATTTGTAAAGTCTTTTTTTTAAATTGCATTTTGTGCACTTACCGTAACTTAGTTATATAAATTTCTCTCTCAATACTCAATACTTTTGTTTAAAAAAGTAACACTCGTATAAAAGTTATTTCAAAAAAAGTACGCAACCAACTTGAAAAAAAAATGCTCAACGCTCATTGGTCTTTAAATTGGCCTAGTGTTGTTACTTCGCCTCGTATTTACTCCGCGTAAACAAAAAGTTCTTCAAATGGAAAAAAAAAAATTGCTAAAAATACTATAAAAATGTAGCCGGAAATTTTTCTCAGGTTTATAAAAAGCGACATGCAAAATTTGGTACCAATTGTTTCAGTAGTTTTTGAATATATCGCGAAACAGACATTGATTTTTTTATATAAGAAGATAATATGGGTCCATAGAATAGTATATTTCTTGAAATATTTCCAAATATTCTAGTATGGTATCTTATTGTAGTTCGCATTCATTTATGTGAAATAAATTAACTTACTCTACATCTTTAATGAGAAAACCTATACATATTCGTTATTCAATCTTCTTTATATAGGATAAAAAACCTTTTGATAACCGCTTTTTACATCTGACAACCTTATTACAAAATATGTCGGTCACTACAATGTGAGAAATGTACTTTAAAACATTTTATACAAATTTAAAATAGTTATTTCATTTTCTTATAAATAAAATATTCTCTTTCGCGCGAAAACAGCCTTGGAAAAAAGGAAATTTCAACAAGGGTTGGAGATAGAAACGTTATATGTATGCGATATATGGTTAGCTGTTTCAACGGTTATATATTCTAGATATTCACATATTTAAAGTGAATTAGATATTCAACAGAGAAAAATATATTCATCTTTATATATATATGGCTATATAGCTACATATAAATATGAAAACTAATAATGATATGATATATACAATTGATTCCACTATAGAGGTAAAAAATCAAATTAAATTATAAAATATGACTTACGTATACTATGTTGACTTAGCTTCGCTTGGATTCTCTCCAAGTGAATATTTGCATAAATAATATTAAGCAGAAAATCAAATCACATGAGTTTCTTCAAAACAAATAATGAACAATAATGTTATGATGTACTAGAGCGCCATCTGTTATCATATTATAAAACTATTTTAGAGGCGTAATATTCTTTTTAAAATAAAACAATTTCTACTGTCCTTACTGCGATGAAAAAATTAATTTTTTCATCGCAGTAAGGACAGTAGAAATTGTTTTATTAAAAAGAATATTACGCCTCTAAAATAGTTTTAAATAATGAACAAATGCTTATATTAAAGTTACTTATAATATAGTTATTCTGTCGAAAGATTTAGTCGGAAAGCTAGAGATATTAAGTATTTTAAAGTAAATAAAGTTTCCAGGGTTAAGTTTCTTGTTCAAATATTTTATTTTCAAGCTTTCGGACTTGTTAGTCCTTCTACAGGAGTATCACGATAATAAATCGATGATATATACTGTTTTTATATACAAATTATTTTTTCCCTTTTTTAATTATTAATGATATTGAAAGGGAAAGAAAATAAATTTTACCTTCTTTTGGTGTTATAAACATTTTTTTTTTAATATACATGCATGGGTGGAGGCTACGTGCTGCTGTCGAATGATATCTCGAGTTCTCAAATTGAACCCAATAAATTCGTGAACTATTGTGGTATATATAGAAGACTGCTCAATCTGTGGGGTAGTACAACAACAACAACAAAACAACTTTATTAGGGCGTCTTGCCCTGTACAGATTCGCCGTGGAATTACAGACAATATTAAACACAAGAGAAAAGGAAGAGATAGAGTATTTACAATTAAGGTATGGTAAACAGGGTGACTTTTTTATTGTGCCCCTGTTCTTCTCTCTTCCACGAGTGCAATTTTATTTACAACCGCTTTTTGATAGTTGAACAGTTCTATTGCTAAAATTTTCTTATCTGAAACAGTTTTTATTAGCTTTATTGAGTTCAAATGCGGTCTAGGAAGACTTTTCAGGATCTTTTTTCTCTCTCCTTCCAGATTCCCGCACTCAGCAATAAAATGCTATATTTCATCGGTTATCTGACTTCCGCATAACCTACAGTACAAATCTTCTTTCTTAATTACGTGAATATGATTTTCTTTGATCAATGTTGATATTAATCTGATCTGTGCAATAAAACTCACTGAAGCTGAGGACAGATTGCATGAAAGATAATGTTCTGGAATGAATGAATCATAAAGTAACCTATAGTTTGAGTATGTTTTCGTAAGCGATAATTTTGCCAGATCTTGCTGCAATAGCTGTTCAATTTTTATTTTTAGTATATTCGGAAGTTCGATCTGTATGTCATCATAATTAAACCTATAGTTTAGCCGTGTGAGTCCACAATGATTGATGATATCCATGATATTTTTACAGAATCCTATAGGTTTTTTTGTCATTAAGGAAATTTCCTTCAATCTATTCCAGCATAGCTTAGGTAGTCTATTGTCTTCCAATTTTTGTAATCTAATGAAATATTTCATAATTCATTTGATCGTTGTAAAAGTCAGAGATATTCTGCCTGTTTCCAGCCTTACAATATACCCTGGTATATATCTTGGTAGATTCAGAAAGTTTTTGATAAACGCATTCTGTATTTGGTCTATAATATCAGTATTGTCCCGAACCCACACAGGGGCCGCATAGAGTAGTATTGATTTAATAACTGAGTCAAATAAATTCAGTGCAACTTTTAATGAGTTAATTTTTTCCTTTTTTAACAGTCTAATAGTTGCATTTATTGCCGTATTTGCTTCGGCTTTATAAAAGAGGGCTACCTTTTTGCTATTATTAGTGGTAGTGAATGGATATCCCTAATATGTAATATTGGACGCAACAGTCAGTGGGATGTCCCCCCAGTACCAGTTTTCGTGTCTTGCCGGTCTTCCTCCATTTCTGAATACCATTATTTTGGACTTATTTTCATTTAAAACTAATTTGTTATTATCCAGGTAAGACTTTAGTAAATTGATTTTAATTTGTAGATTAATTTTCGATTCTCCAATTATGGCTATGTCATCCGCATACAGAAGTAGGTGTAAATCACCAAAATCAGGGAGATGAAATCCTGTGAGTGCTGAGTTATTATAAAGTTCTATTAGGTCGGCCATATATAAAATATAAATAAAAGTACAACACTCCAGAATTAATTTTCACATTACTTGAATATTGCCCTTTCCATCGGATAGTAATCTTAGCTTCTTGGTAAAAGTTTTTTATCAGCATTACAAATTTATTGCTAATGCCCATTTTATGCAATTTTTGCCAAAGTAAATCACGTGGGACTGTGTCGAAAGCTTTAGTCAAATCGACGAAGAAGACATATAGCTTGCCTCGTTTTCTTCTCAAAGATAATTGGATGAGTGAATTCAGTAGTAGTATGTGGTCAGTGCATGATCGGTTCTTACGGAAACCTGCTTGATTTTATAAAATAATCTCTCTTTTTTTCTATCCTGTTGTTTAATCTGTTTCTTAGTATTGTAGTAAATAATTTAGATATATTACTGCAGAGGGCAATCCCTCTATAATTTGTTGGGTTATTCTTATCACCGCTTTTATATATGGGGTGTACTATTGAGTTCGTCCAGAGTTGCGGGTATTTTTCTATGGACATTATTTTGTTGAATAGGTTTTTCAATTTAGTTAAAGTCGGTATCGGTAAATTCTTTAGCAACTCATTTGGTATACCATCGAGTCCTGTGGGGTAGTATTTGTCAATATTGTTTCATATGTTTCTGATATTTCTAATTATCTGTTTATGCTTTTTTGACGTTTGGTTATCATAGATTCAATTAAGAGTCTTTGGTATTTACTATGGATATTGTCATAATACACTATGGGTTGAAATAAGTTAAATGTATGGCCTGTTTCTTTTATGTGTTAAACTATTAAAGATCTTGGATCACTATTCTTATAAATCAGGGGAAGAACGTTAATAGATATTAAATATATTCTTGTAAAAGAAAATCATTACTGTGAGAGTAGTTTCTTTATTTTTTAAATATATGAGGGATTATTTAATTTATTGAATGATATTTTGTTTAAACAAAGCGGTTTGTTACTAGTGATATAAGTGGGCGTACAAATTGTAACAGGAATTAATTTATACACAGTTATTATTATTCTTTAGCCACAATATTTGGCTAATTTATCTACTGACCAAGTCTGAATCAAATATATGGACTTTTTTTATAAACTTAACTTCATTTTTTTATCAAAATTTGAATGAGATATTTCAAATATTTTCGATATTTATAAACATATCAAAATACACAATAAATCCGTATTTATTTTAAATGCATATAATAATGTGCTTTTTATCTTCATAAAATATAAATAAAATTAAGAACAATTTCATTAATGAAATATAAAAAGAGAGAAAAAAGATCGACCTATGTGTTAATAAACCCAAAACTCTGGTGGTAGTAATATTCAAACAAAATAATGTATTAATATAATATTATAATTATTATTTTCCGATCTCCCTTCTCTCTGACAGGCTACTTTGCTTATTTCGGAATTGTAAATATTATTCGTAAACTTAACTTCACTCCTTGGCTCAATTTCTATCTCTCTCATTCAGCTTTATCAAAAATAAATTTTAAAAATATATACCGAATAAAAACACAATATACCTACTTTTATTTTTATTCGTATATTGATTTCTTCCTTTAGACAATTTTTTTGAAAATGTATCACAAGATAATTTAATCTAAATACAAATATAATCCGTTGATAAATGTGCAAATATAAAATACATTCGTGAAAATATTTGTGAGATATAGATGAAGGAAAACGCGATATTTTATATGATCCGAAAATATCTGCTCTGTGTTTCTGATTGAATTCAGATGGCGAGGGATGTGCAGTAATGTTATGGTTGCAGTGAGAGCTTTTAAAATCCTTTTAAACTGTCGAAGCCAATTTTGGAGAAATCTTGCATGTGATT